>OY282527.1:8525000-9152666 GCA_958296335.1 Urtica urens
TTATGTAACAAATCGAAAATAAAGGTAACTATTCAGACACATTTACATATGTGTAGTTACATACAAATTTAATAAGTTACATATAAATCTAATTAATTATATTTAAATATGGAGTTACATACAAATATAGTTAGTCACATATTTTAATTTGTTACATTCAAACATTTTAACTTGTTTATCTTTTGAAAACAAAAATAAAAAGTGAAAGAACCTATCAATAAGAGGAAGATCTTAGTAGTTATTTCTTTTTGTTTTGGGGAAAAACTGAGTTGATGAGGTCGATTTGAGTGAAGCATATATGAGCCTTGATAAAAGCAAAATGTGCGAAGGAACCCACACGGTTCTCATTAACTTGGTATTTTACAAAGTATTGAACTTTATATAAATATTAAACCCTAGAGTGTGCATTATATGCTGTCATTTGATGACAATACTATACACACAAAAAAGGAAGAGAATTTGAGAGTTGTTTTCATGAACCTGATACACACCACCATTTTGACTTTAAACATTGCTCCTTTTGTTACTAAATACATTAAAGATGGACCCTTTTGTTACAAACAAGTTTACTTTTTCCTCAACTAACACAAGTCACTCTTTTTCCTTAAAAAACACAATTCACTCTTTATGCCACAGAAGACACACGTTCAAGACTAACTCTTTTGCTTAAGATAAATTTGATAAATAATGTTGATATAAAACTAGTGAAGCAGCGAAAATTGTAAATAAAAATAAAAATAAGCCATGCATGAAAAAATGACAATGTAATTTTGGATACTTTGTTTAAAGTTTGAAACTTTAGTTATTTTACTCCTCGATTAGTTTCAAATGACTATACTCCAAGTTTATATTTTCGCTACAACTAAGACAAATCACTCTTGTAAAGGTCTAATTTCTCATTCAAACAATTCTGATATTCTCTGTAAAACCTTTTGAAGCTACTCTTCCATAATATATTAGGGCGATAAGAACAAATAATAAATGGTGAAATGAGAATAATACCTTATCGGATCGTGCTCGCAAACGCCGTTGGAACAATCAACCACCACGCAGTGCTTGTCGTACCCGTACCGCAGATTTTGCTCCACCACTATGGTGTTATCGCACTTCATCCGAATGCTCCTCCATATATTCGGCGCCGCGTTCGCCGACACCCCTACTCCGTCGACAAAAAACCGCCACGTCCCCTTACGCGTCCTCTCGCGCGTGACTGCCACGCGCACATCAGCCCTTTCGTCGGCTGATGAAACGACATCGCGTAAGGGATCGCAACCTTCTGCCACGGCCACATACGCTTCTCCACCGTCAGCGCCTTCACGCTGAAAAATTCCGACGCTCTATTATTCCGTAAGATGCCTCATGCGCTGCCGCTAAATCCTTCCCCTTCCCCTTACCCGTCGACGACCCCCTTCGGTTCTCGGCCAGAGATTTCACCACATGTTCGACGGCGATCGGCGACTATAGAAATGCAAGCGATTCCCTTTCTACCTCTTTTCTTTTTCAATGTAGAGATGAGGGAGAACCTTTTTTTTTTTAAATAAAAACAAAGAGAGGACACAGAATATTAAAAAAAAAAAATAATAAAAAGGGCAAAATGGACTTTACATTTGGTGCTTACTCCTAATTTTGTCTTTTTGAAAACAAAAACACATTTCTGAAATAGAGGCCCTCTAAATTACTACTTTGACAAATTCTAAAAAAAATCGACAAATCTAGTGGGTCGTTTAAGATTGGGCTAATTGAGTTGTTGGGTCCTTTCTGAAAGGCTGTTCCAATAAATCTAGGCCTAATATCGACAGAATGGCAGTCCAGCCAGATTTGGGCCATTCCGCAACGAGCCGGCACAGTAAATTAAGTCTCGTGCCAGTGAATTGTTTGTCGTGGGATTATTACATATCTACCATTTATGAAGTTTTTTTGACAAATCTATGACTGTTTTTTATTTTAAAATTATGACTAAATTTGTCAATAAAAAAATAGTTTTATAATAAAATATAACATAGTTATTTGTTGTAAAATCTGGCAAATAATAATGATACTTTTGGAAATAAAGCATCTATCGAACTATGGTAACTATATAAATTATCATAGTTATGTAATAATCGCTTTGATTATTGATATGGACAATTTTTCATGTGGAAATTCATTGGCAGAACTTATTTTTATAATACATTAGTTCTAATTTTTATCCTAAGAATATCTTATACCATATGTGCGTTTCTTTAGAGACTCTAATAACAACGAGGACTAAGGCAGATGATATTTATAAGAAAGAAATATATAATTTATTTAATATTGTAGACATTGAGAATGCATTCGATCACATCTTCATCCATATATAAAGATTGTAACGTCTTTTTGGCATATTATTATAGCTATTTAGGAAATTATTATATCTATTTCCGAGTTAGTTCCTTGATATTTACTTTTAGCCGGGGCAAAAAATTCGGGCCATAATTTGTTCTCTATATTCAAGTAATTTATACCTATATTTTTCGTCGCCATGAATGCTAGATCCAATTTATTACTGTATGTGCATTTACGGTGGTTGTTAGAGTTACGAGAGACATTACTAATATATTAGAGCAACGAGAGAAACGATTAAGATAAGTCTCAACTTGGTTATCGGACTGAAGAACCATTCCGGGTACTGACTTTTCCTTCCAAAGGTACACGAAAATAGCTCTTTCGTCTACGGCCAACACATATTCCGCTGTTTAACGGAAATGACAATTTCACGATATTTTATGAAAATTTCTATTTATGTTTATTTCTGAAATAACATGTTAAATTTAAAGGACGAAAAATGTAAAATTTGTAATTGCGAATGTAACTTTGAAATGAAATCGGCACTTGATAATATTTATTGACATTAATTGAAAAATTATAATATTTGGAAATTACATTTCATTTATATTTACGATTTCAAAGTTATCCGCAAAATCAACGTTGTCGAACGTTTTTTGAGAATGATCTTTATGCTGATATCAATCTTTGTGAACTCTTTGAACTTTTAATATGTCGAGTTTCAAAGTTTATCATCGATCGCCAATGATTATTTTAAAGAAATGAAATTAAGTTGTATGTAGTATAATTTTTTTAGCATGATCAAATTCGTAATAACGGACAAATTTTTTGTGACCATTCGATCAAAAAAAATACGTAACAAAATCATAAGTCGAAATTGTGCTTAAAATGAGTACAAAGTGCCATACTGAAGACAATATTTCCGTCAAGCTTTTTTTGCCTCAAGTTATTTCAGTTTTTCTATCATATTATTTTAGACATCAGTAAATAAAAAAATGAACTTGAATAATTATATTAAAAGAATAATAAGGATAGTGTAGTAAATAAAGATAAGCCTTTCTGTCGTCAGACACATGCAATAAGAGGCGATTTTCGTTGGAACATACAAATTTTCGGTAGTCAAACCACATAGCAACCAATGAACAACATTATTAAGTCACCATAACATGTATGATATATTCTTTTCCAGATATACCGGAATCTTGTTCCATAAACAGTTCGTATAGTTTAATTTCATTAACAAACTTACACGTGAAATCCTCCATAATTCTCTCTCTTTCTCTCTCTCAGTTACATGTACACGTGTACTCGTATTCGTGTAGCTTTGTGGAGTGTTTATTATTTAAAAAAATTTAGAGACTAATATACCATCAGAAATATACATACATACATACACATCATTTGAAGCATAGTTCCACCTTAATAGGCATGTCTCGCGGCTAAAATAAAATTAAATAAAATACGAATTAAAACATTTACGAAATATGAATGCTGTACCATGCTATGCTATGCAACGTGGTCTATTTCTAAAATGGTTTCCAAAATTGACACTTTTGTAAGAAGCTAGTAAATAATTAGACTATAATTATATAGGTATATATAGAAAAGGAAAATATCACTGTTATTGTTTTCCCTCCTATTTTAGGGACGGAAAAAAGAATATGTTGTTATGTCCTTATCTTTCATTATTTTCTAGATATATATATATATCTACCGACGTTTTTTCTCTCTCTAAATTATCATGTAAACACTAAGATATTGTGAGCTTTTGTTTTGATATATCATTTTTTTTTAAATATGATCGAGACCCATCGATATTATAGCGGTGATTACGATAACTCATGATTTGGTTTCTTCTTATAACTATTTGAAGTGGATACATACATACATGCATGTATATACATCTACGTGTAGGTAATTGTGAACTTTTAATGAACTGTATTAGCTCTTTTAAATTAATTGAGATTGCATCAAATCAAGCGGTTGGGGTTTCATAGTTATATCACTTACATTTTAGAGGAATGCGTGTGACTAATTATTGGTAGTTAATGCAGAAAGAATTAGGTACAAATATAGAAATAGATGATTTTTTGTGAGATCTTAATTATTGGAGTTACGAGTATCAGTGGCACATGGCCATACCACATGCATTAGCAAATATTTACTTAATTATGTATATTCAATTATCAGATCACTAATACATTTCCTTTGCATTGTTATTATTTTGTCGTCGGTCAACTCAAATTTCAAACTTATTATTGATTTTTTTGCTTAATTATATTAGTCATTTGTAATCTTGATCTGTTGTCAAACATGGACTTCCTTTACATGCAACATCACTGCTTGTCACCAGATATTTGACGCTGCATGCTAAGACATATTATCTTATTTATTTATTTATATGTGTATAATATATAATTTCGGTTTAGAGAGAAAACAAATCACATTTTTTTTGCTGTTGTTTTTCGTTTGTGAGTCGAGCGACAACGAGAGTTAGGTATCAGAGGAAGCATGCACACACAAATATTCACCCGATAATAATTTCTTAAATCAACAATGCAAATAAAGTTGAAAAATACATTTATTTTTAAATAAAAAAAAGTACCTGTCATTAGGATACATTTCACACGTAAGTACGCTTGTCGGCGTTTCTTCATATACGTAGACCAAACTTTAGATTATGACAATAATTAATTAGTTTAAGCTCCAACTTTCTGGTGGGAATTAGGTTTTGAGATAACAAACGAATTCTATGTCGGCGGTCAAAGAATTAGTATCTGTAATTTGATACTGGTCATTTATTATTATTATTTTTAACATAAAGAATAAAACATAAACTCTAAGTTCTTCTATACTTTAATTTTAATTAGTTAATTAACGCTCCTACTTTCAAATGCATGAATTCAAATATAACGCCCTTGCTGCTTATAAAAGGGACGATGAGTAATGTAGATATTTGAAAGATAAAAATTGCTAAATACCCAAAGTTTTATAATTATTAATTTATAGCAATAAATCGAAATAAACGGTTTATGTTGACACATATACCCTTATTCAATAATGCATAACTACGAAATTGAAAATTACAGAAAATAACAAAAGGAAACTAAAAACGAAAATAAATCAATAATCGATGTAAAAAATAAAATAAAAAAGAAATTAACCCCACTAACGGAGATTACTATTCAAATAAATAAGAATAAATGGAAAAATCTTACGAAAACCGGTTAAAATGGATTAGTTAACATTTCTGTCAGTTAAATAAATCGAAATAAACGTGAATAAACAGAATTTGAAATTTGAAACAACGTAAAAAAATCACTGACAATAATAAATTAATAAAATCAAATAATAAATCTATAAGAAAAACGGTTATAACTTAACCACCCAAAAAACATTTTTAAAATAATTATATTTAATAACACAAATTGCTAGAAAAGGCATTCTTATAAAACAAATTCTTTTAAAACAGCCACGTCACCTATAAAGTCTACATACTTAAAGAAAAACAAAGTATGACCAAATTATAATACCATTATTTCCTAGTGTTATTTAGAGCAATTTTTGTTTATAAAATACAACAGAAATTAATAGTATATTTGAAATATCTAAGTCATATAGTTAAGACATAATTTTTGTAAAAACTACTATAAAATCCATTTAAAAAAAATATTACCAAAGAAATAGAGTTACGGAGGAAGAAACTATAACAAATAGTCGAATATAAGTATCATAATTTGAAATGATACATATACTTATACAAATATTAAAGTTATAACTCAACTGTTGGAAACACAATAGAAAAATCACGATTTGACAGACTCACATTCACAAAACTATGAACACAATGAATCAAAACAGAATAAGAAAGAATAACACCAGGATTTATTAACGAGGTTTGACAATCAACAGCCTACATCCCCGCAAACTCCTTCAAGCACAAGGAAGTTTGATTTGCACTATCATCAATGAACAATTACAACAAGTCTATTCTCAATCTCAGAGTTGTACAATCAAACCCAATCTTTCTATCTGAATATCTTCACAGATAGAACATTTCAGGCTTTTGTTTTCTACTTTTTTGTGTCTCTAATCTTCTATTATACACACCTTATATATGTACATAAAATCTCATAATTTTACAATATACAATGTAACAGAAAATAACGGTATTTAAAATAAGTCAATCCAGTTGACTAGTCCACTCCAATCACAGCCTTCAAATGGTCCCCATGCAGGTGTGATTTTGATCTGGTGTGGATGACTCTATTCTTTTTACGTACATCATATTGTATATAAGTTGCACTAAAAATCCTAGGACAAAAAAGGCCTTTAGAAGCAACAAAAGTCGCTTCTAATGTTTTGAAGCGACGAAATTAGAAGCGACTAGTCGCATAAAAAACGTTCGATTTTTTTATTTTTGACCTTTAGAAGCGACTTTTTGACTTTTAGAAGCGACTAAAAAAAATTTAAAAAAGAGAAAACTACGACCGGAGAAAAAAAAGAGAAAACTATACATTTAGTTATTTTACTAACTAAATAATTAAGTTAAAAATATATGAAACGATGTGCGAGACAACAAACTTATATATATCAAAACTATACAACACTAATATAAAACATATAAGTAAAACTAAAAACTAATTAACAAACTTATATATATCAAACTAAAAAAAACATACCGAGAGTCGTTATTTGCGGGAGGCGGCCGTAGCAATAAGATGGCGGCCGAAAATCTACGACCGGAGAACAAAATAGAAATAAAAACATAACAATTTAAAAAACATACCTTAAGTGAAATAGGATAAAAAAAGGTAAATACTTTCCTCATAGGTCTCCGGAAGAGAAATGACCGATAAATGCATCAAGGTCACCGCGCGGGTCGCCGGAAAAGGGCTGCCAGAAAATGGGATCTTTAAAGAGGATATTCAAACAGAGAGAAAAAAAGAGAAAACTTACCGGAGAGAGGAGATAGGAGGCGGATGGGTGGAGACCGGCGGTTGCAGGGAGATAGGAGAGAGGGGGCGGAGGGCCGGGAGAGAGAGGGGTGGCCGGAGAGAAAGAGAGGAGGGGCGGGAGAGAGAGATGGGCGGAGGGGCGGGAGAGAGAGATGGGCGGAGGGTCGGCCAGAGAGAGAGAGAGAGAGGAGGGGCGGGAGAGTGAGAAGGGCGGATGGGCGGCCGGAAAGGAGAAAGGTGCGGCGGGGCGGTCGGAGAGAGAGAAAAGGGGCAAGAGAGAGAGGGTGGGGCGGGAGAAAATGAGAGAGAGGGGATGAGAGGAAGAGGATCGGGCGTTTTAAAGCCCTAGGGACATTAGAAGCGACATTAGAAGCGACTAATCGCTTCTAATGTCCACGAAAATCAAAACGACGATGTTTTGGTAAGTGGGGGCATTAGAAGCGACTTGTCGCTTCTAATGTCCCCTCGGTGAAATTTTGGCGAAAAAGTTTTGGAGCCAAAGATTTTGGGCATTAGAAGCGACATTTAGAAGCGATTAGTCGCTTCTAATGCCCAAAAATCTATACTTAGTGAAATTTTGGCGGAAAGGTTTTGGAGCCAAAGATTTTGGGCATTAGAAGCGACATTTAGAAGCGATTAGTCGCTTCTAATGTCCAAAAATCTATACTTAGTGAAATTTTAGCGGAAAGGTTTTGGAGCCAAAGAATTTGGGCATTAGAAGCGACAATTGAAGCGACTAGTCGTTTCTATTGTCCAAACATACTGAAATAGTTGGCGCGGAAGGTGCGAGCTAATATTTTTGGCCTTTTAGAAGCGACTTGTCGCTTCTAATTTGTTGATTCGGACAATTAGAAGCGACTAGTCGCTTCTAAAAGTAAAAAAAATTCATTTTTCGGGAAAAATAAAAGTGTTTGGGTTAGAAGCGACTAGTCGCTTCTAATGGTTCAAAGTCGCTTCTAATTAGAAGCGACTAGTCGCTTCTAATGCCACCCGTCGCTTTTAAAGGTCATTTTTCTAATAGTGAAACAACATCTCCACCTTAAACTTCAATGCATCATAAGTTCGTCTTCTCCCAGTGCAAATCTCTAGTGCTTAAATTCATTGTTCGAAATGTCCCTCCTCAGTTTGTCATAACCCTTAGCAGTTTAAGACAATGTTTAAATTTTCTAAGTGATACTATTTTTGTTCCAACATCTGCAGGGTTGTCATCTGTCCCAACCTTTTCCATATTAATGTCACCGTCTGAAATCCTTTCTCTTAAAAAATGATATTTCATTTCCACGTGTTTGGTTCTGTCGTGGAAAACCGGATTTCTGCGTAAGTGTAATGCACTATGACTATCCGAGAAAATAGTTACTAGACCATCATATAGCTTAAGTTCTTTCAGTACTCCATTGAGACACACAACTTCTTTAACAGCTTCAATAGTGGCAATATACTTTGCCTCGACTGTTGACAAAGTTACAATCGGCTGCAGTTGTAATTGCCAACTGATACAGTTTTCATGCAGTAGAAAATAGTATGCAATAGTTGACCTTCGTTAGTCTAAGTCTCTAGCAAAGTTAGAGTCAACATATGCTCTCACAATATCATCCTTCTATGACTTCAGATAAACCGGCCCTATATTGGTTGATACAACTATGTATCTCATAAGCCATTTAATGGAAAGCCAATGTTCTCTGCTTGGATTCGACATGTACCTGCTGACAACGCTTATGACATGGGCCGTATTAGGTCGTGTACAAATCATAGAGTACATTATATATCCTACTACACTTGAGTAAGGAACACCACCCATGTATGCCTTATCAGATTCTATTTTAGGGCTTTGATCACTTGAGAGTTGAAAGTGAGCCCCGAGAGGTAAATGTAGGTTTGGATCCTCTTATTAAGAATCTTTCAATAAGCTTCTCCAAGTATCCTTGTTGTGACCTCATCAGTGTATCTCGTTTCATGTTTTTGATGATGTTAAAACCCAAAATCTTCTTTGCCTCCCCTAGGTCTTTCATGTCGAATTCGAAGCTCAATTGTTTTTTCAGTGAGAGTACTTTGCTCATGGACTTGCTGATAAGTAACATATCGTCCACATAGAGCAATAGAAATATGCAGTTGAGAATTTCAGTACCTTTGAAACACAGACAAGGGTCATATGAGCTTCGACTGAAACCTTGCTTCATCATAAAGGCATCAAACCTTTTGTACCATTGGCGAGGTGATTACTTTAGCTCATATAAGGCATTTTCAAGAGACACACCAAATCCTTGTCCTTTTTTACTTCAAAACCTGCCGACTATTCCATGTATATGGTTTCATAAAGTTCACCATGTAGAAAAGCGGTGTTGACGTCTAGTTGGTGTAATCGATGCCTTCAACCTGTGTGAAACCTCTTGCAACCAGCCTTGCTTTGTACCTCACATGATATGTGTCGAGAACACCTTCCTTGATCTTATATAGCCATTTACACGTAACAAGCTTTTGATCTTTCGGTCTCTTCGCAGTAATCCATGTGTTGTTGTTGTAGAGTGATTCCATTTCCTCCTTCATGGCTTGAATCCATTTATCAGAATCTTTCCCTGTCACGACTTCACTATAGTGTACTGGCTCTTTTAGTTCGATGTCAATAGCTGAAATGAAGGCATAATCAAGTATTATAAGTACACATTATACCCATATCTCATAGTCGGCTTCGATACTCTCTTGCCTCTGTCTCGAACTAGGTGTAGGATCGTGGTGAGTTTTCATCTCCACTTATCTGATCACTGTCACATTGATCATGTGAGTTTGAGTGCAGGTCATTCTCATGCTGGCATTGTAGCTGAAAGCTCCTGGGACTTTCCAACTCAGGCTCCACCGATCATGTTCCCTATCAGGGGGCTCCACCTGTTAGTACCCTTTTCATTTTGCTCCACCTGATGAGGTAAGTTATTGTTCCATTAAAGGTCAATTAAGATTTCAATATGCTTTGACACATAATCTTCAGTGACTCCACCTGTTTCATCTTTTCTGAAACATGGAAACTCAGATTCGTTAAATACCACATCCTTACTGAAAAATGGTCTTGAACCCTGGACTATCCCTATTCCATAACCTGAAACCCTTTACACCTTGTGGATATCCTAAGAATACTTACTTAACTGACCTAGGTTCTAGCTTACCTATACTTTGGTGCGCATAAGCTGTACAACCAAATGTCTTAAGATTGCTAAGGTCTGGTGGTTTGTTTGACCATAGTTATTCTGGAGTTTTGAACTCTATTGCACTATATGGGCTCATGTTAACTAAATAGGTGGTAGTCATCAATGCTTCTCCCTAAAATATTATTGCTAAACGTGAACTAAAAAGCATACATCTAGCCTTATTAAGTAGAGTCTTATTCATCCTTTCGGCCACTCCATTCTGTTGTGGAGTAAACCTCACTGTCCTATGCCTTTGTATCCTAATGTCAGCACAAAACTCAAGACCATTGTCGGTTCTAAGGGTTTTAACTCTCATATCAGTAATGTTCTCTAATAGTGTTATCCGTTCCTTAAACTTACTAAAGGCTTGACTATTTTGTTTTAATAGATAAATCCACACATTTCTAGTAAAATCATCAATGACTGAAAGGAAATAAAAATTACCTCCGTGGGTTGAAACCTTGACCGATCCTCGTAAGTCTGAGTGAATATACTCCAATGGCATTAAGGATGAGTGAATTCCAGTGCTAAATTACAGTCGATCATGCTTTCCCATGATGCAGTGCTTACAGAAATCAACCTTGCTGATTTTGCTTAAGCCTAAGAGTTTCTGGTCACTCATTATCTGTAGGCCTCTTGCACTGATGTGGCCAAGTCTGTTGTGCCATAGCCTAGCATTTTTGTCTTCAGCACATTATGCTACTGCTGATTCTCCAAATATAGCTTCTCCAACAAGATAGTACATCCTTGCTGCTTTTTGTCCTCTGATGACCACAAGAGATCCTTTGCAAATTTTCATGCAACCATTCTTGATCCTGTTGGTGTATCCCAGGTCATCAAGGACTCCAATTGAAATTAGGTTCCTTGATAAGTCAAATACTAGCTTCACATTTTTGAGGGTTCAAGTGGTGCCATCGTGCATTTTGAAGTTCACTGACCCCATGCCAGTGGCTTGGCACGTTTCATTGTTTCTCATGAAAACTTTTCATTTGGCATGTTCCCTGAAGTCTCTGAGCCATGATCTGTTGTTGGTCATATAGTATGTACAACTAGAGCCTAGTATCCACTCAGATTCTGATGCCTCGATGCCAACTGTTAGAACCTCTCCATGGTCAAAACTTTTACCAAGATTTCTGAGTATGTGGTTTCTTGATTGTTGTTACCAAGTTTGGATTGATTTTTCTTTATCCATGAGTAACAATATTTCTTGATGTGGCCGACCTTCCCACAGTAGTTGCACTTCTTGTCAGTGTTGGTGATTTGATTCTTGTTGGGGGTTGCAAACTCTGATCTAGGTCATGTTTTGCTTTTGTCCTTGTTGAATGACATGTTTTGACTTCTTCCTCTCACCATGTGGTTTTCACCATCACTCTGCTTGTCAGTCTTGATTTGTAGGACTCTCAATTTTAGGGCAGATATCAGTTCTTCGAGCGTGACCGACGATCTGCCATATTTAATGGCCAATTTGACTTCACGGTAGGTATCCAACAATGAATTTAGTACTATTATTGCCTGATTCTTGTTGCTAAGTTCTTCTTTATCTCCCGAGTTCGCCAACTCAATGTTCATTTTGAGGAACTCATCGAGATTCTACTCAAGAGGTTTTGACGTGTCCATCTTGAATTCTAATAGCCTCTCCTTCAGGTATTATCTTGTTAGAAAGAGATTTGGACTGGAAGAGTTCGTCAGGCTTTTTTCAAATCTTGATCGGAGTATCCTCTTTATCCACTAGTCTTATTATGGAATCCGATAGGTGGAATATTATTGTACCCGTAGCAGTCTTGAGCATTTCGTTCTTTTGATCATCAGGGAAATCAGCTGGCTAAGTTACCAGATCTATTATAATCTCAGGAGTTTCTGTTGTGCGAGCAACGCTGAGATCTCGCGTCTCCAGATGCGAAAATCTCCGGTGCCATCAAATTCGTCAATGTCGATCCTCATCGCCGAGTATGAGCTCCACTACTGATGGTTTTCTATGGATCTTGAAGATGGTATTGATGCATACCAAAATTCTGGTTCACTTTTTGGTATTGAGGGCGAAGTGGCTTCGTTGTCAATTTTGCGATTACTAGCCACAATATGAATTTCTTCCAGTGTTGCGCCTCAGTTTTTGATTCTCGAGTCCACGACGATCACAAATCAGTTTGTCGGTATTTGATTGAGCCCTGATACCACTGTTGGAAACACAATAAAAAAATCACGATTTGTCAGACTCATATTCACAGAACTATGAACACAATTAATCAAAACAGAATAAGAAAGAAGAACACCAAGATTTGTTGACGAGGTTCGACAATCAACAGCCTACGTCCCCGCGAACTCCTTTAAACACAAGGAAGTTCGATTTGCACTATCTTCAATGAATAATTACAACAAGTCTTTTCTCAGTCTCGGAGTTGTGCGATAAAAACCAATTTTTCCATATGAATATCTTCACAAATAGAACATTCAGGCTTTTTGTTTTCTACTTTTTCGTGTCTCTAATCTTCTATTACACACACCTTATATATGTACATTAAATCTCATAATAATACAATATACAATGTAACAGAAAATAATGGTATTTAGAATAAGTCAATCCAGTTGACCAGTCCACTCCAAATCACAGCCTTCTAGTGGTCCTCATGCTGGTGTGATGTTGATATGGTGTGGATGACTCTATTCGTTTTACATACAATATGTTGTATATAAGTTGCAGCTGAAAACTGTGAGTACTGTTCTAATTCTTAGAAAATATGTTGTCAAATTTGAAGAAAACTAGAGCAAAGACATCTATAACTTCTAAGTAGGGGAACTTGTGTATAATTAAAATAGTAAAAGATCGTTTCTCTCTGAAAATTTCTCTTTGAAATCATCAAAGATATGAACTCGGGGGATTTTTGGTAAGTAATTTGCATTAGATAAGATATTTACATTGATGGAATCAGAATAAACTGTGTTCATTTGTTATTACTATGATTATTATTATTATTATTATTATTATTAATTTCTCTATTATAAGTAAGCTAAAAAATTAAATATAAGAGGTGTAAAATGATCGGATTATACTAAAAATATTAACGTGGGTTAGTAAAGCTGTTTCTATTTTATGGCAGAGCTCCTCTACATTGAGCCTTGAACATTCAAATCTTCAAACGCTAATTTTCATTTAAAGTTTTTTACGATTATCCAACAACAATAATTGAGTTATACCATGATTCATGTATAACCTAGCTAGGTTAATAAATTTTTTTATTTTTTTATTTATTATTTTAAGATTTTTTGTTGCGTTCCAAACTAGTTTTTTTTTTTCTTCAAAGACATTTGCTTTTGTAGATATTGCACTTACCACTTTAACTATAGTTGTGTTGTGGAATTACTAATAGATCTAATTTAGAAACCAATTATTGAGTTTGACAACTCAAATAGATCTGAATGATTTCGAATCATTTTGAACCACAAGTATTATTTAGAAGCTAATAAGTCCACAATTCTTTTCTCTCTTGTTGGCACTTAGTCCATCTTTTCAAAGCCATAATTGGAATCGTCATCCATCTCTCCAAAAACTATCGAGTTCCATATATCTCAAACTAATCTGAAGCATTTTGATCAATCTGTATTCAGATAAATTTAACTTTGATTCTTGAAGACACTCTAATAGTGACGTTCGATCCAAATTCAAACAAAATTAATACTCTACTAAAAAAATATAGAAACAAAAATAGAAAACCTCCCTAAAATATTAAAATATATACAGTGAAGTTAAAATGAATAAATAAAATTCGTACCATTGAGCGAAATTTTTCCTTTTCCATTTTGAGATGGCTTATTTCAGAAGCCTGGAGAAAAGTCTTTTCAGATGTCGCTTAAATGTATAGGTCAAGCCCTTTTTAAATTTTGATAGATTTAATAATTGGAGGAGTATATTTATATAGTTAATTATTTATTGATGACTTTGAATTGGATTAACCATTTTAGAATGATATATTCACGTATGGGAGACATGATGTCTAAGATACGATGGGTATATATTGAGCACCAATAATTAAAAAACGGATGTTGCAATTCTCAGTTTAAGCATAATCTGCGTGCATGATTAATTTACAATCCCACAGTTTTCCGTCAACTACGGTTCATCAATTTTTGTCATTAGCCGTGTCTTAATCATATATATTATATGACACTTGATATTATATTTGTTAGTTAATTAAATAACTATGTTGAAACAACACTGTTGCATGTTTCTCAAATAATAATTAAGTTACTGTTTTAGGTGGAAAAGTACTTCTCCAATTGCTACTATTTATTGAAAGACATATGTATACAAGCCGATCACATCTCGAAGATATTTATATAATTTCAGCCTGTAATTATTTTGAGTATGTGTTTGATATCCCCATGGCACATTGTGTGACGGTGCTTTGTCTTTCATATTATTCAAATTTGTTATTATGATTGACTTATTTTTATTTTTATTAGGCAAGAGTATTGACTCGTATGAAATATGTTGTTGTGATCTTTTTTTATGACAATCTGTAATTTTGCACTCTGTATTTGGACAGCCTGTGGATCTTGATTTAAGGCGCTGTTAAAGATCCTTCCTTTCATGGATGCTGGGTGTTGACCTCTTGGAAACTCTAACTAGGATCTTCGGTTTTTGGACGTTACAAATAGCAGTGTTGCAGTTGCAGCCTCTAGCGTTTTTGTTTCTTTCGTTTGATCAATAGCTTTTCTAGACGTGCAACACTGGCGGGCTGGAAAACTGTTGCGTTGAACAAAAGCACTGTTGAATCGTATTACCCACTGTGATCGATTCCTGTTTGGTATTGTGTTTGTGCGTGAATGAACTGGTCACGCTCTTGATATTTCTTGTGATTAAAGAACACGTGAATGTGTGTTTTTGGTGGATCTATGAAGAGTCACTAATTCAGGGGGATGACTGAATTAAGATTTCACTTTATAGTTAGTAATTGGACATTGATGTGTATGTTGTTCATGTAAGACCAATTGTACTGAGAACTATTATCACAGTAAAATCATTTCCACCCGGTTATCACACACCTTAAATGTAGAAAATGTTGCTCCGAACTGAGTTATCAATTGTGTGTGTTGATTATTATTTTCTGCATTATTTTACTGTCATCACTGTTACAATATTGCGTGTGATAGCGTTTAACAAAATTACAAAATCCATAATTATTTAATTTATTTTGGACGATCAACAATTTCATCAACTTGTGCCAACCATTTACCATCAGCTTCGGCTCAAACAATATATTTTGCTGACAATATTCAATACAGTAAATAAGATCTCTGAATATTGTCAAAATAAAATATGATGATGCGTGATTGAATAAAATAAAATAGACTAGTTTTTCTGATGAATTTTAATCCAAATCAGTGGATTAATAAAACTGTGCATATTAAGACAAAGATTCAGGTAGTGGGTTAGTAGTAAGTTTAACAGCTGTATTCAATGGAATTAATTGAAGAGTTAATTAATATTCATCATATGTCCCACTTGATACGTACACATGCATCAATTTTGTAATGTAGCCATGGATAGATTTATAATCAACAATTTATGTTCACTCAAATCTCACTACAGATTTCCATGTTTTCTTATCGAATACTGACAGATGTGGGCTATTCGTTTGTCTTCATTACTGTTGTCAATGCAAAGTCTTCAATTTTCATTTCCCCATACTGCAGTTCATACGTGTACACCGAATGGATATGTTATAAATATTATAATATATTTAATCTGTTATAATATTATTTAAAGATAATTGCATATTCAAATGTTAGAAGTGTAATTGGGAAAGGACAATCTTATAATTTTTTAAATGATTTTTTTTTCTTGAATCCATTTTCAACTAATTATTTTCCAGACTTATGATGAGACCTCGGTCACGTCAGAGGGTGAACTTTCAAAAGTGCGATATTGGTTTCGGTACGAATATTAATAAAAAGGCGGGGGATGTTTTAGCCCAAATCTTGGGAGTCAGGAGGACATAGTGCCACCAGCGATATTTGGGTCTTCATGTATTTATACTGGTCGAGGGATGATGGAGCTTTTTTGGATTTACGAGAGACCGTGTGTGAGAAAAGATTAAGAGTTATAACGGTCTTTCCTTCTTAGGCTGGCAGTAAGGTTCTTATTAAGTCCGTCATTCAGTCGATCCCCAGTTACATGGTCTCATGCCACAAGATCCCGATGTGTCTGATTACGGATCCTTTCGATTAATATTGACGCGGCACTAACTCGCGACTGTGGAAAATTCGGTGTTGGTTGTATTGTTCGAGACCACGTCGGAGAGGTGATTGGCTCGCGTATGCTTTTCCTCGCTAGGGGGTTCTCCCCGCAGCTCGCGGAGCGTACCCTGTCCTCCGTGGCATAGAGTTAACCCGCAGCGTCGGTGGCAGGAGAGCGGAGATCCAGTCTAATTGCTTGAGATGATGAGGATGATCGATAAGGCCGTGACGCCTGCGACATACCTTGAGACGATCTTGCACTGCATCTTCAGAGAGGTGAGGGAGCTTAAAGTTTTTAGCATTAGACATATCTATCATCTTTATGATGTTGTTGCGCATAATATTACACGCTATGCGGTTAATCATTACTTGTCTTTCACTTGGCTGAGTTTACTTCCACCTTATTCGGAGGAGGCTATTAAAGTCGATGATCGCGAGTTGAGGTCCCGCACGATCATCTAAGACTTCTGTTTATTGAATTTATTGTGTTTATATTTCTTTATTTCCGCTAGTTCTTGTTTTATCCATATTTTTGTAGTTCCGCCAATACGATAGTTCGTGTCAAAACGACCGCAATTCCTAAAAAATATTCTATTGCGACTAAGCAGTAAATAGAGCTGAAGTATCTATGTTTGTAAAATAATCGATAACACTTAATTTCGTAAAGTACTAAAACGTACAATAATTTCTTTTATTTTCAATTTGTGAAAAAAGCGAATATGTCGCAAGGAAACAAAGCGAAATTTAGTTTAGTTTCGAATGGCTACCTTTAATAATAATAATTTTTTTTTAGGGCTCAGATTTTGGTATGTACAATTAACAATAATGGAATATACTTTGCTCACATAATCTAATTAATAAAGAGGAATATAGTATGGCCATATAAGGATGCAATTAATTTAATTAGGCACGTACGCGCTTGAGTATATAGCAAATTAAGGATTATCCATAAATAAAGCGAAGTGGAATACGTAATGCTCATTTTTTAACTTTCTAACACGTGTCACAAAACATTATGGTGTTGTATACTAACTAATCATATTAATTGTATGGTAATACTATACGCAAAATAATCATAGGAAGTCCTTTAAAGCAAATATATCTTTCTCATAGATTATTATTTCATTCATTCACAAAATCAACGATCACTTTTTAAAGTTCCTCCCAAACTTATTTTTCATTAATTTTGACGGTCCAACATTGTCACAACTAGCATTTATATAGCATTCATTGAGTATCATCATGAAGTCCCCGAGTACTGTTCTCTACGTTCATTAAAGTTATATTTATTTATCATGCTTCTCTTTTTACCAATATTTGTTAAAAAGGTATGACATCTTTTAGATTATAGAGGTGTAACATTGAATATGATGTTCGAAGTAAATCGCATATGTGGACTTTAAAGTCGCAAACATATGTAATAATGTAATATCCTCAAACTCAATTATTAGCTTTCATGATTAATATAATATATTAAAATATTTCGATTCCTCAAAAAAAATAAATCACCCATTGGATCTGACATTTTATGTATATTTATACAATACCTCCACTATTTTATTACTGACAAATAACATATTTTAAGGGACTGACAAATTACTATTTTTTGTTACTTTTTTACTAACGATTAAAATGTAACAAAGCACCGAAAATGAAAACCCTAATGATATTAATATAATTACAGACACAAGAGTATAAGTGTTTCAAAGTTCAAACAACATCGAAGGAGAAGATAACATGAATGCACGTGGCTGTTATAATCCAGGGAAAAGAGAAAAGAATTACAAAAAATAATTACAATACGTAGAGATTAGATTCCCTTATAGATTTAGAGAGATTTATGTAGTGCTTGAAATGTAATTTAAGAATAAGGGCCCTGAAAAGTTGCACTTGCACGTATATGAAATAATGAAGCGTCCCTACTGCTACTAATACTATTCAAAACACATCTCTCTCTCTCTCTCTCTGATGATGATGAAAATGAGAGAGGAGAGAGAAACCATCTTTAACGACCGACGTTGTTTTCTTTCTTTTCTTTCAGAATTTCAGGAAGGAGAAGATAAGAATAAGGTATTAAGATATGAGATAAACGTTTACGTGGGACCCAAAGCATGTGGGGTTTTTGCGGCAGTGATGACACAAGTACATTGAATATCGCTATATTTACTCTTCCTGGGAAAATGTAATCAAATTATTGAGTAAATGCTCTGTAGTAACACAACTGTCTTCCTATTAATAATAACCCAATGTAAATCCGAACGTTAGAAATACAAAAATAGCTAAGCATTCACTGTCACTCCATCCATGTAACTATGAAGCTTTCACATGCTCTAGTCTAGCTACGTGGTACAAGTTATAGCCTTGGAGAGAAGAGGACAAAATTATTCATTTTGATTCTGAATGTGTATAGATACTGACACTATTCAACAATTTATATGTTTGGAATAATTATATGTTTTCAATCAATAATTAGTTGTATACCTTTTTTGTCTTTGTTTACTTTAACTAATAAAAAAATTGAAATTGAAATTGAAATAATTTAAATTAAATAGTTGCTAAAATAGTTTAGTAACAATATTGCTTGTTTTCATTTAAAAAACAGTTGATTCGATCACCAAAAGCAGCCTTGAAAGAAAAAAAAAAAATTAATCTCAACAATTTTAGGTAAAACTAATAATGTCAAACAACAATATTCTTGGAAATAAAACGAGTAAATCAAACACTCTCGGAATGAATGCTTAAAAGGTGAGCTGGGAAAATTCAAGGAAGGCAACGTCCCATAATAGAGGGGCAAAATCGTCCATAGGAAAATAAAATACTATATTCTATAAAATCTATATATACTCGCACACATAGTCTCAATAAAACCTCTCAAATCACACATACTCACACTCACTCAATCATAAGACAGTAACAAAAAATGTGGAAGCGCAGCGAGAACTACGCCGCGGCGGCGATTACGATCCTCGTGACGGCGGCGATGTTGATCAACGGCGGCGAAGCGTGTCCTCCGTCGGATCTTCAAGCTCTACTGGAATTCAAGCGAGCTCTTCACGAGCCGTACCTCGGAATCTTCAACACGTGGACCGGCACGGATTGCTGCCACAAGTGGTACGGCGTGAGCTGCGACCCCGAGACGCGGCGCGTCGCCGACATCAACCTCCGCGGCGAGTCGGAGGATCCGATCTTCGAGCGGGCCCACCGGACCGGATACATGACCGGGTTCATCTCCCCCGCCATCTGTCGCCTTCCCCGACTCTCCTCCGTCACCATCGCCGATTGGAAAGGAATCTCCGGTCCAATCCCTAGCTGCATCACAACTCTTCCATTTCTACGAATCCTTGATTTGATCGGCAACAGACTCTCCGGCGAGCTCCCCGCCGGACTTGGCCGCCTCGGTCGGATGACCGTCCTCAACGTCGCCGATAACCTAATCACCGGGAAAATTCCGGAGTCGATCACCGGAATGGCGAGCTTGATGCACCTCGATCTCCGCAACAACCGGATCTCTGGCGGAATTCCGAGGGATATCGGAAAGCTGAAGATGCTCAGTCGCGCGCTTCTCAGCCGGAATATGATCTCTGGTACGATTCCGCCGTCGATTTCTCAGATCTACCGGCTCGCGGATATTGATCTCTCTCTCAATCGCCTTTCCGGTCCCATTCCCGAGACGCTCGGACACATGGCAGTGCTTGGAACTCTCAACCTCGACGGGAATATGCTCTCCGGGAACATCCCGGCGAGTCTGATAACGTCGGCGATAGGGAACTTGAATCTGAGCCGGAATCTTCTGGAAGGTGCGATTCCGGACAAGTTTGACTCGAGGTCGTATTTCATGGCCATTGACTTTTCTCACAACCGGCTGAGTGGTCCGATTCCGAAGACGCTGTCGGCAGCCTCTTTCGTCGGACATATGGATCTGAGCCACAACCACCTCTGCGGCCGGATTCCGGCGGGATCACCGTTCGACCACCTTGAAGCGTCGTCGTTTATTTACAACGACTGTCTATGTGGGAAGCCTCTCAAGCCATGCAAGATATGAAGTATTATATGGTATTATTGATTATTATTAGTAGTGATTTTATTAATTAATTATTTTGTCGGGTTTCCGAGAAAGAGAAGAGAAACTATAAAAGAAATCTTAAAACAAATATATCTTTAATGTTCGTGAATATTTATATGTTTATCTTAAAGTGTATTTTAGTGCAATTGTGGAAGCGTAACAAAGAATTACATTTTCCTGCTAGTATATTTTCTTCTTTAAACCCGTAAACTGGGTGTCTCTTTTTTGCACCTTTGCAGGGATAAGACTAGACTACTTGTTTTTCTTTTTTAATCTCAAATAATTAATTATGAGGATTTAAGAGCAGCTGCCTTTTGAGTGTACATTATATAATATAAAATAAAAAGTTGAAAATAGTATAAATGAACGAATTGGACTATAGATATTGCGTGTGTTACTCCTTGTTTAGATTCTATCATCTCTGAGGCAAATAAAAGTTTTACCTAGGCTTTTGATGTGTGACGAGGTTGCTTTTGTTATCGACACCGATAATGCCCTCCAAACATGGTGGCTTCTTGTACAAAAAATCTTAAAATTTTGAGTTGTGGGAACAAGTGTACGAGATCAAAAGACTAACAAAATGTAAGACTCTTCACCCATTAATTTTTGCAATGTCATTCACAAAAAACATCCTTAAGTGCATCATCGCTTGCCTGAAGAGAACCCACGTAGTATCATTTATGAGAATGAAAAAACTTTTGCGGACGAAAGATAAATCTTTGACAATATAATCATATGTTTGGAAGACACTCGTACCATAAACGTATTAGATTGGTAAAAGAAAAGGTGAAGCTCGTAGACTCGACATGACCCATGCTTTTGGTCGATTTGAGTCGGTAATGCTTTGCCTGAGATACGCTTTCCCTTGAACGGGGCTCATAATAAAGCGTGTGCGATCCCCATGTTTCTCTCTCATCCTCAAGGGAAAATAGGATATCACCATTTACAACCAAGGAGTTCCACGATTTATGTATTTCTTCCGCACATCCTCTAAAGGTGTCTCCGCTGACCTTTGCAATGCCGACGCTTTTTGGCTCCATCCATACTCTTCAATTCGGTAACCCATGCTTAACCGTGTCTTACCTATTATTTGTGAATATTAGCTTGAATCTTCTTTCAAGCAACGGTTAAAAAAGGGAAGGAATTTATGTGGTGTCTCACATGCTATGTGCTATGCTCCGACTAACTCGTCAACTACGACAAATCTGAAATATGCTTTTGAAAGACAAAAATTTTAGAACTGAAGTGGGAAGCTACGGTCTTAAGTTTCAACCTATATAAGGAACACACAAGTACCTCGGCCTCCCACTCTTCTTTGATCGAGCAAGGACGTTTTTAGTTACATTCGAGAACGAGTTGGGAACAAGATTCAGGGTTCAAAAAACTACTTCTTCGCTGGCAGGAAAAGAAGGTGTTAACAAAGCCATGATAAATTATATTAATAAATGAATAGACAAACGTTGTAAAGGACTTTGTAACACAATTTACGAAATCTGTAAAATAAATAACAAACTTATACATTATAATTTTTTTTTCGTGACTCAAGTGTCACAAATTTACAAGTTCGCGTTGCATATGTCACGACATCAACATATTTGTTTTCGTAACATGAATGAAGATTTAGTTTTTAAGTTACAAAGATCTTACACATCATGGTAAAAGAATTTCCTTTTCTTAACTGAAAATTGATAAATCCCTATCAAATAGTAATATTGTTGCCAATATTTTTATATAAATTCTCCAAAAATGTAAATTGTGTGTCAATATTATTACTATAAAATAAAAGATTAGTTATGTTAGGGTTATTAAGTAATATAAGTATAATGGGTTTTCAAAATGTCCAACATTTAGTAAAACTTCTGTCAACAGACCCGCCTCAGTTTAACAACAAATTTCGGAAGAATTTGGACAAAATATTTTCTGCACATTTTACTGTCACGTTATTCGCATGCATTAAAAACGAATAAACTTCCAAATGAATAAGGTGCAGTTATTGCTCCACTAAACATGTCAACCCATCAATCAAACATTAATCGAGGAAATTAAATTAAAAAATAAGCATTCAATTTACCCGACTTGAGTTCCAAATTTAACATTTTGTTTCTCTATACTTAGTGAAATTTTGGCGGAGAAGTTTTGGAGCCATAAAATTTGGGCATTAGAAGCGACTCTTCTAATGCCCAAACATACTGAAATATTTGACGCGGAGGGTGCGAGCCAATAATTTTGGCCGGTAGAAGCGACTAGTCGTTTCTAATATGTCGACTCGGACCATTAGAAGGGACTCGTAGCTTCTAAACGACAAAAATTTCATTTTTTTGGAAAAATTCGGGGTGTTTAAGTTAGAAGCGACTAGTCGCTTCTAATGCTAAAATGTCGCTTCTAATTCCCCCACCCCCCACTCCCCGTCGCTTCTATAGACATCTTTTATAGTAGTGGCTATCGTCATTTTCTCTAAAAAAAACCCAGAAATCTCTAACATCGCAGGCTAGTGTAACGAAGGAGGAATTGTATACGATGACATTGCATCTAGATACTTATCGACGTCGACGAGTCAGTATTGAACAGGTACGCGAATGTTTGTTTTTAGCTTTTATTTAAAAGTATAAAGATTTAAAATGGTATTTGTAAACTTTCCATCGTTTCGAAAATATTTTTCCGATAATTCTTGAAAAAATATTTATCTGTTTGGTTAGAAATATTCAATTTAACGATTTTGAAAAGGAAAAAAAGAAATACTCCAGTAAATGGTTATTTGGGTTTTTTGGGATTTTTTCATTCGATAAACTAAAAAAACTGAAATAATGTCTTTACTATTTGTATTTTTAACAAGACTAATTCTGTAAAACTTACATTTTTTTTGGATGTTGTGTTGTTCTAATATATGTTCATCGTCTCGAAAATATTTCATCGACAGTTCTTGGCAAAATTGTTATCTGTTTAGTTTAAAATATTAAGTTGAACGATTTTGAAAAAGAAAATAAATACTCTGCTAAATGGTTAGTTGGGTTTTTTGGGCTTTTCCATGAACAATATACTTTAAATTATTTAGTTATTTAGTATTTTTAGAAAAATTACACTCTGTTAAACTTTAGTTTTGTTTGCATGTTAGTTTTTTCTTATACGTGTTATTGTAATTAAAAATGTAGAATGTTTAGTTTTGTTGATCTGAGTATTATAAGATTTACAACATTGTGTGAACAATTTTTGTTAAAACATGGCGAAATCTGATTACAATTTAGTTAATTTTTTTAATTAATAATTGTAAAGCAAATCCAAATTGGGTAACTATTGGAAAAAAAACTGACACTTGACCGAAACAATAAAATTTCACAGGTAACTATTGTTCTTTATAAAACTAGTGTTTTTAGTAAATGTTCAACTAAAAATATGTAATTTTTTTATTTATTTACGTAGATTGGAAGCTACATGGTGAATACTAGTAAATGAAATTTTCATCAACGTATCATTGTGCACATCAGTTTTACAGCGATGAAGCGATTACTGCTATCAATCAACACTGAGTAAGAAAATGAACTGTTTAACAAAGAGCCCGTTCCTCATTTCCAGCATTAAAAATGAGACGTATTTTTCCAAGAAATTGGTACATTTATTGATGTTAGGCCTAATGGAGTCCAGAAAATACGAGGCGTTGCACTTCAAATTAGGTGATAACGTATTCAGATTTACGATATATGACATCGAACTAATGTTAGGTAAATGAACCTGTTAATAATTCATTATTATTCATTATTTTAATTTGTATGCAATGTTAATTATTGAAATTTTTACAAATTAAACTGCAAGAACTTATCGGAAATTAAAGAAGACTTGTGCATAGATAATAATTGCGGGATGCCTTTTTCAAAGTCAATGAGACACAACGATCACACGTGCTGCTATGTTTGGTGGAACCGAAGACAGAAAATTTGCGCTTCTGAATGAGGCAATAATTGAGACTTTGATATTGCCTAGGGAACGACAACAATTACTTTTATGGGTCGATGTTGTATAGATTTATTAAAAATTTACACTGAGAACACGAATGTACAAAAATGGTGAAGAAATAAACTATATTTCGATAATAACAAGGAATATGTAAAAAACACACCCGATAATATCAATTCCTACATAAATAAATTAACTTTTCAAAATTATAGGATCACACTTACTTATAGGAACAAAATGTTGACTTCCCTAATACAAATCGGCGCATTAATAAAATTATTTAGGAAAATAATGAAAATTCAAATGAGTAAAAAATGAAATTCAAATTTCGTGATCTACCTTTTTAAAAATATTTGGCTGAATTTTTGAAGGATAAATGTGTAAAACTACGTAGTTAGTTAATTTGTCATGTAAACACTTGGACCATTAATACAAGTTTAACGAAACGTTGGAAATTTTAAAATTGATGTATCAAACGTCGGTCATTTGGCTGTTTTTTTGGCTTATTTTAACTATTTCGATTTTCAACTAGTTTACTTTGTATTATTTGTGACGTGACGAATATAGTTTAGAATTTGACATCTACATGAGTAAAATCGGGCTGAATTCCAACTATGTGTTTTTAAAAGACTTAGCAAGGAGCTCGAAAAGAGAGAGTAAATAAAATTCTTAGATATACCCTCGTGGTTAGTACCCTCTCTTTCTCTCGTCTTCCTCTTCCCAATCTCACTCGTCTCTCTCCTCCTGTCTCAGTCGTCTATATCCTTTCACCTCGTCAGTCCCGTCAATGGCGATACCTATACTCAGACCTCGTCATCTCCGTCAATGGCTATACCTAGAAATCATATTTCCTCTTCTTCATGAAACATTGTGTTCGTGACCACTTCATTCGAAACATTGTGTTCGTGACCACTTAGTCATGAAACATTGTGTTCGTGACCACTTCGTCACGAAACATTATAAACGTGACGAATTCGTCACTAAATATAGTGTTCGTGACCACTTCGTCACAAACATAATGTTTTGTGCACATAGTTTTTGGACAACGTCGTCACAAAATGACGTTGTTCAGAAACTATGTGCAGGGGACAACTTCGTCATCCACACATTGTTTTCTGGTAACGTTGTCACCTTATGAAGTATTTGTTCACACGAAATATCATTGCATGCATTATCCAAGTAAAATACCATAATCTAACAGTTTCCTTACCAGATTTCTTACCATCGGCCTTTTCTCTTCGCAAGCATTTGTATTTGCTTGCATGATATATAAGCGTTGGGATCGAATCGGATGACAGAGAAGCTTGTGCTTTGGATTTGTTCAACTTTTTTTCACAGGGGTCCTTGAGACAGACGAGATCTCCGTTTCTTTGTAAGCCCGGTGGTTGACGTTGTTTTCTGTCGCAGACCACTACGTTACCCACTATTGGACTCCGACGAGGCGAGAACGTAGTATCTGAAGGTACCCTGGGTCTGCTTGGTAACTCAAACATTGTTTCGTCACCCTGTGTGGGTTTCAGTTTTGGAGACGATGTCTTTTTTTTCATCTTCTGAGTTTTGTCGAAGGGAAGAGAAAGCGAAGAGAAGGCTTATAGACAAAAAAGAAAAGGCTTATAGACGAAGAAGAGAAGACTTACAGACGGTGATGGTGTCTTGGGCGGTGACGAATAGAACAAAAAGATGAAGATTAACTCTCGGAAGTTGTAACGATTTTTAGGCACGAAATTCGAAGAGAGAGAGAGAGAGAGAGAGAGAGAGAGAGAGAGAGAGAGAGAGAGAGAGAGAGAGAGAGAGAGAGAGAGAGATTGTTGTGATGGTGATGAGAGTGACCGCCTCAACGAATAGAAAAAAGAGAAATGTGATTATAATTTTAATAAGTAGATTAAGTAAGATTAAGCGTGATTATGTTAGTTAATAATAAGAATAAAACATTTATTATAGTTTTAAAATGCGATAGTAAACATGGTACAAAATATTTTTCTTTCATCCCGAACTCCTAATTAAGTTTTTTTTTTTTAAATAATTGAAAAAACAACCCAGTTTACTGCTATAGTTGAGAAAATCCCAATATAGTTTCAAGTTTTTTAGGTCTTACGCCAGTAATTTTTTTTCAAAAAAATAACAATAATGATGTTGGTCTTACTTCTTAGTTCTTACAATTGGGCCCCGGGCGTGTGGGGGTTAAATGCAACAAGTCATTGTATTAATTTATAGCATTGTAATCACGTGCCATGTTTTGTCCACCATCATCAATTATTCAATATATGTCCCCAATCATGATTTCTACGCATAAAAGTCTTTGTAGTAGATACATATATATTTGAAGAATAGTCCAAGTACTGGCTATGTATTTCAACCGTTCGTCTTTCGTGTTTTTAGAAGGAGGCGAAAGCAATATTGAAAAGCTACATGTCGTATAAGAAAATGGAGTCATCAAATCTGTTACGATCAAGGAAATAAACATCATCGAATGATTAAATAAATGACGAATTCTGTGTTGAATGAGGCATTCAAGTATATGACTGTGAGATAGCTCTACTTATTCTTCTGAGTAATCAATCCTTTTCTGCTTTACTAAGTCCAGTACTAAAGTATGTTAGATATATATGGTCCCTATATTAACTCTAACATAGACAAGCCATGGACGAACTTAGGCTTGTACGAGAAACGAGTGTCCTTTTTCTTTCTCATACTCATGAAGTGTCTTTATGTATGCTTTGAGATGATTTTTAATATCTTCCATTACAAATTTTCCGGTCAAATTCTCAATCTGTCAAAAGATTTGGCTGTACAGTCTAACCAAATTTCATGAGGAAAAAATTCTTATGCAATTTATTCAAATTCTTAAACAATATTAAAACAATATTTTTTTGAAAATATTACTGGTTGATTTAGTTTTCAGAGCCTACTTAATATTACTTGAGAACAGTCTTATGAATTCCAACAATACTTTTTGTTATTACGTTATAATTGGCATATTTTTAATAGGCAAGATTTTTGACTGAGTATATCTCATTTACTTATCGAGATTTTCTACTTAACAATATGCGATTCTGAAATCTTTATTTGGAATATCCGGTGATTCTAGAATAAGTGAGTATTGAAGATCCTTCCTCTTTGGTGCTGGATGGTTGACTTTGTGGAAAGCCTAACTAGGATATTCTTCTTTTGGACGCTATAAATAGCAGGGTTGCAACCTTTAGCGTTCTTGGTGCTTTTGATTGAATTGATAGCATTTTCTAGACGTGCAAGATCGGCGGCTTGGAAAACTATTGATCTGAATGAGAGCAATTTTTGAATCGGATTACACACTTTGATCGATTTGTTATTGGTGTTGTGTTTATGTGTGAATGAACTCGTTACGTTTTAGAGTTATCTTGTGATTAAAGAATGCGTGAAGGTGGTTATTTGGTGGATCTGTGAAAAGTCACTAATTCAGGGGAGGACTTAATTAGGTTTTCACTTTATAGTTAGTAATTTGGTTTTGATGTTTATGTTGTTCATGTAAGACCAATTGTACTGAGAACTATTATTATAATGAAATCATTTGTACCGAGTTATCACACCCCCCAGATGTAGGAGACGTTGCTCCGAACTGGGTTACCAATTGTGTGTGTCGTTTATTACTTTTTTTTTTAGTCATCTCTATTTTGCTTGTCAATTGTCACATACATTGTCACAATTATTGTGTGTGACAATTGGCTATGCGTTTAACAGAATTTCAATTGGTATCAGAGCAGGTACCTTTTACGTAAGGTGGTTGCCTATTATGTTTACTTTCTGTTAAGATGGACAGTTTCAGGGAAAGTGGTTCTGTAAATCGACCTCCTACACTGGATGGTTGCAATTATGGTTACTGGAAAACTTGCATGTGTGCCTTCTTAAAGGCTCTTGACAGCAGGATTTGGAAGAATTTTTTGAATGGATAGACGCATCCTACTGTAAAAAATGAAGAGACTGGGGTAAGAAGTTTGAAACCCGAAAAGGACTGCACTGCAGCTGAAGATGAAGAAGCTCTTGGAAATTCTAGAGCTCTCAATGCTATTTACAATGCTGTTGATAAAAATATTTTCAAAATAATTAACACCTGCAGGAGTGCTAAAGAAGCCTGGGAGATTCTTGATGTAGCTTATGAAGAAAATGTTAAAGTTCGCAGTTCTAAACTCCAGATGCTCACTACTCAGTTTGAAGCTCTTACTATGAATGAGGACGATACCATCGTTGAATATAATGTTCGTATTCGTGACATATCTAATGAATCTTACTCTCTTGGTGTTCCCATGTTAGATGAAAAACTTGTTCGAAAGATTCTTAGATCTCTTCCTTCCATATTTCAAATGAAAGTTACTACTATCGAAGAAGTTAAAGATCTCTCCACCATGAAGCTGGATGAATTGATTGGCTCTCTTATGACCTACGAGTTGTTTATTCCTCGTGCTGAAAAGAAGAACAAGAAATTGGTCCTACAAAGGTCTCTGAGACAGCACTCTGATCAGGTATCATCTGACTGTAATGATGATATTTATGATACTATTGCCCGTCTGTCTAAGAACTACAATATGGTCATGAAGAAGTTTGCACGACTTCCACCTCGAAATGTTTCATCAGAAAGTCGTGACAATCAGTCAAAATATCAGTCTCATCGTGGAAATGCCTCTTAGAGAAGTAGAAAAAATGGTGACAAACATTCTGGTGTTAAAGGAAAAGGTGTACAGGGTCATGAATGTAAAAACTATGGTCACATACAGATAGATTGTGCAAACTTTTTGAGGAGACAGAAGAAAGGATACACAACTACTCTCTCTGATGATGAAAATGATAGTGAGCTTGATAATGCAAACAATTTCCTCGCTTTTTCATCCACTATCACAAACCTGGAGGAAAACGAGAATAATCACACTGTAAGCTCTACTATATCCTATATCTCTTGTACTGATGATGCTGACAAAATTGATCAAACATATAAACTAAATGATGTGATTATGATACTTACAAATGATAAGATAAGGTTGTTTAAGATAATTGTCGAATTAAAGTTAGAGGTTGCGCGTCTTAATAATGCTTTGGTGAAACTGACGAAGTTTGTTAGAGTGCCAAATTCAGGAACTGATAATCTAGATAAAATCCTTACCATGGGAAAATCATCACAGAACATGAAAGGGCTAGGGTACTCTCATGGCAGCTCCACTACGCAAACCAGATTTGTTCCTCAAAGAATGAAAGAAACTGATCATGGAAAACTGTCTCAACAACATGTGAGATCTCATGTCAATAGATCTCCATGGGTCTGTCACTACTGTGGGAGAAAAGGACGCATTCTTCCTTATTGTTATCGGTTATGAATAGATTGAATTGTCAACCTAAGAGTGAAATTCAACACTTCAATGGTCCAGCCAGACAGATGCATATGGTCTGGAGAATTAAAAATGATCACCGTGCTAACATTGCATATACTTCGTGCGTCTACTTATGGTGACTGGTATTTTGACAGCGGTTGTTCAAGGCATATGACAGGTGTTGAAGATTATCTCAAGATATTAAGCCTTATACTAACTGCTATGTGACATTTGGTGATGGTGTCAAGACAAAGATCATTGGAAATGGAAAAATAAATTTTTAAGTCCTTAACTGTCTGAAGGAAGCTCTTCTTGTTGAGGGTCTTATGCAAATCTCATTAGTAACACTCAGCTATGTGATGATAATCTCACTGTAAGTTTCACTCGTTATAAGTGTACAGTCATTACTCCTTAAAATTTCAATCTAATGAAGGGAATCAGATCGCAAGACAACTGCTACATGTGGTCTCCACATAAAAAACCTAGAACCGAGTCTTGTTTAATTTCTAAGACTGAAGAAGCTAAACTGTAGCATCAACATCTTGGTCATTTGAAGTACAGAAGTCTTCGAAAGAATCATTGAAAATTCTGTCATTGGAGTTCCCGATATAAGGGTTGTTGAAGGTCAAATTTGTGGAGATTGTTAGATAGGTAAACAGGTCAAACGTTCTCATAAACATGTTCAAACTTATACCATCTCTCGTGTTTTGGAACTCTTGCATATGGACTTGATGAGACCCATGCAAACTGAAAGTCTTGGAGTAAAGAGATATGTATTCGTTTTCGTGGATGATTTTTCGAGATAGACTTGGGTTTACTTCATCAAAGAAAAATCTGAAACTTTTGCTGGTTTTGAAGAACCGTGCAAATTTGTTCAATGGCAAAAGGGGGAAACGACTGGAAAGATCATCAGAGTTAGAAGTGATCATGGAAGAGAATTTAAGAACTCTACCTTCTCAGAGTTTTGGTCAGATGAAGAAATAGGGCATGAATTTTCACCCCCTATTACTCCACAACAAAATGAAATTGTGGAAAGGAAAAATAGAACTCTTCAAGAAATGTTCAAGAAATGGCTAGAGTTATGTTACTGACCAAGAACACACCTACTCGTTTATGGGCTGAAGCACTTAATACTGCTTGCCACATTCACAATAAGGTCTCAATTATACCAGGAACTACCTCCACACTGTATAAGCTCTGGAGAGGATGGAAACCTAATGTGAAGTACTTCCATTTTTGGATCTACTTGCTACATTCTTGCTGACAGAGAAGCAAGAAAAAAATTTGATCCTAAAAGTGATGAAGGTTTGTTTCTGGGGTACTCTAGAAATAGCGTTGCCTATCATGTGTACAACCTGAGGACAAAGAGCATCATGGAGTCTGTAAATATTTTTGTCAAAGATATTATTGATTTATATATGTCTGATACTACAGATGATTTTCTTCAACATGAGACATTTGTCAAACAAGATGTTACGTCATCTGTTCCTAACAATTCTCATCATAATGGTCGTAGTAGTGAAGAATCCTCAGAAAGTTATGCTGAAATAACTAATACTCAGAACGATGTGTCTTATGAACCAACAGAGACTGAATCCTCATATGAAGTCAGCAATGACTTGGTTCCTGCCACCAGAATTCAAAAGAATCATCATATTGACAGTATGATAGGAGAAGTTAATGATTCTATGCAGACTTGGCGAAAGCCTCCTGTCAACTACAGGGATATGATCAGCAATGTTTGTTTTGTTATTACGTTTTGATTGGCATATTTTTATTAGGCAAGATTTTCGATTGAATATATCTCATTTACTTATCGAGACGTTGTGCTTAACGGTATGCGATTCTGAAATCTTTATTTGAAATATCCGGTGATTCTCGGATAAGTGAATATTGAAGATCCTTTTTCTTTGGTGTTGGGTGGTTGACTTTCTGGAAACCCTAGCTATGATCTTCTTCTTTTGGGTGATATAAGTAGCAGAGTTGCAGCCTTTAGCGTTGTTGATGCTTTTGTTTGAATTGGTCGCTTTTTCTAGACGTGCAAGATCGGCAATCCGGACACTATTGATCTGAATGAGAGCAGTGTTTCAATCATATTACCCATTGTGATCGATTCGTTATTGGTGTTGTGTTTATGCGTGAATGAACTCGTCACGTTCTGGAGTTATCTTGTGATTAAAGAATGCGTGAAGGTAATTTTTTTGGTGGATTTGTGAAGGGTCACTGATTCAGGGGGATGACTGAATTAGGTTTTCACTTTATAGTTAGTAATTTGGTTTTGATGTTAATGTTGTTCATATAAGACTAATTGTACTAAGAACTATTATTATAATGAAATCATTTGTACCAAATTATCACACCACTAGATGTAGGAGATTTTGCTCCAAACTGGCTAAACTTTTAATAAAATTTCAATTTTGAAGGTTTAAGTTATTATTTTAAAAAATAATAATAAATAAACAATAAACAGAAGCCGGATATATTATGTTTTATTATTATTTGAAAGCACTATAACGTCCCTTCTTTCTCCTATGTTTTATCACATCGCGTTGGGTTGGATTTGTCGTTATACCAGTAACATACATCAATATTTAAAATATTAGGTTGAATAACTCATGAGTAATTCATACAACGTTCTAGCGTCTTTTTTTAATTTATCACTAACAAATAATACCCGTATAACTATTGGCTATTAACTGTCGTCTTTCATTAGTTCAGGGAAAGAGGAAATAAAAATGGAAATTACGAGAAATTGCTGATTGGGTCACCTTTACTAACTCGTTTTTTTAAAATTCACTAAAAGTAATTTTTTCCCAAAATACTAGTGCAAAAGACCAAATACCCTTAAAAACAATTATTTCTTTCACTTTAATCCTCTTTGAATTTTGACCGGTTATATTTCAAAAATAAAAATAAAATAAAAAATCAACCCCAAAACACCCACATTTCTCACTCTCTCTTCTCTCTTCTCTCTCCTCACCCTCACGAAAGTTGCTCTCTCTCTCTCTCTCTCTCTCTCTCTCTCTCTCTCTCTCTCTCTCTCTCTATCATGCTCTCTTCATCTCCCTGGAAAGAAAACCTATCTCTCCGACCAGAAAAAGTCCGACGAACCCACTATCTCCATCTCGTTGTCTCTCTTCGTCTCTCTGTCATTCGCTCTTTGGTGGCAGGCTCAGGTTTGGTTGGGATTGGATCTCGGATTTAGGGTTTATTTGGGTCTCGCGATTTTGATTTTGTTGCATGTTTATCTATATTTTTTTCCTGGTCTTCTTATGCCGCGAAGAGTGATTGTCTTGTCGTATTTATTTCATTTGAACAAGTTCTTCAAATTTTTTTGGTTTTGGGGCGATTTTAATGCCTTCAATTTTTCTGCGTTTTTTGTCTCATCTTCTTATACCTCTGGTAGATTTTATTGTAGCCTAACTTTTTGTTTTGTTTTTGGTTTTGAATTTCGCCGGTAGTAATGATTTTAATGATTTTGGTTTCCTCGGTTTCTTTTGTGTTTGTGTTCTTTGCAAACCAAAGATATACGATTTGCGTGTGTCTGTTTGTGTGTGGGTTTGAGTTCTCAAGTCAAGTTTATGGATTTTGGCTAGTTTTAGTTAGCTGTAGTTTTTTTTCTTAATTTTTTTTCTTCTATTTTTTCTTGTAACCACATCACATTTACAGTTCATTTGTTGTATCCTTTAGTATGTTTCTGTGTTGTTAATTCTCTTATTTTTTAGTTCTGTTTATCATAGACTTTTGTTTTTGTTGTGTTCTTTATTTCTCATTTTTCTTAAATTCACATGTTTAATGTAGCATTTGTCGGTTGTTACTATAGAGTGAGTATATGATAACGTAAGTATGATAGAGTGAGTATATGATGAGAACATTTTGCCGTGTTCTGTGCACAGCTAAGAACACTAAGAGGCGGTCATAGGACGAGAGTTGGGTCAACGGCTTGGAACAGCCACATCCTCTCGACGGGTGACTCGAGATCTGCGGCGGCATAGTCGACACCTACGCGGGCCACACTCAGGATCGAGAGTGGGATCTGATCGGTGGGTGCGTAAGCTGGTGGACCACCGAGCAGCGGTGAAGGCTACGGGTTCACGTGGAAAGGGCGAGAGAGAGTTACTTAGCTTGCAAGGCTGCGACGAGAATAGGCTCATCCCTTGGAAGTATCAAGTGAATGTTTCCATACCCATTCCAAGTTTGGCTGTTTTGAGATTGATAGTTTTGATTAATGCTTTACGTTAGGAGAAAGTTGTACAAAATGATAGTATAACATATGATTATTTGTTGTACACATAAATTAAGTTCTATGACATCAATATTATTTGTTGTACACATAAATTAAGTTCTTTGTCATCGTAGACTGTAATCAGTTATAAACAAGGAAGGCTACATGATTTAACAAAAAAATGTGTACCTTCGAATTTATTGAATTTAATATCAAGAATCAATAATACATTAACCATCAACGTATATAATTTGGTCTACAATATTATCTACATTAAGCACCAACGTCTACAAATAAATCTACAACAACGTTTACATAACTTTAGACAACAATGTCTACAATGACGTCTACAATATTGTCTACAATAACGTCTACTCTGTTGTCTACATTGAATGTCACAATGTAGATAACATTGTAGACTATGTTACAAATTTGTAAACAATATTGTACACTCTGTTACGAATTTGTAGACAACATTGTAGACACTGCTACATATTTTCCAAGTTTGAACAAAGAGTAAAAGATAACGGGAAGAATCTAAACTCGTCTCTATTAGATATTCTGCGCGAAGATGGATGGGAGATGGCGCGGCGGCATTGTTTGAGATGGAGCGGAGCTGTGTCGGCGACGTCGAAGATGGAGTGGAGCTGCGTCGGCGTCGTCGGAGATGGAGCGGAGCTGCGTCGGCGTCGTCGGAGATGGAGCGGAGCTGCGTCGGCATCGTCAGATATGGAGTTACAAATAAATGTTATAAAAATAGAGACGACTCACAGCAATCTCCTTGATTTTTGATGGGATTCACAACACCTCTCTCCCTCCGATCAACGCTCGCCAGAAGCGACGAGGAGTTGTTATTACTGTTATTATCACTTATGTTGTTGTTGTTGTTGATTTGGCATAATGATGAAAACGACGAGACTTGTTGACTGTTGCCGGAGCCGGCGATGATGTCGACGTGGTGGCGGTGAAGGGGAGCGAGGCAGTTGAACTACCGGAGTTGGTGAAGTCAGCGAAAGCATTGGGAGTGAGAGTGAAAGAAGCGTTCTTCCTCGCATTGAAGCTTGGAATGAATTCCACGTTCTCCTTGAACACTCCCAGCCTCACTCGCTTCTCCCACTCGCCGTCTTACATGCGCCTGTGCTTCCCCATCCACTGCTCGTGCTCTTCCTCCACGCCTTCCATCCCCGCCACTGCTGATATTGCCTATCACTATCAACGACCACGTCCTCATCACAGATTTCATGTTCTTCATTTCTCTAAAATTATTGAAAATAATATTTTTATCATCATCATCATAGAAAGCAGAGTTTCGTCGGAGACAAAGAAGTACCAGCAAAGTTTCTTCGAAGACAACTAGTAGCAGCGGAACTTCATCGGAGACAGACTAGTAGCAGCGGAGTTTCGTCGGAAACAAATGAGTAGCAGCGACCTTCGTCGGAGATGGACCGGAGCTGGGCGTCTAAGATGAAGTTTGAAGAAGAATGGTTTTTGCTTGAGTGTTGAAGAAGATGTGTTTTGGTTGAGCGTTGAAGAAGAAATTGTGAAAAGAGAAGAGAGAGAATGTAGGAGAGAAAATGTTGAGTGTTGGAGTGTTAGAATCAACCGGTTGTAGGAAGTAAAATTTAATTTTTTTTTATTTTTTTATTTTTTTTCTCTTTTGTAACCGGTTACTTCAAAGTAGGGGGTGTTTGAAAGTTTTTCCTTTCTAAAGGCCAAAGTGTCTTTTCAAGTGGAAAATACTAGTATTTTGGGAAGAAATAGAGTTTTGGTAGATTTTGGGAAAGTGCAAATAATTTAGTGGCACAATGGGCTATTTCTAAAAAATTATTCATGACAGTAGGACAAAAAAGTCTTTAGAAGCGACAAAAGTCGTTTCTAAGGGCCTAACAATCCTTTCTAAATGACCTTTATAAGCGAAATTAGAAGCGACTACGTCGCTTCTAAAGGCCTAGAAGCGACAAAGTCGCTTTTAATATTTTGAATCGACAAAATTAGAAGCGACAAAATTAGAAGCGATTAGTTGCATCTATAATCGCTTCTAAGAGCAAAAAAAGTCCCCATAAAAAGAGTCCGAAAATATTTATTTTTGGCATTAGAAGCGACTTTTTGACTTTTACAAGCGACAAGTCGCTTCTAAATGTAAAAAAATATTTAAAAAAAAATTTAGCTGCGAGAATTTTTTTAATTTTTCAGGTAGTTTTATTTTTTTAGGTTAATGAATTTATTAATTATAAATTAATATGCATATACCTAACAACTTAATTAATTTATTAACAAATTATCTAAAAAAAACTAACATATAACAAAAAAAAAATACCAGTTTATATTAGTATCGACAGAGAGAGACGGTAATTGATACAAGAGTGCGATTAACCCGAGGTTCCAACCACTTAAAAATTACAATAATATGAAACAACTCGTATTAAAAACAAAAGAACAAAAAAATTAATTTTTAACTTCATTGCATTTTAATTTGTTAATTTACTAAACTTAACATTTAAATGTAATTTCATCTTACTAAATTAAGAACTATTTGGTTTTATTTTTTAATTGATACTTCTAAAATTATAATTAAACTTAACCATCAAAATAAAAAATTAGAACCCAAACCAAAATCTATTTTCGAAATCACTAATTAAAAACTAAAATTAACTTAAAAAATATAAAACTAAAAATCAATTAACAAACTTAGATATAACCAAATGAAAACAACATACCGAGAGTCGCTGTTTGTGGGAGGTGGTCGGAGCTGTGAAGTGGCGGCTGGAGACTGAGAAGCGGCGGCTGAAAATCTACAATCGTAGAAAATAATTAAAAATGATAATAACTTAAAAAACATACCTTAAGTGAAATAGGATAAAAAAAATGGTAAACTTATACCTCGCAAGTCGCCGGCAAAGGGATGGCCGGCGGATGAGAGTTCGTCAAGGCCGCGCGGGTCGCCATAAAAGGGGAGGTCGTCAAAGTAGACATCCAAACGGAGAGAAAAATGCAAAAAAGAAAAGAAATTTTTACCGGTGGTGCGGAGGAAGAGAGGTGGCGGAGGGGTGTAGGCCAGCGGTCGCAGGGAGAGAGACAATAGGAGGCGGAGGGCCAATCGCGTGGAGAGAGGGGGCGGACGGGCAGGAGAAAAGAGAGAGGGGGGCGGAGAGGCGGGAGAGTGGCAGAGGAGAGAGACCCGGCCGGAGGAAGGTTGAACGGTCAGAGGAAGGTTGAACGGTCGGAGGAAGAGAAAGGAAAACTTTTGGGTTGAAAATTGCGAAATGGGGAAGAGAGGGGGAGAAGGACGGATTTTAAAAGCATTAACAGTATTAGAAATGACTAGTCGCTTAACTAAAACGACGTCTTTTGGTCTTTTGGTTAACAAAGTCGCTTCTAATTGCCCCAAGAATGAAATTTTGGCGGAGGAATTTTGGAGTAAAATTTTTTGGGTATTAGAAGCGAGTTCGTCGTTTTTAATACCCAAACTTCTATACTTAGCAAAATTTTGGTGGAAATTTTTTGGAGCCAAATATTTTTGGCATTAGAAACTACATTAGCAGCGATTAGTCGCTTCTAATTCCAAAAAATTGGCGGGAAAAAGCGAGCCAAAGATTTAGGTCATTGGAAGCGACTAGTCGCTTCTAATATGTCGACTCAGACAATTAGAAGCGACTAAATGTCAAAAATTCATTTTTTGAGAAAACTGGAGTGTTTATGTTAGAAGTGACTAATCGCTTCCAATGATTTTATCGCTTCTAAAAGTCATTTTTGTAGTAGCGTGATATCAAATATTGGACGGGTATTATGTTGAAGAATGCATTCATAAAATAAAAGTTATATGACATAGTTTCTTCTATAGTATAAATCAGATCATGTGTTGTTGGTTTGCAATATTATTTGTATAATAAAAATAACGTAAAATGTCATATGAATTAAAATGTGTTTTTATAACGATATTTTAGTAGTTCATATTTACCTGAGTTTTATAGATAACGAAAGGTCGAGTCACCGCGAATACCAAACAGTATATATATTCAATATAAATACCAACACATAAATATACACTATCATAAAAAAAAACTCTCATACGATTTCACTAATCTTTAAAAATGAGGAAACGGGGTGAGATTTACGCGGCGGCGATTGTGATCATGGTGATCAGCGCGGCGACTCGAGTCAGTGGCGGCGAAGCGTGTGCGGCGTCGGAGCTCGAAGCATTGCTGGAACTGAAGAGAGGTCTAAACGAAACGTACCGGGGAATCTTCAACACGTGGACCGGCACGGATTGTTGCAACACCTGGTTCGGCGTCAGCTGCGAACCAGAGTCAAGGCGCGTGGCAGACATCTACCTCCCCGGCGAGTTCGAGCGGGCCCACCGAACCGGGTACATGACCGGGTTCATCTCCTCCGCCATCTGTCGCCTCCCCCGCCTCTCCTCCGTCACCATCTCCGACTGGAAAGGAATCTCCGGTCCAATCCCTAGCTGCATCACTACTCTTCCATTTCTACGAGTCCTTGATTTGGTCGGCAACAGAATCTCCGGCGAGCTCCCCGCCGGACTCGGCGGACTCGGTCGGATGACCGTCCTCAACGTCGCCAATAACCTCATCTCCGGCTACATTCCGGTGTCGATCACGAACATGTCGAGCTTAAGGCACCTCGATCTCCGCAACAACCGGATCTCCGGCGAAATTCCGAGGAATATTGGAAAGCTGAAGATGCTCAGTCGCGTGCTTCTCAGCCGGAATATGATCTCCGGTATGATTCCGCCGTCGATTTCTCAGATACACCGGCTCGTGGAAATCGATCTCGCTCTCAACCGCCTCTCCGGTCCCATTCCCGAGACGCTCGGGCGCATGGCGGTGCTTGGAACTCTCAACCTCGACGGGAATATGCTCATCGGTAACATTCCGACGAGTCTGATAACGTCGACAATCGGGAACTTGAATCTGAGCCAGAATCTTCTGGAAGGTGCGATTCCGGACAAGTTTGACTCGAGGTCGTATTTCATGGCCATTGACTTTTCTCACAACCGACTAAGCGGTTCGATTCCGAAGACGCTCTGTGAAGCATCTTTCGTTGGACATGTCGATCTGAGCTATAACCACCTCTGCGGCCGGATTCCGGGGGAGTCGCCGTTCGACCACCTTGAAGCGTCGTCGTTCGTTTACAACGACTGTCTATGTGGGAAGCCTCTCGAGCCATGCAAAATATGAATAATATGGCTTTATTATTATTAGTAAGCTTTTTAATTAATTAATATGTCAGATTTATATATTTTCACGTTCGTGAGTATATATATGTTTAATTTTTTTTAAGTGTATTTTAGTGCAAGTGTAACAAATAATAACATGTTCCTACAAGTCGTTTTAATATATTTTTTTGGTCGTCTATAGTCATTATTTCCTTATTTCTCTTACGCGATAATAATTTGACTTAATACTAACTCTTATTATAAAATTTGAGACATATTTGACTCTAAATAAAAATTAAACACATAGACAACTCAGGACAGCCGGGAAATCATTAATGGATTAAGATATCGTTCATGTATAATTTTGATTTTGTGACAAATTTTTTATATAAATAACCAAAAAATTTAATCAATGGTAATCTTTTGAACCAGATAAACTTAATGATTTTACTAAAATTTCTTAGAAATTTAACTATTGGAGTTTTTATTTAATTTCAAAATATTTTATGGTCCTCTATATAGTCATTATTTCCTTATTTCTCTTACGCGATAATAAGTTGACTTATTACTAACTCTTGCTATAAAATTTGAGACATGTTTAACTCTAAATAAAATTATACACATAGACAACTCAGGACAGCGGGACCGGAAATCATTAATGGATTAGGAGGTTTTAATTCCATTCATGTATAATTTTGATTTTGTGACAATTTCTTTATGAAACTGATAAATTGTTCATATAACTCATCAAATAATTTAATCAGTATTTTTTTTAACCACATAAACCTAACTAAAAACTTCTTAAAACGTTAACTATTGGAGTACTCATTTAATTTCCAAAATAATGTGTTTTAGTTATCTTTCCATTCAACTATTAAGTCACAGGCATTTATTTTTATTTTTCAAAAGATATAATAAAAACAATAGTTCTTACTTACAATTTAATTGTTACAATTGGGACCGTGGTGTGTGGGGTTATATGCAACATGCCATTGTATTAATTTATAGCAATGTAATCACATGCCATGTCTTTCTCCACCATCTTCAATTATTCAATCGATCATGATTTCTACCCCACAAAAATCTAGTCTCTTTTTATTTATCTAATATTATTATTATAATTTTTTTAACACACAATACATACATATATTTGAGAAGGATAGTCAAAGCATTCGCTATTTACTATAAACGTCGTATTTAACAATATTGAAAAGCTACATGTCGTATAAGAAAATGGACTCAATTCTTCGCGGCCAATACTGGACGAATATTACGTTGAATAATGCATTCAAATATATGATATCAGAACTACTATATGTTTATGTGAAAACAGCTTACTTATTCTCCTGAGTAATAATAATCAATCCGTTTCTGTTTTACTAAGTCCCAATATTGAAGTAAACAGTGTAAGACTCGTCCATGACGCTGAACAAAGGAGCGAGAAGGAAATTCCTAGAATGCCCTTTCGCCACGAAGCTCAAAGGATGGTATTTCCTCACTCCTCTGTGCATCACAAAACTCGCCGCCTTTTTCTCCGACGACGAAGAACCCACGTCGCAGCTCAGCTTCAACGCTCCACCGCCATTACTGTACACGAAGCATCCTCGCTTGCTCAGAGATTCCAACGACACCGTTTCGTTGCTCTGATCCAAACCCCGAGAAACTAGAAACACGGTCGAAGATGAAGAAGAAGACGAGTGATCGGAGATCACCACAACGAGGTCGTTTCCTTCGCCTGTGTGAGCCACGGCGGTGCCGGGAAAGTCCATGGGCTCGAAAGCGACTGGTTTTCCGATCAAGTCTTCGACGAAAGACGGGTCTGGTGTTTCAGACGAGTCGGTGAGGATCACGAGCCTGAACGTGGCTTGGAGAGACGAGTCTGTCCCGGGCTCAGGAAGTTTCTGCATCGTGAGAGTCTCGTTCGTGTTCGTAACGGCGAAGATTGAATCTCCTTGAGATTGGCTGAGAGTGAATAATAAGCTGTTGTGTTTTGGAGGTACGGGAGTAATCCAATCCGACGGTCCGGATTTGATGTCCCAGTCCCCGCTCGTGTGACCCGCGAGCAGATATGGACCGTATAGAATCGCCTTGATCGAACTGTATTCAGACCGATCATCTGAAACGTTGCCAACAAAAATTATCAAAAAAATTATTTGGGCTAATTATAATAAAAAAAAACAATAATTATAAATGGCCAAGCTAAGCTGCTTAGGTGACAATATAATTTACAAATTTAATTATAAGTTTACACTTTTCAAATTAAATGTTTTTTCTCGTTTAATTGTTAATACAATGTTAAACAAAGATAATTTACAAACCCATTACTTAAGCTTGTGTTTGAATGGTAACGGGACTAAAATAGCCAGTGAAATATTATAAAATAAATTATTCAGTCATTTACAAAAGTTTTACTAAATTTTGGTTATCTTCGAAAACACTTACTTTATATCGGTATTACAAAAGTTTTACTAAACTTTAATTTACCCCATAAAAGAAAAGCACCCACCTTTGATAGCTTCTGTTCTAAGACTCATCGGGAACTCGAGAGTCACTTCATCGCCGGGGCTCCAATTCCTCGTGATAGACAGAAAATTGCCTGCAACAAAAACAGAAAACATAAATTAATCGGTTCGCAAAAGAGTCTGAAAAGTAAAATTAACTCAACCTGGAGGCGGAAGAGATAAATCTTTCCCGTTCAACTTCGCCTTTGCTCGGACAGACTGAGTCCAGCTCGGAACACGAAAATTCAACCCCGAAACTCTCTTTCCTGTCACCGAAGAAACTCTAAGAGCGACACGAAGATTCTGGTCCCACGAGTTGACCGGGTCAACTCTCTGAGTCAGCGTAATCCCTCCGAGTTTCCAAGCGAGCGAGCTCGATATATACTGAATCACGTACAGAACGGGAGTCTCTGATTTCTCTTCGAAGTAAACGGAGTCTCCGAGCTTGGAGAAGGACTCGATTCCGGTTCCGTAGCAACACCAGAAAGAGTCGAACTTGGTTCCCCAGCCATGGTAGCTCTTTGCCTTCGAGACGCCTCGTCCCATGGGAAGCATGTAGATCATCACTCCCGGTTCGGTTCCTCTCTGGATTCCCAGAACTCCGTTCGTCAGAGCTCGCTCGTAATAATCCGCGTATGAGGCTTCTTTCGTCCACCTAAATAAGTGACGTGAAACCTACGAGAAAGAAAGACAAAAAAAAGATACACCATTAGAGATGGTCAAGGGAGATTCAAATGCTAAGTAGTGTTGAGTTATGGATTGGTATTATGTTCTGTTGTATTAATCACTGACATTAGAGAAGTTATTAAGTATAGAATCTGAAGTTCTGTTTTTTGCAGGTGACCGTTCGATCATATCTAATGGTAGCTTAGCTTCTAAGCAATCTGCCAAAACGGCTATAAATAGCTTCCAACTAGCTCTTTTAAAGGCTAAGGATGTTGTATTGTCATCGAATTAGAGAGAGGAAGTTAGAATTATAGAAAATAACACGGGAATTGAGCGATCGTGTAATTGGGATTAGTACTAGGTTTTTTATTGGGATTTTTCGATTATTGTAATTGTTGTTTGAAACGTTAGATCGTACGAAACCAGAGTAATTTATGTGTGTGATTTGCATTCGATTCTTTTCTCCCCCATGTTGGCGAGCATAATCACAACAAAAATGGGAATTTGAAGCATTTTTGTTGAAAGATCAAAACCGGGATTTTGCATAACATGATCTAGGTTTTATTTTTTTATATAGGGGAAAAAAAATTACACAGAATCCTGATCCTTTTCCGGTATATTGAATTTTGAATATAATTGTATGCGTTATTTGTTCTTTAATAGTTTGATTTGATTTAAGGTTAAATTGTAACATAAAGTACCTTGAGCATGTTGTAAGTGGTGCAAGACTCTTCGTTTTCGGTCTGCAAATGATTTGCCATTCTCTTTGGGTCTGCCCTGAAACGGGTTTAAGATACGATCAAATCAATACCAAAACATTTTGTAAAATACAATATTTATATAGAGACAAAAAATTTGAGTACCAGAATTCGCTGACTGATGTTCCTCCTGTCGCGTAGCTGTGAGACGAGTTCACCGTTTCCATGAAGAACTTCCCAATATCCTTGAAAGTGATATTTTGAAATTCGTTTCAAATTTCATCGGAAAAAAATGAAATGTTGTGTTATAACTTACCCTATAAAGCTGATCACCGGTGACTTCATAGCGCATTTGAGCGCCGATAACGATTGGGATGTGTGTGTTCGAGTGAAAACCGGATATATCATCAGCCTATAAGCACATCAACTCTAATTATTCATAAAAATAACTATACAAAATTTAGAATTAAAATTATGAATATGTTAGATTGTTACTTGAACGGCAAGCAACCCGAGGAAACAGGGCTTGTCAAACAGATGAGCCAACAAGAGATGCTTCGGGTCAGCCTGAAGAACATATCATCAACAAAACAAACCGTCTCTGATCAAAATCAGTCAATCGTTTGATCGATAAGGAGAATCTAAAAAAAACAAAACGAAGAACAAAATTACCGTGATCTGATAAAGCTTGTAGAGCACGTCGTTCATGCCTCCGGTCTCCTCGTTGAGAGACAAGTAATGTCTTTCGACAGTGTCCTTCGCAATCACGCTTTGCACTCGCTTGTAAAAGTAGTCAACCATCCACGTCATCATTTTCAACGCCTTCTCGTTCCCCGCCAATGTGTATTGCTCCAAAAGCCCCGCCAAAACCTTTACTAAGAATTTGGGAGTTTTGACATTAACTCTTTATTTCATTACCATAATACCTTTTTCCAAAGGAGAAACAATCATTTTCCGTTAAACGAAACGAGGGTTTTCAACGAAAGAAAAGGTACTATTTCCAAATACCTTATATTTATGTTGGCTAAAGACGCAAAAGTTTTAAAAAAATCTAACATACCTTGTGGATGGTGTAATACGGAGCCCACACGGGTTTTATGGCCTCGAAACGATCGAAGAGCTCAGACGGGAATGCCGAGAGATATCCGGTCCCTATTTTGTCTTGACATGCCGATAAAGCCGATACAATTTCCGACATCTTTGCTCTCAAGCTCGCGTTGTGAGTGCTGGCCCACATTTGCGCCGATGCGCTCAAATAATGCCCTTAATTAAACACATCTCCCAGTTATATCTGTGACCGGAAAAAGATAAAACCAAAAAAAGACTTTTGATATAGCCAATGCATGACTGACCCACGAAATGGCCGCGAAGCTCGGTGTTGGGATCTTCCCAGCCGCCGTACGGTTTTCCCGGAGTTGATAAACCGGCGGTTTTCCTGAAGCTCCAAACCAGGCTATCGGAGTCTAAAAGCAACAAGTATTCAAGGTTCGTTTGCTGTGCTCTTCCGTGGATCGAATCTGACGCCAATCTCACATCGTGTAAAGAGACTTCTCTCAAGAATTTCACCGGACCGTCGTCGGAGATCCCGCCGGTGTTTTTCATTTTCCGGTACAGCATCGACCACTCGAGTTTCTCGTCGTCGTTTCGGCTTTCTTGGCCGAGAAGCTTCCTTGGAAGCAGGTTCGTCCACGCTGAATCGTCCGTGGGAGTCAAGTGATAGTGAGAGAACATCTCTGTTCTCCAAGTCTCGTTCGTTGACTTCAAAAGCTCGTATCTGAGAGTGTGCGAAGAAAGCTGTGTCGGAACGTTCGTACACTCTTTGCTCTCAACAAACCCACATTGCAGAAACCCCACGAACAGAGCTAAAACCAGTAAAGTCTTCATCTTTTTCGCAAACCCAGAAGGAAAAGGTTAATTAATCTGAAAAAAAGGACGAGATGAATCTGAATTATGAAGGACGAGAATTAAAGCTCATGTTCTAGAGTGTGTGTCTTCGAAACAAAAGAGATTTGGTTTTAGCGTGAAGAAATGACAGAGCATAGGAAAGAGCCAACAATAGTATAATAGTAGTTACACATGTGACTCTATCAATGACTGTGTATCTATCTATATTTATACAACCAAAATTATTTCTGTGAGTTTGAGATCATCTCGTGTGAGGTTGAAAGCAAAGTATGGATTTTTTTAGGAAAGTGAGTAGTGATTTTATAATTTTTATAAAATAGTATAGTTTATATCACCAAAAGTTTACTGTTTATTTTAATAAGATCTAATCTCTTTTTAATAAGATTTGTTCTCTTCAATAAGATATGCATGGTGATTAAGATAATAATCAAGAATTGGGTTGAGCTTGACCAAGCCAGACTGAATTTGTTGCTTAATTTTCGAAAACTGTTTACGTTTTTATAGAGTTTTTAATTTTGTTGTAATTACAAAATAAAGTACTCACGTGACAAGTGCTAGTCCTGCGTTTTCCATCACACTGGATTTGCGGATTGATTGTTTTTTTTCTTTATCAGTAACAATAGACCTATAATTAATTGTTACAGCGTTACTTTGATCATTTTATTTTTGTTTTGTAGCATCAATAACATATAATGTTGAATGTATATTCTTCAAACTAGATTAGTAAGTTTGTGAAAATATACTAGATTAAAAAACAAATAGCCACTTAAAACTTTGAAAATTTGGATAACCCAACGTTTCTTAAACGAATTGTAAATACTCACTGTTACTATGTAACATTTGTTACCCTTAATATTTCGCTTAATTTTCAACATGTTTTGAGCATTTTCGTCCGTAAACGAATTTCTCTTATTATTTACGACTTATTTAGTAGATATTGGATAATTACAAAAAGACCTAATTTATGAGTATATATTAAAATTACCTATTAAAAGATTTGTAGATGGAATCTAAAGGGTGGAGTTTTGTACTTGAGAGAATGAGATCAGGGGTTGTATTTTTGTTTTTTTTTTCGGTTGTACGGTATAATATATAATTTCAAGTCACATGATTTTACAAAAGTGTAAATACAAAATCCATCACTCTTTTTTTCTCCTAAATATTATCTCCGGTTTTTCTTCTTTTATATTTTATTTGTGTACTTACGTTTGACATACGTTAAAGTTTTCACATAATATTTAAGATTATCATTCTTCTTTATTGGTTTATCGCTATTTGACTGATTAAATTATTTCACAGTTGTGGCAACGACTACTATATATATTAAATGAATTTATTTTATCAAAAGTTTGGCGAATTAGACTTACTTTACAAATATGATTTGGTTTTCTCCGACCACAATGCTTAAGTGACACATTAATATACGCAGTTTAATTATTGTAATAACCTTAGATTTTTTACTGATTTTTTTATTTTTATTTTAAGTATTGCTGTTTAAAATGTCGCAAAAAAATTTGTAAGATTTTCTTAGTTATTCAAAAATTGAGCGGTTAAATTAATTTGAGGTGAGATTCTACAATTTGGGATAATTAGTTGAGCATAATTAATTAATTTCATTCCTTTTTGGTCGGATTTAATTATCAGTTTCTTCTCATATTTTTTTTATTCTGAATCATATTCATCTCCGCTAATTCAATTCATTTCATCATTTTTTGGCCTGATTCAATTAACTTTTTCTTCTCATGTCTCATTATTTCTTGAACCATTTCCATCCATACAATTCCTTTATGAACATCTTCCAATATATTCAGTTCGATAATTGATATTTATTATACATCGAACAGGTTTATACATAAAACGATTGTATAAATGTTTCATATTCAATTTTTACAACGTAAAATTGAGTCCATTTTACAATGTTAATTGACACAATTTTTACAACGTTAATTCATATACGACCAATATTTTTTAATTTTTATTTTGATATTTTTGAAATTCGACTTAAAAGTTTGAATTTACTACTGAAATCATTCAAATTGGACGGTTTCATTAGTATTAAATATTTTTCATATAAATATTGAAATTTCTTACAAAAATGGAAAGTCAATATATTCGATATTCGTTAATTATCCTTATATTAATTGACAATATTTATTTATTTCGACTTTCAGTTTGAGAAATTATTTTCAGCCGACCATTATTTGTATTTAATTTCTATTTCTAATTCTGGAAATTCTTTTAGCCGGCCATAATTATATCTTCTTCATATTAAAATTTTACAACATAAATTGAATTGAGTTTTACGACGTTAATTGATTTTTACAACATAAGTTGAAGTTTTTTTTATCGTTAATTGCATATTATTTAACAAAACACGATTTTTAATTTATTTTACTAGATGAAAAATATCAAAATTTCATACATGAATTTGAAATCAAAATCAAAATACGAAGAAGAACGAAGTTCCTGTTCATGATAGTTTCACATCCTTCTCCACCATGAAAACTTCATATCATTCTTTTTCTTCTTTTTCACTATAGTCGTCGTGTTCATGTAGGTCAAGAACATTAACCAGAAACAAGAGATGAATAATCTTATTCTAAAAAAATCGATATAATAAAATATTTTAAAAAAAACACAAATTAGATATAAAAAAGAATATAAATACATGTTAATCGTCGACAGATTTACCCATAATTTGTCGTGAAGTTAAAACCATTAAACCTGTAAATCTCTCTCCGGTTTCGTTTTTATTCTTCAATTAATTTTTGTGATGATTGGTCGACGTAAATACGTTTTCTTTATCGCGATGATTTGGTTTATGATAGACAATTTTTGAAAATGATATTTTTGCATGTGGGAGGTAATTTATCTCTCTTCAAAAATTGTGTATATCAATCGGAGTAAAAGGTATGCGGTTTTTTAGGAAGCATTAACTCCGGAAATTAGTTATTTTAAAATTTTATTTTGAGCGAGATTATTAATTTAGGGTAAAATTGAAACAAAATTTTTGTTGATTAAATGTGTGGTCATTTGCAGAAGTTTAACAAAACATTGGATAAAACCAAATTATCAAATTTGTATAGGCTATTATATATCTTATCTATCAATAAATAGGAATGGCACGCGATGGGGTGTGAAAATTATATTAAGTACTATTACATTGACTTATAGATAATGGTTTTTTTTCATTCTAATCAGTGATGAAATTGAAAATATTTTGAAGCTATATTAAGGCCCCTAAATATATAATCAAGCATTGGTTGAATTGACTGTTACCAAACATATTCTGAAGTATAAACAAAGTTTACTTTTCCTCAAAAAAAAAGTTTACTTTAATTCACAAGAAGAAGAAGAAGAAACCTCGTCATCGATAAGTAATTGTGGTGAGTATTTTATTTTATTTGCATCTTTTTTCAATATAGTGACTATATGTTACATAAACTAACATAATTTGCATAACAATAATGTATCTTCGAAAACTTATTTTCCTTATTGGCATGAGAAAGCTCACTAAGTTGAAAAGATATAATTTTGTAGTAGGAAAAAGTTGCAAACAACAAAAATCACGAGATCTTGATTATATTGTTGGTTTTCCTTGGTAATCAAATTCTTTGGCGAGTCCCCTCTATATAGATATATTATTTGGAGAATATAGAATAGTGATTAATAATATCGTAATCAAGCATTAGTAAGCCTTACCTTATTATAATTAAGAGAGGTGAACACAATATATAATGTTTTTATTTGTATATAATATAGTATGTATAAACCCCAACTTTACCATCATCTGAAGAAAAAAAAACAAGTAAAACAAACACTTTGCTCAAACTTCTAGACTTGGCTTGGTTTGTCTCAATCTCAAACAACACATGACATATTTGCACAATTATCAAGCTGCAAAAAAGACGGTGACACCGAAACTTATTGTCGTTTTCATAAATAGGCACTTTAAAAGAGTTAACGTTGGACATAAATAATCCAATTTAACGTTACGTCTTTGTTTAAGAAAGTAAATGGGAAACTGACATTTACTGTATATCTGAGGGGATTAAATTTCAAGTTAAGGCTAGAATATAAAGTTTGATCCATACTCGCCAACAAGGTACAAAAATTAAATGTATAGTGGTCACATAATGACTGTGGGGTTGAGTTTTTTTTTTTAATAAATTTGGATGTAGCATGGAGTACACGATTTATAGTTGGAAAATTATGATGCTACATAAAAGTGACCTTCCAATTTATGATTGAATATTTTAATTCTAGACTTCTATCATCCGTATATATGCATATATCGAATATGGCAATTATTGGGAAAGTTAAGTACCTCCTAAAAAGCATATTGCTATTTCGAAACATTCTAAGATATTGAGCAAGACTAGTTCTTTTTGTGATTCAATCATTCAGCATGTGATTGATCTATTTTGAGCGTTTCCTACTCCTACCAAATCATTCCTTTTAGGCACAGCGATTGTCACAATTGTGGCGGAAAACAGTTGTCTTAAACGTAACGAAAAATCATAGGTAGTGAATGAACAAACTTGAAAACGCAATTTAAAAAAAAGGAGTTGGTAGTTCAAATTTGAGGTGAAAGACAAAAAGGAATATTCAATTTATCAGCCTAAGGTTGGGCGTCCAACAAAGCTCTTATTTACCCGAATTTGTTGGGCCTGGATTTTTCTCACTTCCGGTGTTCAGAATAAAGTTCAGAATAAAACTAAAATTTATTCACATAGAATATGAGATTAAGCAGAACATGAAATGAAAAAAGAAATCCTATCTCGTGAACAAGGGAAGAAACGACAATCTACATAAGGATCGTTGAAGCTAAATAATCTTCTTTGCCCGTAGTGTAAGCTCTCTCTGATTTCTGAACTTGAACTCGCACAATAAATAATCAGCATTTTTGTTTTGTCCAGAAAAGGGAAGAAAAAAATTGCTTCTAGACAATCAGATCCTCAAAATTGTACAGATTAACCGTATCCCATCAACAAAACAAGACCTAAACATTTTACAATTTGTGAATCACCATAAGCAGATCACGATCGATTTTTATCTCCTGCGCTTTCGCTTTTTATCCCTCTCGGAGCCCGACGATTCGGATTCCGAGCTCGACGAGGACGACGAGCTATCCGAATCGTCGCCCGATTCCGACTCAGATTCGGACACGGGCTTCTGTTGCTGCATGATCAGTCTCGGCATGTTCTTCAGATACTCACGCAAATTCTCTGTTATTCCTCCGAGCCCAATGGATGTGAAGAAGTTGATCGCGAATCGTGTGTTCTTCGGGTTGTCCTTCGGAAAGATCGAGTCAAACGAGTCTTGCATCGTCGGATCACTCAGCCGCTCGTTCAACAAACGTATCCCCAGATGTTCCGATAGCTCCTGCAGAATCAAGGACAAGAAACACGGAGTTATTTAACCGGTGATCTCAAACCAATTTTTTTTAATCCATGTTCTTATCTATTGATAGGGTTTCGGTTCACCCGGCCTACTACAACGAATGCTTTTGACAAGAGCATTTGTGCATAACCGCATTAGAGATTTTTGTTTATTATTATCAATTTTAGGCTTTTATTGGATAACGGGCAGTTTAGAATTCAGAGATTTATCTGAAATATACAATAAAATTGGTTTATAACAATGAAGTTAAACTTTTATTTTCTACTTTTTGCCTCTATTATTTGCAGGGGCACTTGCGAAATCTACTCAATTTCCATGTACGGTTACCCGATCGTGTAATCTCCTCAATTTACATATAAGGGCCTACCCCTATTAAGACACTATTGAATAGAACAACTTATTACCTGGAACAGAATCTTGATGAAGATTCTGGAAGAAGAAGTGGTATCTTCCTCGGTCAAGCGGATATAGGAAAGAACATGCCACGGAAGAGCGAAAGTGCCCAGAAGGTGAGCGAAGAACTTTGCCACGTTTCGAAGCTTGTTGGTTTCGAGGCGATGAATCATGGAATATTGCTGGACAAAGCACTTCTCAAAATTCTCCTGGTGAATTTTGTTGATCATACAAAAGCGTTGACCCAGAAGACCATAGTATCGGAGGTACGTTCTTTCTTGGCTGCAACACTCCAAGAGCATCACACACAGCTCCATCTATAAAAACAACATCACAAGGTTATCACTAAATAGCCAACATTAGGAAAGACAAATAAATAAAAAAAATTGGGTCTTTAGCTAGCATAAAGATAAAGAATTTGGAAATAGTCAACGTTTTGTAAATATGCTCTAAATAGCCATCGTGCTTACATGGTAGTTGTTTACAGGAAATCATGGACCGGATTGCCCCTTTCAATTTGAGTAATTTTAAGAGTTATTCGGGCTAAATTGGTCCATATATTCTTGTAAACAGATTGGCTGGGTTACTTACTACACATTTATATATAAAACGTTGGCTATTATCAAAATAATACTAGTTTATCTGGCTAGTAACTAGAATACTTTAAAAAGGATGAAACCTTGAGGAGCTATATACTCACTTCTTGTCCCGGCTCTAGTTTAATTTTGAGGAGCTTGTGGCCGGCCTCCTCAAAGTCAACACTGGACATGATAGTCAAATATATGGTCCTCCGAAGATTGACAAGATTCGTCTCAGTCTCGTCCCTTATGTCCATCTCGTCATCGTGATCTTCTTCAGAGTCTTCATCCTCGTCATCATCGTCTTCCTCTCCATCTGAAGCTGCGTCGGAGCCTTGTTCATCCCCGGACTCCTCTCCGAGAATATTCTTACGAACATCCTCGTAACGCTTCTCGTTCTCGAGGAAATTGGGATCGGCTTTGAACAGATCTGAACAGTACAGAGTGCGATACAAGTCAGCAAATGGTGATTAGTTAGTGAAGAAGCATCAAAGATGTCTGTGAATAAGACATGCCAAGGGTAATTTCTGGATCGATATCCTCTTGCAGAGAAATCTCATGAGTCAGCTGATCTTCTTGCTCCACGAGATCCAGCTCAGGACGAACGGCAGGGTATCCCTATGAATACATATATCCAAAAACAGGTCAACTTGAAAGATTCATTCTTTTGCAACACATTCTAAATACAAAAGGCTAACGACAGATATTTACCTGAAACTTCGCCTTTCTTATTGCAAACAAGCCTTCAATCAGAAACTGAACTCTTTTGTCGATTTCTCCTTCGTGTAGAATACCTCGGAAGCGCTCAAAGATTCCTGCAACCACATCATATCATATTTACCACTAAATCATAAAAAGAAACCACAATAATAACTATACATTTACATTGTCAGTAGTCTAACCGTAACTATCAAATGGATTATATGTCTTCTTTCGCAGTGTTTTTGGGTGGAAGAAGAGTTATACAAGGCTAAAAATGCTTGATTTCAAAAGGAACGGAACTCCAGAAGCATACAAAACAGACCATAAGCAAGTCCGAGTCGTAATTATACAAAGAAATTGAGATACCCATCATAAGAGAAATACGGAAAGTTCACTGACGTCAGAATAGAACACACATGCAACTTTCATAACACAAGACAGTTATAAATAAAAAGAAGAATCAATCAAGCAGAAGCAAATAATTAAAAAGAAATAAACGCACCGCGAAGCCCATTGGGCGAAAGGTCCTGCATAATCGACCCACATTCGGTCACAAATCCCACAGCAACTTCGACGCTATCATCCGTTGGATTCTCAAGCAGCACAGTCAGCAATTCCAAAGCTATAATCTCGTGAGCTACTTGCTGGTTTACCAGATGAGCTATGAACTTCACAGCAGCTAGTAATTGTGGCTATCAAAAATAGGAAACCAGGTATAGATATAGTATTCAACTTCCTTAATCAAATTCAGTTGTAACAACAAAGAAATGGTGGGACTCACCTTGTCATTGCGCTTATAGGCTCGCTTGAGCTGCAAGACGATCCTCCTGAGAAGAAGCTCGCCGACTTCTGGGAACTTGGTGTTGACCACGGAGACCAGAGCTGAAAAGACGTCGGTGAACCCCGGAGAAGCCATCTGAGACTTCATACACGACCGGCAAAACAGACCTCTCCCTCGGATCAGATTCTCCGAGAAGAGCTCGGGGATTATGTTCTTGATATTCGTGGCGTTGACCTTGTTGACCAGCCCGTTTATGCTCTTGCGAAGCGCGTCCCAGGTCAGCCTCTGGTACTCCACGCTGCTCTTGTCCTCGACCTCCTTCATCATCCTCGCGAGCTTGAATGGAGGAATGTAAACCCCTCCGCTCTTCCCCGATTCGACGATGCTCGTCTTCGGATTGATGGCGAGCTCTTCGCGGCGTTCCTTGACCTCATTCGCTCTCGGATCTCTCGTATCGTCACCTTCTCTTCCGTTTCTCCTCTCCTTCTCGTCGCCTCTCCTGTGTCTTTCCCGGTCGGACCTCCGGCGATCCTCCCGGTCTTCGTCGTCTCTGTCCTCCGACCGGCGCCGCCGCGAATATCGATCCCTATCTCTACGGGAATCCTCAGATCTCCGAACGCTTCGATCGTGATGACGAGACCTCTCTCCTTCTCGCGCGTCTCTCTCGATTTTCCTCTCGTTTTCGTCGCCATCGTCGTTCCTCCCCCACCGGCCTCTATCTTTACCGGTGATTTCTCGATCCTCAGCGTCCATTATCGGACCAATTTTCGAAGAGAAAAAACCCTAGCCGAAGGAACCCTAACTTGGCTAATCGATTGTACTCGTTCTGCTCTGTTCCAGAGAAGAGAATACCTTAAAAGATGACACTGAGAGTGAAGAAGAGAGCTCCACGACGAGGGAGATGGTGAAGCAACAGGAAGGTTTGAAAATGGACACGGTCAGATTAGATTTTAGGTTAACTCTATAAAAAAAAAGAGCCCGATAAATAAAAAGGCCCAATAATTCGAAAGAAATAGTATTTTTGTCGCTTTTTTCTCATGTGTCGTTTTTATACAAGTGTCTTTTTAGATCTGTCATTTTTTTAGATTGTATATTTATTCGTGTCGTTTCTCCTTTGTGTCGTTTTCTTAAAATGTCAGACTTTATATTTGTCGTTTTCGTAGAATGTCGATTTATTGGTGTCGTTTTTACCCCTGAATCACTTTCGTAAATGTCGATCTTATACATATTGTTTTCTTCTCTTGTCCTTCGCGATGAAGCGCTGACGCACGACGGGGATTTCGAACTTCTCCGACGTGAGTTTCTCTTTATATATAGAATTTTAGTCGAGCTATGTATATTCAGCAAGGAAAAAATATCGCGGTACTTCGTCGATTTGGTCCCGTAATTACGGGTTTTGGAAGAAACCGATTTTTTTTTTACGTTTTTTCATAACGCCCCACAATTTCGCCGAAATTGCGACGACAGGACGACGTAAAAACGACAGCGGGATGTCGAAATGTATCGTTCAATTTAGTGTATAAAAATGCCTAAAAAAGCGCAGCCCTTCATCATTTCTCTCTCCCTAACCCTAAATTTTTCATTTTCGACCGAGTTCCGGGACCACCACAACACCGACGACATACCGGCCGTGTCCCGTGTCCAGGCATTTCCGACGCCCACAGTGTAAAAACAATATTATTTCGTGGATATTACCATTCCACCATCGTGTCCATAGTTTTTCGTGAATTTGATGTCCAACAGAGAGAGAGAGAGAGAGAGAGAGAGAGAGAGAGAGAGAGAGAGAGAGAGAGAGAGAGTGCAGAGACTCTCTGCGACATAAAGGAGAGGGGGAAGGGGATCGTGCGGCAGAAAGGAGAGGAGAAAAGAAAGACCGAGAAATGTTTAGGGTTTTTTTTTATACTTTAAGTTATATATCATATAATTTAGTGAATTTTTCTTTATATATTCGAGGCCAAATAAAAAATTCCGCCTAATTTATAATTATTATTTATAATAAAATTATATTAATTTTAATGAAATTTATTTAATTTGAAATTTATAAATATGTGTGTGTTTTTTGTGTTTTATATTAATTATTTCGCAACATTATTTTCGTCGAAAATTTTGCAATTTAACGTAATTTCTCCCGTAATTTTGTTTTCAAATTTCCACATTATTTCCGTCGCAATTTTCATCGGCCACCGCAATTTCCGAATTTTCGAATCATTAGCACGCACAATTTTTTGCCTTTATTTTCAGTATGGAAATTCTATTTCCCGTGGATCAAAAGATTGTTCTATATCTCCTTTGCAATGTCTATCTAATCAATGAACAAAACCCAGGCTATTGATGATCCATGTTAAGGTCGGATTTTGTCAAATCCCTCTTAACACCACTTGTGTCGTTTTTATTCCCCAAACAACATGAAATGAAAGCTTATCCCGAGGAAGAATGCCTTCGCGAGGAGACCTCGTCCCGAGGAAGGAAGTCGTCCCGAGAAAGGATGTCTTCTCGAGGAAGGCTTGTCGCAGAAAAGACTTCATCGCGAGGAAGGACATCGCTGCGAGGAAGAGCGTCTCTGTGAGCAGGGCTCGTCGTCAGGAACCCGAGTAGCAGTGACGGAGTTTAAATAAGAAATATAATCAAAGAGTTAAACCGAATACGTGAATCACGTGATTAGTTAGTAAATCTCGGAGAATATCTCGTATTTTCGGTAATTAAGATAGGAGACAAATGGGGAAACCCTAACAGACGAAGGAGAAAACCCTAACAGACAATTCGGGAAATCCTAAGTCTATAAATATCAATGTAAAACCTCATTGAAGGGGGTTCAGAATTTACGCCGTCAAAAGATAGAGAGACCATACTTTGAGATTGTCCTTTGTAACTCTTCAAGCTTCCAACATAATGAACAAAAGAAACTGAGACTCGTTACATATAAAATCAAGGATATTGCAAACATAGACCATATTATTTACTCAACATTATTATTTATTCAATCCTTGTGACTGTTTTAGAGACCGGTGCAAATCGACCTCTACAGTTTGGCGCCTACCGTGGGGCAGAATTTCTTTCTAACTCACAGTCAGGAAGTTGAAGGAAGATGACGGAGGAGTTTGAGCGAGATGACAACCGGAGAAAACAACATTGGCGGAAGTCAAAACGAAGTCGCCGAAACAGGAGCTCTTCAACGGGAACTGGACGACGCCATGGCGGCGATATCAAAGGCCAACAAGAAGGCAGAAGAATCGGCCGAACTGAACAGGCGATTCATGGCTCGCCTAGACCGCATGACGGCCGGCGGGGGATTGGAAGGATGGACGCCACCAGAACCGTCAATCAAAAGAACCCTCTTCCAGACCACCACCCTCACACCGGCCACAGCTCAAGAACGAGGTCCGGCGACCACGTTGACGCCGACGTTGGAGGAGGAGATCAGGAAGATGGTGAAGGATATGTCATCGGGCATCGAATCAAGGATGGGGCAAGTAGCGTCCCAGATGCACAAGGCAACGAGCTCGGCGCCTGAAATTGACTGGATGGTCAGAGAAGCTAGGGCCACCCCGTTCTCGTCGAAGATCTGCGGCGTGGAACTGGGATAGCTGCCCAAGATCAAGATCACGCCGTATAAGGAGATGTCAGACCCGAATACCCACGTGAAGTCGTTCAGGATCGTGACGGAACGCATAACGGGCGAGACGGAAAAGGTATAGGCTATCATATGTCGCCTCTTCGTCGAGAGCCTGCATGGCTCGGCGAGTTACTGGTTCACAAAGTTGCCTTCAAAATCCATCAACGACTCCGACGATCTTGTCGTGGTCTGATAAGCGCGTTTCTTACGTGATTATAAGATGAACTTAAGCGAAGAATCGATGTTTATCCTCAAGTATTTTGATAGTTTTTGTAGTTTGTGTGAAGTTTTCAGGACATTCAGGTGTGCAAAGATCTATAAGATGTAAAGATGGAAAAATGAGCATTATAGATGCAAAAGAGAAAGAGAAATAAAGCATCCTAGGATGACGGGGCGATCGCAAGGATTCCGGAACATTTTACGGATCTCAATTCCGATACCCGGAGCTCAAGATATGGGATAAAAAGTGAAGCAGCGCGCAGACCTCCAGAGTGCCCATCGCGACGCGATGAGGTCCACCGCGACGCGATGGAATCCACCGCGACGCGATGGAGCTCCGACAACAGCTTAAATTGACCCGTGGACTTCGATTTTAAGCCGTTGGATCAAATTTTGAAGGCCAGATCTGTAGAATGTTGAGGAGCTCGACTTCATAACCTAATGACAGCCATTTAGAAGGTATTCTTGGTTGGTTTTAGTCGAAGGGAGAGAAAACACCACGGAGGAGCCGGGGGTGAACGGAGAAGAAGACCGGATACGTTCTGGAGGCTGCGACGAGTCTGCGACAACCAATCTAGTTTTTCTTTCTCTTCTCTTTCTGAATCTCTATTGTCATGGATTATTTTTATTGTTTCATTTCTAGTTCTTCCACCATCATCATGAACTAATCCCTTAGAGGGTGATGGTGGATCTTTTCTTGATAATTGTCATGGATTTATTCTAGTCGCTTTGAGGTTTGATTTGATTCTTTGGCTGGTGTTTATTTTATTTTTGTTCTTAATGCTCGTATATGCCTGATCATCGTATGCTTGATTTTAGGATTAGTTATTCTCTCTAGCGAGGTTTAGTTAGTCGTGCGAATAAAATAGAGTACCGTAGTATATTCTGTGAAGTCTAGAGATAGCCACAGCTGCTAGGGAGTCGAGTGAGTGTTCCAAAACATAAAGCAAGCTAGGTTCGTTGCCTTGAGACTGAGAGGTAAAAGGAGTTCGTAGTCTTAGGTCGTTAATATCACTCTAGCGAGGGTTAGCGATAAAATTTACGTGAACACGATTAGCACAGCCATAGGATTGATTATTCTCATTTGTCTAGAAATCCCGACAATAGGATAGAGAAGTGAAACCTCGCCCTTGTCCCCCACATTCATCTTTAACTAGTTTTAATTAAATTGTTTAATATTTTAGAAGTTATTCTATTCACATCACATTTTCTACTTATTTAAATTGTAGTCGGCTTTGATTCGCAAATAATTATAAATCCTCGTGGGAACGAACTGAACTTGCTAACTATATTACTTGTTCGACGTGTGCACTTGCGCGCGCGATTTTCGCAACAAGTTTTTGGCGCCGCTGCCGGGGAGTTATTTAATTATTTGTGAATCTGATTTGTACTGCAATTTGAATATGTTCTTAAACTAATTATATCTACGTATTCGTGTACCCTTTCAGGTGTATGCGAAAAGACGGATCATCAGCTATACTTCCGATCGACCTTGAGATAGAAAAGACGTGCAAAAGAAATCGGAAGACAAGAAGGCACGAGCGTCAAGAACCAGAGAGTCCAGAGCAAGAACGCCAAGAACCGATGGATGATTTTCCGAATATACGGCAGCAAATTCCCGAGGAACCTGTCCTCGTGGAAAGACCTCTCATTGACTACGTATCACCAAATGCCGAGGGTTATCGATCAGCCATCCGTAAACCAGCGATTACGGCGGATCAAAGCTTTCACATCAACACGGGAATTATCAACATGATTCAACAGAATCAATTTTCCGGAGCCCCGAATGAAGATCCGAATGAGCACATCTGTAATTTCAACGAGATGTGTGACACATTTCACATCCCAAATATTCCGGTGGACGCCGTACGACTACGGCTGTTTTCATTCTCGTTAAGGGACCGAGCCAAAGGGTGGTTGCAATCACTGCCGTCCGACTCCATATACTCATGGGAGGACCTCTGCAACGCCTTCTTCACCAAGTACTTCCCCTTCGAGAAGACCACTCGCCTTCGGAACGAAATCCACAGCTTCCGTCAATGGGACGGAGAGACTCTATGCGAGGCATGGTCGCGATTCAAGGAGATGCTCAGAAAATGCCCCCACCATGGGATTGCTCGGGCAGATTTTCTAGGTACGTTCTATTATGGTCTTCTCACCCCAACAAAGACATTAGTAAACACCGCAGCGGGAGGGGCTGCCCTGACAAAGACGCCATCCGAGTTTTATGAACTCCTTGAAGAATTGGCAAGAGCGAACGAGCAATACCCCATGGAGCGCAGAATCTTGAAGCCGGAGCCAAACACAATACACGTTGCGACAACCTCATCCAACGATTCGGAGTTATTAAGGATGATGTCGACTCAGATGGCTCTCATCACGAAGCAAATGGCAAATTTTGACGCTCAAGCTAAAGCCATACAAGCCACGGTCGGCAAACCATGTTTTTGGTGTAATGGAGGACATGCCACCGAAGAATGCCCAATAAAAATTCAGGAACACGCTAACTTTGTAGGCAACTACAACCGCCCGACATTTCAGAATCCCAACAACTCATACACGGGCGCGAGAAACGATCTTCCTAATTTTTCGTGGAGGCAACCGATGAACCAAGCTCACAGGCCAACACAAGAAAATCATCAACAACAAGCACAAAAGGTGGACCTCGAGGATCTGATGGCGACATTCATGAACGAAACTCGCACCGCCCTTCAGAGTCAATCGGCCCAAATCAGGAGTCTCGAGACTCAAATGGGTCAATTAGCATCAACATTGACCGAGAGACCTCAAGGATCACTTCCGAGCAACACAGAGGTAAATCCAAAAGGTCATGTGAATGCTATTACTATATGCAGTGGTTTGGTTTTGGAGGATGCAGATAAAAACGCAGGAAAAAGGGTGCTGGAATCCCAGGAAACATCACCACCGCGACGCGACGAAGAGTCATCGCGACGCGACGCGCAAGAGTCGCGACGCGACGACGGAACTACAAGCCGGGCCGCGACGCGATGCCCCGCATCGCGACGCGATGGGCAATCGGGTCTGACATGTTTCGCTGACGCAAAAGAAGCCGAAACGTCCAAAATTGCGGCGTTTCCTCAAGTTCAAGTCCCGTACCCCCAGAGGCTGAAGGATGTGAAGCTCGACAAACAGTTTGGGAAATTCATTGAAGTATTCAAACAACTTCACATCAACATCCCTTTCGCGGAGGCCATCAAACAAATGCCGAGCTACGCCAAGTTCTTGAAGGACATCCTCACTCACAAGCGAAAGATTGAAGACTGCAGCACGATTTCTTTATCCGAAGAGTGCAGCGCAATCCTCCAAAAGAAGCTCCCTCAAAAGCTGAAGGATCCGGGAAGCTTCACGGTCCCATGTGCTATCGGCGAAGCATATTTTGAGAAGGCACTGTGCGACCTAGGAGCAAGCATTAACCTCATGCCGTACTCTATTTTCAAGAAGCTTGAAATAGGTGACGTGAAACCAACACGACTGACACTACAGATGGCCGACCGCTCAGTCAAATACCCTCGAGGAGTCATCGAGGATGTGCTCGTAAAGGTAGATAAATTCATTTTTCCGACTGATTTTGTTGTTTTAGATATGGAGGAGGACAGAGACATTCCGATCATTTTGGGGAGGCCATTTCTAGCAACTGGAGGAGCACTAATCGATGTGCAAAAGGGAGAGCTGAAGCTGAGAGTGCAAGATGAGAAAGTCACTTTCAACGTCTACAACTCGATGAAGTACCCGAAGAGAAAGTATGTTGAAGAGCTCGATGCGAGCACAAAACGCTCGAGACTGCCGGACAACGAGTGACCTGGTCGTTCACTCGCAAGGTAAGTCTCCTTTCCCCCACGTATTTCAGTCCTTTTCACATTGAGGACAATGCTTAGTTTGAGTTTGGGGGGGAGATTTAAATTGCGATGTATATTAGTTTTTTTTTAGTTTTGTTTTTGTTTCTAGTTTTTTTCATTTTTTTTTTATTATTTGACTTGCGTTGTTCGATAGGTTGTTTATTATTGTTAAATTGATTGGTCCACATATGCTTGTCAATGAGATTTTGAGTTTTTAAAGACTTTAGGCTTAGGAGTAAAAATTCATGAATTGTTAGGAGGAAATTGAGTTTTGAGAATCTTTGTTGTCATATAAGCCCGAATGTTGTATGTCTCAAAGTTTAGGAATGCTAGATGCGTATTATTGTCGAACAATTGAATTAAAATCACCGTACTTACTAGAACCTCCTCCAATTCCTAATCGAGGCGAAATTAAGTACACATTGATCTAGTGAGAATGATTTAGGCATTAGGAAAAACCCTTCAAGCTAAAAAGCCGGACCCAAAAATATTGAATATCATTTAGAACCCCGTCACAAAAAGCCTAATGTTTTACCCTCTCGTTACTTAGTCAGAAAAAGCCATGAGCCATAATTTTTAAATTCCACAAACAACCCGTTGATTTTTAGCGACTCTTGAGAACAAGTAAATTCGTTAAGCTTAATAGATAGAAAAATATTGGGGAATATTTGGTTGTCTTTAGAGAGTATATACATTCTTTGTAGAAAAAAAAAATCATTTAAACACCACGTCGAGTAGTAATATTGTAAAAACCTTCTCTTTGTCTTCTTCTTCTTTAAAAAAAAATAAAAAAAAATTGAAAGTTGAAAAGAGAAGTGTTAGTCGTTTCGACGTGGTGTAATAGAAAAGGCTATGTGAGCCAAGGTTTGAGAAAATATAAAAGAAAAAGAGAGTTGTAAATGAGGAAAACATGTCTTGGGAAAGAAGGAGAAAAAGTTAGAAGTTCTCGAGTTCTTATTTGAGTCGCTAAGATCAATCTCAGTCACTAAAAAATCACTTCCATACCCTTGACCCGAGCCTAACATTACAAGCCTCATAAGACCTTTTGACAAGCTAGAAATGATTTGTGTACATTAGTGGAGATCAAGGGAGAAGAGGAGGCCTATGGTAAGTCAAAATCGTAAATAACAAATCTCAAATATATATTACGGTTTTTGTGGTCTTATGATTTTGTTTGACAAGAAGACAATTTTAGGTATCCAAACATTTTTGAGATAGGTAAACATTGCGAAACGGCTAAAGTTAACATATGATTTTATTATCTCTTTTGAATTCTAGCAGTTAACTAAGCGTTTAAAACCTTGAATTTCCGAAGCCGAAAAGTCTTGAAAAGTAAAAATAGAGTCTAAGCATGAATCGATCGAAATAACAATAATATTGAACCTATCTTTTGCTGTTTAGTTTTTGTTTTTTTTTTGTGTTCGTGTGCTTAATCTTTTTTCTACATTTTTGTTATGTTTGTTGCTTGAGGACAAGCAAGAGTTCGAGTTTGGGGGAGTTTGATAAGCGCGTTTCTTACGTGATTATAAGATGAACTTAAGCGAAGAATCGATGTTTATCCTCAAGTATTTTGATAGTTTTTGTAGTTTGTGTGAAGTTTTCAGGACATTCAGGTGTGCAAAGATCTATAAGATGTAAAGATGGAAAAATGAGCATTATAGATGCAAAAGAGAAAGAGAAATAAAGCATCCTAGGATGACGGGGCGATCGCAAGGATTCCGGAACATTTTACGGATCTCAATTCCGATACCCGGAGCTCAAGATATGGGATAAAAAGTGAAGCAGCGCGCAGACCTCCAGAGTGCCCATCGCGACGCGATGAGGTCCACCGCGACGCGATGGAATCCACCGCGACGCGATGGAGCTCCGACAACAGCTTAAATTGACCCGTGGACTTCGATTTTAAGCCGTTGGATCAAATTTTGAAGGCCAGATCTGTAGAATGTTGAGGAGCTCGACTTCATAACCTAATGACAGCCATTTAGAAGGTATTCTTGGTTGGTTTTAGTCGAAGGGAGAGAAAACACCACGGAGGAGCCGGGGGTGAACGGAGAAGAAGACCGGATACGTTCTGGAGGCTGCGACGAGTCTGCGACAACCAATCTAGTTTTTCTTTCTCTTCTCTTTCTGAATCTCTATTGTCATGGATTATTTTTATTGTTTCATTTCTAGTTCTTCCACCATCATCATGAACTAATCCCTTAGAGGGTGATGGTGGATCTTTTCTTGATAATTGTCATGGATTTATTCTAGTCGCTTTGAGGTTTGATTTGATTCTTTGGCTGGTGTTTATTTTATTTTTGTTCTTAATGCTCGTATATGCCTGATCATCGTATGCTTGATTTTAGGATTAGTTATTCTCTCTAGCGAGGTTTAGTTAGTCGTGCGAATAAAATAGAGTACCGTAGTATATTCTGTGAAGTCTAGAGATAGCCACAGCTGCTAGGGAGTCGAGTGAGTGTTCCAAAACATAAAGCAAGCTAGGTTCGTTGCCTTGAGACTGAGAGGTAAAAGGAGTTCGTAGTCTTAGGTCGTTAATATCACTCTAGCGAGGGTTAGCGATAAAATTTACGTGAACACGATTAGCACAGCCATAGGATTGATTATTCTCATTTGTCTAGAAATCCCGACAATAGGATAGAGAAGTGAAACCTCGCCCTTGTCCCCCACATTCATCTTTAACTAGTTTTAATTAAATTGTTTAATATTTTAGAAGTTATTCTATTCACATCACATTTTCTACTTATTTAAATTGTAGTCGGCTTTGATTCGCAAATAATTATAAATCCTCGTGGGAACGAACTGAACTTGCTAACTATATTACTTGTTCGACGTGTGCACTTGCGCGCGCGATTTTCGCAACAAGTTTTTGGCGCCGCTGCCGGGGAGTTATTTAATTATTTGTGAATCTGATTTGTACTGCAATTTGAATATGTTCTTAAACTAATTATATCTACGTATTCGTGTACCCTTTCAGGTGTATGCGAAAAGACGGATCATCAGCTATACTTCCGATCGACCTTGAGATAGAAAAGACGTGCAAAAGAAATCGGAAGACAAGAAGGCACGAGCGTCAAGAACCAGAGAGTCCAGAGCAAGAACGCCAAGAACCGATGGATGATTTTCCGAATATACGGCAGCAAATTCCCGAGGAACCTGTCCTCGTGGAAAGACCTCTCATTGACTACGTATCACCAAATGCCGAGGGTTATCGATCAGCCATCCGTAAACCAGCGATTACGGCGGATCAAAGCTTTCACATCAACACGGGAATTATCAACATGATTCAACAGAATCAATTTTCCGGAGCCCCGAATGAAGATCCGAATGAGCACATCTGTAATTTCAACGAGATGTGTGACACATTTCACATCCCAAATATTCCGGTGGACGCCGTACGACTACGGCTGTTTTCATTCTCGTTAAGGGACCGAGCCAAAGGGTGGTTGCAATCACTGCCGTCCGACTCCATATACTCATGGGAGGACCTCTGCAACGCCTTCTTCACCAAGTACTTCCCCTTCGAGAAGACCACTCGCCTTCGGAACGAAATCCACAGCTTCCGTCAATGGGACGGAGAGACTCTATGCGAGGCATGGTCGCGATTCAAGGAGATGCTCAGAAAATGCCCCCACCATGGGATTGCTCGGGCAGATTTTCTAGGTACGTTCTATTATGGTCTTCTCACCCCAACAAAGACATTAGTAAACACCGCAGCGGGAGGGGCTGCCCTGACAAAGACGCCATCCGAGTTTTATGAACTCCTTGAAGAATTGGCAAGAGCGAACGAGCAATACCCCATGGAGGAGAAGCCCGACCAACAAGGGCAAGAGGAGGAGACGACTGGGAATCCCCGGCGAGCGTCGGGCCTGAGAGATTCCGAAGAGAGGAGTATACCAAGTGCAAGAGAAGAGGGACCGCGATGAAGGGAACCAACAGCGAGGAAGCTTCTCCAGCGACCCGAGGGGCTACCAGCGAGAAGATATCTCGGCCAACCGAGGAATGTTCTCTGGAGGCCGAGGAGGCCATACAGGAGGGAGAGGAGGATCCTCGCAAGGACGAGGAGGCCGTAAAAGAAAGTTCTGGCCCAAGGACTCGAGCAAGTTCTGCGACTTCCACAACATGGGTGGCCACTCGACCGAGGAGTGCGCTATGTTGAACAAGGAGCTTCAGAAGAGGTATGCGCGGGGGGAGCTGAAGGACTTGGTGCCCAGTCAGCGCGAGCCATGGAAGAATGACAATTGGCCATGGCGGAAGCAACAAGAAGAATCGGCCCAAACTGGCGGAGGTAGCCAGAACGTGGCAAGGAGAAACCCTGCTGCCGAGAGGCAGGTGGCGGAGCGAGCCGAGGACGACCGACCGGCAACAAGGGCGAGGATCGAGGTGATCATGGGTGGATCACAGCTGTGCGGAGACTCCGTCAACAACATCAAGGTCTTCCAGTGGCGAGGGAAGGAACACAACCGAGGAGATGTAGTGACAATTGGTTCTCAGGCGAAGATATAGTTTGTCGAGAACGAGGAGTGCGCTGAGATGCACAACAACGCCCTGGTCCTCATGCTCGGGATCGGTAACGTCAACGTTTGCCGCGTCCTAGTCGACAACGAAAGTTCGGTCGACGTCATCTTCTATGAATGCCTCGAGAAGATGAATATTGAGGGATTGGTGATCGGGGGACGTTGTCGCAAGGTGTCGGGGTTCAACGGTGATGTTGTCATCTCGTTGGGAACAATCCATCTCCCAGTCCGCGCGAATGGGGTCCAGCGAATGGTAGAGTTCATGGTGCTGGATATCCCTTCACACTTCAACATGATCTTGGGGAGACCGTGGATCCACTCCATGAGAGTCGTGCCGTCCACCTACCACCAGTGCATCAAGTTCCCCGGAGAGGAAGAAAGAGTGATCGAGGAGATTAGGGGAAGTAGAGATGCTTATCGCATCTTCTATATGATGCACCACAAGCAGGTGCACGACAAGAAGACGCCCGAGGAGGTCTCCGAGAAAGAAGCGGCTAACTTATAGCAGCTAGCCTCGGACGTCCCGACAAAGGGGCAGACGAGGAGAAAGGGCGGGCCGCGAGGCCAAGAGGAGAAGGGGCGCGAGGACAAGATCGCCAAGGTACTCGTGGCCGAAGACCTCGAGGAACAAATTTTCGAGGAAAGAAAGGGGGACCACAGGTCGAGGCGGTAGAGCAGGTCTGCATCGATGAGTCTGACCCAACTCGAATGACCAACATAGGCGTCGAGCTCAACCCGGAGATCAGGACCCAGTTGATAGACATCCTGAAGAAGAACCGAGGAAACTTCGCCTTATCTCATGAGGACATGCCAGGAGTTAATCCGTCGGTGATAGCTCATCGCCTAAACACAGATCCGATCTATCGGTCCGTCATACAGAAGAGGAGGAAAATGGCCCCGAATAGGAACAAGGTGATCAACGACGAGGTTGACAAGTTTCTCTCGATGGGCACAATCAGGGAAGTGAAATACCCTGAGTGGTTAGGAAACATCGTCGTAGTCAAGAAGAAAAACGGAAAATGGCGAGTTTGCGTGGAATTTACTAACCTCAACAAAGCCTGCCCAAAAGACAACTTCCCGATGCCGCACATAGATCGCCTCGTCGAAGCCACCCACGGGTACGATCTCCTCAGCTTCATGGATGCCTACTCGGGGTATCACCAGATAAGGATGCACTCGGACGACGAGGAGAAAACCGCTTTCATCAGCGAGCGGGACGTACTGCTACAAAGTCATGCCTTTCGGGTTGAAGAACGGCGGTGCGACCTATCAAAGGCTGGTGACCAAGATGTTCCACGAGCAGATCGGGAAAAGCATGGAGGTCTACATCGACGGGTCATCAAAATGATGAGGGTAGCGGCTCATATCGAACACCTAGAAGAGTGTTTCAATATCCTAAATCAGCACAAAATGAGGTTGAATCCCGCCAAGTGCACCTTCGGCATCTCCTCGGGGAAGTTCTTCGGCCACATAATCACCCGACAAGGAATTGAGGCAGACCCCGAGCAGATCGAAGCAATTAAGAGTATGCCTTCTCCTCGGAGTCGATGAGAGATACAGAAGCTGACAAGGAGGATCGACGCTCTGAGCCGATTCATCTCACGGAAGGCCGACAGGACACTCATTTTCTACAAGGAAGAAGAACAAGAAGTTCGAATGGACTGACAAGTGCGAGGACGCGTTCCAAGCACTGAAGGCTTACCTTTCGTCGCCTCCCGTAATGGTGAAGCCACAGCCCGAGGAACCGTTATATATGTACGTCGTGGTATCCGACCAGGTGATCAGCCAAGTGCTGGTGCAAGAAGATAATGGAGAACAGAAGCCCGTCACCTACATCAGCAGAAAGCTCCTCGACGCCGAGACAAGGTACCCATTGATAGAGAAGCTGGCCCTAGCGGTATACGACGCCTTGGAGAGACTAAGGCACCACTTTCAGGGCCACACCATTGTCGTCATGACCGATAGGCCGATCTGCGCCATCATCCTCAACCCAAATCAGTCAGGACGGGTCACCAAGCGGTCAATCAAGCTCGAGGCATATGACATCGAGTACAGACTCCGGACGAGCCTCAAATCCCAAGTCCTCGCTGACTTCCTTATCGAGCTTCCGAGGGAGCCGATCGACCTACGCGACGAAGATGGCATGTGGAAGCTACACGTCGACGAATCTGCCACTTCGCAGGGGTCGGGAGCAGAGATTAGGCTCATCTCCCCGATAGGAGAAGTCATAGAAAAAGCGTGCCGACTCGCCTACCGCTCCACCAACAACGAAGCGGAGTATGAAGCTCTCCTCATCGGCATGCATTCAGCCTTCGCCGTGGGGGTCAAGAACATCAACGCCTTATCGGATTCCCTGCTGGTCATGAAGCAGGTGATCGGGGAGTACGAAAGGAACGACGAGAGGATAGACGCTTACGCAAAGCTCGTGGAGGACCTCTCTAACAAATTCAACTACTTTAGCCTGATGCAAATGACGCGAGGAGATAATACTCATGTCGATGTCTTGGCAGGCTTGGGCTCGACGACGGAGGTCGGCAAACTCCGGTCTATCGCAGTTAAAGATGGTGGAAAAACCAAGCATCGGGCGAGAAGAAGGCCTAGCGAGGAAGAAGCCCAGGTCCAGTGACGAGGGCCGAGAGGCAGAACTCGAGGAGGCCAATATCAACGAGCTCGAAAACGAGGAAGATGAAGACGATGAACGAGGAGTGGTAGACGACGACGAAGAAGAAGACTGGTGAACACCCATCAGAAAGTACATCATGGAGGGAATAGTGCCCGACGTCCGCCAAGAAGCGAGGAAGGTCAAGTCTAAGAGCGCCAAATATGCCATCATCGGACAAAAGTTCTACTTGAAGAGTTTCACCGGCCCCTACTTAAGGTGTCTCGACAAGAAGGAAGCTAACTATGTGATGGAAGAAATCCACAGCGGGGGATGCGGAAACCATTCTGGTTGACGCTCACTCCTGAGAAAGACTAAGCGATAAGACTTCTTCTGGGAAACAATGATCGCCGACTACGCCGATCACACCAGAAAATGCGAGAAGTGCTAGCGACACGCCCTAGCGATAAACTGCCCGGCCGAGTAGCTATCTTCAGTGACTGTCCCGTATCCCTTCATGAAGTGGTCCATGGACATCGTCGGTCCAATGCCCAACGGGACAAAACAGAAGAGGTTCATGCTGGTCATCACAAAATTCTTCACCAAATGGACAAAAGTCGAGGCCTATGCTAACATCAAGGACTCCGACGTCGAAAGTTTCGTGTGGAAGAACATATTCATGCGCTTTGGACTACCGAGGGAGATCTCCGCTGATAACGGCTTGCAGTTTATCTCGAAGAGGTTCAGAGACTTCTGTACACGATAGAGGGTGAAGCTGAACACTTTGACGCCCAGGTACCCCCAAGGCAACGGGAACGCCGAGGCGGTCAACCGGACGATCACCGACAATATCAAGAGAATGCTCGACGAGAAGAAGGGGCTCTGGGCCAACGAGCTCCTCGGAGTACTATGGGCCTACCAAACAACTCATCACTCCGCCACCGGCCAGACTCTATTCTCCTTATCCTTTGGAGTTGAGGCCGTGATCCCGACAGAAGTAGGAGTCCCAAAACTTTGACGAGCGGTGGCACCAGGAGACGAAGAAGCCAACAACCAGATTCTACTCCACCAGCTCGATCATGTGGATGAACGACGCGAGCAAGCAAGTGTGGACATCGCCAATCACCAGAATATGGTTGCTCGCTACTACAACAAAAAGGTGCGTCCGAGGAAGTTTCAGGTTGGCGAGATTGTCCTCCGACGAGTTTTCCAGAACACAGCCGAGGTGAACGCCGAGAAGTTACGGCAGAGTTGGGAAGGCCCATACATAGTCACAGACGTCATCAAGTCAGGAGTCTACAAGTTCAAGAATACCGAAGGCGTCAAGGTGATCAGGAGCTGGAACGTGAAGCATCTGAAAAAGTTTAATGAAAAACTTCTTCGCCCCAGTCATAATCCTGGTAAAGTAGTTTGTGAATTTCTCATTCGACTTCTATGCTCTTATTTCCTTTCCAATTACCAGGGAGTCCCGACCCTTTTTGTTCGGGAACATTTGGATGGCCTCGGCCCTTTTATGTAATATGTGGGAGGTACTCTTCCCTCGCGAGCCGCACCCGATCGGAGGACTCGGAGGGTTTAATGAGACCTATTTTTCAAAAAAATAGAAGTGTTAAAATTAAGACGTTATCCTCTAGCCGAGCAAGTCCATAATTTAAAGAGGCGAGAGTGCCCAAAATTTACAAAGCCTCCCACGAGCAAAATTTAAAGAGGCGAGAGTGCCCGATAAAAAAACACAGTAGCGAGAGGGCCCATGTTTACAAAGCCTCCCTGATGAGCAAAAGTTCAAAGCCTCCCTGCGAGCAAAATTTAAAGAGGCGAGAGTGCTCAAAATTTAAAGAGGCGAGAATCCCAAAATTTAAAGAGGCGAGAGTGCCCAAAATTCTAAAAGAAGCTCCCGATGCCCAAAATTATGAAGCCTCCCCGATGAGCAAAGATTCAACAAAGGCCCCCGAGGCCAAAAAATAAAAAGGCTCCCCGACGCCCGGTACTTTTAAACGAGGCTCCCGATGCCCAATAACAAAACACAGCGTCGAGAGGGCCCATGTTTACAAAGCCTCCCCGATGAGCAAAAGTTCAAAGCCTCCCCGCGAGCAAAATTTAAAGAGGCGAGAGTGCCCAAAATTCTAAACGAGGCTCCCAATGCCCGATAACAAAACATAGCGGTGAGAGGGCCCACATTTACAAAGCCTCCCCCGATGAACAAAAGTTCAAATTCTCCCCGCGAGCAAAATTTAAAGAGGCGAGAGTGCCCAAAATTTAAAGAGGCGAGAGTTTCCAAAAATCTAAAAGAGGCTCCCCATGCCCAAAATTATAAAACCTCCCCGATGAGCAACGATTCAACAAAGGCCCCCGAGGCCAAAAATAAAAGGGCTCCCCGATGCCCGGTACTTTAAATGAGGCCCCCGATGCCCGATAACAAAACACAGCGGCGAGAGGGCCCATGTTTATTTAGCCTCCCCGAAGAGTTTTTATCTCTGCTCCCGTCTCGTTTCAATAAAAAAAGGGAGACTGAGAGATGTACTTTCTTCCATCTCTAAATAATTTTTCTAATTAATTTTTCAACTGCGGTGCTTATGCCTTATAAGTTGCAGGTTAATCACAGCTTGTATGATAGCTCGTCGGATTAACTATGAATTCTATTTGTCTATTCAAGTTATGCTCGTCGACTTATATATTTATTATTATTAACTTTGAAGTTTACATCTTATGATATTTAGGTTAACATTCATATGATCATCGGATAGACGTGTCAAATCAATCATTCACATGCACATATTGTCAAAAGATAAATTGTATTAAAATCGTCACGATTACAGGCTTTAATTTAAATTACACTGACGAAAACAAAAAAGAAATAAACTCTACACCGCCGGCTCCCGAGGAGAGATGAGGTCTTCATTGGATCCATGCTCGCCTAGCGAGCCGGGACGGCAGAAGGATTTCCCGCGACTAGGGCCGATAAGCGAAGACCCTCGACCATCGGAGGGTCGCATGGGGACAATGAAGGATAATTGGGGTCCCCGGCAGCCTTCTCATCCAGCTCCTCCGCTTTCGCTTGCTCCTCGTCTCGGCCCCGCTGCCACTCCGGAAGTTTAGCCCGGAGGTACTCGACCGTCGCCTCGGCCGGGAGGGCGTTGACCGCATTGATATTGGCCTGATAGGCGGCCGTCATGCGGTTGGCGTCGACGAACTCGTCGAGAGCTTGGAACCTAGCCAACGCCCGCTCGAGCTTGCCCTTGGCCTTCTCAAAAAGGCGCAGTCGGGCGTGACGTTCCTCGCTCGACTCGGCCTGTGCCATCTCCAGCTCCTCGGTGAGATTCCTCAAAGTAGACCGGACCTTGGAAAGTAGGCAACCTTCCTCGGCGACAGGAATGCCCACAGCCTCACCAAATTGGGCGAGAAGCTCATTCTTCCTCTGAAGGGCCTCCGCGACCTCCTAGTGGCGCCTTTTCTCCTCGGCTAGGAGACTGTCCTTGGCGACCATTAGGTGTTTCTGCTCTTCGAGTTTTCTCCCCGCCTGGGCCTTGAACTCTACGAGGTCGACTTTGGCGGAAACACGCCGACGAGTCTCTACAGCCAGGTCCAAATCCAGCTTCTCGGACCGCTCCCGATACCTACGCTCGCCGATGATAGAGAGCTCGAACTGCCTCTGAGCATCCTTAAGTTGGGTTGAGAGCTCTCCTGATTCCTGAACCGCCCGGCTGGCATTATGGCACTCAGCAAGGATCAGGTCGTTCATCCGAGCCACGACCTCGAACAGGCAAGCAGTGGCCTCGGGATAGCCCTCGAAGTCTCCTAGGTGCACGTCAATTTCAAACGAGTCAGGTGCTCGCAGCGTCAAGTCCCGACAGGAGTACGAAGAGTACTCTCTCCAGTCCTCGGCGAATGAACCCGGGGTAGGCACGCGAGGGGAACCACTGAAGACCCGGGGAGAAGATTGCAAGGCCTCAAACCTGAAGTGGCGTTGAGGTGAGCGATGGGGAGGAGATGGAAGCGAAACGAAGGGAATCAGCCCCCGTTCAGAGGCAGGTGACGTCCCCGCTTCGCCCACGAGAGTTGCCCCGACCAACTTGTCGCCAGAAGCCGACGGCTTGGAACGAGGAACATCGTGAGATCCCTCCTCGGGCTCCTCCTCCTCAGGACCAGGCCTAGCGTTTTCCTGCTCTCCGTCCCGTCCGGCGAGCTCCACGACGAGGGAAGGAGCATAAGCATTTTGTTCCTCGGCGGAAGGGAGAAGAACCCCGCCGGTCAAGGAAGGGACTGGAAGAGGCAAGACTGTAAAGCTCTCCCACGCCTCCTCATAAAGGTTGTCGAGATGAGGAGGTGGGGGAAGCTAAGCTGAAGGACCCGCAACGTCCGAGGGAAGGGTGGTGGTTGTCGGGACCACGTCGCTGTAGTCCACCACGAGGTCCCTCTTTTTCCCAACACGCCGGGAAGAACACGCGCCCTCGGCGGACGTCTCTGATGCCGGCTCGGCCCCGCTCGCTGTAGCGAATGTCAGGAGGTCGGAAACCTGCCCCTGAGCAGATCCGGCATCGCTAGAAGGGACAAGGGTCGGAGGAGTCGCGGGAACCTCCTCCTAAGAGAAGGTCGCCCTCGGCGGCGAGGTGCTTCGAGCGTCGGTAGTAGGTCCCGCAACGAGAGCGACAGCCGGAGGCCCATCGGCCGACGCAGCGGTCTTGGTCTTCTTTGCCGGAGGAACATCCCCCGTGCCTTCGGAGGGCCGCTTGCCCGCAATGGCCCCAGCCCGAGATGATGGCCCCGCAGAGCTCCTCAACTTTTGTGGAAAAAACGTCGGTAGAGTCCTCTCAGAGCCGCGCCTCCTCACAAGAGGCCTTTCGGGCGAGCCCTCCTCGTCCCGGGAGGAATCTTCTTCGGCGTTGCCAGAAGCCTCTCTGGGTGTCTTCCCCTTCTTCTGGATTCTCCTCGTCGGGTCAGAAGATAAAGCGGCCCCTCGTGCTCCAGCGCTGCAAAACCCAGCCGGAAAATGGGTGTGGATGTGAGGGTCATGGATGTTGGCCTCAATAAAGACCCCGACGTCCACCAGCCGTTGAGGGTTGCTGAAATCCCTCGCCCAGTCACGGTGGTCACTCACAAGAAGCGCTGTGTGAACCTTCTTGAACTTGGCTTCCGCCTCGGTGCCGACGCTGGGCTTAAACTGGGGAAGCGTCTGATCGGCTTTGACCCATTGTCTCGGAAGCGACTATTTGTGGTAGCCAAAGGAGTGGGCATTGACCTTGACGAAGAAGTAAGAATACTCCCATCAAGACTCGTTCGAGGGAACATTGAAGAGGATATGTTCCCGAACACGGTGGGAGAGAGAGAAGCGTCTCAAATTCTTCAGGTTCTTGGAGAACTTGTAAAGGCGCATCAAGTCTTCCAGAGAAAGGGGGATGTTCCCTTCGGCAACAATGGCCATGGTGCAGAGAATGAGACGGATTGCATGGAGTTGCACCTGGGCGATAGGGAAATTGAAGGCGCGGAGGAAGGTGACAAGAAGGTACGAGACCGGGAAGCGAAGGCCCACGACCTTGAAAAAAACTTCATATACGACGACTCATTCCCCGTCTTGGAGATCATCGACGAGCTCGTCGGGGTGAGGAAGACAGATCTGGCAAACATCGTTGCAATAATCCTGTCTAATGGTGTTTAAGCACTCAAAAGTCATGGTGGAGCGGAGAGAGTTGGTCTTGAAGATGTGTCCCGGAGCCATTGTGGATCTAGGGTTTTAGAAAGAAGAGGAAAAAAGGTTTAGAGATGAAGAGTCATGGCGTGGATTCGAAAAGTCTTGGAAAATAGGAGAATACAAAGGTTCGGAAAGTTTCCTTCGAACAACGGGTCTTGAATTTATAGAGAAAAGCAAACAGATTCAACGGCCTGGACGAAGAATCTGAAGTTGTGCAAGCAGATCCAACGGCCCGAATGCAAAGAGGCGTTGGTGCAATTGACAAAGGAATACAGCTGGTTGCTAAAATGCTATGACGAAAGGGATGAAAACACTCGAGTACTCGTCATCCGCATTTAATGAAGAGAGAGGTTTGCGAGATTCGAAGATACGCGACCGAGGAAGAAGGTAAAGGTGAAACCTGACACAGAAGATTGCCGAGGAAGCTCGTCGCTACGCCCAAATATAACTAACGCTCAGGAAACCTCGTCGGGGCAACCTGTATTTTATTTTACCAAGTGTTTACACTTGATAAAATGAGGGACTAACTGTTAAGGTCAGACTTCGTCAAATCCCTCTTAATACCACTTGTGTCGTTTTTATTCTCCAAACGACATGAAGTGAAGGCTTATCCCGAGGAAGGATGCCTTCGCGAGGAGAATTCGTCCCGAGGAAGGCTCGTCCCGAGGAAGGATGTCTTCTCCACGAAGGCTTGTCGCAGAAGCATCTCGTCGCAGAAAAGACCCCATCGCGAGGAAGGACGTCGCTGCGAGGAAGAGCGTCGCTACGAGGAGGGCTCGTCGTCAGGAACCCGAGTAGCAGCGACAGAGTTTAAATAGTAAATAGAATCAAAGAGTTAAACCGAATATGGGAATCACGTGGTTAGTTAGTAAATCTCGGAGAATATCTCGTATTTTGGGTAATTAAGATAGGAGACAAATGAGAAAACCCTAACAGACGAAGGAGAAAACCCTAACAGAAAATTCGGAAAATCTTGAGTCTATAAATATCAATGTAAAACCTCATTAAAGGGGGTTCAGAATTTACGCCGTCAAAAATATAGAGAGTTCATACTTTGAGATTGTCCTTTGTAACTCTTTAAGCTTCCAACATAATGAACGAAAGAAACCGAGACTCGTTACATATAAAATCAAAGATATTGCAAACATAAACCATATTATTTACTCATCATTATTATTTATTCAATTATTGACACTGTTTTAGACACCGGTGCAAATCAACCTCTACAATCCTTTATTCAGTTCACCGTTTTTTCTCGTTGAGTACAGTCGTGTTCAAACTTCGATTTTCGTTTTATTTATGTTTGAGGGCTTTGATCCTTCCTTCTGCCAGTACTTTACTAATTTTTTTATCTTATTGAGCGTTGTATTATGATTTTGGCAGTGATACGAATCGTCTTCAATGAAAATGAAGAAAAATGTCAAGTCTTGATTTTGAGAAATTTCATGAATAATTTGGGCACTGTGTTGATTCGGCGAGTATATATAACTGGAAGAACTTATTTGAGTCCTTAATGATCATCTTTAGTTTAGTGACCTTTGGACAATATCACTACTAATTGGAATTAAGATGTGTGTTATTTTCGGGAAAAGAGACGAGGTCTATGCTGGTTTTTTTGCTCTTATATACTTTATAAAATTCTGAATATAAAAGAAAACAATGCTTTGGTTGCTAGTGGCTTGTGCTCGTCAGCTAATTCAGCACATTAGGTAAACCAGCGTGAGCACATTAGTTCTAAGCTCACTACTTTTCTTAAGCGTGAAGAAAGAAAAAGGAACTTCTTTGCAAAAGATGATATAGTTGAATGAGATATTGTTGAGACTTCTTGTGCTTCTGGTTTTGTACTTTGTTTGACACTTTAAATTCAATACTAGTTATGATAGCGTTAGCTATGTTTCTTGAAGCTCGTGGAAATGGGACGAATTTTGAGAACTAAATTGATAGCTTGGTTTTGCAAAGGCATCCGTAGATATATAGAATAGTAGATATATTTGTACAATCTTTTAGTTTACGTGTATAAGCTTTAGTTAATAATTAATGATCATTCTACTTATTTTCTTTTTCTTCTATTTATAGCTGTAAAGTGATAGCCTATCGTACACGTGTAACTTTTATTTCTTGCTGTATTTTTTGTTTATTTTACTCCTTTAGTAAATATACGTATATATTTTAAATAATTTTATTTTTTATAAACAACGCGTTGTGTATTCTGTTTGAAATTAAGAATTAACTCCTCTAATTCTTTTCATTTAGTTCAGCCCTAATTTTTCACAAGGTTTGAAATATTTTGGAATAAACGACATGTCATTGTATTGTCGTTTTTCGTATTTACTATATTGATTAGTTGATAAGTTGGTTAGTTGATATATAAGTTACTATAAATACATGTGAAGTCTGATGTTTATCTTTTACAAAGATTAATAAAAAAAACAGAGATGCAAGTTAGAATCTTCTCTTGATTTCAATATCTGTTTTCTTCACTGATCTCCATACACAATCCAAAGTATGAATTGTAATATGGTATCAGAGCAATAAGTTTCTGCTCAAATTGCTTTCATTTGTATTCAAAGAATCTGTTGATTCATCTAGTCTACTCAACCTGCAAGTTCGGCAATCTTGATACACCATGGAAGCTCTTGCTGAAGACACAATGGCGACAAGAACTCCGAGCCCACGCAATCAAGATCTTGTACCTAAACGCAATCAAGATCATGTTCCTACTCCAGAACCAGAATCGAGTGTTCAGAACTCAGGAATTGAATCAAACAAATATACAAGAATTGAAGGATCTGGAATTCCGATGTTAATGAATGCGAATTCAAGCATTTAATTTGAGAATTCGATGAGCCCTTTTTACATTCACCACAATGACAACCCTGGCGCGATCCTCGTCTCTCAGCTGTTGAGTGGAGAAAATTACTCGTCATGGAGCCGATCAATGCTCATGGCACTCTCCATAAGAATTAGCTAGGGTTTCAACAGAGGAACACTCAAGAAACCGCCAGAGGAAGATCAAATTGCCTTCTATGCCTAGGAAAGAAGCACCAACATCGTCGTTGGGGGGATCAGTAACGTTGTCAACCATGAAATAGTGTCGAGCATACAATTTGGAGATATTGCACATATTGTGTGGAATTAACTAAAAGAAAGGTTTCAAATGAGGAATGGTCCGAGAATCTTCAATATTCTTTGTGACCTCATCAACCTCACACAGGATCAACGATCTGTTGGACATCACTACACACGGGTCAAAGCCCTGTGGGAAGAGTTTCAGAAATCAAAACCTCTTTGCACATGTGGAGACTGCAAGTGTGGAGCATCTAGAAAACTTGCGACATTCAACAACAACATCTACGTGATAATATTTCTGATGGGTCTAAATGAATCATTCAAACCCACCCGAGGCCAGGTACTACTCATGGACCCGATTCCTCCAATCCATGAAGTTTTTGCTCTCGTCGATCAACAAGAGAAAAACAAAACCACGGGCTCAAAATCTTCACAAATTGATGTCGTCAACAACAGCTCCATGACTATGGCGATCACAGAATCATCAACTAGCAAGAAAACCATCAAGAAAGATCGCACATACTACTCACATTGCAAGATCTCGGGGCACACTGTAGATAAATGCTACAAAATACATGGATATCCTCCAGGGTACAACCCTAAATTCAAGACCCAAACAAACGCGGCGCAAGCTACAGAGTCTGCACCAACTCCACAACAAGAATCGCTCTCTGCAGCACAGTTAAACCAACTCATCGATGAATTGTCCAATAGACTCGTCTCAACGAGAAACCAGACAACTCAAGCAACAACTGCATAAATCAACATGGCCATGAGTGATTCAGGTCATTGTTGCCTCGTAGAGCCTTTTAATCCATCTCATAATTCACCAACCGGTTGGATTCTGGATTCCGGGGCGTCGAGAAACATTGGTAACCAAAGATCCGCTTTCTTGAGACTCAAGAAAATTAGAAATGTTGCTGTCACACTTCCAAATCACACCACAATAGCAGTGCATTTCCTCGGTGATGCCAAAATCAATTCTCATCTCACGCTCACTAATACTTTTTTTGCGCCCACGTTTAAATTTAATCTCCTATGTCAGTGCATTGACATTAAATCCTGCCATAAGCATCAAGTTCACATATTGTGGTTTTTTTATTCAGGATATACAAAAGAATTTGACGATTGGGAAATGGGACCAATGTGAAGGGCTTTATGTGCTCAATCAGCTCAACAACAATGACTCAACAGCTTGATCAATGCAGTCATAGGCAGTTCAGTCTCGGCCAAAACATGGCATCATCGACTTGGACATCCTTCACAGGCTAGATTTGATCTCCTAAAACATGTCTTAAATTTCAAACATGACAATAGCTTAAAATCTTGTCAAATCTGTCAACTGGCTAAACAACGTAGACTAGCATTTCATGTTTCTGCAAAAATAGCTGAATTTGTGTTAGACCTCATCCATTGTGATATTTGGGGTCCGTTTCATGTAGAATCTCATTGTAACCATCGATATTTTCTTACCTTCGTGGATGATAAAAGTAGATATACATGGCTTTTTCTCTTAAAACGTAAATTGGATGTTCACCATATTTTGCCTAAATTTTGTGCACAATTGAAAATCAACTATCTACGAAAATAAAATGTTTTAGATCAGATAACGCAAAAGAATTAGTCTTTTCAGAATTTTTTGGGGCTAAGGGTATAATACATCAATTTTCCTGTGTCGATACACCGCAACAAAATTCTATAGTCGAGAGAAAACATCAACATATCCTAAATGTAGCTAGAGCTCTTTTCTTTCAATCATCATTACCCATAAAATTTTGGAGTGATTGTGCATTAACTGCGTGTTATTTGATCAATATAACACCCACACCCACACTCTCTAAGAAATCTCCATATGAGCTGCTCTACGATAAACAGGTTCATTATTCTCATTTAAGATCTTTTGGTTGTTTGGCTTTTGCATCTACTTTTAGAGCACATAGGGATAAGTTCCAGGCGCGAGCACAAAAATGTGCATTCTTAAGATATCCTCCAGGAACTAAAGGATATAAATTGCTAGATATTGACACTTTTGACATATTTATATACAAAGATGTGATCTTTCATGAACAAATTTTTCCCTTCCATGATCAGCCTTGCTTAAGTCAGAACTCATATCTCTTTCCCAACTCTGTCTCACCATTTTTTTATCATAACCTGTTCACGGATATTGACATAAAACTAGCATCAACTTCATCACCCCATATCCTAAAGCCTGTGTCTATTGATGAATCAGTTAGCCCTAGCCTTGTCACTCCTGCAACTAACTCACAACAAGAAGTACAATATCAAATACATCAGGACGCCCAATCTTCACAACTTATTTTATCTCCTGTTAATCTTGTCCAACAGCCAGAAATTGAGCTTAGAAAATCAAGTAGACAACACAAGCCTCCAGGATATTTAAGTGATTATCGTTGTAATTTAATTGTTCAAAATAAGGATGTCAAATATACCTCACCTCACAGTTTATCACAGGTCATAGGGTATGATTCCTTGTCAACATCACATAGAAATTTCGTGCTTAATGTCTCTGCTCACTATGAACCGTCTTATTTTCATCAAGCTATGAAATTCAAAGAGTGGCAAACCCCAATTCAGGAAGAACTAGATGCTATGAAAAATAATCTCACTTGGTCAACTTTTTCCTTGCCAAAAGATAAGAAAGCTATAGTGGCAGTGGAATATCAAATTTATATGGATATTCCTCTTGGATGTGAAAACAGGTTGACATGAATGGTCATAAACAAGTTTTTCGATTTCATAAGTCCATTTATGGTATTAAACAAGCCTCAATGCAGTGGAATATCAAATTTACTGAAGTTCTAATTGGTTTTGGCTTTACTCAATTGAAGTATGATTATTCATTATTTACACGAGGACAATATGATTGTTTTGTAGCCATTCTGTTGTATGTCGACGACATTGTGATTGCAGTGCCTTCACACATGATTATAAGCTCGGTCAAAGATCAACTGCACACTAAGTTCAAGCTTAAAAACCTAGGAACGTTGAAGTATTTTCTGGGGCTGGAAGTCGCGAGGAAAAGAACAGGGATCCATGTCTCTCAACACCAATACACTCTGAATATGCTTGCTGAAGAAGAATTCATCGAGTGCAAACCGGTTAAAAATCCTATGGATCCAAGGGTTCATTTAACTGAGGCGGACGGAGATCCACTGACAGATCCGACGGAGTACAGGAGCTTGGTGGGAAAGATGCTAAATCTAACCATCACAAGGCCCGACATCATGTTCAGTGTGCATCGGTTGAGTCAGTTCGCTGCATCTCCGGGAACATCACATCTTTCAGCTGCTCATCATCTTTTACGCTATCTCAAAAGACAATCGGGATTGAGATTGTTCTACCCTGCCATCTCGTCATTACAGTTAAAAGCCTTCTCTGACGCCGACTATGGTACTTGTGCTGACTCACGACGATTAGTCACCGGTTTCTGTGTCTTTTTTGGAGACTCCCTAGTCTCTTGGAAGTCGCAAAAACAGTTTGCGGTGTCAAGGTCGTCTGCGGAGGCCGAGTCCCGCGCTGTTGGAGCAGTCGCGGCTGAGATCATATGGCTTCAACAGTTACTGAAAGCTTTAGGTGTTACCTCAACACCTGTGGCAACTGTTTACTGTGAAAACTTGGCGGCAATTCATATTGCAAACAATCCGGCCATTCGTGAGCGTACGAAACATATCGAGGTGGACTATAATTTTGTTCGCGACCACATCAAGTCTGGAGTTATGAAACTCTTGCCGATTTGGTCAGCCTTGCAACTAGTGGACATGTTCACTAAACCATTGCTCTCACATGTGTTGCGTAGTTTGCAGTCCAAGATGTCTCTTTTGAACATCTTCGATCCATCTTGAGAGGGCTTATTGGAATAAACAACATATTATGTCATTATACTGTCGTTTTTCGTATTTACTTGATTGATTAATTGATAAGTTAGTTACTTGATGTATAAATTACTATAAATACATGTGAAGTCTGATGTTTTTTTTTCACGAAGATTAATAAAAAAATCTGAGATGCAAGTTATAATTTATTTATTTTTTTTTAATTTCAATATCTGTTTTCTTCGCCTTCGTACGCAATCCAAATATGAATTCTAATAAACTACCACGGGATACTTCTATATGCTTTTCATTACTTGTTAATTATTTAATTTTTTCTTGTTGATGAACTCTCTTTACGAGGTACTATAGATCTCGTCGTTTCTGTCATGAATTGCGTCATTTGTCGTTGTTATTTCCGTTCCATAGCGTCTCAAAATCAAGAAGCCAATTCACATCTCTTTTTTGTATTTTTGAACGTGCAGTTCCCAAGACAAGCCTTAACAGACTCTTAAGTCCATTGTTTTTATTAGTTTTATATAATATAATATATGTATAATGTCGACGCACTCGCTCGCTCGTGGTTGCGAACAGTGGATGAGTGGAATACTAGTTCGTATTCATTTATAGTGAAAGAAAATAAAAGGCAAAGCAAAGGCTGAAAAAGCTCACCTTGTAATTGATTTCGGAACAACTCAGAACTCCACACACACTTGCCTGGATAGTGCAGCCTTATATCACACGCTCGTGCCAATTATACATACACATATATATCTTGCCAGCTCATGTCTCACCTAGTATAATATACTACATTTATCGTATAGTTTAAAAAAACGTTGTAACTACAGTAAATTAATGGTGATAACACATGACTTTTAATTAAGAGTCTAAAAAAATAAAAAATAAATCAAGAGACTTTTATTATACGATAGCTATTCCATTATTGTTTCTGATGAGTGACCATTCTATTAAATATATCTCTCTATAGAAAATGTTCAAGTGTTCCATCGAAGAAGTAATTGAGGCCATGCATGCATTAATTAAGCCAACTCAAACGTTTTGTTCCTTCTTCATCTCTCCCCAGGCCCTCTTCTTGCCTCTTGTCGGTGGTTCACTCCAATATATATATATATATATATATATGTATGTATATATATGTATGTATGTATATATATGTATGTATATATATGTATGTATGTATATATATGTATATGTATGTATATATATATGTATATATATGTATATATATATGTATAAATATATATATGTATAAATATATATGTATATATATATACATATATATGTATAAATATAAATTCCCATCTTATTTTATTATTCTACTTAATATTAATAATACGTAGCTCTTTAATATATGTGATGTGACACGTCAATAATAGTGTGTGTGTAATTGAATTAATAAACGTTAAGGTTTAGATAACGGGACTGTATGATCATATCATCAACGCAGAAGTTTCGCCAATATAAAGTGCTCATATCACCAAGATAATAAGTCTTATTTGTATTTTTATTTAAGAGATGTGCAATAATTTCGTTGTGGATATATATATATATATATATAATATATTCACTGTATAACTATACATCAATAATATGATAATCTTCAAATATTTACTGACTATTTCCATCTTTAATAAGCACAGTGAGTGGGTCTTGTATGTTTCATCCTCCCTTTTTAGCTACGAGAGACCCAATACAATCACAATAATATACATATACAAAAATAAAGAAAAAATTGGCTCTATAGCCTTATTAAACGTTTATGTTTTGGATATACTCAAGATTTGATTAATGGATTGAAAATAACCAAGCATATTCATTTACATCACATGAACATACCAATTTGTCATTTTTGTCGAATTTATTTTGGAAAAATAGTTTTTAAAAATTGAAATCGAATTTGGATTTCGAATTTCGAATCACCATAATTAGTGGGTTGACCAATTTTTTATTCCCGAAATATTGTATCCAATTACGTTAAAATATCCTAATTAGTTAGTTACCTATATTAAAAAAACATTATCTCTTTTTTCATATTAATTAGCTAAATTTATTTACTCACTCATTTTGGCCGGCCAAATTTTAATATCAACCAACATAAATTCTATTTTGATCGAAAAAAAAAAACAATTCGAGAGCAATGGGATTGTTTGAAGAAGATGATTTTTCGTTGCAAGATTCTGGTATTGGTATCGTTAACATTGTATTTTCGTTTTATTTACACTTTATTTATGTATTTCTTCTTTCTATTTACACGCTTAATCTTATTTTTTTCAGTCCATCTTTTTGAACGTCACTGTTCACAGTCCCGTGAACTGGATTCGATCAACGAAATTAGTCAAATGGGATATGAGATTATTTTATATGATGAATCCGACGTAAAGGAGTTTCCGATGAACATGGAATTAAATCTCGGAAACGTTTTTTTTCCAGGAAAGACATTTTTCAAAGTGCTATTAATATTCTTGCAGTCCGAAACAGTTTTGAATTTCGAACTATTAGGTCTTGTACACAAAGATATGGTGTCGTTTGCAAACATGTTTTTTGTCCATGGAAATTGTCAGCCTCTATATGTTCTTCATCGGGATTGTGGGTTATTAAAAGTTTTCAAAAGTTCATACGTGTTATGGAAAATCTAAAGTTCACAAAAATAAACATGCATCATCCATACTTATAAGTAAATGTTTCAAAGATGATTTTAGGGGTTCACTAGCAACCGAGATAAAGCCGGTTGGTGTTATTGAAATCATGAGATCTCGGTTTAATGTTGAGGTCTCATATTATCGAGCTTGGAAGGGTCGAAAAGATGCTTTGAGAGATCTTAGGGGTGATTTCGAAACATCTTACGGTCATCTACCTATTATTGGTAACATGATCCGAGAAACAAATCCTGGTACATTTTTTATAGTAACATATTTATTTTCATTTACAAATGATTCACAGGATGATTACATAAATTAAATGTTTATTTACCAATTGCAGGTTCATATACAGTAACTGATATTGAATCTGATGGTACATTTAAACGTTTTTTTTGTCATTAGGGGCTTTTGTGCACGGATTTAAATTTTTTCGACCAGTAGTTTCGGTTGATGGAACATTTTTTAAAGGGAAATCATATGGTACTTTTTTGTTAGCAAATGCTCAAGATGGAGACAATCATTTGTTTCCTTTGGCGTTTAGCATTATTGATTCTGAAAACAACAATTCTTGGTTGTGGTTTATGGAGAAGATAAGGTTTGTTTATGGGATAAGGGAAGACTTGGTTTTTGTGTCTGACAGGCATAGGTCCATACAAAGGGCTGTTAACTCGGTGTTCCCGGAAGCTAAATTTGCGATTTGCATGCAACATTTGTGGTCTAATATAAAGACACAATTCGGAAAAAGCGATATTCAGCCCCTATTTTACAGATGTGCGAAGGCATACATTCGTAGAGAGTTTGATTGTTGGTTGTAAATGTTGTACAACGACAAGTGTAAGATAAAGAAGTATTTAATCTCCGCGAATCCTGAATTATGGTCTCGTAGTCACTTTCCGGGTAAGAGATTCAATGTCATGACTACAAATATAAGTGAATGTTTGAATGCCGTTTTGCGTGACGCTAGACGATGGCCCGTTGCATGCCTTGTTTTGAGTTACTGTCACCTTATTCAAGAATGAATTGCCAAGAAAAGGATGTTAATTCCTAAGATGGAATCTGGACTAACGAACATCGATTTTTCGATGCTTTTCGATGCTGAAGAAAAAGCTCGATGAATGAACGTAAGCTTTTTTTATTGTAAATAACTTGTTAATTTCTGTAAATAGAACGTTATTGTTTACATAGATATAGTGTAATCATTTGTATTTCCTTGTTGTTTACAGGTTAATCCAATAAATGAGAATGTTTTTGAGGTGGTTGATGGTGCCATTCGTAGAGTAGTGGATGTTGAGTTTAAGACCTGTACATGTAATTATTGACAACTTGAAGATTTTCCTTGTTCTCATGTGTGTGCTGCTTTATATCGTCGACATCTACTTCCAAGAGACTATGTTTCGAGGTTCTATACCAAAGACTATTTTCAATCTACTTATGCTCAAGATGTTAACCCGATTTTGGAGGATGGTGATTGGTTGCTGCCTCTTAATGCTCAGAAAATAAAACCACCAGAACACAAGCGATAAGCGGGGAGGCCAAAAGAAAAGAGATTTAGATCTAAAAGTGAAAGAATCCATCCGCATAGCCACCAGTGCGGAAGTTGTGGTCAATGTGGGCATAATAAGAGAAGTTGTAATGAGTAGTTTCATGTTTATTTGTTGTTTTTGTTCAGATTTGGTTATATTTCATTCACATTAGCTTTATCCGTGTGTGTATAATTTTGACAATGTTGTTAATTTCCATGAAATTTTGTTTGTTTATTGTTAATATCCCGTAAATAGTTTGTTCTTTTTTATAAATAAGCTGTTAAAAAATGTCATCAAAACTGATAACATGTCGTTTATTACTATTGTATACAGTTTATAGTAAAAACTTTTATAGTATCCGAAATACTAACACGATTTTCATAACATGTTACCCGGTTCATCTTTTTTAACGTAATTTCTTAAACAGAATGCTAACATGTCGTTAATAAATATCTATCATATCTTCATATTTCTTACTACTGTGAGACATTGAAACATATTTGACAACTTGGTTTGAAAATGAACTGAATTACTAACACTAACATGATACCTGGTTCATAATTTTTAACATAATTTGTCGTTGACCAAAACAAAACATATAATTAGATTTCAAGTTATTTACAATAACATCCAAAACATAAACATATTTTTCCATCCAAAACAAACACATCCAAAAACAGAAACTTAGTTTCCAATTCCAAAATTCCCAAAACATAAATCCATACAAAACCATCCAAAACATAACTTATTTTGACATTCTACTTTAACCAAAAATTCGATCCCTAATGAGAATGACGGCTATGAGGTTGGTGGATCTTCGTTGTTGTCATCGACATTTCCTTAAACCTTCTTTGTGACATTTGATGCACGTGTCTTCTTAACTTTATTTTCTGCTGTGTATGGAGGCATTAAGAGTACTGACTTCCTAACTGTCCTTCTCGCCCTCCCTAATTCCGCGTCGTAATTAATAGGTCTAACAATAGCCTGTAAATGTTTTGTAAATATTAAATTAACAAAACCAAAAATTTACAATAAATTATCATCCTTTACCTTTGTACTATTGATTTTCAGATCTGGTTCGTTTACTTTCTCAATTGGTTGCAGGACCTGTACAATCAGTTGAAAACATATAAACAGATTTAAGTACAAGTTGTAAACGAATTTGATTACACTACTGCCTTCATATTTACATCTATTTACATTACCTCATCCATCTGTGGCTTATCAGTTATATTTGATTGGTGTTCAGATGTTTTCCCTTTCTTGCGTAGACAGTTGTAAATTCCATTAGTCTGCAAATTACTAGGAAGATCAGTTCTAACAAGTCCAACAGGTATGTACTCGTTTGGATCCTTGTAGATTACCAACTGCAAACAATTACCAACGTGTTCAATAAAAAGTGTTATAAAGAAGAAAATCTTACATTTTCATTTTCTTTTTCAGGTTCGGTAATTTATGCCTCCCTCGTTTCAACGTTGACATCTTTCTCTTTGGTTTCATTTCACTAAATCCAAAATAAAAATTTTATAAAATTTTTCATATCAATATACACTTAATCAGTTTATTTACAGTATAAACATACCTTATGTATGAACGAGTTGTCCGTGTTTGTTGCGTGGATGTATGTGTTGACGATCTCGAGCATTACCTCACATTTTTCAAAACATTTTGCAACCGTAAATTTCAATTCTTCCATCTCGTTGGTCGCGTGTTCCAGTTTCTCTTTAACGATGTACATCTCCTCTCTAGTTACGTAACCCTGTGGACAATCTGAAAAACTAGCTTTTTCTTTTCCTTTCTCTTTTGTAGGGCTTTTACGTCCAGATTTTAGTGGAATTTCACTGGTGACGCGCTTTTCATACCCCTCTTCCAATTCTTCTTCGGTGACATCGATAACATTAAGCTCACACTGTAAACAAAGCGTAAAAAAATCAGAATCTGGATTCATTAACAACTGATTAACTATTTGTACATAGAGGTTACCTTTTCATCATTGAAAACAAGCATCACTTCGGGGATCTTCGGAGCGTATGTGTACGACCGTTTTAACATCCTTGGCATATGATGGATTGCCCATTTCTTTGCCAATCCTTGTTCCTCAAAACCCGGCATAAGTTTGTATGCCCAAGCTAGTAGCGGATGAAGGAACCCGTCAATATTGAAGCCTGATTTGCTGCCGGAAATCTTCAGTTTCTTCATGGAATCTACCATTGCTTTGAAACTAACACGTCCCCATGGATAATTTGTAAACATTTCCATGTTTGTGACTAGTTTCAAGTAGTTGTTGGTAATGACTGCGTTTCTCTCTCTTGGAAGGATAACCGTTTCAACTAAGCCGACGTTAATGAGTGCCACTTTTTCCTCATCTGTTCCAGCAAAATTAGTAGTTAAAAGACCTAACATATGTGGAATTCCCTGCGACCCCGTGATTTTGAAAAATTTATCTTTCAAATGAGTGCCGATACATATATCATCATGAATAGCTGTCTGTGTACTGCATATCAATCTTGTAAACAATTCCAAAATTGTTAACTTCATATGAACAATATAATATTTACAGGTTTAAGTAAATGAACCTAAAACTTACGTGACATTAACTGAAAATCATACATCGTAAAACGATGAATGACTCCACCTATCTTGAAGTGTAGTTCATCTGCCTTCCCTGATTCGACTTGGTGTAGAGCCAGCAAATGAGTGAGTTTTTTTGGGTACACGTCCCCATGTATGTGTTGTAAGTTCACAAAAGGTCCGTTATTGAAGATGTCCGCTTGATTATCTGTGTTAATAGCCCCAATAAGCTGTCGAACTAGTTGGAAACTCGTGTGGCATATTATCCGTTGGGACATATCTCATTTGTTGGGTTCAGCATAGTACTGTCTAACCTGTTAACATTACATTTACAAAATATAAACAACTTATTTACAAAAGATATACAACATGATTACATAATCCACTCAACGTACCTTCACAACATTTATACATCCTTTATCATTTTTCGTCTTCTTGACACTTGACGGTTTTGCAATCACCTTTTTCTTTCCCATTGAATTATCTGTTGCATAATATACACATGAATATTATGTTAATACGAAACATATTATTTTCCAAACACTCAAACATCATAACAATATGTTAACAACCAAATAGAAAACAGTCGGTAAATTATCCTTGATATGAAATAAAATTTAAAATTTTGAAACCCTAAAATGTTTAACCCATTCGAAAAAGTATGAACAATACCCATGAAAGGAATCTGTAAACAACAAACCATAAACATGCAACCATTTCTATTGATAACATTTTTACCCTAATTCCGTAACATCCAAACTCTCTGGATGGTGTTAATATTAATTTATACATGCAAACATGTAAACAACAATAAAAACATTTCCAAATCAATTACAAACTTATTCAAACATTACAAGAAGAAAAAAGATTAATACCCATGGAAACAATCGGGTAAAAATCTCAAAAACAAGAATACGTCGAATGATGTTTTTTTTGAAAAAACACTAACAATAAATCCAGAAATCGCGTGTTGAAAAGTATTTTAGTTGTTCAAATAGGGGAATATAAAACGTTAACACCTTGCAATCTTTTCGAAAACCTTCCCCCGCCAGAAATCCGTCGAAAATTTGAAATCATTCCTTTTCGGCTTCGCGTCTTCTTCGGTGGGAGGACTGTTTCTTTTCTTTTCATTTAAAACAAATAAAAGAAAATGAAATGTAAAGGAATTCGAACAGCCAAGATTTTTTGAAAGACTTAATTGAATCATCATTACTTGACGTTTAATGTCTCGAATCTCAGTTTATCATTTTTTTTATTCAGTATTGGACGGGAGGTTTGATTTGTGACGTTAATGGCATTTATTTTCGGTTTTTCTTATATTTTTTAATTAATTGTAACTGGCGGGAAGTTATTATGAGGGTACAATTGTCTCTAAAGTTTTTGTAAACAAATTTATCCGGTTATTTTCAACATATTAACCAAACGTTGAGTATATCCAAAACAGCTATTGTTTACATGGTTATCCATCAAAATGTGCAATAATTTCGTTGCAAATATATATATATATATATATATTCACTGTATAACTATACATCAATAATAATATGATAATCTTGAAATATTTACTGACTATTTCCATCTTAAAAATAAGCACATTGAGTGGGTCTTGTATGTTTCATCCTTCCTTTCTAGTTACGAGAGCCAATACAATCACAATAATATACATATACAAAAATAAAACATTCTGATGGGTTATATACGAATTTCATATGATGCAGGGCAAAAATGAAAAAAAAATTATTATAAACTTGATATAAAAATAATAATTTTTCAGAAAATCCGGAAATATATGCCCCTTGATCCTTAACCAGCTCAGACAATGCATGTATAAAAGTATAAATTTCGTATATTCATGTATACGAAATTATTAGAAGGTATGTTCTGCAATATAAAGGTAATGTACGTACTAGTATTATCCAATTCAATTTAGTGTAGTTTGCCTTGTTTATGATTCAGTAAGTTTGGCTTTCCGTTCCATTTGACCATAAGAAAGTTGTTCAAACTTCAAACCTAATATATATCTAACTCAAAGCTTGTAGTCATGATGATAGTTAAGACCGTCAAAAAAGTCTCTTATTTGGTCAACGGTTGAAAGGTTTATTCTTGACCGTCAAAGAATCTTGAGCAAAACCTATTGTGGAGAAGGAATTATTGAATAATAAATCATTATTTAAATTTTAAAGTTGTTGGCTCTCTTTGAAATTGAATATTTATTAAGAAAATGTGTACTATTTATCTGCAAATTCTGGCCAACAGTACAAAGATGTATTACCCATATTGTTTATCAATAAATAAAGGTGCCCCAACGTTAAAAACCAACGAAAGTGAATGATTGAAGGGTTCCAATGCTGGTCGTGGTCAGAAAATCAAGAGGAAGATATTTATTGACTATTTAAGTATAGATACAGTAATGTTTGATGTCGCTTGTTCGATCCTAGTAACATTTATTGGCTAGTAATTGAGGTTCTAAGTCCAAAGGAGAAAGTAAAGACTTTAACTAGGGTTTATAACTTTATGCTTTAGTTGCATTACGATGGCCTTTATAAGGCTAGGAAAAGTTGGGAGCTCATGGCTAATTGAGTGTCAAGAGCGTCTAACATCGAAGCAATAACTTGTCAAGAGACTTAAAAGTTGACTTTGGGAAACCATAACATGAAATTGTAACTAATTTTCGAGGTCAACTGCCTAAAGACTATAGCTATTTATATATGATGATTATATTCGAGGTCGATGGCCTAGAATTTAGATGATGTCGCCTTGGATGTCTTAGATGGACTCATGAGGTAGTGCATAAATCCTCGAAGGCTAACAATAAATATTGACTATTTCGACTCTTGATGTGCTTCTCTCGAATTTATTAGCCGTTAGTTGAAATGTTTTGACCCTTAATGGTATAATGGTAGTATAGTTAATTATAAATTATCCCTAGGGGAATAAATCAGGTGAGACAAATTTAAAAAATCATACAAATAAATTATGGGGCATTTCCGCATGATGAGTGCGTTTTATGCTCGTTTTTTAGATTGAGTCGTAGCGTTACATGATATACTATTTTACTCTTTGCATATTTTATTTGTTATATAAATATTTAATGAGCGAAAAGTGTTATAAGTTTGGTTATTTGAAGACTACACAAGTTAGACATAATCTAGAACATGAAGTCCTCGCCTGCATCATGAGATATTCTTACATTATCTCCGCTATTACGTAGGTAATATCTGCTTGTGTGTGTGAAATTATTGCAACACTACCATAAATGTCATGTAATTTCGCCTGTATAATCGTCTAGAAGAGTCCGGTCGATATTTGAGGTCTTTGTACGCACTCATTTAGTACAAGTTTTTACTTAAAAAGTAATTCCTTGGGATGTCAAAATATATGTCCAATGTGGAGGTTGATTGCTTAGACCTAAAGAGTTGGTAATTTAAAATATCAACAATCAAGATTGACTGCCTAGATAAATAATAGATATGGTACAATTTCAGGTAACTTATTTCGACCTTAGAAGGTCACTATTCGTTATATAAGGGGTTAATTAGCAGTATAGCTCTATAGACATGTTGAAATTTTGAAATGTCTAACGTTTGACGAAAGTTTGGTGAATGACTCAGTAACAGGTTTTACTAGATTATGAAGACCATTTACAATCGGAATAATAAGGGTGAAATTGTAAATTTAGACTGTTAATAATTGTGCTACGTAAACAATAAGGCCATTTAAACAGTTTTATTAAACGTTAGACATTTCAAAATTCATATGTCAAACGTTGATCAGTTGGTCAATTATTTGTTATATAAGATTCATTGTCACCGCGTGATCATAGAAATATGGTCCTCTAAGATCCGGCCTTGTATACTATTTTACCTATAAGTTAAGTTTTAAGCCAATTTTATGATCGACTTGTTCAAAAACATAGAGGCTACAAAAAATACTCAACTAATTATCAGAAGAAGCCAGAGCACATGATGTAATGACTATATTCCATATAATATATTGTTATGGGCTCTATATATGAATTTAACTTGTCACTAGAAATAATATTTTCGCCATTTACATTACTCGTAAATTCGCCGACAGATGGAATCATATATTTCTTCATGCTGTTATCCGCATCTAATTCTTGGTTTGGAATTCTTTTATATGAGAAAAGAACTTGATGCTACACTATCCAAAGTAGCCACGCATTAACAAATATGAAAATAGATTTCCAATAGATGATTAAATTAATATCCTTTTGCTTTCTACTTATATAGCTAGAGATACAAAGTCTTTCCTACGTTGTTGTCCTTTGCTATGTATTTGTTATATTATTGTTCTATATCATTGATTTTTTTTCCTTATTTTGCAGCCTGCAGATTCGTGAAATTTAGGTTGTCGCTTAATGTAATCGAGATTTGTCACATTATGCGATTTTTCATTCATATAATAATTTAATATAACGTAGCAGTATGATATATATAGTATAGAATATAGATAGCTCATAGACTTATAATATATACAAGCCTATATGGCACTATATGTAATATTGATGCACGGAATTTAAGCATTATTTGTATACTAGTGTTATTATAAAGAATTTTACATTATACTCTTTTTCATTTTAAATTATTTTTTTCAAAATCCCGGGAAAACTGTAGTCCAATTGAAAAATAAATTGAACTTTTTATTATCAACTTAGCCGCATAGGAAAGCTGTTGAACTTTTCCCCTTTGCACACGGGCGTGGTCCCTGTAATATACGAAAATTAAGTCTCTCATGTGCTTATAGTTCCTTTTATTATTCAGTTTTATTCTTTTACAATAAAATCATTTCTTAGCCTCAAAATCATAAATCATTATTCAATTTTGAAATTCTCTTACAATTATAGACTTCAAAGCCTCAAAATCATAAATTTATTTTATGGCTATGACTATCATGGTATTACTATGCCAACCTGTTTTTTTATTATATTATTTATTTATTTTTTTAATATGGAGTTTTGATTACAATGTGTTGTGCTTGTGCCATATATTCCTCGGTGGAAAAGCAGTAATGATTACGAATATAAAATTTATATCGGACATCAAAGATGAAAGTCATATGAAATGTTTAGTAAAGTATGAGCCTAATCTATTAAGCTAATACTTAAATCCCGTGATTTCAGAGCGTTTTGTCCCATAATAATAACAACCCAAACAATTCACTAAAGTTATAATTTTTTTTGCTTAATGTACGATTAACCGTCCCTGGAGCTACAAGGATATAGACTAGCCAGCTTTATTAAAAAAAGATTAGTAGCACTTAATTACTCCCTTTTTTTTCTTTATTCATAAGCCTTTCCAAATAGATCACATGCTAGGCCTAGGGTAAATAGTGATCGTATATCGATCAGTAAAATAATTATCGTCGTATCTTTCATCGAAATCACCGTTTCGAATATTAATCCTCGAGTTCGTAAAAACCTATCGCACTACTATTAAACCTAGCACTGCTCTTTCACGTGATAACACGTATTACCATAGTTTAAAGTTAAATAGTATATATTTGTATATGTATTTATATATTATTAGCAAGTCGTAAAAATAATATTAAAATAAAATATTCAGCATTCAGCATTATCTCTACTCTTCCGCACCGTATAAAATAAAAACATATATTTGCATTCTGATTGTTTATTATTATAAACCATTTAAATATTACCAGAAAATAAAATAAATAAAAGAGAAAATTAAACAAAGTACCGTCTGTAATTGATTTTCACAAAATTCACTAATTTTTTTTCAAAATACTAATACAAAAGTTTAAAATACTTTTAAAACAATTTTTTTACATATTTATATTAATCGGTTATTATTTATTTATTTTTAAAAAAATTAAACTTTAAAAGATAAAAATGCTTCAATTTTTTTAATTTTTTTAATTTTTTTAATTTTTTTAATTTTTTTCTTAATTATTTTGGCCGGTAATATAGTGTAGGGCATTTGTGTTAAATTTTTTAAAAAAATATTTTATGTTTTCACATAAAATTTATTTGTATTTTAGGAAAAAAAAATTGAGTGAATTTTGAGAAAATAAAAAATAAAAGATAATAATCTTAATTCCTCTAAATAAAAATCTTGCACGCTACTTTGCTTATTATGGGAGTCATTCTCTGATATCAACACGTCACACATATATACATGTTTTTTTTTTTTTTATCAAACATATATACATGTCCAAATTATATCATGAGTTCCAAACTTAGAAGACATCAAGAAAAGCATGACTGAAATTTATATAAATTCCAAAGTAAGAAAGATGAAGATGATGTATTCACGTGTAAAAGTACCCCCGAAGTTTTGGTCTCTAATTATTAGATGAGACGATAGTGTAACTGACGTAACACGGCTCTTCACAGAACATAAAAACACCGTGATGTTATTATTAGTCTTTTTGGTGAAAATTTAAATACCATTATTACAGCACGGTGATGTATTATTTTTAATCTAATGAGATATCACATCTGAAATAATATAAAGAAATAACGTATCACCTTTAATCTTGATGCAAAATTCAAATATTACCATCTTATTATTGATCTGGAGTTTTGTGTTTTAGAGTTCAAAACAACATGCAGATCATCAATTCACCATTAATTCTGTTTTCCTTTATTTTTACTAGCGGTTAAAAGGAAAAAGTAAAAAAATCTAGAAAATATTTAACTCGTCTGAATTTGAAAGATCCTCTGTACAAAAACATATCTATTTATTTAAAGTAACTAACGGACTTTTCCTGATCCTAATTAATAATCATCATTTAACCTTATTTTATTTACACTTAATATTACAAAACAAGCAAAAGATAAAAACATCACATTCCAACTTAATGCTTCGGTCAGAACTCCGTCAACTGTTGATGGTCAGGAGACGGCGTTAGAGACGGCGGAGACCTCAGATTCTGAAAATATTCCCTAACGTCAAACCCAGCTAACGGCGTCGCCGTCAAGTCTCCGTCGTCTTCACGCGCCGGGATAAAAGGAGGCCTGAGAACTTCCCCGAGTAGGTCCCACCTGAGTCCACGAAAGAACTCATGAGACCTAATCTGATCCGCCCCACGCGCGTAACCGAGCCGGCGCGTGGGATCTTTCTCGAGAAGTTTACGAATGAAATCGGAGAGGGTGTCAGGCTTCCCAGGAAACTCCGGCTGTTTGAACAAAACGTTTCGAAACGTTTCTTTCCGATTCTTTCCTTTAAACGGCGTCGTACCGTAAAGCATCTCGTAAGCCAAGACCCCCAGGGCCCACCAGTCAACGGCGAACTCGTGCCCCTCGCCGCGAACGACTTCCGGTGAAACGTACTCCTCCGTACCGACGAACGACTTCGATCTCTCCCCGTCGGAAAAGCTCGGTTTCCGGCGACTCACCGGACTCACCCTCGCCGAGTTCGTCTTCTTCAAATTAGGGTTAGCACTAGACTTCTCCGCGAAAATCCACCTCCGGCGACGGCGAGGAGGGCGAGGAATTTCGGCAATCCGATTGTCGGAGGGAGGAGAAGCACGGCGGAGGAGAGCTCTGGAGAGATCGAAATCCGTGAGAGTCAAATGTCCAGAAGATTGAAGAAGAATATTCTCCGGCTTGAGATCACGGTAAGCGATTCCGAGCGAATGAAGGTGACTAAGAGCAGAAATAATCTCCGCAAGGTAGAATTTAACCGCGGCGGCGGAGAAAACCCCGTCGTGCTGGCGATGACGGAGGTCGTTGAGATCGCCGCCGGGGCAGAAAGGGAGAGCCCATGCGATGAGGCTTTTGTCGTCGTTTTGCGTCAGTTGATTGTCGTTTTTGTCGTGATCGGAAGTTGAGGCGATCAGGGAGGGGAGGGAAGGGTGACGGAGGCGGGATAGGACGGTAATTTCCCACCGGGCTCGTCGCGCCGCGTCGGGTTTTGCCGCGGCAGCGAGGTCGACCACTTTCAGAGCGAAGGGGGTTCGAGCGGAGGGATCAGAGGCGGGGTCGTGAGCGAGGAACACTGTTCCCATCGCTCCTTTTCCGACGACTTTTATCGCCCTCACGTTCTCCAGAGATATCGTCTTCTTCGGCAGTGATTCTTTCTCTTCTTCCATTATCTTCTCTTTCTCTTTACTATTTCTATTTTCAGTTTATTTTGGTGTAGAACGAGCCAACGAGGGAGAGAGAGAGAGAGAGAGAGGGAGAGAATAGAAGTGGTGTTTTAGCGATGGTTTTTGGCTTTTATAGGCTTGATTTTATTATCATCCATCGCGCGCGTGTGTATGTCCGTGTCTTGTGAATTGGCCTCTTTTTTTTTTTTTTGAAGGAGTGAATTGGCCTCTTATGTTGGGCTAATTATCAATAACGTCGTGTTACGTTCTATTATTTCAAAATTGATCCGGAAAACTAAAAGTTTTTCATTTTTGGCCCATTTGAGTTCTTTTCTTATAGTCTCGTGCCTTAATTTTTAGTAAATTGACTTCCCTAAATTTGTGGGAGGCCAAAAACTTATGAAGCAAATGAAATTATACATGATCCAGTTTATAATTTTAAGTATTAAATACGCCATGCATAAATGATCACGGTTATTTGCAAATGATTTGAATAAACAAATAACTTGAGTAAGCTCAGTGATTATATTCCATAATTTAGTGATGCTTAGATATTCATGAATTGATAAATTGAAAATGGTTATGTGGTGAGGTTGGTCGAGAAGGGTGTGACGTCTGGCGACAGAGTATTGGATGATCTTACGCTGCATTTTCAAGGAGGTGAGAGAGTTTGAGAAATTTAGTATTAGACATATATCTCGTCTCTGTAATGTCGCGGCGCATAATCCAGCACATTATGTGTTCAACCATCACTCGAATTTGACCTGAGTGTGTTTGGTCCTGCCTTGTTCGAAGGAGTTCATTAAAGTCGATGATCGCGAGTTGAGATTCTGCACGGCAACTTAGAGCCTGTTTGTTTTATGAGTTTCATTTGTTTTTTATTTAATTACATTTTATATTTTTATCGTCATAAGTTCATAACCACAGTTTTTCTCTTTCATACTTGAAGACTTTTATGATATTTTGTTGCACCGATCACGATTCTAACAAAAAAAAAACTACGAGTGCATTAATAAAATACCAATTGGAACTAAGTAATTATAGCTAAAAGAATTTGAAGGTAATAAAATAGCTACAAAAAGTACAAATTTTTAAAAACATATATACTATAGTTATTAATTTATTTACCTTGGTGTTTAATTATATATATGGGTACATGGCTTTTCTACAATGTCAAACTTTGATTATTAATACCAAGAGTTTACTTAATTTTTGTAATCAATTAGTTTAATCAACAAGATAGAGCTATATATTCCAAGTGTAGTATAAATTTGGCTAGCTTATTCAATATTATGTGAAAAATCTATAATAGATTAATCATAAATCATAGTGAACAATTATTCACCCTTGAACTTATTTTGTTGGTTTACACGTGTGCCCACTAATTATTCTTTTTTTAAAAGCCCCAACTTTTACCAACTCATTACACTCATGCCTAGCCATTACTTTAAGAGAACTTTAATCCAAATGGCTAGCGTAACAGATCATACGAATTTAATTAGCGGAGCAATTAAATCACCATTAGCATGGGCTCATTTTGACTACACTTAACAAGAATCATTTTAATTAGTATTTAAATATATTGTATAGGGCTGATCAAGTACAGCTATCTATGTTGCAATAGTGTTTTTGTGGTCCTGTAGTTAATTAATTAGATGAATTTGGTAGCAATTTTGTTTGTTTGTTTCTAATGATTTTATTTTTCCAATAATATCATACATGTTACTCAACATGGCCTTACCGCGAGCGAAAACTCGGAAGAAACTCTTCTTTCTGTAGCCATGCGGCACATCTTTTTCGGGGAAAAGTGACGAGCGGTAGATCATGTTCCGACGAGCGAGCGCAAGGACGGTGGGCCTGCGGAAAAAATATTTCCGTCTGGAGAAAGAGGGAGGGTGAGAGGTGATGTGACATTATCCGTGCAGCCACATGTTTTCAATCAACGGTTCTAAAAGTTGGATCCATTTTTTAGTTCAGATTTTATTTATTTTTAAAGGCTTTACCGGAAGCCACATAAGGAACAACTTTCGGCAAAAATATTACCTCCGCCCGGCGGCAGAATCCGCAGACACGGTGGACGGAAAATCACTTTTTCGCGGAAGGTTTTTTTCCGTCTGAACGGAACACGGCTCTTCCTTCCGTCCGACTGCCTAGGCGAATCTCTTAACAAGATATTACTACTAATGTCTATGCTGCGATCACCCTAACCCCTATTACTTCAGGCTTCATTTTATTAAAATTAATGAAACAATCAATATCGTAAATGTGTATATATGCATTGTTGAAATTAAAGTTCGTGTTGAAGCTCAAATCGTTTAGGTGGAGTAGCAACTTGAAAGGCGTCATTTGATGAGATAAACGACACTAAATTTGAGTTCACTTAACACTCATGTATTTATCGTGTCGTGTGAGTTTTACTGTGGGAATTTAACAACGTGACCGAAGTATTTTTGGATGACAAAACTGAAACAACACAACAACTTCCACACAAAATTAAAGTCCTAATTATTTCCGGTTCAAGATTTTAATAAAGAACCAATTAGAACAACTATTAAAACTTAACACCCTATACTGGTAAATGAATCAATGAATATACAAGTGCAGAATCGTAAAGAAAACACCAAAGATTATTGTGGTTCGGCGTCCAAATGCCTACTCAACGTTGAGCTTAGATGATAAGCTCGTTCACTAATCACATAATTGTTTACAAGCACACAAACACCGATTACAACCAGCAAAATAATGTGTCAAAACTGATCTAAGAGGCTGCTATTATGTTATATAGTCGAGCTCCCCAATTTCGCACAATTCTGATTTTCGAAAACTGATCTAACAGCTCAAAATCGCAGTTCACGTGTCAAAATACGTTGTTGTCGAAACCCCATCGCGTCGCGATGGATTCCATAGCGTCACGATGACTTCCGTCGCATCGCGATGAACCTCATCTTGAGCTTCGAGTATCGAAATTGAGATCCGTAAACTGTTCCGGACTCCTTGCAATCGCTCTATCGTCCTAGGATGCCCTATTTCTCTTTCTCTTTTGCATCTATAATGTTCATTCTCACTTCTTTGCATCTCATAGATCTTTGATGATCTGAATGTCCTGAAAATTTCACACAAACTATTAAAATACTTGAGGATAAACATCGATTCTTAGTTTAGAATCATATAATAATCACGTATGAAACGTGCTTATCAAAGTGCCAACGACGCACGTCCTCTTTCCCACTCGGGATACTCAAAATTGCAGCGGCCTCCTCCTCCCCGAACATCGCTGAAATAAGATCGATGTCTCAACTATCGTCTAATCTCATGAGCTCCGCTACCAGCATATCAAAGAAAATTAATGGGATCAATCCAGGTGACTGGTCTATCTCTGGATGACCTCTCCGTCCCAACAGAGAATGCGCAGCATGAAAGAGCTGCATCAAGTACATAGTATGTGGGGCTTCATAGTTATTGTCAACGAATACTTAATTTTCAAATATAATGGTCTACCCAGCTTCATGTATATATATATATATATAAAATTACAAATAGTTGTTTAACTCTTAAATGTTGTCGTATTAGATTTATAATGATCAGAATAGCATATTTAGAGCCAAACACGAGAATGCATATCGGTGAACGGTATAGGCTTGGGGGAATAAGTGAGGGGCTCCCATAATTCAAGGCAAATTTCGTGAACGTGCAATTTGGTTCAGTCTTCGAATTTTGTCGCCTTCCTAAGTGCTTATCCCACTTCCTAAATATACATATATTAATTATGTATCTATCTGTTAGTACGGCATTATTAAAGTCTTCCATATTATTCACCGGCTTAACTGTAACATTTGTTTTCGGTCGAAAAAAGGGGTAAACTGTCAAAATAATTAATTTAGGAGCATTTTAAGAAATATTAGCATGGTTTTTCTGTATTGCAAGGGTATTCACGGAGCAAAATCTTAATTTTAAAATGAAAAAGATGAACGCTATTTTACAATGATAAATGAAATAAGAGGGGGTTTGGTTGTATACAGAAAATAAATAAAAGGTCTTAAGTGTAAGGAATATAAAATTAAGTGGTCCGAATGTGTATGCATCCATTGGATTGCAAGGTCTGAAGTGTAATAAAAACATATACAATACATGAAATTTGACTTTTGTTTTGGCTTTGGCTGATGATACTATGAATTATACTGATGTTTAATTTTTAACTATATTTATTTGATGAAATTCGGGGGAAGTGTCGAGGGTCGCATCAGAAACTAAGCGATGTGTTAATTAAGTTATATAATTGAAAATGATTGCAAAGTTAAATATAGTGACAAAGCCAATCTCTTGTCTTTCTGCAATCCATGTCTAGAATTCCACAGTTCGCAATGCAGCTGATTTTAGCTTTAATATTAAGCCACGCTATTAGTTTGTTTTCTTGTGCTTAATTTCTCTATTAATTTTTTGTTTAATAATAAGAAAAATTAGTATTACGATATAATGTTTTTTGAAATTTACATGAAAGGAAAATACTATCATCGCTTAGCATTTTTAATAGCGCATGTTTAAGACTTGTTAGTAAATAAAATAAATTTTATTTAGCAGCGTAATCATTACCTTAAATTTTGCATATTAACTTAGTAAATTTAATTAGCTCTATAAAAAAATAAATTACATGAAATTTACATCCATCAAAATATTGATTGTTGTCACGTATAAAAATTAAAATATTGTTGATACTAAGTGAGAACTGAAAAAAAAACATATTGATATGTGAATAAGGTTAAATGTAGAGAAAATTTAGATTATCACTAAAGATGAATTTATGTTAAATATGTTATAATTTAAAAATATGATGTGGCAGTTTAAGTTAAATGTTATTTTAGTTTATTAGCAGTGAAATATAACGAAATAAATAACCCTAAAGACTTGAGTTTTATTTGCTTTTATGCATAAATTAGTAATAAAACAAAACTAACAGAGATATCTGTAGGAGCATATAATTCAGTTGTCAATTATTCATAGCCAGCGTTGTTCTTTCTTATCTAAACTAAATTTCCATAATTAATAATGCAGCTGAAAAATATTGAGGCCGTTCGTGGATGTCTTTTCATCACATACATTATTTATATCTTATCATATTTTTTTTATTTATATATACGTTTCTATTTTATATTAATTGCTCATATTTATTAGTTTATATATAGTTCTGATCTGTTGCTGCAAAAATAATTTGTAAACATAACATACCTGCACATATATTTTATTTATTCGGCGGTGCGCATGTACGTGTGTATATATACACACATATATAAATGTATAATATATTTTGTGTGTATGTATTAAATTCGCATCATTATTTATATGAAGCATTCAGCAATAAATATACAATCTAGATCTGATCAACGATCTATCTGTATGATTATTACGACCATTAATATTATGACAAGTGTCATAGTCATGTTTAACTCTTCATTTCATGAAAATAAGTAGAAAATAAATATGCAGATATATGCAGATTTACAAGTATATTGCTTAATTAATGTACGTGTTGATGTCGAAATTCGTTTTTCAACAATCATGAAATAAAATAGAGCGATTTTATTCAATTGTAATTTAGGAATATAAATCTCGATAAAATGTCGTATTTATAATATCGAATATTATGAAATATTAAAAAAAACGAAATAAATAGCTTTATTAATATAATCGAACTCGAGAAGTTGAGCTGGAAGATTACAGAGAACAAAAAATTGAGCATGGAATTAAGGTGAATAAGGAGATATATCTATATGTGTTTATCCAACCGAACTCTTCTATTTATAATTTCGTATCGAGCTGAGAACTTCGAGCACGTGTATCCGGGATCGTTGGAGCTGCCACCACGTCGCATAAGGTTGTTGAGCATGAGATCTCGATTTCGTCTTCGATCCAATTTCTTCGGCGAGATGACTGCTTGAGAACTTGAATTGTTTTCGATCAAATCTCTCCAGTGAGGTGCATATGTATAACTTCGACTTCGTCTCATTTCTTCAAAAACTGAGCCTAATAACGGTCAGTTCGTTCTCGACTTCAGGTATTGGACTTCGCTGAGGTCCAATACAATTTTGCTCGATTTTATACCCCATAATATGCAATAGTGTAAGTACTAGTTATGTTATTGATTTTTTAGATACGATATAACGCATTAATAAATGAACGTATTTTTTACTCGAATTATAAATAATCATGTTAGTTAGGTGATGCATTAGTAGTAGCTAAATACTTTCACCTAACAAAATGCATCACGATATATAGTTGATGATACTGATCCTTTGTTTTTATCACTGTAACGTTTTAATGTTTATTCCAATTTGTATTATCATATATAACTAAATATTTTAAATAAGAAAGCCTATGATAAATCCATATATGGTCGCTGATCCAAAAGACAACCAAAGCAGATTTTTGTCTCATATACACAATATCTTCAAGACTATATTGTTCATTAATTTATTTAAATCCTACATACTACGTACGGAAAAATTAATCCGTTGTCTTTTACTGTGAGGTATTTGTCTCACTGTCTCTTTCACGTATTTAGACATGCACATGTGCAGGAAGACAAACGAATCAGTTAATTATGTAATAATAATCACTAAATTCATACAGACATTTATTTCGATCCAAATTCACGTAAGTTTATATGTTAATTTTAAATTTATATTTTATATATGGAAAAAAAAAACTTTTTGTGGTGCATTTTCCTACACACACATGTGTCTGTAGATATGGAAAAATGAAGAGCTATAACTCGAGAGTAGACATGACACGAAAGGAGGTACTAAGGGCAATTAATATCTGAAAAAGACATTAGAGTAAATCAAATTGCACGATCACATGTTGCATTCAGTGCTGATTGTCACAATTCGTGATGCAAATATTAGACTTTCGGTCCTACTTGTAATTTCCTTCTTAGTTCTTAATATACCTTAATTTTCTAGTAATAATCCATCTAGATTATAGTAATTGTGCGATTAATCTACTGTTGAAAGTTCGTCTCGTAATTAAATTATTGGTATATCATATATGTTATCTCAGCTTGTCTATCTTCTTGAGGAAACAAAAGCTTTATATTCAAGAAAAAAGTTAAACTTGGTCTTTGAAAACTTGTCTGGAGTCTGGACATATGTGTAGATGTCACATTCATTTACCTATGTGGGTTTTAAGAATATATACATATTTAGCAGGCTATTTATTTATTTGTTTACTCAAGTAGTCTATGTTTTTATTACCACCATGTTGAGTTTTATATATCAAAATAGTCCTCAAAATGTTAATTCCGTCGCATTTAGTCCATTTAAACATATTGCTTATTTATTACAAACATATAACACTTAAACAACTTAAATGCATTGTTCTGTACCTTAATAAGTATCGTATATACAAAATCTACTTGAACAATCCGATATAATTCGACTTTGATACATAAAATTAACTATTTTTTAATACTTTTTGGTAGATGAATTTGCTAATTATTCGTTATATATTCTAAATCCCCAAGGAAAATTAAAAACAGAGTATGCATAGTTGACTAAAACGTTTCGACTAATCTCAGAGCGTGCGTAATACACAGTAGTCCAAAAAATCATATGAAGAATATCAAGTTATAGTTAACTTAACAGCTACCAACAACAAGAAGAAGAAGAAGGATAAAAGTAAATTCCATTCAATAAAGTATTATTTGTATTTCTTACAACCGTGAGTTAGGATTAGCTCTGATGATCAAATGTATAATTGAATTAGTGCCTGACAGCTCTTCATCATAAATCTGATAGTCTGTGCAAGAGATTCACGTGACTGGCATAATTGAGAATGTAACATTCTTTGATTAAGCTTTTTCTATAAAAGAATACAAATTAATCATGCAAAAGAATTACCTGCATATCAGGGTGCTCACTGGCCGCATTAAGTAAAAAAATTTATAAAAGAAAGATAATATGTGATGTTATTAAACACAAGAATAAAATATATTTACAAGTTGGTATAGTATTTGTGTGGGCTATATCATGTAGCTATTTTTATATTTAATTTAGCAAAAGTATGAGCATGTCACAGAACAAGTATATACTATATAGTGAGTGAGTGATATAGATCAAGAAATTGGGTCACACTATTTTAGATGGTAGCAATACAATACAATAAGAGAAAAAGGAATGGTATATTCTTTAAGTAATTATTAAAAAAATGCTTATACGCTCACAAACTTTTGTTATTGTTACACACATGACCAAGATCCGTGCAAACTAAATTCTTTTTTGGAATTTTTTTGAGCCTTTGTTGGGAACAATAAAACCCCACCAATATATATATATATATATATATATATATATATATATATATATATATTTGTAAATATATGTATACATTTTCAATTTTTTTAATAATATTTATAGTAAACATTTGCTTTGATTTACTTTTGAAGTTTCATACGATTGTGTTCCTGTCGGCCATGATTTTGGTGGAGAGAATGCAAGCTTTCAACTAATATAATCTCTTAAAATGGGAAGTAATACTAATGCGTATACATAATACACAATATTTTATACATGCAAATACTATTCCAACACCCATGTCAAAGTTTGGAGCATAAGAAACTCTAAAGATCAAAGCTTTCTGTGAACTTCATGATGATTCTGGTCGGCCATGATTAATCGCCATCTAGGTAATGTAATCCTTCTTTTAAAATATATGTGGATCTTCCATGGAAAGATATATATATATATATATATATATATATGTGTATATATATAATGCTTTTCTTAGTATTGAGCATTTACAAACATTGGATTATTATTGGAGATTTTAATTAGGGTTATGTGGGGACGAGTTTGTGAACCATTTTTTTCAATTATCCTATATATTATTTTGCATGCTCGTCGTTTTAGCAAACTAAAGGCAACTGTAGTAAACATGATATTAATTAATAATAAACCTATATAGCTTTATTCAACAATTATAAAACTATATATAGCATTTTTGTATGTCTACAGTACACACAATTTCAAGCAATTTCCTCTTCAGTAATTTACTGTGATGACTCATTAGCTGATTTTTAGTGGAAAGTGGAAACAAATTCATCGGTCAAAAGAAAACCCATTAATATCAAATATATGAATACTATAGTATAAGGATATTATTACCCATTATTATCAAACATATTAATACTATAGTATAAGGATATTATTTAGATTTTGGAGGCTCCTTCCATAGTATGATTATTAGACTTAGTGGGGCATAATGCATTTATTAATTTATTTTATATGTTCTAAAAAAGTAAGTACCTAATTGCTACGCAGATGTCTAAGTACGTGATGCAATATATAGCTCTAATTTTTTTTAATATCCATATATTGGGATTGGTGCTCACAAAAGAGATTTTAGATATTGAAATATTTTTGTATTTAATTATTATTGAGACATTAATAAAATTAAATATTCATTCGTTATTATGTTTGTGTTTATGTACGAATGTTACGCTCTGAAACTGTTATCAACGAAATGGGTGCTAAGTAAAAACTTGACAATATAGCCCCTTATAACTAGTTTAAACATTTGTTCACAATCTTAAAATCGATAAAGCAATCGAAACTGAATAATGATTGTTTCAATGAATCATGATATCTTATCTTGTTATATAGAGAGTTGTGACTCCATTTTTCATTCTTGATATCTTATAGAAGATATTGAACATGACTAGTGATGCTCTGAGACTCGAGATAAAACCGTTTAATCCCTCGAAACTTCAAAATCACATACGAGAGGTATTTTGGTAGTTACCTAAATCCTGAAGTGAATACATAATCGATGTGACACATTATGACATTTGATTTGTCAATGGGCAATGGCTAAGTTTTACTTGCATCTGACCGGACGATTGGTGTCACAACGTTGTCATGTTGGGTTATGTGATTCACAGATACAGAATTCATGTTGAAACAATACTAATGCATTTGTATCGCACTATGCTTTGTTATGAGAGTGTGAATGAATAAACATGACCAGGTATTCATCGAATAAGAACATTCTTTGATTGAAACACGTGACATGTAAAGACATCTCACTCTATGTTTTTCTCATTCACAAATAACAAAAGAGTTAGTGAAATAATAACTCAGGGGTAAAACAGTAATTTTACATTTCTCTGAGTTACTAATACATATGAAGGGTAATATCGTAAAGTACTATGTAGACCGTGTGAAGAATTATTTTGTCTAATCAAACGGAAAATCAACGCATATGAACTTCGATAGTTTCAGTATTAGTCTTTTAGTGAAATCGACTAATATTAAGAATTAAAAGATGGAAAAAGTTTGTGAACTTTTGAGTCCGATCTTTATTCTAAAAAATCGTTCATGTGGGTCCATAAGGTCTCAATGATAGACACTCGTACGAGGTTAAATGAGCAAGAACAATTGATTTACTCATTGAATATAAATTGTGATTTATATCGAGAAATTCATTTTCTAAGTTACTTAAAAAATAATTAATTATTTATCGTTACATTTATTTAGTGAATCATATTGTATAATTATATTGATAATAATACATTTTAATGACTCAAATAAATAAAAGATGAAAATAAATATTTTCTCATTTCGTACTTGTTTATAAAGTATGAAATTACTTAATGAAATGTCATTAATAAATGAGAGTTCTAAATTAATTGAATTTATAAATAAATCAAAAGAATTTGGGAATAAAATAAATTGTCTTTGACCGAGTGTTTTGACATGTGTTGGCCGAAAATAATTAGTCATGAGTTTAAAATTAAGTAATGGGTTTGACCCACTTTAAGCCCATTTAACCTTTCATATTAAGGTTTAAGGAAACCCTAAGTTGACTTAACCCTAGCATTAATTTTCGGCCATCTCTCTCCCTCTCCCCCTGTGTGTGTTCGGCCGAAAGAAAGAAAAGAAAGAATAAGAGAAAATTGTTTTTCTTGCTTGCTCACAGTTTCTTGAGATTTCCCTTATTCCCGAGTGTTCAAATAAGAGTTCACACTCTTAACTTCGCATATACTTTGAGTGTATTATTGTTGATTCAAGATTATGGTGTTTGAGTGAATTTTATTCTAATTTGGGCTGGCCAAACACAGCAAGGGAATTGATTTAAATATCAATCGAAGGCTCGACGCTTCCCCGCTGGATCCACCTTGACGCGCCCATTCGGCGAGCCTCCAGGCGCAATCCGGCGCCTATCCGACGAGGGTTGTGAGCCTCGTCCATTGTCCTGCATGCATTCCTCTTGACGCGCGCGTGAAGACCAACCCATTCCTCAAAGCCCTCACATCTTGCTCTCGGCCAAACAGCCCCTTTGCACCTGACGAGTTTCTTTCACGAGTTGAAATTTGACGAGGCCTTCAGGATTTAGTGAGCAACGTCCGACATTGTTTACAATCTCCTTTGTAAGTATTTTTTAACGAATTGGATCTATGATTATATAAAATTTTTATATAAGCTGCTTGCGTGTTCAATTTGTTGCTTAACATGTTTAGAGTAAAAATGTTTACTTACATGTTTGTAATTTTAATGGCTAAGTTAATTGAATATGTTAAAAATTGGTTTTTAATATATTAATCAAATTATATATTTCCGCCATTTTTAAAATATGTTACATAATTTATTATTTAATCGTTAAATAAATTCCAACGACATATACTCCCTAAACTTAAAAGAAATCATTACATACAAAGTTTTTTAAGTAATCATTACATACAAAGTTTTCTCAAAACGATAATATATATATATATATATATACATACATATAGCTGCTATACCACCCTTTTCAATTTTTAACTATTTTATTCTACCTTAAAAATGTATAAAGTTTGTCTATTTAACACATTTTTTTATTTATATTTATCCATTTATTTACACATTTAACTTCGTCACTAGTCGGGTCAAAATATACCATTAGATTTTTAAAAAGATTATTAAATAATATAAAGATATTAATATAAGAGGTTTTCAAAATGTCCAAGATTGAGTTAAACTCGCGTTAATAGACTCGATTAAGTTTAACAATAATTTTCGGTCGAAAATGTCCAAAACAATTTCCGCTCATATGAATGTCGCGTTATTCGCATGTATTAGAAAACAAATGAAATCTCAGAAGAATAGCGTGCAGTTACTGCGTTCAAAACATCAACCTATGAATCAAACATTAATTGAGAAATTAATTTGGAAATTAAAGATTTAATTTACCAGATCTTTGAATTTCAAATCTCACAATTTGTTTCTCTATTCGGAAAACTACTCGACATTTTCTCTCAAAACAAAACCCAAGAACCCCTTGATGAGAAATTTTTCTTCGTTAATTAAATTTTGCACTACGCAAGCGTACGTGTCGTCAAGTAATGATGTGCAATTAGCACGGATTTCGTTCCCACAAGGACTAAGGCAAATTCGATTGATTTCACTAATTTATCTTTCCGAGCTATATTAAATGTAACAGTGGGGAATTTTTTTTGGAAAATTTTTATTTTCAACTAATGCAAGACACAATAAGAAAAAATGATTAAAAACGATTAACGCAAGATAAATAAATAAGGGACGTGACTTCACTAGTTCATCAATTCGATCGGCTTCGGTAACGGCTCTAACTACGGGTTAGTAATAGAAATCATAATCTCACTCCTCTTAAATTATTCACTAATCTCTCTCAAGTTTTAGGAATCTAAGTATTTGACGAACTTTCACCTCACGGCTTGGGTCCTATTAAAACAAACACTCGCATTAAGTCCGGAATTCCAAACGATCACACTTACCTCCTATCTTATATCTAGTTTTAGGAAAGTGAATGACGGGTAGGGTAGAGCACGCTCGTTTATCTCCTCTCGGTCTCAAAATTCGCCTAAGGTTTCCTAATTAGGTAGCTAATTTAATTAGGACTCACACATAACATATCCCGTTAAATCTTTACACTAATCCAACCATGAAACACAACATTACCTAAAGTTTGGTCAACTGAAATCAACTCCCTAGCTACATCACATCCCCAAAATAATTTAGCCTAACATAATCTTGAACAAACACAAAGAAATAGAAATAATCAATAACAACAAAACCAAGAACAAGCTAGACATTGATAATTAATCTAAGTTATCACAATGCAATATAATTAATCTAAGTTACCACAATGCAAGATAAGTAAATAAAAACATCTTCAATAAACGTTCAAATATACTAATCTCCAATCTATCAAATTCAAGTGCTCAAAATATTCAATAATCCACAAAATGTCAAACACTATATCAAAACACTAATTAAGCTTAAAGAACACTAATCAATGCAATAATAATAAATAAATAAAAACTGTAAATGGTGTTAAAGGTAAGAAAGAACTAGTGTGGAAGAGGATGATGAACAATGTGGTTGAACTTCTTATTCTTCTTCTTCCTTTAAAAAATCTTCAAAACGCTCAAAACTTCTCTCTAGAAATTTTGCCTCTGACCTCCTCCTCTTCGAAATGAAACCGCCTTAGGTTTCAATGAGAGAGTTCGGACCTATTTCGGCCGTTGGATGCGATCAAACTGCTGAAAATAGGCCACTTAAAATTGTTGTCCGCGAAAACCACGCGACGCGTGGTAGTTGAATTTTGCCTAAGGTGACGCGCGATGATCTTGACGCGACACGCGTATCTTTAAGCAGCTCTCGGTATAAACTTTTGCCTACGCGACACGACGCGAAGGCCTTCATGTGACGCGTGGGATTCCCCCGCTTGATTCCGTTGACTTTCTATTGACTTTGCTCCTTAGATCCGAATTTGCTCGTTTTTGCTCCAAAATTACTCGTTTTCGGTCCACTTTCACTTCACACTCTCTTACCTCTGAAAATACACTAAAAACTATAAAAGACAATAAAAGACACTTAGAACAAGTTACGATTCTAATTTAGAAAAGTATAGGTAAGCGTGAATAAATCCCGCTTATCACCTCTAAACACCGCCGACCAATTTAATGAATAACGACTTGAATACAAAGCGGTGCAACCAGAAAGGAATCGACGATGACAACACATTCTTAAACAGCTATCCGAATGTTTACTTTTAGGTTTTGTAAATGATTTTGTAACGATTTTGAAAACGAATAGAAGTGCTCTCAAAAATGGTGATTTGGTTTATTTGTGTTTTTTCCTTCGATGAATTAAAACATATTAACTATACATTAACTTAATTTAAAGATTAATTATGCTAAAGTTATATTTTCTTTGCATGTTTTGTTGTTCGAAATATTAAGTTTAACGATTTTAAACAAGAAAATATATACTCTGTAAAATGGTTAATTCATGGGTTTTTACATTCGATGAAGGATATACCTGGACATAATTATGAATTATTATTGTTTTTAGAAAAATTACACTATGTTAAACTTTATGTTTGTTTGAATGTCAGTTTTTTCTTTTATGTATATTACACTCTGTAAAGATGTAGGATGTTTAGTTTTATAGGCTTAACAGATTTGTTTGAATTTTTTTGATAAAAATGTGGCATAATATAAGTTTAACAAATGTTTTAATTTCTTTTAATTTTTAATTGTTATATCATAATATGTAAATTTTTTTATTACGTAGGTTGGAAGCTATTTGGTGGATACTATTAAATGAGATTTGCATCAACATATCGTTGTTCACACCAGTTTAACAGCGATGAAATAGTTAATGTTATCAATTGAGACCGAGCAATTTACATGTTGTTCTACACGACTTATTTTATATGTTGTTTTACTAGTCTTTTTACAAGTGTTTTCAAATCAGATTCATCAAATAATAGTATTTCAGGTTCTTTTGACTCAGACATTTGAAAAGTTATCGTCAACAGAATCATTGCATACTTAATTGAGAATTTGTAAATAACAAACTGATTAACACGATTGAAACAAACAAATTGTGTTGTTCGTCAAATTAAACGTGTTAAACTGCAAGTAATCAGTTAAATAAAAATTAATAAAACTGACCTGAATCTTGAAGACGAAAATCATGACGAATAGACAATTCCATTTGTAAGGATGAATACTTGAACAATGTCTTGCAATGCTTGGACGGAATAACTAAAAGAAAATGAGTAAATTTTTGGAAAATAATTTATTTAATGGGCGGATTTCGAATAAACCGATTAAAAACTTAAACTTAGAACACAAATGTACACAAATAGTGAACATATATGCGTCATTAGGAAAATAATATTCGATAATAACAATTAATTAGTAATAAACAATTCGATAGTATTAATTAATAAAAAAAATTAACTTTCCAAAACTATAAGATCACACACAAATATAGAAACAAATAGTTGACTTTCCCAATACAATTCGGTGCTTTAATGGGTTTATTACAAGGAATTAATCAAAATTCAAACGACTGCAAGACGAACTTCAAAATTCAAGAGTTTTTAAAGGACACGAGCGTAAAATTACGTAATTAATTATATCTCACATAATTTTACACAAATCTAATTCCGCCGATTTTATATGACACTAGAGAGCTTGTATTATATGGTGGGTGAATACATACATATATATATATATACATATATATATATATACATATATATATATACATATATATATATATATACATATATATATATACATATATATATATATATATACGTGCGTGTGTATATGTAGGTACGTGTATGTATTGCATAAATGATACGGTTGTTTATGCGTTTTCATGATGACGAATTTAGTATCAAAGAGAAAACAATCAGTACATTTCACCTCTTCTTCTTTTTGCATATTTTCTTTATTTATGTCTGTTTTTTACTTCCTTCTCTTTTTTCTTTGGGATGAGAATTATGAATGAAATTATTGTGGAGGTGGATGAGATGAAAGAATTCAAAGTATAGTATCATTACCAAGATTATATTGCCTACAGCACACTGCGCATAATAATTAGCTTTACCTGCCGTTTTGCTAATGTATTATGCCTTTTACTTTTGATTCCTTTTTTAAGTTTTTCAATAACTATAATTATACACATATATACTTTTGACTTATTTTCATATTGTTCGATTTTTGGTACGTTGATTAGAGTATATTAGGTATTGTGCTCACCGGTCAAAATTTTCTTATAGCAAATTAGTGAGATATTATTCTTCGAAAAAGACAAATAAACCGTGACTGTAGTAAGATATTACGTAGGATACTAAGGTAAGCTGATATAGGAATTAATTTAGTGGCAGCCAAGTATAAAAAAAAAGTTATGGGGGCTTAAAGTATCACAAACCATAATTAGAAGGTAAAATCAAATTCAAGAGGGTAAAAGAGTACTTGAATTTTAAGATGCCTTGACAATATTTTGTATATCTCGTAATCATAAAGGTATGTGGAGGGATCAATCTTACATCTTATTTTTCGTAGTTAGTAGTTAGTAGTTTTCCGTTTCATTTAAAATATCGGCAAAATAATTTGGAAAATAATCACAGGTACGCTATTTATAAGATCGAGCCATTCAAGGAGTTACCTTCACTAAAATGGGAATATGGGCCCAATTTAATTTTGACATGGGCCCTTACGTCGATTGAAGTCTCTATATCCAACAACTGCAACGTGGGCTAAGCTGTGGGCTTTGGCATTGATACTAAATCAAGAAAAACGCCATACTATGACCATCTGCTATTTTTTTTCCATTATTCACCACACCACTAATTTGGATAAATTTGCTAGTTAAATGAAGAGATAAAATATTCGTACAGACTTTTGTATCACTTGATTATATAAATTTAAGGAATATAAGAGTTTTCATCTATATCTATAGTGGATCGAAAGTCTAATGAAATCAAATTAATTTAAATTATGTTAAAGGAATTAAATATCTCAAAATTATTAAAGGCTAATAACAAATTTCGAGAACCTTAGTTATATTTAAATTAAGGGATAGCTAGTAAAATAGTATTTAAAAACATATTAATTTATATATAGCAAACATTTGAAAAAAATTGATCAATAACAATTAATCAAAATAAATCGGCCTAAAGAAAAGAAATATTAGCAAAAACTAATAATAAAATAATGACAGCTCATTAAAAATGACTATACACTAAATAAATGAAAATATTTGGCCAAATATCAATTTCGATGTTTTCTTTGGTTAATTAGATTAAGTTTTTCTTAAATCAATAGGTGTAAAGAGAAAATTATCGGGTTAGTAACAAATTAATTATCCATTTTATTTATGAATTTATGGACAATATTTTGTGACAAAGACCTAATTGTTACAAAAATTAAGGAGTTAAATGTCAAAATAAAGTGAATTTCAGGTCACTTAAAAAAAAGATGACGATTGTAGGATTTAAATGAGCAAATAAGGAAAGATTGAGCATGCTCCCTCTATACCTCCATATTCGCACGACCAAATGGAGAGAAAATCATAAATACACCCGAAAATAAGAAATAGAGAGAGAGGAAAAAGAAGGAGAAGAGAGCATAGAGAGAGAGTGAAGAAATCTTCGCCGGAAAATCAAGGAATCGGCCGGAGACGAAGGGGACGGAGGTTCACGGTAAGGAATAACCACCGATTCTACTTATTTTTCTTCCTTGATTCGTTTGAACTCCGATTCTCACAAGCTAGGGTTCATATGGTGATGTTTGTCCTCTGCGTTTTTCAAGTTTTGTGGTGGTAATTTTTTAATTTCGAATTAGGGTTCTTCATTCGAATTTGGGGATTTCGTGTTTGATGATTAGATTCGAGGTTTATGGTACGTTTGAGGTCGGGATTGAGGAGGATTAAACTTGGGTTCGTTTTGAATTGAGTTTGAAAATTTGGAAAAAAATAAATAACTCCGATCTGAACCTTAATCGGGGTCAACGCCTTACCTGTAATTGTGATTATTTTATGTTGATATTTTTCTTGGATAGTAGAGGTTTTGAGCTTTTCGAAACATTAAAGAACGTCAAATTCCGTTAGATATTGAATGAGTTGTGAATTTTTGAAGGTGGTATGTTAAATCTGGAAATCTGGAAAATTAATCCGTGTTGAGCCTGCTGTGAACTGTTGTTTAGGTTGTGTGTAAAACTCCGAATGTCACTTAAGATAAGCCATTAGAAAGCTACGAGTCTTGGTTTTCTTAGGATTTTGAAACCGTATAATTTGGATTTGTGTAGCTAAAGTTGTGTTATGTTCTTTGTCGCGTGTTTGGAACAGGTTTGACGTCTTAGTTATCGAATTTGATTCGTACTTATGATTTTGAGTTTTGGGCTGAGAATGTGCAAAAAAATGGCTGAGAGTATGTCGGTTTGTAATTCCGGGGTCGGTTATGGGTTTTGTTTGGATTTCGAATGTCGAGAGGTTTCGGGTCTCGATGGGCGACCGACTACTCGGATTTCGGGTGAAAAGTATGACATGGTACTTTTGATTTTTAACCCCAACCTCTTATTTGATTTTCAGCGGATCAAGCAACGAGACAAAGAGACTGCCGAGGTTTCATGACCGTGATTCGCCGTAGCCGGAGACAAACAAGTGCAAGTCTCGACTAACCGTGAGTACGATTCGCTTTAGTGTTTAGTCTCTTCGTCTGATGTCGTAGATCTAGTTATCGATCTGATTTCAATGTAGTTCCAAATTCCAATATCGATTCTTCTTTGACGAGCTTTCCCGTGGATCACTATTGCTCTGTCGCTATAGCTCTTCCGTGTTGAAATCGATTAAGCTCGGTTAGGTTATATTGTGCCCTAGGTAAATTGGGGGTCTCTTGGTTCGCTGTAGTACCGAAAGCCGATTTTGATTTGCTCTGTGGTTTAAGCAGCGATACGAATCTGCTTCAATAAAAATGGAGAGAAATAGCAATTCGTGTTTAATAGGAGTAATTTTGGAACATCTTCTTAGGTTAATAGGAGGGACTTTTGAGTCCTTACAGGAAAGTGATGGTACTTCAGAAAAGTAGAAGTATATGTTGCCATGTTGAAATGGAAAATATCATCCATATACTCCGAATTTAATTGCAATTGTTGCATTGATTGATCGCAATCCTCCGCTCAATTTTTCTGGTGCTACTTGTTTTGGTCCCAATTTCGATATATAGCTGAAGAAAAAGTGATTTGAGTCCTTAACAAAAAAATAATGGTTCATGAGCAAATTAGAAGTACATGTTTCCATACTGAAATGGAGAATATCACCCATATACTCCGAATTTTATTGCAATCGATGCATTCATCGATCGCAATCCTTCGCTCAACTTTTCTGATGCCACTTGTTTTGCTTCCCAATTTCGATATATAGTTGGAAAAAAGTGATTTGAGTCCTTAACAAGAAATTAATGGTTCATGAGCAAATTAGAAGTATCCATTGCCATGCTGAAACAGAAAATATCATCCATATACTCCGAATGTCATTGTAATTATTGCATTCATCGATTGCAATTATCCGTCAATTTACAGTCATAGAAAATCTCTTAATCATTAAATCAGTCTGAGTTTCGCCTAATTTAACATTTGTTTAGCCTGTTCTTAATCAGATCTTGTTATTAATTGATGGCCTTTTGTTTTGGAGTTATTCTTCTTGCTAGTCATATATACTAGTACTATAGTATTTTAAAAGTAGTTAACTTCTTGTAAATGTGTAGTAAATAGTTAAGACCATAAACAGATTATTTAAACCAATTTAGCTCGAATAACTCGCAGTTCGGTCAATAATTTCCTGTATTGCTATCTAAGCACGATGACTATTTACAAAATGTTGGCTATTTCCAAATTTGATGTTATATGAAGGCTCAATTTTTTGTTTTCTTTCCCCTCAGAGAAAAGAGATGGTCAGAGCGTACGGACAAGAGTACACATACAAACACCCGTGGGAGCGAGTGAGCTCAGCCTCGTGGCGAAAATTCTCAGACCCGGAAAACAAGCGAACCCTGTCCCACATCCTGGACGTGGACACACTGAATCACCGGGTCGACCTGAGCTCCGGAAAGCTGTACACGACCCGGGCGATCACGATCCACGCTCCGGGCCCGTGGTTCGTTCGCAAGATCATCGGCCAGGAGATCTGCCACTGCGTCGAGTCCACGGTGGTGGATGGGCCTTCGAGGTCTATGCAATTGACGACTCGCAATATTAGTCTTCAGAAGTTCATCGAAGTGGAGGAGAAGATCCGGTACGATCCGCACCCGGAGAATCCCGATTCGTGGACTGTTTGCCGGCAAGAGACCAGCATTCGGATCAAGCCCTTGTCAGCTCTCGCGTCCATGGCGGAGAAGGTCGAGCAGCGCTGTGCAGAGAGGTTTCTGCAGAACAGCGCCAAGGGCAGAGAGGTCATGGAGAGGATCTGCAAGTATCTTGAGGCTGAATCTACTGGGAGAAAGATTTCTCTCTGACACACCGTACACTTTTTTACTTTTTTTTCTTACTGACTGACTGATTTAAAATTTAGCCTTTGTTTGTGTCAGTAGATTTTAGGAGATGTCTGTGTGTTCTCTCTTCCAAATTTACGGAATAAAAAAGAGAACTCTTGCGGTGTAAACCTTGAGAATTTTCATCATGTATCAATTTTGCTGTTGATTCGTCTTATGAAGTTATGAGTAACCTTAAGTTTTTTCTTATTTCTTTATAATGAAGTAATGTTGTTTTCTAAACTTATACGGCTATCTAAATTGTTGAACTTGCTTTGTTTATCAATTTGAAATTGGCTCAGAGTAAAGCTGTCGTTTATGTCAATTCAAGGAAGAAGAATTAGTCAATTTGAACATCTTTTAGGTCGTTCATAAATGATATCGTATCCATTTTGGAACTCAGAGACGAAGCAATAGGAGACGAAACTGAAGGATATATATTACAAAGTAACCATGACAACGTTCCATGTAAAGCAGAGAAGACTACAACGTAAAAAGGACACCATTGGAAATCAGAACCAGAACAAGACAACAAATTCATATTAGAGTGTTCGGAGATGCTTTCCAACCAGATTCGATCGCAGCAGAGCAGAAAGCCATAACAAGCACCCAAACCCCCCTCAGGAAAATGCTAAAAAACACCTCTCTTTTTTTCTCTCCTCCCCTCTCACACACACATCATAACACTCTTCTTCTTATCCTTCTCCTCTCAGATCTTGTCGAGCTTCTCGGCCTTGACCACGGGGTTGGCCTTGGCTATGGCGTCCCGACCCTCGGTGCGATAATCATACGGACACTCATGCTTGTCCGAGTACCGATGCTGACCACAGAACAGACTCCCGCACCGGCAGCTAAACCCTGTCAACCCCACCCTCTTCTTGCACGAGAAGCACCGTTTTGGGCCCGATTTGGGCCCACCATCCAAGCCCGATACGATCGCCGGAGCCGCCACAATGGGCTTGGGCTCCACCAGGCCCATCTGAAGGCCCACTAACACCGCTGCTCCGGCGCTGGGATTTGCAGTTCTGCTGGTGCTGCTGCTGGGAGATCCGTTGACAAAGTTTCCGATGGAAGAAGCGGCGAGCTTGGCTTGTTCTTCCTTCATCATTATGTCTTTGTGGCATTTCGAACACATGTTCATCGTCGCAGCGCTACCGAAGAATCCGCAATTATTCACGCACAGAATCGGGCCTTCTGGCGCAGCTTGACATCCTGTCTTTTCGTGGTCCATCTTTATTTCTTTTCGGCGACTTGAATCTATGATACAAGATGAACCTGCTTCCGAAAAAAGAAGAAAAAACAAAAGACGAGACAAAGTTTCAATCAACATGAAAAAGTTTATATTTGCTCTATGTATTATGCTCATTTTTTTTACAAACATGCAACGCAATCTCGTTGTATTTGATTTTACATAATTTCATTGATACGATAGTGTTCAAATGAATTTATTCTCACGGCGGGGATAACTTCTGTGTATTGTCCTATTAAAAGCCAATTAAAAATTTAACACTATCAAATTCTCAAAGGCGAGACCTAATCAAACATGGAAACATATTCTAAAGTAAAACCCAAAATATTTGCATGTTCCGAAAATATGCATCACAGCTTATCACAGCTTCACAGACCTCAATAATAATAAATATTAAATAAAACTAGACCTTTCCTATTATCCATAACCAAACCTAAACGAAACCAATCTGTATACGCAGAATCGTATCGAACCGATTCAAATTCCAGAAAAACTAGATCATCAGACTCATCAAACAACGAAGATCGATCGAAAACCCTAAATCGATCGATGCGAGGAGAAAAACACAAACAAATTTCGGAAATAAAGGAGGCTCACATACCTAGCCCTACGGAATTAGAGATTGGCGATGAGGAAAAGAGAGAGAGAGAGAGAGAGAGAGAGAGAGAGAGAGAGAGAGAGAGAGAGAAAGAAATTAACGAAGAGAGAGAAACGAATCTCTCTCCTTCGGTTCCTGGTTTTAGATTTTTGATCTCTGCGAAGTTCTCGTTTCTATTTAAAAAGGGACTCATTTCCTACTCTTTCCTTTACTTTCTTTCTCTGCCAACGAAAGCTCTTTCATTGATTAGGACATGACGTGTGCTCTTTCTATTGGGTTGTCCCTAACCCCACTTTACCAAGTTTCCCTTTATGTCCCCACTCTCGAGTCTTTATAACGGATTTGCCTGCTTCACAATCACCGCCATTGTTGAACGTACGTGAACGACACTCAAGTCGACCATCTCGAATAAACGACAACCATCATACAAACTGACCAAAAATGAGAGCGCTTGAATAGGGAACTTATTAAGTTATTATACAAAGTCAACGTATATGTATATACACTATATTTTAACTGCTCCTCGGGTGACTTTGTCGAGAAGCAGTTGAAGAAATTATAAAAATCTTTAAGAACGAAAATGTTACCATATGTAAGTATGTAACACACCGGGAATAAATTATATCAATTATGCATGGTTCAAGCAAAAATATTGTTCCTTCGCATAATTTTCAATCAATTAATAAGTAACACAGCTTTAAACTAATATTATTATGTTTGGTTGGGAGGGTGATATAGACCAAGACATTATAGAGTAGGTAAATGTACACTTGTGGTCCATGGGCACTATATAATACGTTATTTTATATTTATGTCCCAAGAGCATTTTGCCTTTATTTTTATCTTTATGTTTACATAGTCCGAGGTTCCATAAAAATTATTTAACTCCTTTAAAATTTCAAATTATAGTAAATAAATAAAAAATAGTTAATAATCAATAAATATTGTGTTTAAAGTCGTTAGTTTCAAATTATTTACAATTTATTACATTTTTATTTTAAAAAGTGTAAGAATAATTATGCGCTTTGTACCAAAAAGTAAAAAAATAAAATTACTCGTGGGATGAGATTAAAAATGGGCACCTAAATTTTTCAAATACAATGCAATGATCTATAATTGTTTCTCTCCGTACATTTTCTCATTTTCTTTTTCGGTGTCCAAATATCACAAATTAACTTGCTTGTCTTATGAAGAAGCTTTCCATTCGTGGACTTTCAGATCCATCTTGTTTCTCGTATGGAGTTTGAGCAAACTGATTCTGAAGAAGTTGACATGCTGGCTGACCTCACAGAGGGCTTAACCATGGAGGAAGAGGAGTGGTAGGTCGATTCTGCAAGTTTGGCCAGCGACGAGCAACTGATGAAAAGCAGTCTTACGGTGGTCGAGAAAGTCATTAGTCACAAGGTTGGCTCGCTGAAGCTTTTGAACATAATTTTACGGAGAATTTGGTGGGATGTGAAGGGGTAGAAATCGAATCTGCTCCACCGTGCCGAGGGCGTCCTGTTCGTTGGCCTGGAGTTCACAACACCAGATATCTGCAAAAAGCTGCTCGATAGGGGACCTTGGTGCTTCCGAGACGGTTGCCTCATCCTCGAAGCTTGGCCCAAGATGGGGAACGGGAATGATTGTCTCTTTGAAAGCGTTGCTCTATGGGTTAGGATTTTCGGAATCGCGCCACCTGCAAGAACTTGAACAGACTTGCAGCTACGGGAGGTGAAGTGGCTATCTTGCACTGGGATGGCTCTTTTGGCTCTGTTATGAAAGACTTTTTCAGGTGCAAAATTATTGTAGATCTGTCAAAACCAATCTGCCCAGGCAAGTTCATTCCCGTCAGAGGCAAACCATTCTAGATCGCATTCAAATACGAGAGGCTTCCAACCCTCTGCTTCAATTGTGGACTAATCGGTCACGAGCAATCAACCTGCAAAAAATCAACCCTGAAGATTAAAGATGACAAGGGGAACCACTTACAGGTCCTGGGGCCTTGACTCCGAGCTAATGTGGACCAAATCTCCTGCCTCGATAGAACCTGTCCTAATCTTGGAGGTGAATCGGCGTCGAAACCTGAAAAAATTCAAAAAAACGATCCTGTCGCTCTTGGAATCCCACGAAACTCGGTCCAGCCATGTTCGCTAGTCGCGACGGGGTGACAACCCGTCTGAGCTGATGCGACCAAATTCTGCATGTTCGCTCCTTGGGCAAACGAAGGCGGGTTAGAACCATCTTGGGCGAATCGCTCATCCTAGTTACGAGTGGGGATGCAATCCGCACTGGCCCTAAGGGACCCAGGATGCGGGCCCGTTGGGGGCCGCGGGAGATGTTCCAGATCGACCTGGGTAGGAAGAACCGTATCTCCAATCAGCACCCGTACGCTCGTTGGGTCGGGATCTGGAGAATCATTTGCCGATCCGGTTGGGGGAGTTCGGACTTCTGAGAAGTCCAAACGTACCCCGGATAGGACGGACCGACCTGCTCGTGCGACCGAGGCATAAGCTCTCCTCGGGTCAGAGTCAGTCACTCCGCTGCCGATATGGAAACCGGGGAGGCTAGGTGGCAGAGTGGTCAGGACGTCCAACTGAGCCCTAAGAGCTGAGAAGAAAGGAATTGATTTGTATACACTTTTTCTTACAAAGATAATCTCTCATTTTTCCTTTGTTAAGACTTATTTATAGTCGAAGGAGGAGCTGAAGTGGTCTCATGTCGAGGTGGCCGATATCTTCCTTGATGGGCTCTTTGATCGCCACGTCACTTATCTGCTAAACTCGAACCGCTTTAGTCTTCGTCAACGATCAGATCTTCAAGGTTGAATTCCCGATTCTCGGTGTACTGCAAGGTTATCTACGACTTCATCACTCCGTCACGTCGGCCAATTATTGTTTGGGCGAGGCCCAATAAGTCGATCAGTCGAGACGGTCTCGAGCCGAAGTAATTGTTTTAGTCGCTCATGTGGTGGGCCTCATGGACTCCGCATGACAAGAAAATTAGGGAGGGGTTCGACTTGAGAAATTTCATTTTATGGGCTTAGTAGTGTTTAAAATATCAAAGGTGGACTCACTATGTCATTTCTATCTTAAATTAGACTTTTGACCCATTTTCGGACAAAAATACCCTCCGAATGTGTTTAAACCTATTTTCTCTTTCACTCCTTCATACATTTACTACTCTTCAACGAATTCAACTTCACTCCTCGAAACTTAACACTAAATCGTTGTGTTGTGAGCTAAATATCATTGTATAATGGGTACGTTTCCTAACTTTATGTAATGGTTTTGATTTTTTTGCATAAAGATTTAAGTTTTGAATGGGCGAGGATGGTAGAACTTCATTTTAGTTGAAATCCGGTTTTTTTTTCCGATAATTTCGGATGGTTTAAGATGAAATTTATCAAAATTTCCGATGAAATGCATACAAAAAATTAAAAAATTTCCGATGACTTTTGATAACTTTTGATAACTACAATTTCCGATAACTTTTGATAAAAAAAATTCCGATAACTTTTGATAACTTTTGATAAAAAAATTTCCGATAACTTTTGATAACTTTTGATAAAAAAAATTCCGATAACTTTTGATAAAAAAAATTCCGATAACTTTTGATAAAAAAAATTTCCGATAACTTTTAATAACTATTGATAAGTTTTTAAAAAAAAAATTCGATAACTTTTGATAACTTTTGATAACTTTTTTTCTAAAAATCTCCATCCACGCACTCTGTATGCTCTTCATATCCACACCGACGAGACGATGTTCCACATACTTCACAGCAAACATCCCGCAATCGCCACTGAAATTAAAGAGACCACATTTAACAAAGAGACATCCCACAAGAGCTTATTATTTAACAAACAATATGAATTTGCAATACCTGGTTACACATTGTGGGACAGTTTGATCAACTGACCACGTAAATTGTTCATGACAACGTGGATGCTTGGTAAACAATCCTGAACGAACCATAACAAGTGGTAGTGCTTGAACCCAAACCTACATAAACAACAAAAGAACATAAAGATAGATAAATTATATAAAAAGATAACTTATTGAGAAACATAAACATAGAAATAATACTCACATCCATTATTTCTATGAACGTCGGAGAATTCTCGCAAATATCCCATTGACAATCCAGAACATGTATATGCCAATCTTGTAAATCGGCTAGAAGCGTGATCCAATGTTCATTCCGAAAGTTGACGACGAACATAATTTCTTTCGCACCATTCCATGACATGTACTCTTGGTCACGATTTCCAGTTATCGGCACCAAGATCGCTCGATCATCCAACGCGTTTTTCTCGACTACCGTTCCAGCTGCATCTGCCTCTTTCTGGTTTTGTACGTACTTCGTATATCGACCTTGTACATTCTGGACCCATCTAGTGTCCATGACGCGAATGTCTTGCCGGTACTCAATGAATTGACGTTGACGCCTCTTTAGCAAATCAATCATTGCATCAATATGCTACAAAAGTTGTCAATATGTATGAATTTAGTAACAAAAAATATGAATTCATAAACAATATATTTTAATTCATTAACAAAGTACGTACCGTATCCGTCAACCATTTTCCAACGTCTAGTAACACGCGAAAAAATATGGGGGTGGCGTCAGCGGTTCGCAAATGAGCCGTCTCCATCTTCTTGCCTCAGTAAATGAGTGTGTTCATCCACTTATCTAAATCTTGCATTTGCTGTGCGTTCGGAGACTTCAACGCTAAGAATGCGGTAGGACTATGACCAGCGTACTTATGTTTAGTTGGATCTGTAAATTCGGGGTCGAAAGTACCTACAAATTACATTGTTAGAACAATGCATACGTCGATATTTAAAATTCGAGTGTAAAATTACCCTTTCGAATTCTCTTTTGCTTCGGCGTCTGCGAAATTGTTAGAGTTAATACTCCCTTTTTCTTCTCTTCTTGTTCTTCACGCTTTGTCCTCTTGTACGTCCGAGGTGGAGCTGGATCTCGAGAGGTCGAATGAGGAGGAGCTGGATCTCGAGATGTCGAATGAGGAGGAGCTGGATCTCGAGAGGTCGAATGAGGAGGAGCTAAATCTCGAGAGGTCGAATGAGGAGGAGAAGGATCTCGAGAGGCCGAACGAGGCGGATGAGGATCCTGAGAAGTCGAATGAGGTGGAAAAGGATCTCGAGAGGCCGAAGGAGGTTGAGGAGGATCGTGAGATGCTGGTGGAGGTGGAGGTGGAGGTGGAGGTGACGGTTTTTTGCCAGCTTGAGTTGTTGGTACGTCTCCTGGAGGTAGTCCCGTAAGTTCTCCGAAAATTATGTTCACTCTCTTGTAAATGTCAAGCTGTAGGTTATAAACGATATTACTTATTACCGTATCGAAAATCAACTTGTTCGTAACAAAACTATTACCTGATCAACTCGCATACGCTTTTGCCGACGCCCGAATACTGCAATCGCATGCAAGATTGTCCCCAATGCCTTCCTCGTATCATTCCACCTCTCGTTTTGCTCAAGTCTGTACTCATTCCACATCTCAGCTGTCAAAGCAAACGGAGCGGGATCGGTGCCAGACTCCGCTGAACCGACTATAGGAACAGGAGTAGGAGCGGGAAGAGGAGCGGTCTAATATAAGTCATAATTCATATTAGTTCAGAGAAATTTCCCAACAATTACTTATTAAAATTTGAAGACTTCTTTGTGAATTTACTAACCTGACGTTGAGTGTTAGCAACGTAGTCTTCGTCCGAGTCATCGTCTTCATCGCTCCATAAATGTGTAAAATTTTCTTCACGAGCTTCATTGAATGCATGAGCTCCTGCAACGTTCGTCGCGATTCGTTTGATCTCCTCATCGATGGTTTGTGGCTCCGCAATGTTATTAGGCTCGACCGGGTACAGTGACGTACGAAGATGCTCCTCCAACTTCTTGTGAAACTCTATTTCACCGGTACGAGGTCTCAACATCTGTAAAACGCCCAACTACAATACCAAACACAATAAATTTATCAAAACTACGTTAATATGTAAAATAACAAAAATATTACCGTTTTCTTCGCGAATATCTTCTCCACATCCTTGCTAGTCACCACTCCAAGAGTAGACCATGAATGCATCCTCGGAAATCGAATTCCCACATTCTTGGCGAATTTCACACCCACATCTGGAATGGCTTCGTACGCCAATATTGAACGACATGCATGTTTCCCGTCAATGTGTACTTCGCCTCCTTCTGCATTATTTTCTTATCACTTAGCTTTTCGTGATGCTTCTCGTAGTAGGGGTTCAGGTTGACCGAGAGAGAAGAACATGTCGCACTCCAACTAATCCGACCCCAAGGTAGACTATAGAAGAAAGGAAGGTCGTCTACCAATCGTACGTACTTGTCGTCGATAGCTTTGTTGTGCTCGATTCCTAGGAGATATCCATAGACGAAGACACATAATCCGAGCTTAAAACAATCTTCCGGAACAGTACATGCGTTCATCATCAAGAGTATGAAGTCCAACGTTAGACTTTTCTTCGCGTTCAAGTAGTCGTTCAACAGTCTATCGCTGCGATGCGCGTCTTGTTCGACTTGGTGGGACCATCCTCCGTGGAAAGACCGGTCACAAGAGCATACTCGAGGGGGCCGAAACGCACTCTTTGGTTTCCCAAACCAAAATGAATTTCTCCTTCTACGGATGGTTTCACTTTTCGCTCAAGAAGTGAGTGGACGAGCACCGAAGAGAAACTTAACGGACTTTCACAAAAAAATTGAGCGAAAGGAGTATCTCGAAGTCGATCGGTCAATTCAAGAGCGGTAAACCTCTCACTCACGTGCCTCAACATACTCGACCCAACGTACGTAATGCGACCCGAAAATCTTTTTGTCGCAAAAGTACTTCAATTTCGCCTACAAACATAAACATAAACAAACATAAACCAATAAACTAAAACTAAACATAAAAAAAACATAAACACAAACAAACAAAAAACTCCACATACTCAAAACCTTGTCAAAACTTGTCTAAAACTTAAGAAACTTGTCAAAAACTCAATAAACATAATAAACTAGTCACAACTCTTATAAAATCATCAAACTTGTCAAAAACACTTCACAACTTATCAAAACACATCACAACATACTTCAAAACTTAAAACGTTGTCATTAAAAACTTATCATCAAAACTCATCGTCAAAACAATTTAAAACGTATCAAAAACATATCAAAAAATCATCATCGCGACCTATCCGGCACAACCCATCGAAATTTTATCATAAATAACATATCAAAAATAATAAAACTTCTTAATAAAACTAAATAAAGTTGTGAAAAACTTGTCTAAAACTTAAGGTGAATCGTCATAAACATAATAAACTAGTCACAACTCTTATAAAATCATCAAACTTGTCAAAAAACATTTCACAACATACTCAAAACTTAAAAACGTTGTCATTAAAAACTTATCATCAAAACTCATCATCAAAACAATTTAAAACGTCTCAAAAACATATCAAAAAAATTTCAAACAACCTATCCGAGACAACCCATCGGAAATTGTATCAAAACCATCGGAAATTTTTAAAAAACCATCGGAATTTTTTTAAAAAACCATCGGAATTCATGTCAAAACCATCGGAAAATATTTTAAACCCATATCCATCGGAAATCTGTCCATAACCATCAGAAATCTTCTCAAAACCATCGGAATTCATGTCAAAACCATTGGAAATATTTTAAACCCATATCCATCGGAAATCTGTCCATAACCATCAGAAATCTTCTCAAAATCATCGGAAAAAAGTCAAAAACCATCGGAAACGAGTGAAAACATCATATCCATCGGAAATCAAGTCATAACCATCGGAAATTTACTAAACCCATCGGAAATCTCTACAAAACTATCGGAAACATTAAAAAAATTAAAAAACCATCGGAAATCAAGCAAAACCATCGGAAATAGACAAAAAACCATCGGAAATAGACTAAAACCATCGGAATAGACACAAAACCATCGGAATAGACACAAAACCATCGCAAATCAACCTTAAACCATCGGAAATCGTTTCAATGTCATCGGAAACTTTAAACAATTCATACCCATCGGAAATCTATACAAAACCATCGGAAATCTATACAAAACCATCGGAAATTTCTGGGTTTTAAAGAGACCCAAGTTCAAACCCTAAATATTTTAAGATCTCATACCTTTTTCACTTGTAGATTCATGGCCGACGGAGACGAGCGTGGCCGGCGTGGATGAGCGTGGCGGCGTGGACGAGTGTGGCCGGCGTGGACGAGCGTGGACGAGCGGAGACAAGCGTGGCCGACGGTGAAAGTTTTATCTTCAACTATCGGAGATCATCGGAGAACGAGCGTGGACGTCGGAATTTATCAGAACTCGTCGGAAGTTTTTGAGGAAGAAAATGAAGAAGGGGGTTCGGCTGGAAGAGATAAAGAAAGAAAAAAAATAGGGTTTTTTTAAAACTGAGAGTATTTTTGTCTAAAAGTGTGTCAAAAGTCTACGTTAAGATAGAATAGTCATAGTGAGCCCAATTTTGATATTTTAAATAGTATTAATCCCATAAAATCAAATTTCTCTTCGACTCCCCCCCCCCAGAATCCCAATTAGATATCGACATGGAGAAAGTTAGGTATATGCAAAGAGAATGGCATGAAAAATGAGTGAAGGGGTTTCTCTTTTCTAAAACCCTCGTCTTGAAACAATCTCTTTCTTCGGCCCCACAAATTCCTTTCACAAATATTGCTGCCCTGAACTTCCAATATTCCTTTTATCGCTTCTATAAGGTCTTCGAGTTTCCGATTACTCGGAAGAAAGGCCGCCATGGATTCTCAGGTTTTGATCGCTCTCGCGCTCTCACTCGTCGGTGGACTCAGTACTTCACTTGGTGAGTCAATTCGCCTTCATCATCTTTGTTTCCCTTTCCAAAATTGATTTATCCGCGATATTTGAGTATCTAATGAATCATCTGAATGTGCTCAGAAATTGGTCTTGATATCGCAAGTTAGTGAAATGTTTATAGTTCAACCTAGATATGCAATCTATATGTACATGAAATGTGGTAACTAATTGTGAAAGAAACCTTTTTTTTTCCTGGAACAGGTGCGATATTAGTAATTCTCAATCCGACGCCGAATTTGAAGATGCTCGGACTTTTACAGGCGAGTTAATCTCAAACTCATTATGGTCAATATACACATCAAAAAAAAATTATACTTGACTCAGTAAGTTTGGGATGGTTCGTCTGCAGGGTTTCGCTGCTGGTCTCATGTTGAGCATATCGTTCTTTGACTTGGCTCACAATGCAATAAACTCCATCGGATTCTTAAAAGGCAACCTTTGGGTAAGAACGCTCATCTCTGAATCTCATTTCCAGTGAAACAGATATAAGATGAATTATACTTTCCTTCGCGACAGTTTTTCGCTGGTGTCATTTTCTTTGCTGCGGTGGCAAATTTCATTCCAGAGCCAACTCTAGCCCCCGTGTCAGACGGTAAAAATAAAAAGGTTAAGAATGTTTTCATGTTCAGCACCACTTATGTTTATCTCTGTGAAGATTCGATTTTAAAGGATCTTTATCGCTGGAAAATGCTCTTGATAACAGAGTAGAGGTGATGAGGGCAAGGATGTCATGAAAAAGCACCGGCGTCAAGTCTTATACAGTGGTATCGTTACGGCAATAGGTAAGGACGAACATAAAGCTTCTAGATTATCATAAGAAAAAGAATTAATGTAATTACTAGCGATGGTTTTTGGATATAGACCACATTTGGTAAAATTGTTGGTAGATGGCTGGCTCAAACCATTTACAATATCTTTTGGACCAAATTAACCCAAATATGTTTTCGTGCTCATTCCGAAAACGAAAAGGGCAAACTAATAAGAAAATTTTAAAATAAGTCTGCCACGTAAGCACGCTGGCTATTTACAACAAATTAACAAAACGTTGGCTAAATCCGAATCTCTTATGTTTACGTGGCTAATCACGCAATTTTTTGTTAAAAAAAACATCTAAGTTCTCGTGTAATCGTGAATTGTACCCACTTTGAATTGTAGGCATAAGCTTGCACAATTTCCCTGAAGGGATGGCAGTGTTCCTCGGATCCATGAAGGTAAAGATTGAAATAAGCTATCAGTTATATCGCACCTCTAATACAAGTGCTTGCTATATATTGTTTTGAATCTTGCGTAGGGTCTCCGTGTTGGTCTGAATTTAGCACTGGCCATAGCTTTGCACAATATTCCAGAGGTAAAATTACTAAGACTACTTCTTTGACTATGTCTGTGCTTGTACTGATTGATAATAGTGGTATAAGAACTTAGCTACTTTTAAAGTCTAAGAAACTATGTGTATTAGTTATGAAATAATGGAAAAGAGAATGTGTTATTATACATATCAGGCAGTGAATGGACAGTGATTTCAAACTTAGATTTAGACAAACAAAATCTCTTGGCTTTTGAAAGTCGAGAAATGGGATGGACTGTCTAACATCTCCTTGTCTTTTAGGGCGTTGCTGTTGCACTTCCTGTTTACTTTGCTACACAAAGGTAATAACTTGTTTAACAAGAAACTTCCAAAAAGGCCGTACGAGGCAAACATAAAAAGTGAATAATAAAACCCGGAGGTGATACTGCATTTTCTGAATTTGGTGCTCTTAAGAAAGTCACCGAGATTAATTGTGTAGCAATTACACGTGGTTATAAGAGTCTTTGTCATGTTAGAAACTAGGATCTACAAAAGCTAGCGGCGGTGAGAAATTTTTTTTCATATCTTTGCTAGAATTGGACAATATATATTTTACTAAAAAAATTGTTACATAATTGGATTAATTTATTTTCATGAAATTCTTTTAGTCATTTTCACGCATTTGGTAAAACGTAAATGGAAATCTTTAATCAATATGTGGATTTTGACCCGGAAATTAATGTTTTGTCGTTGATCTTTCTCAGCAAGTGGCAAGCTTTCAAACTAGCAACACTTTCGGGCTTAGCTGAGCCTCTGGGCGTTGTAATTGTAGGTATGGTCAACTCTCTTTTGGCTTGTATTGCTCTCCGATAAATTAAGCCCTACGCCAAGCCCTGTTAACCAAAACAAAGGTTCTTATCGGTTTTTGTTTTTTTTACGTATTACTCTCTTACGTTTTTATACACGTTTGAAAAACAGCCTACCTATTTCCGAGGAGCTTGAACCCAGAAATCCTCGAAGGCCTTCTTGGAGCAGGTTTGCAAATACTTTTCCAATCACTTACACTCTAAGTTTTAAATATTTATCTCGTGATATAATATTGTTGTTCAGTGGGTGGAGTTATGGCTTTTCTGACTCTGCATGAGATGTTGCCATTGGCGTTCGATTATGCCGGACAGAAGCGAGCCATAAAAGCCGTCTTCTTGGGAATGGCTTTCATGTCCGCAAGGTATCACAAAATTAATATAATATGAGAATACATGAGGAGAAAAACATTATCTTATTTGTGTGCTTGAATTTGAACCGTGTCGGTTTCTATTTGCAGCTTGTATTTTCTCGAAATCAGCTTACCGGCCGATATGAGCTTGTAGAGATTGGTTGGTCAATTGCGTGGCGTTGTACATGCCTAACTACCGATACTCGAGACTTCTTGTACTGATATACAACTTCCATTCAATGATTTTGACGATGTATCTAGACTGATTGTGATTGTATGAGTTGGTACGAGAAGGATAATGAAACCAACAAAATGTATTGAAATTTGAAGTAAGTTCAATAAAAATGTATTCACAAGCGAATAATTTGGGTCTTGAACTGAAAGCAACTTGTTTCTTTTAAGTTTTATATATATAGATACTCGCACATGTATATATATATTGATGGAGTTCCGTAGTAAAACGATATCACGGATTCATGGTATATCGTACAAAACACGTTTGTAGTGTTGGCTCCAAAGTGCATTAGACCTTATGAAGTGAAGTGTTGTGTGACTAGTGCTTTCAAATATGTTAAATTAGCCAGAGTAAATGGAGCTTAAATCTATTTTTCTTGTTAGATTCGCATTTCTATTTAATGGAGCTGGAATTTCCTAATTCAATTTGAATTGAGCTATAAAGTAAAATCTGCGTACAATTTTCAGAATTGCTATTCTGATCATTTAAACTATATGTGTTTTCAAAGACACTGATATTTCGGTAAAGGAAGTCACTGGCAATCTAGAGGGTTTGGAAACTACAACGATTCTCTCTTTCTTGCCTGAAAATCATTAGACCCTGGGAAACCTAATCCGACCCGGTCCAATCCTTCGAACAATCGGAATCTCGTACTTCTGTCTGATCCTCCTTATCTCCTGATCGAGCTTCTGCAAGTATATGTTCCCAAACAGAGCCGATAGTAACACACTCTGTGGCACACTATTCGACACACACAAATCAGAACCCCTCGTAAACTCTTTTCCGTTTTTTCCCCCATTAAAAGAGCCTCCTTTAGCTCGACTCAGCGTTCCCGGTGATGAATGAACCGTCCTTCCTCGTACCCCCACACCAAAACCAGATGTTCCGAGGACTTTCTGAATGGAATAGAAAAACTTGGGATCGTCGATCTCTTCCTTGAAGATCGAGATGAGTCGATGCCTGTCGATGGTGTGGAAACACTTCTTGATGTCGAATTCCAGAAACCATCCTCTTTGGGAAGAGGAACCCCATTCTTCTTTGATCCGCATCAGAGCGGCGTGGTGGTCCCGCGGAGAGTTGCAGAGGAGTTGTCTTTCAAACGCGACTTTTACGTTCGTTTCTGGGTTCGAATTGGGATCTTCCTCTGGTGTGTCCTGTTTTCGATCTGGGTTTTTGTCTTTTGATGTGTCATCGGGATCGTAAATGGCTGAGAGGACCATTCTGATAGCCTCTTTCATGATCTTCTCTGTCGGTAGAACTACAGTGAGCGGTCTAAACATCGAAGCGGAGAGATTTTTTATCGACGATGTAATGAGTTGATGAAATGATGAATCTACAAGAAAAATTATACACGGACAATCAGAAACATAAAAATAGTAGAAACAAATTCTTAAGACTAGAAATTTGGATTCAAGAGAGTGCTATCATGAGTTAATAATCATCCAAGATATCATAATCGGAAAGTACTCAAAATCTCAAACTTAATCAAGCCTCAATTCGCAACTCCAACTCAAGAACCCTAGAGATTCGGAAAGCCCTTGATTCGAAGATTTTGAAATCAAACCAGCAGTGAATCAAACTGAGAAAAAGCATTATCGAGGAACGAAATCAAACTGTGGCTTGAGAATTACCATCTATATTCATCACGACACACATCAATTCCAAAATCTAAGAATAGCCCTAAAAATTCCATTCAAACGGTGAAGAATAAGGAGCGACCGAAGGATTACCTTTAAAGAAACTCAAGTAGTTTTGCAATTGATCTTCGACTGGAATTCTTACTCTCTCTTCCTTAATTTTTTTTTTCGTGTCTGATTATCAAACAAGGACTTGGAAGGATTTGGAAGGGTTTCCTAAAGAATCCTCATACTCTATGTCCATCCTAATTTACCACTTTTATTCACTTCATTTACATATTGGTCATTTTCTTTGAAAATTTAATGATATTGAAAATGAATAGAAAAATTTCTCGTTAAAAATACAATACATTTGATACATATTCCAAAATTCTTATAGTTTCTTACCTCCCTAAAAAATTAATATGCAACAATTAAAACTATTCATAAAAAAAGAAATCGTATATACTAATCCTAAGCGCTTACAAGACAAGCTCCTTCTTTACGGTAATTTTGGAAGGCCATTTATTAGAAAACTTAGTTTAGAAATTTGATTTTAAGAAGTGATTTTGTGAAGAATTTGATTCGCCCCTCTCGACTATTTTGCTATAACTTAATGTCACCAAAATTAAAATTGATCACTCGCGTAAATTATATTAATTAGAGGTAGTAAAGGGAATGGTAAGGCTTTTGCTACTTGGTACATCAACCCTTACTTAAATTATATTAATTAGAGGTAGTAAAGGGAATGGTAAGGCTTTTGCTACTTGGTACATCAACCCTTACTTTTCCTCAAAAGTCGTTGAAGCTTCAACGTTATCTCTTTCTTTTTTTCACTCTCGTATTCATGAAAAAATATTCTTTTGTTAATTAAATTTCGCACTACACAATCGTACGTGTTGTCAAGAAATGAAGTGGCAGTATCACGGATTTCGTTCCCACGAGAACTAAAGCAAATTCGATTAATTTCACTAATTTATTTTTCCGAGTTATATTAAATGTAAAAGTGGGGAATTTCTTTGTGGATGATCTTTATTTTCAACTAATGCAAGACGAAATAAGTAAAATAATTAACTCGAGATAAACAAATAAGAGACGTGACTTCACTAGTTTATCGATTCAATCAGCTTTGGTAACGGCTATAACTACAAGTTTGTAATAGAAATCATAATCTTACTCATCTTAAAATATTCACTACTCTCTCTCTAGTTTTAGGAACCTAAGTATTTGACAAACTTTCACATTTCGACTTGGGTTCTATTAAAACACTCGCATTAAACTCGGAGTTCCAAACGATTACACTTACCTCCTATCCTATATATAATTTTAGGAAGGTGAATGATGGGTAGGATAGAGCACACTTATTTATTACCTTTCGGTCTCTAAACTCGCCTAAGATTTCCTAAATAAGTAGCTTATCTACTTAGGATTTACACATAACTCAACCCATTAATTTTTATACTAATCCAACCTTGAACACAACGTTACATAAAGTTTGGCCTACTGAAATCAGCTTTCTAGTTACATCACATCCCCTAAACAATTTAGCTAACATAATCTTGAACAAATGCAACGAAATATAAATAAGTAATAACAACCAAAATGCAATATAAGGTTCAAACAATGCAATATTAATCTAAGACAAGTACTATTTTTGCTCCGAAATTATTCGTTTTCGCTTCACTTTCGTTTCACGTTCTCTAATCTCTGAAAATATATTAAAAATTACAAAACACTATTAAAAATAATAAAAATAAGCTACGATTCTAATATAAGAAAACATAAATAAGTGTGAGTAAATCACACTTATCGCCGTATATTTCCACATGAAAAAGAAAGGATCATAGGACTCTGCTTCAAACTAACATAATAAGCTTACGAGTTTAATCTACTTAGCCATCGAGAAAAAGAATGACGGTTTCCACTTTCAAGTTTAACTCAGACGGTGTAATCCTATATTTATTTACTAATTTTTTAGCAATTGTTTCAATGTAAGTATATTAAGTTTTCATCCATATCATTAATATTTAAGTTTTTTCTCACTAACTTTAATAGTTCATTCCGCTTTGCTAAAGAAATTATATTTAAATAGGCCTTTATTCTCCTTTTCTTTTTCAACGCTCAATTTAATTCGTTCCTGACTTCCATGAAGGAAAGAAAAAGAGATAAATAAAAGGATCTCCACAAATAATCACGGCACTGTTAAACCCTGTGTATTAACTAGATTCCTCACTTTGCACTAGCAGTGAGTAGAGCTTTATTTTATAGCCTACTTATGAGAAATTATGTCTTTCTCTTAGGTCTGCGTTAGGGTCTACTTTTCTTCACGAAAAAGTCAGTTCCTTTTTTTATTTATTGTAAAATTCAAATGAGATGGTCAAAACACAATATCTATAAAAAGATGAGGAATTTGACAGAGTGTAGTAAATAGCCGGTTAATTGCTTGATAAATGAGAAATAAATATTTATTTAACACCTTTATCAGTTACTAAATAAATTTATATTTTATAACCTAAGATTGTGCTTTCCTAAAAATTAAATGGGAAACTAACTAATTTGTAGTTTCTAACAAATTGGTAATTTTACACTAAAACTGCCTGATAAAAATTGAAGTTATATTTCAGTCGCAACATTGAATAACAGGTATATAAAGATAGTTTTGGTAACAAATTGATATTGGCTTTTGCGTACTTCGTTTTTTGCTGTTTGGTCAACAAAAGGAAAGAATAAAAATTATAAAAAAAGAAACAAATAGTTAGGCAATACGAATAAATGCTTTGGAATATAAAGGTACACACACCATTTCATTTTCGTTCTTGAATTATCGCGTCAATCCATATATGTATATATAGAAACAGATAATATAGTACATGTAGTGAAAAATTAATCACTCAACCTCGAATGTGAAATAATTTTCTGGGCGTTCCAGATCCAGTGTCTTAACTTCTATTAATGTAAAACTCAGTGGAATAATTTTCTTTGAGAAACCAACATATATTTAATCCTGTATGACAATTATAAAAAAATGCTCTAGACTGTGATCATGGAGAGCTAGCTAGGGTATTGGATAGTATAGCCAGGTCTTCTAAGAGTTAGGGAAAATTGAATATTTTTAAAAGTATAGTAAAAGAAAAACAAGCAAAAGAAAAGGTTACGTAACAAAATACAAGGATCAGTCATGTCGTGTGTAAAGAAGAGTGACTGACAAAATGTGATTAGCTGTGACACAAAGACAACACTGGATTTGGATAACAAGAAAAATAAAGAAAAAAAAACATAATTAAGGCCTGCTCTTCTTACTGTTCCCTTCGATCTATAGACGTACATATATATAATCAAATCTGAGTCTGAGTCTCTGCGTCTGATCATAACTGTCTTAAAACAACACTTCTGCGTCTGCTGAGAGAGAGAGAGAGAGAGAGAGAGAGAGAGAGAGAGAGAGAGAGAGAGAGAGAGAGAGAGAGATGAGAGTCTCATAAGAGGGGGACCAATATTTGAGAAGCTCAGTGGAGAGAAATCTGAACCCACAAAACAGTTCAAACTCTGAAATCTGAAACTGGATTGTAGTTTGACATGACATATGAGGAGACCCCTTTTGACTCTCTCTCTCTCTGATCCGCCAATAAAATCCATCATTCTATATATAAATACATGCTTAGATATTCCTTAATTAGCACAAATATTATCACACACATTTCACCTTTTACTTAGAGCTGCAATAATTGGGTCACCTAATATAATTTTGTGAATCCATTTATATATATATATATATATATATATATATATATATGAATATATTAATTAGCCTCACCTACACTCACAGTCTCAGAACTCAATCATTCGATTTATTTTGAACTTTTTAAAAAATATGATGATTAATCTTATGTAACATGGTACATATATATGTCTGATCAATGTTCAAACAAAGTCACAAACGAAAAAAAGATCAGGTCATCATATCACGTGCACTAATACATAAAGCTCATCATAGATCATAATTACCATAGTATAAAATAGTTTGCTAATTATGAGACCGCCATGTTTCTTGAAATCCATAATGATATATATATATATATATATATATATATATATATATATATATATATACTCTCTTTTTTCGTCCATGAATAACTCCACATATCATCCTAATTTTGAAAACAAAACAGAGAGTGGATATAACTTTCTCATTTAATACATACGGTTCAAAAAGATTAATATAAACAAACATGGTATGTAACATACATAATAATATATAATTTATAAATGTTATAAGTCTCTCAAAGGAAATAAATACATAGAGAAGAGAAGAGAACATACATCCACGTTGTATATATAATGCAGCCATAATATATAAGAACCGATCTTTTTCTCTCCCTACTTATGCACGTAAGTATATATTATATATATATATATATATATATATAATTCATATATATACCTCCATTATTCTTTGCCAGTTTTGTCGCACATACATTTCATCCATCTGTCACGACAAAACATATCGTTTTCAAAACATCTACAAGTTTATTTCAATTTATTCGGTGCCCCAAAGTCCTACAACATTCATGGACTATATATATACACATTTTGTTGAGCTCAGCAGAATTGACATAAAATGAGAAGCAAAGCATTCATTATGCTTCCATACATTGCGCACAAGGTCTCATCTCTCCTATGCATGAATCCAGATTCCAGATCGTCTGTCCCTCTTTCTCTTTTCGTGTCTCAATAATGTTCATCATGTTGACATGCATGTTTTCGATAACAAGACATATGAACAAATAACGATCTAGCTAGCTAACCTTCTCCTACTCCATTAATTTGGGAATAGTAAAATAGAAAAAAAATAGAACAAAAATCATTCATTTTTCGCCGCATTAACTGAATGAAAAAAAAAACATGCAGTAGTCCGTTTTGCAAGGCTCGAATAGAAAAGGAAAAAAGGACTGAATAAATGCCCTATATAGTTTGTGAAGAACATAAATAACGAAGAGTTCTACTAGCATATTATATAGTAGATCAGATCAACGATGACGGTCATGATCTAGTAGGGGTCGAGATCGGAAGGAGCTTCGTCTTCGTCGTGGTCAAACCAGTCAACACTTGATGAACAAAAAATGATCTAGCTAGCTAACCTTCTCTTCCACTTCATTAACTTGGGATGAAAAAGAAAAAGAAAAAAAGAGAACAAAAAAATCATTAATTTTTTCGCCGCTTTAACTGAAGTAAATAGAAAAAGAGAGAAAAAAAAGGACTTGAACAACGTCCAATATAGTCTGTGAAAAAAACCCATAAACGACAAAGAGTTTCTACTAGCACATCATATAACAGATCAGATCCGATCAACGATAAAACGACCTAGTCGTGGTCGAGATCAGAGGCAGCTTCATCATCGTCATGGTCAAAGCAGTCAACACCAAAAGCAGTATGGGCATTCCCAAAGGCCTTGATATGATCCTTGAGAGAGCGCTTGTGCTTGAAATCAGAGCCGCAAGAGCAGTACCAAAGCTTGCCGCAATTCTTCTCGTGGGTTCGCCAGTCGCCTCTGACGGCGAAGGCCTTGCCGCATTTCCGGCACATGAAGGGCTTGATGCCGTGCTTGCGCTTGTAGTGCGTCTGAAGCGTGCGAAAGTCTTTGAGCGGCCTCGACCGAGGATGGTCGATGTTGTTCCGACACCCCGCCGCGCAGCAGAAGCACGGCAGCCTCAGCATCGCCGTCGGCTGGGTCCCGCGAAGGGACTCCGGTCCCTTTCTGTACTGCGATCCGTGCCCCCACATATGCATCTTCCATAGGTGAAACAAAGTTAAACAGACTTCACTTATCATATCAGGATTTTCAGTATATCCGAATATATAAAACACACAAACACCAGGAATTTCACTATATCATAAAATAAATTGTGTCTTTAGCCAAACCTAAACCTACAAATTTTGAAAATAGCTAGTAACGTTGTAAAATAAGTCAGACCACTATGTCGAAATATAAAACAGATACACAAATAAAACAGACAAATACGAGGAACTTCATTATATCGAGCTGAGAGGAATTTCACTATATCTAAATAAAACAGACTGTTTTGTAGGAAAAGTGACAAAAAAACCCTATTAACCTAATAACAGGCTTAATCCACAACCAAGGTAGCCCCTGGAAAGACAGGTTTGTCGTGTCCGACAAAGAAGTCATTTGGGTCACCAAACTCTTTACAATATAGATTTAATAAGAAGAGAAAATTGTTTAGTAGTTACGGGCAGTTGATTAAAGGATCTTAGTGAAGGTCAGCTAAGGTTTGGCTTTGAAAGGGAAAGATATATATATATATATATATATACATATACATATATATGCTTGTACACGTGCTATTATTAGACGCAAGTAGAACATAAAACGTATGATATTATATAGATAATCGACGACTCAAAAGCTGTGAATATAAATCACCACCGACACTATAGAGGGTTTTAAGTTATAACCAGCGTGGTTTAGTAGTTGTAGTTGTTTATATGCATGGCGTCTTGTTATTTGTATCATAGGCTTTTGTAAACATATATAGCTGGTTTTCCTTATTGCATAGTGTGGCCTAAAAATAACCCTTGAAGGTAAACAACAAAAAAAGAAAGATATAATATTGATTCTTTGTGAATATATATATATATATATATATATAATCTGTAAAGTAAGCATTTATATTTGTCATGGACAATTGGCGTTTTCAGGAAATGAGATCAGAGGTATGTCTCTCTTCAGGTTTAGTGCTCATAAAAGAAACTTTTTTTTTAGAAAAAAGTTGTAAAATTTTTCCTTGGGTAAAAATCATCTGAAACAAAACTGAAATATATCTTCGTTTTTACGCACCTGCAAATGTGTAAATAGCACAAACTTCTAGGCGCGTTAAATTTAAAAAAAAAAAATGAGAGAGAGAAGCATAATAGGTATGTGTAGTTCAATCACATAAAGAGGAGGTTCTTCTGATCTTATTCTCTTGAGTTGGTCCAGAGATATCAGATTTTTAGTCTTGTTTTTAAATCCCAAAGCCCACAAATCATGCAAAGAAGATAACGATAAATAGGGTGCGAGGGAACAAAAACTTCTCATTCTGAGCGAAATAATCAATGAAACACCAAGCTATAGTGTCAAACCAAAAAATAATATATGAAAAACAAAAAATGATGATAAAAAAGCAACTGCGATTAAAGTAGCACAAAGATCCAACTTTTAATTTATTAGACCACCGTATAAGAAAAGTTAAAGATGAATCAATATATATATATATATATATATATATATATAAAAGAAGCAAAAATAATACGAACAAGTTCTCTCTTTTTCAGTAAAATTAAAAGGAAATTTCGAAGAAAGTCATGATGAAAGAAAGAGAGGAACAGAATTGTAATTGAAAAGAAAGGGAATATATTATAGTGGAATTTCAATCTTTTTTTCTTTCTCTGTGGTGCTTTATATTTCTGTACGTTCACACACACACATACAAAGATATGCACAAACATCAAAAGAAAAATAAAATTAGGTATTTTAATCAAAGATAATATACACATCTAGGAGTATCTATATACGCTATTATATGTATATATACATATATATATATATACCTGCATGTTATTGTATCTATTGAAGGTCTTGAAGCAAAGAGGGCATGAGAACTGAGTTGGACCAATCAAAATCTGGGCTGGGGTTGGGATCCAATATTGACCCTTGTTGAGCGACCTGATTGGTTGATACCCAGAAGAAGAAGGAGAGAGACACATATTACTATGATCTTCTTTGTCTGATGAGATCTGATTGTTATCGTTACAAGAGATCAGCTCGGCTGAATTGATATTCCTAGGGCTCGGAAGCCCTAAATGCAAAGCCACGGTGACCGTCTGATCATCATCATCACCATCACCATCATCGTTGTTGTGGCCATGATGATGATGATGATCAACATCGTCCTCGTGATCATGATCATGATGATCTCCTGAAAGTATTGAGGTTGAGAAGAGGCTGATTTTCTCTTTCTGCTTCTTGTTGTTGTTTCCATGGCGGTCAACGAATTCGATTTCATGGTCAACGGTGTGTTTTGTAGGGCTTAGGCTGAGGAGAGGAAGGGCTTCTCTGAGAGGAGGAGAAGGAGGTGATGATAATAAAGTGTTGGTAAAGCAGGTATTATTAATATTGTTAGTATTAGTGTAGTAATTATGATTATAATTGCTGATTGAATAAGGAAAGTGATTGTAGTTATTGGGAAAGTGGGGGTTATTAGTGGAAGCTAGTGAAGATGAAGAAGAAGACGATGAAGAAGAAGAAGAAGAGGGTGATGATGAGGAAAAGTTATAGTGATGAACGTGGTTGAGATTCAACCAACCGTTGAAGTAATTGGAGAAAGAATGATCATTCATGATGAGGAAGAAAGAAAAAAGAAAAGAAAATGAAACGAAAAGCAAAAAAAGTTGGAGAAGAGAAGACAAAATGATCGAGTTGGGGTAGATATGGGTTTATTAGGTTTATATGGGAGAGAGAGAGAGAGAGAGAGAGAGAGAGAGAGAGAGAGAGAGAGGTGACCACAAAGTTGATGGTATTTATATATATTTATATGTAGGGCTATTTGGAGATTGAACAAAATCACCGAGTTGAAAGAAGTTTGAGGATATAGAAGTGAAAAAAAAAAAGAGAGAAGAAGAAGAAGAAGAAGAAGATGATGAATTGTAGGGTACAAATCAAGGTTGATAATATAAAGTATATAGCGAAAACCCTATTTAGTAAAAGGGAGTGATGACAGGTGTGACTAAACAGTGAAGAAGAAGGAGAAGAAAATATCTATAATGGAAGCATGTGGTTGGCAGGGACAAGAGAGATTATTATTATTATTTTCGGAATTAGTGAAACAATCCTCCTAATTTAGTATATATAATACTAGGCTGATTACAAAGAAGAAAAATAGTCAAGTACGTACGTTGAAGAATTAATACCAAGGGATTTTTTTTTAATTTTTGTAATAATATTTGGACTAGCTAACTAAACACAAAAGTAATTAATTATGATGGAGAAAGTGTAGGTTTGTCTCCATAACTACAATCTCATTTAATTAAATTTCCATTTCCAATCACAAGAGAGAGAGAGAGAGAGAGAGAGAGAGAGATTTGTACTTTCTATCTAAATATCATTCAACATAAAAACTCATCATAGCATATAAGTCCTTGAAGTTTTTCTCATCCACCTTCATGTGAACTCAGTCTGGTTTTATTGTTCCTTTACTCTCTGTCTAATGAGTTTTTCTTCTTCTTCTTCTTCTCATTCCTTTCCTTGGGAAACAAAAAGTTTGAAAAATAATGAATTAATAAGTTTCCGAAACTAAAACCAGCATTTGCTTTGGTGGGCGAGCCCTGGTCGGGTTTTAAACACAGCCGTTGTCTCTCTCTACTTCTTCTCAATATTTGGTCTACTGTTACATGCACAGCATCTCCCTCTCTCTCTCTTTCTCTCTCTCTCTCTCTCTCTCTCTCTCTCTCTCTCTCTCTCTCTCTCTATAGGCCACTGCTTCAATAGTTGATAGCCTCACATTGCTTTTCATGTGTCTTCAAAAATAATTAATCAAATAAAACCTAGGTGGGTCAAACAGTTATTTGATTTAATACCCTTTTACCTTTAGATTCAATATTATTACTCATTGATTTATAAACAGATATGGAGAACTATGTAGCTGATTTCACTTGGTCTAGCTCTTATATCATCCATATGAACCAATCTGAGACCTCTTTCTAAATCAAGGTAACGATTGCTTATGTATGCATGCATAATTAAGTTATATATTAAAATCATAAAAAGTACTCTAACGTTACTATATAGACCTAATTTTTTTCTCATTCTTCCGGATACAAAATTTTCAAGCTAAATAATCATCTTCTAGAACTTTAGTATATTTTTAGTTATTGAGTAAATAAACAAAGTTTTTTCGAGCATTAGGCGTAGAAATATAGACAAATTAAAGAGTTATATAAGGGAGACATAAATAAAACTGGGAAACAATTTGCTGTATCTAAACTAGGTAACTAACCACTAAGGCAAATAGGCATTCCATTGCAATCGCTGCTATATACCTAGTGCTCCTAGATCTTAATATATATATATATATATATTTACATATATACAATCACAATAATAATAATAAGGCTAAAGTTAAATAATATATATGGATGCAAAATCATGATAGCTATTGGATGGATAATTTTTATTCAAAATTCCAGAAACCCAGTGGGACCCTCCTCAAATGATAAATATTAATGGTCTCACTCACATGATCATATGAGAAACCTATACATCAAGCCTATTTGGATTTTTGCTAGGGCTAGATTATAGACTAAGGCGACAGATACAATTTATTTTTGCGTGACACTTTGAAATTTTGAAAAATAAAAATTTAAGTTTTTAAACATAAAACGTAACCGACGAGAAGAAACTGGTCGTACTACTAACATCTGTACCTGCAAGAGATGATGGAATATTTTTTAAGAACTCACTTACACTGAAAATAGTATTTTATTTATATACACATATCTATAGCTCTATAAATAACTTATGACCAAAGAGAAAAGGACCATCCAACCAAAATTCTAGAAAAGAAAAAGTGTTAAGCTTAGATTACATGGTTTCTGTCGCATGAAGTTTATTTACCTAAATATGGTTGGACTATTATTTTTTATAAATAGATATCATTTTAAAGAGAATATCAATATATGGACCATCCTTAGATCCTAACACCAAATTGTACTTATTATTATCTCTTCTTCAATATTTTGTGCTTTAATTTTATAAGACTACACTACAGGGTCCGGTGTGGCAGATAAAATTGTCCTTTTTTTCTTCTTCTTATGTGACTGTTCCATAACATCATGAGCATTTGGAGAAAGTAAAGCATGTCATGTTAGAAATATTTATATATACATAGAGCATACATAATAATAATAATAATAATAATAATAATAATAATAATAATAATAATAATAATAATAATAAGGAAACTAGTTTTATTGTCTCAACAGTTCAAAACTACCACAAATACTAATTCTTGGAAAGACAGATGAACAATACCTTGTTACATGAAGAAAGCTTATATGTGTCTTTTATTGGTGTTTCAACTAATCATTTATTGCGAACATTAAATTTTATTTTTTTAACCTAAACTAATTGAATAACAGACTTGGAAATCAGCCAATAGATCATAAATAATTTTGATTTAGAGACAGACGTGACCATGACATTTAGTTGTGAACACGTGTAATATGCCCCGGTAAAAATCTTGAAAGCGTTTTGTAAGAGATGCGTGGATGTGACAATCTTCAGTTATAGTACGTAAAAACTGAGATTTTACAAGATTTTTACTAATAGTTATGGAAGTTACAGCATGAACACTTGAACATTGAGGGTCCACTAATTAAACGACAAGAAAATGTGTACCCTAAAGCATAATTATCTTGCTATACCATATCATCTGAAAGCAAGAAAATGATGGCTGGATTAACAAATATTAAGAAGTTTCATTGCTATATCAATCTGGTTTAGAAATTAATAAGTCCAAATTTTGAAATTGGTAAAAAAAATGTAAAATTAAATCATTTGTTCTTATTTGGTAGTTTCACATGCAAGTTTAATTCATTAATTAATCGGAAGGTCCTAGATAAGTATGCGTCTTAGTAGTTGGAAAACATGGTCGGTGTAGCATATATGTGTACATAGGGAAATGTAATTGCATGAATTTTTGTACTCTGATCCTACATAAATCAAAGATCATTCACTTGAAAGTTGAAACAATGCAAAATTACAAGGAACTAGACACCCTCTTGCTTGTATGTATTATATCAATTGTATTTTGCATGTATCAAGATGGTACACGTACGTCTAAATAGACCATACACAAAATTTGCGTACAGATTTTCACGTAAAATACTACGATTATATATGTATATATCTTATGGATGCCTCTCTAAACTTTCTTAAAGTAATTATTCAAACCTTTTCTTAATTAATTTATATACTTTACCCAAAATTTATATAATATTTTCATATACATTTTCTTGAATATTTATTTTTATAAATCTGGCCCCTTAACTTTAATATCTGAAATATTCGATTGCCCTCGTCTTATAATTGGTAACAATATTCGTAGTGACCCTTAATTTTAAAGTATGACAAGTAATCAATAACAATTTTCTTTTTTCTTTTTGAAATGGCAAACGAAAAGTAATGAGCTAAACGTTGCATCTACAGTTCTACACAATATGTACATATATACTTTTCATCATATGTGGGTACAGAAAAAAGGAACTGCATAAAGTAAAATGATGTCTATATATATTGTACCATGTCCGGTCACCATTTATTTCTAGAGTATATGAATAATATATCACATAAATTGTCATTCGGATTGATATTAACATCAAAATGTGGTATTTCTCGTGTATCGACATAATAGCCTTCAAATATATATATATATATATATATATATATATATATATATATATATGTATATATATAATCGCACAAGAATATGTATATGTTACATACACATTTCCTGTTTACAATTTGAAATTCAACAGAAAGAAAAAAAACATCATAGAGTTGACGGGAAAAAATAAAAGAAAAGGGCATGAAAGTAGATATGAAACGAACAGTTTAATTAGTGTTTGATCTCATAGTTCGATGTTACCAAGGAGACAGAACCAAAGCTTGTTTATTGACATGTTTTTCAATATCTCCTGTCCATGTTTTGCCATAACCTTTACAAACATCTCTCTCTATTTCCAAAAGCCCACGAGTCTCCCTAATCTTATTTTTGTTTTTTTTCTTTTGGAGTTTTGTAGTTATTAATATAAATTATAAAATGATTATATTAATTTACTATATATCCTTTGGGATTGTAACCATTTACTTTCTATTTTATTCATTTGCTAACTTCTTCCCATTTCTGGTTTCATATACTTGGGACTCAATCCATTAATTCAAGAGATTCGAGATTAATTCCCTGCAAAGAAAAGGAAAAGAGCTTCGATATCAACGAGATATATAGTAATTAAATTCTTCAAGCCCTTACTATATAAATATGTATAGTTTAAGTTCACTTCACATTCAAATATCCGTTGACGTGTCAAAGAGGATGTTGGTAATGTTCACATGAAGTCATAATTGCATAATAAAATTATTATATTTATATCTGGTGAAGACTATAAGAAATTAAAAGAAAGTCAATAGTGGAACTCAGAAATTAACATTTTCCCCTATTATTTATGTCAGCCAAATTAACCAATTAGAATCAATGCTTGACAATCTAACGCTTAATCACCTAATTTCCATTAATATTACGAGTGTACTTTTAATTCATTATTACATCAATTTAAAACAATTGTACAAAAGCATAGTATACATATAGTGATGTATATCAAAGTCTACACAGCTAAGACCCAAATTACAATCTAATAACAACCCCAACACAATCAACGTCACTTTAAATTCGTTACTGTTTTGTTTTCACATACCGTGGTCCAAATCGATGAAAACCCACTCACATCACATGCGTATATAATACACAATAAATATTTGGGTAAATTCTCCTTTAATTTTATTTACCCCTAGAAAATGTCTGTGGCATCTCAATAGTCCTCTACCCTGTAAAATGTCCGTTTTGGCGAACCCTATATTATCTTCGTAGCCAATAATACCCACCCATTATAAGGATTCTATTGTAAACCTCTTTTTATGTACTTATCAAGTTATAAATTACATTTTGAAATTTAATTCAAAATCTTAATTTCAAGAGTAGATTTTACTTCTAAGAATCTCATTTGTAAACTTCTTTTGTCACAATACCTTAATTAGGACTTATTTCGCGGTAAACAGGTTTCGCAGCTCACCGAGTTTCGTCGACATATTTTAGTTGGGAAATAATCATCAGAAGAAAAATCAAATGTCCAAATGTTAATTATAATTGATAGTTTGAAATTTAAAGATGATTTAGCCTCTCTATATATTTGGATACTCATATTTTAAAACTGACGAATTCAATAAATTTTATATTGAAGTATATCATCATTCTTGTAATCCCATTAGTTTCAATCAAATAAACATGCTAAACATGACAAATTTTCAATACACATCCAAATTTATTTGCCCTTGCTCAAATAAAGCCTTAATTTGATAGGGTAAAGAAAATAGAGTGAAAAATGCATGGATGGAATGGATGATCATGGAGACAAGACCAAACGGCACATCAATCAACATCATGATGCACGCATGCAGAGAGACTGACACGTGGCATAAAGGCAAGCCATGATAAGCATGGACGTGCATGTAGATGATCAGAGCTAGCTGGGCCCAAAAAAAATTCACAGCAGAGCAAGGACTTTATTTCGCAGTAGCGATTATATAGGGCAGTGCAATGATTGAGCAATATAAACTGTTCACATAAAGAAGTGACGTAATCATTCGAGCATATACACCTTTCTCAGCCTCTCTCTTTTGTTCGTATACTTTCCAACAATATATACATTACCATATAGTAAATATGCCTTGTCCTTTTCTCTCTACACCTTCGAGTTCAATATATATAATAATAATATATTTGAAAAAGAAGGAGAAAGAAAGAAGAAGAAGAAGAAGAAGAAGAAGAACGGAGAAGAAGAGACGGGACTATAAAAAAAAACATTTCCCTGTTTGTCTGTGTCCCTGAGACACACACATATAGACATTTTATTCACTAACATATATACGTATACGCATATATATATATATATATAACCTCACGTGAATGGCCTTCACTTTTGTCTTGCGTATCTACATGGACTTCTATAGCTTATTACAGTTCAGGATTTGAGTTTTTGTTATTTTTTTATGATGAATTTTAAAGGCCAAAACAGGTTTGTATTTTTCAGTTTTTGAAGATATAATTTGACGTAACATGTAATATTGCCAACTAAAAGTGTCAGTGTGAGTAGTGTAGTACTAGTACAACTACAACTTGCATCCAATAATTCATTTTTGAAACCCCATATTTTTTTCTCTGGAAAAGGAAATTTAAAAGCAAATGGGACTTCTATAATAATGATGTCCAAGTCCAAACTGCAAACTTTGAATGTCTTGCATTTTTGTTTTCTTATACAATAGGCTAAGCTAAGTCAGTGACAGTGACGTACAAAATGAGAGCAATACATTTCATACACATATGTTCTCAACATTTTATTATTTTTAAGCACATCATGTTTAATCTGGTTTATATTCTCCACCAACATTAAATTATGCAAATTATGTTTGAGATCAGATTTTTTCATTACCGTCTTGTTGCATGGTACCGCAACGCATGTATAAACAATAAATCAACTTTGGAAGAGAAATATTCGGGTTTATCAAAATCAAAATATATGAATTTACAGATCTCATTTCTTATTCACAAAGGCTCATAGTCTGATTTTCTTTTCGTTTTTTAACCAGCTCAAATATTACTGAGTTTTTTGTAATTAAACACACATCATTATGGCACAGCGCAGCTATGCATCATCATCGTATTACTTACGTTGTCGTATCAAGAAAACAAGTACATCACACGTGAATGCGAAAATAAAAAAATAAAATCAAATACTAAATCAGAGTAAAGATGCAGTTGAAGAATTTTGCTTAAGCCTCGATTATTTATAGCCTTCTAAGAATCACTTTCGTCTCAATAAAACATGTTAACTATGACACTAAAGGAACAAAAGATTTTTCTTGGTACATTAAACTGCAATAAACCTTTAGTGAACGGAGATATACAATTCTGAAGTATCATACGATTTCTCATTTTAAGCCATAAGATAAAAAAATAAATAAATAAGAAGAGTTGCTAATCTGGTTGATTTGCATAAGAAATTACCAGATTTAGATATATATTTACTTCGATCATGCAATAAAGAAGACAAAATTGAAAGTGTAAATAAGAATCCTCTTGTTGTGGCTATCATTGCAAATGTTTAGCCTGTTCTGGTTCATATTGTGAACACTCTTTATTCTCTAGATGACTTTATTTTGCCTGTAGTAGACTAATGCATCTTGATCAAAACAAATTGGTAGCCAAAAAGATTTCTCCAGATCCCTCAACATTTGATAATGCTATATTTTCTCAGCTAACAAGCAACAATAAAAAAAAACACATAGAAGTAAGTCCTGACAAAGGCCTGTTTGTAATTCTACATTTAAAACGAATCAAATTTGTACACCGGAAGAAGAAAAATATTTAATGAAATATTATAGAAAGAAACCAACTCTTAAAATCAAAGTATTTACCCGCTTGATATACCGCAACGTCCATTATTACGTCAACCTTGTTAGTGTCTGATAATAAAAAACAAAAATAAAGTTTTCCCTTATGAAAGCGCATAACAGACGATTGGAATTGAAGGATTCGTGGCACAGAAGGCAGCCATGGGATAACTTTTCGATCACAAACGAAAAGAAATTGGTCAAGACTTCTTATTGACCTTAATGACGATCAGAACAACGTATGCTGAGGTTTCTGATGAATACTATGAGATTAGACTGGACCATCGAAGTTGATGCCGCGTTCAAGATTGGGAGTTATTCCTTTGCTTCAATGAAGGAAGTTTCCAAGTATTTTGGGTCTGTGTTTATTGTTTTGGAAACATAGGAATGTGAATATTGCAGCCCACAAGATGTGCAAAACGAGGGATATTTTGCCCATTTTGTGGGATGGTTTTTAGGCAAATGACACATTTTTAATATGATGTTCGGGGTTATTCTTTCCTCTCTATTATAGGGCTCAAGTCAGAGAGGTTTTAACGAGACTCCGTTTTACAACGAGAAAAAAATCAAGACTTTTCTCGGTACATTTAACCACAGTTAATTCTCAAGTCACTAAATTCCCTTTCTAAAGCATAAGCAAACCAGAATTGAAGTTGCTACTTCTGTTGATTTCCCTGAAAGATGGACCAGATTTACATATATATTTACTTCTGTCACTAGCGGAAGAAAAATTCAAGAACAATCTAACTAAACATCAGTTTCTACTTCCATGTAATGGGAAACGAAGAACAAAAAAAAAATAAAGAATTGCAGTGTGAGTCAAACCGCTAAGGTAAAAAAAAGAGCTAGTTCCGGTGACCAACTCCGAAGTGAAACCTCTTGTTCTGACTATCATTGAAGGCATATTCAAGACGCAGAGGACCCAATGGAGAGTCCAATCGAATTCCAACTCCATATCCGTACCCACTTCCAGGCTTCAACCTTGCCCCAGCAGGATCGCCTTTTTTTTTTTTTTATCAAAATACAAACTTTTAGAGATTTGAACAGTTCTTTATTACTTGGATTACCAAAAAAAAGGTTAAAAGCTCATATTATAGTTTGATGGAAACACAAAGAAGCTTACCCGGCACAGTCGAGCCTGACCCGAAATCTGTTCCATAGTCACCAAAGATAACTCCGCTAACGGGTCCCACCTGCAATTATTAGAGGATCCGTTAGATATATAACCCTGTTTACATCTTCAGTTTGCCATTTCACAACTTTTAGTATGGTTTTGGTAAATAGCCATATTCACAATATTATTGTCATTGCATATGAACATTCTTTACAAAATGTTTACACTTGCATATGAACAAATATTAAGAATTGCCTAATTGAAAAAAAATAAAAATAAAGTGTTGGTTATTTGGAACCTCCTCTAATCTTGGTGACTTAGTTTGCTAATTTATTATTAAAAAATGGGGACATGCTAGCCTGTACGGGTATTAATTTCTGAAATTCACCACCCCCACTTAGTTTATACTGAGGATATTTCAATCTTTTCTTATTCCATGTACTAGTATCATTATGTACATAAAAGAGGAGCCGTATGAGATGAAATTATTGTCGGCCGTCTTCATTGTGGGACCCATAATTTCTAAATGACTCTTTTACGCTGAACAAACAAGTAATAAACTCAATTTAACTATAACAGACGCTACATGGGTTATTCTTGACATAGAAATTGTGAGCGGTTTACCATGGGAAAAGATATTTCTCCGCAGCCAACGACATATGATCGACCAGAACCGACAGCACCTTCTTCGTATCCTCTAACGCTGTTAGTTCCGCCGATGGTAAATGCTTCGTGCGGTGAAAAATTACCAGCTACGTGACCGCCAGACAAACTAAAAGCAGACATGGTTATACATTGTTAGATGTGGAACACCACACTTGCTCAGGCTAATCAAGATACAATCAGAACAACTCGAGGCAATTGACCAAAAGATGGATCAAAATTTTGATTTACATCATAAAAATTAACAGGCATGTGACCTTAAAAGCAGGCGAGTCGGACCAATTTCGACTTCTTTCCTTGCACGACTAGTCACTCTGTTAAAGAACAGCCATTCCGGCAACAGTGGAAGCCCTTGCTCCATATTGAATACAAACTACAAATACACAAGAGCGACCAATTAAAGAGATTAAAAGAACATGTAAATTTTAAAAGACCACCAATTACTAACCATAGACGATCCACGTTCACCAGAACCAGTATAGCCAGTCTCGAATTTCACGAACAGTGTATCGTCAAAGGTCTTGCCACTGAAGAAAAAAAATTGTATATGAACATATTTAAATACCAGTTACCCTTTATCAACAACCACAACAGGAAAATTTCAATTATAAATCTTTTCTCCATGTGTTCAATAGCATACCTCGCTGTAAGAGGACTACCAAAACAATCCTTGATTATAGGCTCTCCTCTCTCATTACGAGCACCGGTGTGCTGGTAGAACAGCCATAGATAGATGGACGTTAGTGGTTAACAGAAAATACTAATTTTTATTTTTTTCAGAAGAAACTCAAGATTCTGATTAGAAAAGAGAAAAAGGAAAGCTTCAATTTGGAAGAAGCAAAGAGACTTGACTGTCCATTTCCAAAAACCCATTGCTTAAGCAAATTAGCATTAAAAGTCAATGATCATATTTAACTACTGAAATAAGACCAGACTAACCATATACCTGAAAGACAAGTCCTGCTGTACCACTCCACTTAGGTCTGATTGGTCGGCTGAACTCAATACCAGCTGTAACACGGCCTATGGTAGGGTCGATATCGTCTTCTTGCACCTTACCATGAATAAGTGTGCCAGGGGTCCTTGAGTTCTGATAAAATAAAGGGAACTCCACCTTTTAGTTTTGATTTCCCTTTCTCAGGGGTAAAAAACAGCATAGCTGGAAGAGAAAACCTAATTACCTGAACCATTATAGTTCTGGAGGTTCGCTTATCATCTCCAGCAATCCATGGGTCTGTATAGTTTATGCGAAAGATAGAGTCGATTTGTCCCCTCTCCAAGGAAACATGAAATTTCTGATTTTTTCCAAAAAGATTCCTATGGGAGTATGCAAAGCTGCAAAAGGAAAAAACAAAACAAGAAAACGGATGAATAAAATTTTGTACAAAACACAAATTGTAATATTGACCCAACAGTACGAGAAGCTTACCTTCCAATAAGTCCCGACAAAGGCCCACTTGTAATTCTACAAGTTAAATGGAAATTAATTTAATACCATCACAAAAAGAAGCACAAAAATAATAATGTCATAGAATAGAGCTCCTTGATATAGCTCATATGGATTAACTCATAAAATCAAAGTAATTACCCGCTTGATATACCACCACCAGCTGAAAAACCCCCACTTGGACGCTCAACAACGTTCATTACTACGTCGACCTTGTTAGTATCTGATATTTGAATCAAAATGAAGCTTCTTGAAGCACGTGTGGAAAAAATCTTAAAGAAACATTACATAGATAAAAAAAACATATATTCAACTTAATCTTCCCAGCTGCATAGATTGTCTGCCTAATTTGTTTTACCACCCAAAACCATTAAAAAAATCTATGATATCCGAAATATCAATTAAATAATCACGAGCATGTAGTAAAAAACATAAATCACCTGCAGGTTGAGGGATAATATTCACATCTTCCATGATCCCCATGGTCAAAATGGTATCCTTATCTCTTTTCCCTTGAAGCATACTGTATACCTACGTTGACCGAACAACTCAGATTCATTCACATAAACCTTAAAAAATCCTTAACGCTCATATCCTATGGTATAACCATTGAATTCACAGAACAGGCCGATTTATGGACACTCATAACATAAAACCAATATTCATTCAACTTAACATTCAACGTTTTACACGCAAGAAATTTAAGAAATCAATGACCTCTTAATCGGGAAGCTTATGTTGGGACATTACCTGTCCCTTTTTGGTTGTAAGCTGGCGAAGCAATGTTTCGGGTTTTGTCTTCCCTATCGTTGGCTCGCCACTGAAAATACAAGTAAATCACGAGTTAAAAGCTCAATCCTAACAGCATCATTGTCTACCATAATCTATCGTAAGCACTGACAGAAAGATGTTTTCTAGTTGATCAAACCAATGCAAAATGGTCTTACGTTTTGCGGTCAAGGAAACGGATGGAGATATTGTTAACCTCAGCTTCGGAAACTTGTAATCTAAGAATACCTCCGGAGAGAATTTCAACATCCGATACCTACAAAACAATAAAAAAATGTTCAGTCACAAACCAATCCAAAACCCATAACTTCAGAGTCAGAGCATAGAGACAACCATAGCGAAAAGCCCTCGCTCCATATACCAATCATTGATGGAAGTTATGACTTTGTCCAATCGCTTGAGGTTAATCACTTTCCCTGCACAACTTGACACGGAATACCATGAATCAAAAAATATCACAAATCACCATTCACATTTACTCAATTGCGACGAATTAGAAACCCTAACATTACCATATCCATCGCGGAACGAATCTTCGATGAACTTCGTCGGAAGAACATTCGCTCCCTCGCAGACTAAACCGCGGAATTCCTGGTTTGGCTCTACCTTGCACCAGAAAGATCACCGAGACTCAGTTGATAAAGAAAATCAAGTTTCAAAGATCTATTACATCTAGTTCCAGTCAAAATGAATTTCGAAGAGGAATTCACAGAGCTCGTCCGATACCTGGAACACCAGTCTGATTCCGTCTCTCGTGTCTACTGCGATCGGCATGCAAGAGCAGAAATAGCCACTTCCGATGATGCGATGAACATCTTCCTGAACCTCGCGCACAGTCAGCGCCGAGTTTGCTCGGCACGCCTTCAATGCCGCCATAGCCTCGGCCTCAAGGTCCTTCCTCTCGAGCTCATCGCCGTCCTTGTTCCGAACCAGAACCTCGCTAATCAAAACTCTCTCCTCGTCGTTCCGTCCCGAGAGGTGAGCCTTCTGCGGCGGTTGCGCGGACTGAGTCGACTCGTCGCCGCCGGAGCGAGTCACGGAGAGAGTGGCCGAGCAGAGGAGCGGCGATTTCGTGACACGGCTCCGAGAGAGCGAGAGGGAGGCGGAGCAGAGGGGGAGGAGGAACTCGGGGAGGTGAGTCGGGGAGCGAGTGGACTCGGCGGAGCGATTCGTGAGCGAGTTGATGAGGCGAGAAAGGGAGTTATGGATTCCGGCGAGGAGATGCGGCGGCGGGGGAGGTAGTTTGAGGGAGGCGCGAGTCGTGAAGCGGATGCCGTCGTTTCGCGGCATTGCTCGTCGTTGTCGCTTGGGACTCTTCTGTTCTCAAAGAGACTGTCCGAAATATGTTATTTTGTATTTTTGTTTTCTCTTCTTTTATTTGCTTGGGAAGGTATTAATCTAGTTTTTAGGGTTTTGGGAGGAATTTTTTTGTATTATTTTTCTAGTATTTTTGAGGAATTTGATTCTACAAATAAAATTGATAAAAGTCTAAACACTTGAGCGCAATAGGATTAAAATTTCGATGAATTGAGTGCGGTCGACATTTTGGTCATAGTAGTTTGTCCAAAAAAATCACCAATTAACCATTTTATCGTTTTTCTAACGCATAATATCGTCACTTTTTTGCCGAAACGACATATCGTTTTTAGTCTATTTTTTTCCTACATATAACATTATTTTGAAGCATTTCAAATAAGTTTAACTTAGAAAATTAGTGCAGCAAACATGAAACAATTTGAGCGGCATTTTTGTCCCGCCAAGCAATTGCAAATAATTCAAATGCATATTCGAATTTTTCTCTCCGTACGAGTGAGGCATTGTCCTTAGGGTTTGGATAGTTTTTTCATCGGAAGTTGATCGGAATAGTGCATGTATTCTTTCTCCGTTAAGAATTCTCATTCTATTCTCTCTCACATTCTTCCGTGATCCAGTTAAGGGTTTAGGTTTTTCAATTCTCTAGATTCATAATTTTATCTTTATGATTCTCTAAAATCTATAGTTAGAGAGATATTACGTTTTTTTGTTTTTGTTTTTTGGGTTTGTGCAGAAAGTGACTCTCCTTAACCAGGATTCGTCTAAATGGAAGAACCTGATGACTTGTTATTTCAAGAAGTATTGATGAAGACGAGAGGTGTACGGATCATACATATCTGGCCGGGAAAATACTATCAAACAAGGAGTGGGGGTGGAGCGTTAAGAGGATCTATGAAGTTTTTTTCGGGGATCTGGCGATGCAATCAACGATGGTTTGTAAAGGAAGTAAAGTTAGGAATAGTACAATTTCAATTTGAAAGTCAGGAAGACGCCAGAAGAGAAGAGTCATGGCGGGGGGACCTTGGAACATTAAAGGGTATCAGATGGTTCTTGCAAATTGGCCTCTGATGGCCATGGTGGAAGAATTATATTTTTCTTTCTCTCCCTTCTGGCTAAGATTGAGAGGACTGCCTCTTGGGTTTCTAATGAAGCTAGTGTCAAAGTACTAGCGCCAAGATTTGGGAAGTTCTTAGGAATGACAACAAAAGATGGAAATGACCTAAAATTCAAAATTTCACTGGAAATCGGGAAACCGCTCTGCCCAGGGCTTTTCTTGGACAGGGGAAAAATGAAACCTATATGGATTCAGGCTAAATTTGAAAAGCTTGTCAGATTCTGTTATAAATGTGGTAGAATTGGCCATGAAGAACACGAATGCAAAAAGTCAGACTGGACACGATTAAAAGTGGTTCATTCTCTAGAGGTCAAAGCCTATGGGGTTGGACGCGTTCTGAGTCCAAAATTAGCAGCTGCTTTGTGGGGTTTGAACGCCTAATAGGGACGGGAAAACACCAAGAACTCATAAAGGCAATGAATAATGAGACTTGTCAGTAAGTAATACTGGAAAGGAACTCATCTGAAGCTTTGGAGAAGAGGCCTACTAATGATAAAACCAATTCACTTGCAAGGTTTCGGAGAAGCTGAGTTCGCTGAGCCCTATCCAACCAAGGAAGTATGTGGTTCCCAATAAACGTGCGGATGTTTTGATTAATTCGGTGGTGGACATACAGGCAGATAAATTTTTGGATACTCATTTACACGAATTAGCCTCAGGATCGTTAAGTAAAAATGTGGGACATTCTGGGCAAAGCGTAATCACAAAAGAATTTGATCAGGAGCATAATAGGAGGCAGGTTTTCTCAGACCCTATTGAGAATTTCAAGATGGATCTAAATAATGTTCAGAATAATCAGGAGGAGATTGTTTCGGCCTCTCAAGAGAAGGGATCAAAAAGGAAGCAGATCGATCAAATGGAATGGACCTCTACCCAAGCTACGAAGCTTTTCTGTAACGAATATGTCCATCCAGAGAAGATAAATATGAAGGCTATAGACAAGAATGAAGTCGTGGTTCTATCCCAAAATATGGCTAGAGTTTTTTAGTAAGGAACAAGAGATGTAACTACTAATCTCAAAGGAAAAAAGAAACTTTTAGTGCGATTAGTGAGGAAAGCATCTAGAGAACAGGGTAGTGGAAGACAACAACCACAGGTCCAGAAGGGTGATGAATTAGGTGACATAAATGAAGCCAAAACATAAACCAACAACCAAACCAAAGAATCTGAAATGGCCGAGGAGGCGGGCCTTAACAATTCCCAAAGACCCTCATGTTAGTACAATCTTGGAACTGTCGGGGCCTCGCAAGAGGCCCGGTCAAAGGGGCTATTAGACGCCTCTTGAGAGTGGGAAAACCAGCTATTTTATTTCTTTTGGAAACAAAGGTCAGTTATGGGAGAATGCATGTGTTAAAAGAGAAGCTGGGGTTTTGGGGGGAGCTGTTGTGGGCTCAAGGTCATGCAGGAGGGTTGTGCTTGTGGTGGAAGAAGGGTTTAAAGTTTGATATTTGGAAATCCGAGAAGAATTTTATTTGGGCTATTATTCGGGGAGAAACAACAAACCAAGATTGGGATTTGTTTGCTGTCTATGGAACCCCGTACAAAGAAGAGAAGAAGTTGTTTTGGGAAAGAATACAGAAGATGGTGGATTATTTAGGCAGGCCGTGGGTCTTAATTGGTGATCTGAATGTTATCCTAAAGAAGAATGAATAATGTTGTCGCTCGTTTTCGGACGACGATTTAGGAACCCAGAACGGTTCGACCCAAGGCCAGACCAAGTGATCGCGTTCGGGTTCTAGCGTGTCGGACTCGGTATCCCAAGTCGTCCCTTAGCTGTCAATGAGGTTCGCTCAGTGCAGGTACCTGAAATATGAAGAAGTCAAGTGAACTACCAAAGAGAAACAGAGGGGGTGTCTCTGTTTACCTCTCCGACGCTCAACATTAGTAGGATTGAGGTGGATAAAAAAGTTAGGAGTTTAGAGGGTTGAGGTTTGGGAGAAACGAGTGAAGTACGAGTTCAGCAGCGTTTCAGTACTCAAGTTTTGGTTACCTTATTTCGGGAATCGTGCCCCATATTTATAAGATATGTGTTGGGAGTATCTTTGAGCCAAGAATAGTTTTTGGCCGGCCAAGGAGGTCTGGAGACGGCCCTTGGCCGAGGGAAGCCTCTCGTCCGGCCTTTGGCCGAGTGAAGGGTTTTGGGCCGGCCCTTGGCCGGGTCAAGGAAAGGCCAAGGAAGGGCTAGGGCCGGCCTTCGGCCTAGAGGAAGCTTCATCCGGCCTTTGGCCGAGTGAATAGTCTTGGGCCGGCCCTTGGCCGGGTCAAGGAAGAGCCAAGGAAGGGCCAGGGCCGGCCTTCGGCCGAGAGGAAGCTTCACCCGGCCTTTGGCCGAGTGAATAGTCTTGGGCCGGCCCTTGGCCGGGTCAAGGAAGGGTCAAGGCCGGCCTTTGGCCGAGGGGGAGATTTCACTCGGCCATTGGCCGAGTGAAAAGTTGTAAGCTGGCTTTCGGCCGGGCCAAAAGAGGTCGCTGGGCTGGCCAATGGCCGAAGGAGAGATTTCACTCGGCCATTGGCCGAGTGAAAAGTTGTGGGTCGGCCTTTGGTCGGGCCAAAGGAGGCCGCTGGGCCGGCCATTGGCCGAAGGAAACGTTCCGCTCGGCCCTTGGCTGAGTGGGCAGGTCTAGGGCGCTGGCCCAGGGCGAGGTTGAACCCTCTCGGAGCCTCCGTCGAGCCGTCGCGCCTTTTATGCACACAACAAATAGAAGGGTGGGAAGCCTTTCGTGTGGTCTCAAGGATCCCATTTGAGGAATTTTTTATCGTTCACTGGTGGCGTTGATTTGGGGGCTATGGGAAAAGCATTCACATGGTCAAGTGGTCAGAGATGAGCTAATAGAATCTGCGAACGACTTGATAGGGCGGTAGTGAGTGTGTCTTGGCTGAGAACTTACCCTAAAGCGGGAGTACGTCACTACCCAATTTGTGATTATGACCATGCTCCTATTTTCCTTTACAGTTTCTTGCTGGATGAAAAATGTTACAAACCCTCCAGGTTCTATGGAGTCTGGGCTAAAGATGCTTAATGCAGTCAGATTGTGGAAGGAGCCTGGGCAGGAGATAGTTTGGGGTCGAAGCTAAAATCAATAAGTAGACACCTAAAGACGTGGAAAAATAAAAAAATGCAAGAAACTGATGGGAGAACAAAAGAATGTAAGGACAGACTTAGAGAAATTCAAAGCGGAGGAAGACCTAAAGAGGGGGAGGAGGAGAGTCTGATATGAGAGTTGAGAGGGCTCGACAAAATCAATGAGAAAGTATGGAGGCAAAAATCGAGAGCGCTGTGGTTCGAGAAAGGGGATGCTAATACTAAATATTTCCATACGACCTCTATTATAAGGAAAAAAAAGGAATTATATTGGTGCTTTGAAATCAGATTCGGGAGATTGGCTTCACTGCCAACGGATATTGGAAATCACTTCAGTAAAAAATACAGTGAACTGTTTACAAAAGGTGATAATATGTTCCCTGAGGACTTGGATGTGTTAATTTCAAAGGAATTATCCGAGGAGGATAACATTCAGATCAGCCGTGTCCCTGATTCTGAAGAAATCAAAAACACTGTGTGGCTCATGCATCCTCTAAAAGCACTTGGACCGGATGGGCTGCAAGGTATTTTTTACCGTACACAATGGAACTTGGTGAGCAAGGGCTTAATATCGTTTGTTCAAGATTTCTTCAAAACAGGGAATATTCACAGTGATTATGGGGTTGCTCACATTGTTCTGATTCCTAAGACAAACAACGCAGATATGTTTGAGAAGCTGCGCCGATTAGCCTGTGTAATTTCTGCTTCAAGGTAATCACCAAAATTATTACAGGGCGTTTGAGAAGGCATTTAGATAAAATCATCTCACCGAACAAATCTGCTTTTGTTCCTGGACGTTGGATAGCGGAACTCACAATCTTGGCTCGGGAAGTGGTCCATAAAATGAACCAAAAAAGAGGAAAGAGAGGGTTAATGGGGATTGAAATTGATACGAGTAAAGCATATGACATGATTGAATGAGATTTTGTAATCAAGGTGTTGTTTCAGCTGGGAGCTTCTACGCAAGTCTTGAAGATCATCGAAGCCTGTCTGGTTTCAGCGTCAGCGTCAATTTTACTCAATGAATCACCCTTAAAAAAATTTAAGTTGACGTCAGGTCTGAGACAGGGTGACCGGTTATCCCCTTATTTATTTATCATTGCGTCGGAAGTTCTAAGCAGGATGTTAACAAGAAGTTAATGGCTCGGTGGATTCAGCATAATAAAAATTGGAAGAAACGCCCCATCTATCTCTCATTTGATGTTTGCCGATGACACAATTCTGTTTTGTAGTGCCTCAGCGGAAGAAGTTGTCGAGGTAATGAAATGCGTAAGGACTTATGAAGAATGGTCTGGGCAAAAAATTATTCTTGCCAAATCGGATATTTTTTTCTCAAATAATTGTGACAGTGAAGTAAAAAAGAGAATTTCTTCGACCTTAGATATGAAGGAATGCAAGGAGGATATTTCATATCTTGGAGATCCGATAATCATAGGCAGAAACAGGTCAAAGCATTTAAAGGATTTGAAAAAAAAAATCTTTAACAGGCTGGAAGTGTGGATGGCGAAATCTATATCTCGCGGCAGATCTATTTTGGTTAAATCAGTTGTTCAAAGCATCCCCTCCTACACAATGTCCACCTTCAATTTGCCTAAGAAATTTTGGGACAACATAGACAAGGCAACCAGGGAGTTTTTGTGGACAGGAGAGGTTTCGGGAAACATATACATGGCGTTGAATAAGTGGTCGCCTAAGGAAGCAGGTGGGCTTGGATTCAGAGACATGAAGAAATTTAATCAGGCTTTTATGGCAAAGCTGGCTTGGTTCATAACGGCGGAGAAGGATAAGTTTTGGGTAAAAATTATAAACTCAAAATATTGTGGAAAGGAAGTTTTCCTTCACCAGAAAGTGGCTAGCGGGTGCTCGAGTGGGTGGAGATACATTAGTAGCATGAAAGAGGAGATCAAACAGAATCATATAAAGCTTATTAGAACTGGAGAAGATACCTTCATCTATACATATGTGTGGGCTGATGGAACGATTATTGTTCGTCTGGAGCTTTCGTTTTTCCATATAAATGATAAGTGGCGAAGCTTTTGATTCCGGACAGGGATAAGGTTCTTGATGCTTGCGGGAGAATCAGAGCTGATGATATAATGAAAATTAAAATTTTACTTGGTCTTGGTGCAGATAAAAGTATTTGGGCAGCTGAAAATTCCGGCAAATTTAGTGTGAAGTCGGCGTACAGAACCCTAACGGGAGCTGCCCTCGATCCATCAAATATCATGTGGAATAAGGTATGGAGCTTTAAATTTAATTACAGGTATAAGTTATTCCTATGGCGGATTGGAACCAAACAGCTTGCCCACTGCCTTGCGACTGGAAAAGGGAATTCCTGGAAATGATGTTTCGTGTCGAATTTGTGGAGAATGCCCTGAGACATTGCAGCATCTTTTTTTTACTGCGATAGTGCGGCTAGACTATGGTTTGTCAAAGCCTCGGGTATTAAATGGGAGGCAAAATTGCATAGAGATGGAAAATAAATTATTAGTGAGGTGTTGATCATGAATGAAGAGGTTTACGTTGAGTTCAAAGACAACAGATTTATTCGGAAGGCGTTGACCATTCTGGATTCCATTTAGACCCATCAAAATGACTTAATTTTCAGAAATGGGAAGGAGAATTTTGAGAAGCTGTCGACAGAGCAAGTAAAAAGGAAGAAGACATTGCAGGGAGTGAAATGAAGAATGATATTTCGATCAGTGAGTCCGAGTAATATTTCAGAGACCCAAGACCAGAGTTGGGAAAGTTGGAAGCAGGAATAATTAAGCTTAATTCCGATGCAAGCTTTAAACATGGGAGAGATTCGATCGGAGTGGTGGCCAAAGATAACTCAGGTAAGTTTCTGTGGATTTGGAGATGTTGTATTAATGCGGTGGATGTGGTAGATGCAGAATTGCAGGGAATCGAATTTGCAATAAGGTTGGCTAAGTTCTACGAATTCCCCATTATATTGATAGAAGGAGATAACCAGTTGGTTATGAATTGCTATATTGAGGGTGTAGTCAGTCCGGATGAGATTTTTGGAAGTCTTTTAACAAATCATGATGGATGTAAAGTATTTTCAAAACTGCAAATTCAAGTGGGCTAATAGATTGAGAAATAAGGCTACTCATTGGATTGCTAAATGGGCAAGAGAGTCTAACACTTTCAGTATTTGTAGTCTTGGGGATGTCCCGCCTCTTGTGCGGGACAATTTTTCTTTTGAGTTTGGGGATGTTCCGCATCCTGTGCGGAACCAACTTTCCTTTAAGATTAATTGAGGTATGAGCACTCTTTTTCCTTTCGTTGCACCAGTCGAGGGCGGGAGGTTTTGATGAGGCTTTTTTTTAAAAAAAAAGCATATTTGATAAAGATCAACAAAAAAGTTTTGCACCAGTGCTCGTTTGTCAAATAGTTTGTTTTGGCCGACTTTTAAAGCTGAGTTTTAGAATTTTGTATTTATTTATTTTACTGTTAAATATAAATGAAATTATATCAATTTTTTTGAAAATATAATGAATTTAGATGGACGACGAAGCGTTCGAAAACATTGCACTCAAGTACCGAAAGTCATAATTATTTTACACGCAAATATTGTGCAGTGACAATAAAAGATGTTTGATGTGACTTGTACGAAGCTACACTTGAGTTAGAACGACTAAAATAAAATATGAAAACATTTTGATAAGTGTCTTCCCAAAGTCAAATAAGGAATGAAATTATTGTTAGAGAACATTGAAATGAAACATAATAACAAACAAATGATGGAAGAGACCATATGACGATGGATGCATGTAATTACTGGTCCACTTACGGACAAGAATATGTTAGCCTGTACACGCTCCATTTGTCTAAGCAAAGCCCTCGCACTTTAGTTGAAGATGATATCGACTCCATAAGCACTTTTGAGGAGATTATTTTGCCCTACTGATCACATTTAGAACGACATCATAAATTCTACCGACAATTAATATAGAAACATGAAGTTATTAAGAAAAATTGTGAACCGTTTCTTCATCCACGTGAGTATGTTGACACACAAAATTAATTCGCATCATTTTTCATAGCATGATGCAGGAATGGATAAGTTAAATTTAATTCATTTACGACATAAATGGTATGAATTGATAAGTTAAATTTTATTAATTTACGAATTAAATGATGTACTTAACTGTTAAGATTTTGTTTTTCAAGTATGTAAATACGTCTGCCAATATCAAGAATTGTGAGTTTTCATAAAAGAAAAAAAAAATCAAGAATTGTGAGTATATTTATAATGTATATGATATCACGAATGATGTCAGAAAGTATTATTTGATAAAAGAATTGCTGCGAGTTTAAAGTTGAATTTTTTTAAGAAGAATTGCTCTAACTAAGCCACATGAAACGTTGCAATTGTAAAATACCCAATGTTTTGCAAATGTTTAAAATCTACCCAATTAGTCTTACGTGGCATATTTTTAAGTAGTTGTATTTTCGGATTTGCCCTTTTTTTTTACTTTCCGGATGTTCGTAATTAACAGAAATTAACCGGAAATTTCGGAAATTAGTTTTAATTTTCTTTATTTAAAACTGCGACAGTTTTGTTTATTTCTGTTAATATGATTTTGAATTAGTCAACTAATAAATGCATAAACCATTTTATTTTTTCTTTAATTTTATTCATATATATTTCATTCAGATAAATTCATAAATCATTAATTGCTATATTTATAAAAAGTCGGTTACAAATTTTACTCCCCCAGTATTAGTTAATTTGTGTTAATTTGTATGCACGCACATCTTTATCTCAGATTTCGGGACTTAATTGACGCATATTACCTGAGATTTCGGGAAGTTGATATAATTTTCAACTTTCTTATTTGAAATCGTTATTTATTGGAGTGATATCTTTTTGATTTAGTCAACTTTAGCCAAATAAATTAAGAAGCAATCGATTTTGTATGATTTTATTGTTATTTCATTTCCGTAATTAATTGCTCTTCTAAACAGACTCGATTTAGTAGTTAATTTGCGTTAATTTGTATACACGTTGACTTTTAATCCTTTGCTGTTTTTAGTTTCCTGTTTTTATGGAATTCGAATTCCTTTGTTAATTAATGTTTTGATGAATATCTTTTAATTGAATTAGTCAAATGATCAATTGTATTGATGAATATCTTTAATTTGAATTAGTCAAATGAAAAATTAAATATTAAATATTTCAATATTTATTCTCGATTTCATTTTAAACTGTTGCATAACAGACCGGGTTAATTTCTGTTAATTTATATACACGCACATTTTAATCTTATCTATCCACCTTATTTCATGGGACTCAATTAACGCATATTTACCTTAGATCACGGGATTTCGACGTTAATTTTCAACTTTCAGATTTGAAATCGTTATTTAATGGTTTTAATATTTTTTTGATATAGTCAACTATCTTCTTTAATTTACAATCGATTTAGTTCATTTCTGTCATTAATGGCTATTTTAAACAGACACTGCTTTACGTGTTAATTTTGGTTAATTTCTGGTGTACAGCTACGAATTTCCTGTTTTGTAGCCTTTTTTTTGCAGTATTAATTGATATATTCCATTCTGTTTTTAATTTTAACTATTGATGCGAATAATTCCAATTAAGATATATTCTTTCCGAATATATTTAGCCTAAAATCTTGTTTGATTTAAAAAATAAAATCTTATCTTTTTCTTTCCTAAAAAGATGCCCAGATATTCGGTATCTATTACTAATAAATGAAATTAATATCAATCGAATATAATATTGAGAATTTGAAATTTAAAAATTTATTTTGTAATTCACCTATGTTTACTGATTCCCAAAATCTATATGATTTTCGTATTAATTTTGGTTAATATGTGCCTCTACTGCTAGTATTTTGTACAGTTACAAATATCCTATCCTATTTTGTAGTTGTTATTGATTATAAACTTAATTGATATTTCCCTTTTTATCTATAATTCATATAGTCAATAATTGAATTTTGAATCAGTCAAATATAATCTTGAATCTTGAAATTTATTTTTTGATTTTGAAACTTAAAATATGGTAACTGATATGAAAAAAAACACTATTTTACGTGTTAATTTTGGTTAATTTGTGGTGCATAGTTACGAATTTCTTGTTTTGTAGCCTTATTCCATTCTGTTAATAGTTTTAACTATTAATTCGAATAATTCCAAATTGATGTTAAGATATATTCTTTCCGAATATGTTTAGTCTAAAATCTTTTTTTATTTAAAAAAAAACTTTACCTTTTTATTTCCAAAAATGGTGACCAAAAATTCGGTATCTATTACTAATAAATGAAATTTATATCAGTTAAATATAATCTTGAGATTTTGAAATTTAAAAATTTATTTTATAATTCAGTTATGTTACTTATTCCTAAAATTTATATTATTTTCGTATTAATTTTGGTTAATTTGTCTCTCTGTTAATAACGTGTTGTACAGTAACTATTAATTTTCGTTAATTTCTGTGACGAATAAGTTCATAATGATTCTAGGGGAGAAGAAAATACAGATCTTATTGAAATATTTGAGGGGGAAACAAATTACAGATGTAATACAATAAAATAAGAACTATATGAACGTTCTTCTTCGTCATACTCTTTTTCTTTTCGCCGGTCGCCGACTTCTTCATCATCTTCTTCTTCTTCTCTCCGGGGGAAGTTTCTTTCATTATTTCGGGTTCTATTGATTTAGAGCTTTCTCGGTCGCCGGAGTTTTCTTCTCCTCCACCGACTTCTCCTTCGCTGGCTTCTTATCTTCCTTCGAGGCCATTGAAATCGTAGATTTTTCTTCGTAGAGAGAGAAGAGATGAGATAGTAGTACTGGTTTAGAGTGAGAGAAAGTGACAACTCGGATTCAAGAGAGAGAATAGTTACGTGCGTTTGTGTTTCGGTGGGAATGAGAGAGAGTAAGTTTGAGTGTTGAAGGGGGTTAGAGTTTAAGAGATTTGATGGGGTATATAACAACTTTCCAAAACAATTTCTCCCTCCAAAAATTAAAAGTTTTCATTAATTTTTATTAATTTCCAACATATCCGGCTCTTTAATTGGAGAGAGAAATTGAGTCTATCTTTATGCATAAAATCCGGCCATAATTTATTTAATTTTCGGAAATTAATTTCCAAAAATTACAAAACCGAAAAGGGTATAATAGTCCGATAATTTGCGTTAATTTTTACAACTGGGTATTAACCAAAACTTACAAAAAATTGGATATTTTGCAAACTCAATACTATAGAAGGGTATATAGCTCTTTATCCCTTTTTTTAACATGTATTAAACATCATGTTTCATTCATTACATTGACGATTGACCCAATGTTAAAATACATCACACATGGTATCAATCTATTACAATTAGTGCAACAAACCTAGTATAACGGGAGAGAACGATCTTTACAGGATATTATATCTTTTATGAATTATTATATTTATGTAATAATAATAGTTATTAATTTATGATTTTATTAAAAATGATATTGATAAATTTTTGTAACTGATGTGGAATAAATAAGTAGATATTTTATTTATTAAGGTACTTATGAATTTTTTAAAAAAAATATATTTAAACATTCTTGGCAATGCACATAAATACAGTTTTCTTTTTTCCAGATCTTATGTTAATTTAACAAACGAAAACCACATACCACCCGATTCGCGTTCGTTCAATCACCGACCATCGAAAATTTTTCCGCATCAAGTGTTAATCGATTTAAGGAATCCATATATTATTTTAATCTTTAACAATCTAATAATATGTTGATTTTATAAAATAATATTAGTAGATAAGTTTTCTGTCAAGTGGTATCAGAGTAGATATCGTTTGTTAAATTATTATGGTTATTTTCATATCTTTTATGTTTTAAAATTGTTTATATCAAATCTCTAAATGATTAAATAAAATTAAGAACACATATAAAAAAGTGAAAATATGTTATAAATAATGATTTATTTGTTGGGTATAATTATAGAATAGTGATATATATAAATTAAAAGGAGACTTGTAGCAGTGGAGTCTTGTAAATTATATACATGTATAGCACCGTATACAAATAATTTGCATTTTTTTTCTTTGGATTATAGAGAGATGAATCTGTTTTTCTTCTTCTTTGTCTTCGTGTGCAACTGGAAGTTCTTTTTTTTCCTTGATTTTTATTTCCTTTCGTTACGTTTTCCTAATTTGTGTATTGTTTTAGATATATATGGAATGATTTAAATGGTAGAATATGTAAGAATACTTTTTGGACTTTTTGTTGCTACGGTAATATCAAAATTAAAGAGTACTTATCACTATCTTGATTTCTTTAATTGTTATGTTATTTATTGATATATAAAGAACGTTTAAGATATACCGAATACTATATAAATAATTTTTCTCGCTAATTAGTTGTAACAAATTAATTGTTTATATAGTCAACTAACTGCTAGGATATTAAATATAGGAAACATGTAACGTAATTGTTAAGGATGTATATTTTTTTATATACATATGAAACTAATTAATTATCAAATTGTTTCAGTTTTAATAAACATTTTTTATATGACTAAAGGCTAAGTATATCTTTAGTTATATGAAATTATACGTCAGTATTTTTTTTATCAAATTAAACCATCAATTCAGTATATCTAGTATATTTTAATTGAATTAATTTAAACAATATGTTCTCAAAGTAGTCTCTGTTGTAAAAATTAATTTAATTAAAATTATATGTATAGATTTTATGTGAAATTATTCATACGAATTATGCTTAGCCCAAAGGAAGACATTGTTTTGCCGAATAATAACGTACTTGCAATGATAAATGCGTGATAATTATAAAGTGTTATTCATGTGCAAATACATTTTATAGTTTGACATAATTTATTATTAGTATTTGATCAATGCATTGTGTATTATGTGTTATATATTAATGTTTTGATTGACGGTTTCTGCATAATAAAGTTTCATTTTTTCATCATTAACTGAATTCTAAAAACTTGCGTTATTATGTTGCATAAAGAAATAACTTTACTAAAGACCACATTAGGACCAGTTGAAAATGAACATGCCTAAGGACGTTTTGCATGTTATTTTCATGTTATTCTTCCATATTTGATATATGTCATTAAGTGTTTAGGTATAGTTATCATGTTAGTTTAGTCATAATTTCATATGATTAAAAATGCGTTGGTTCGATATCTATGCATGAGATGGATTAGATTGTTTAAGTAAAATAAAACTAAAATAACATACAAAAATGCGCATTTAGAATTTGGTATTATAATTATTGTAAATATATATAGTTCAAGTGAGAGATTATTAGGAAATTATATCTCTTATGAGCTATTATATTTATATAATTGTAATAGCTATTAATTTATGGTTTTATTGAAAATGATATTGATAAATATTTTTAACTGATATAAAATAAATAAGTAAACACTAATTATTATAGATTTCCTTAGAAAAATATATATAAGCACTCTTGGTTAAGTTCCTCAATGCAAATAAATTAAGTATTTTTCTTCTCATAGAAAATTAGATCTTAAATTTTCTAGTAAAAAATATAAAGTGATTTAACAAAAAAAGACCACGCACCACTTGATTCGCGTTCGTCCAATCACCAATTTTCGAAAAAAAATTCGGCATCAAGTGATAATCGATTTAATGACCAAATATTACTTTAATCCTTAACCATCTAATAACATCTTTAATCTAGAAAATAATATTAGTAAATAAGTTTTCATATCCACCTCATCTCGTATACCTTTCTAACCTGTGGGGGCTTCGGTGTCGGTTGCATTGTTCGTGACCACACCGACGAGGTGATCGCCTCGCGTACGTTTTTCCTGGCTAGGGGGTTCGCCCCTCAGCTTGCGGAAGCGTATGCTGTCCTCTGTGGCATAGAGCTAGTTCGCAGTGTCGGCGGCAGGAGAGTGGAGATCCAGTCTGACTCCTTGGGGGTGGTGAGGATGATTGACGAGGGCGCGACGCCTGCGACAGAGCTTGGGACGATCTTGCACCACATCTCCAAGGAGGTTAGGGTGCTTGAGGACTTTAGTATTAGACATATTTATCGTCTTTGTAATGTTGCGGCGCATAATCTTGCGCGCTTTGCGGTTAATCATCACTCATCTTCGACTTGGCTGAGTTTGGTCCCGCCTTGTTCGGAGGAGGTCATTAGAGCCGATGATCGTGAGTTGAGGTCTCGCACGGCCTCTTAGGGCCCTTGTCATTCGAGTTTTGTGTTTCTATTTCTTTTCCGTTGGTTTCATTTACTCTTATCTCTATAACTACGGTTTTCCTCCGCCATATGTGAGGGTTTTTATGATATCTCGTGGCACCGACCACGCTTCCTAAAAAAAAAAAAAAAAAAACCCTGGTGGCTACGAAGTGTGGAGTGTGGACACACAAAAGGCCGAGTCCTGAAAAGCTGCTTCATTGCCAAAAAGATTGGAATATCTTTTAATTCCATTTGGCATTATTACGTGCACAAAGTGACTCAAAAGTGTTATTACTAATACAAGCCTCAAAGAAAAAAAAAATACAAACCTAAAAAATAAAGTGTTATTACTAATACACAGAATATAGTAAAATAAATTTATCTCCGATTGCACCGATAAAGTGGAGATAAGATAAAATCCACGGGACCATCTTCACTTCCACTGCTATTTTGTCGTCAATGTTGGACCCCTTTCTTTTCTTTCATATTTCACCACGGAATTCACTCGTTTGTGCTGTAACTACGAGGATAGTGTAATATAGAATAAAACATAATAAACAAAATGATCATTATACCCCTGTATATATAAAAGCCGTCGAAATTTGTCCGGGGCAAAATCGAGAAAGCGTAGAGAGGAAAAGTATTACAGACGGTGGTGGGAAGTTGGAAATCATGCATGAATTCAAATATTCAAATAATAATAAATCATAATTATAAATATCATTTTAAGTGGACCGTAACTATATATATATATATATATATACACCTTCTCTGGCGCCCTCCGACGATTCGCACCCTTTTCTTTGAACTCTTTCTCTCTCCCTTATTATAGAAATTTTAACCCTTATTCAGTTTTCACAGACGATTTTGCTTCTTAGGAACTCTAGTCTCCGACTCTCGAATGATCTAAGCCAATAACAAATTCAGGTTTTATTCCTTTTCTCTATAGCCTCGGGCTTTGTCTTCGAGCTCGTTGATCATCGTGTATATTTACGCTTAGAACTCTTGTTTTCGAATTTCTTCAATAATATTCAATTGTTTGTTCACGGACTGTGGATTCTTATTTGTCAGCAGTTCTTTTTTTTTTTTTTTAGTATTACGGCTTGATTTTATACACCTATTTTTTTAGAATCTTAATTTTTATTATACTTAATTTTTGGACTCAGAAGCTATTATTTTCATCGGCATAGGAAATATCGATTTTTATGTTTATTTTTAACTTTCCTAAAAAATGTTTCAACTTTGTTAATGGAATGGAATTTGAAGCCCTTCATCGCTGTTTGCTGAATTGAGTGGCTTAATGGTTTTTAATAACTGGTTCCTGTATAGGATTGGCGAAGTGAAAAGGGCTTTGTAAATATGGAAGACATCGGAAATGGAGAGCTTAAAGAACCTCTGTTGCAGAATTCAGACTGCATTACAATCACAATCCGTGATTCAGACCCGAAGAAGAATGAGAAAATCAGAATGATAATGTTCAGAGTTGGAGGCATTGAATGTGCTTCTTGTGCGACTTCCATAGAATCTGCACTCGGAAAGCTCAAAGGTGTACGCAGTGTTATGGTGTCTCCGCTTCACGGCCAAGCAGTCATCAAATATGTCCCAGAGCTGATTTGTGTAAGCCCTGATATGATTTTTGAAATTGATTTCAATATCACAGTGAATGCGTGTTTCGGCCATCAAGATAAATTTCATGTTATCAATCCCTTATCAGGGATTCTCGTTTTTATTCGCGATAATAAACCAACTCGTTCGATTCTTTTTTGGGTGTCGTACCAAAATTTAGATCCAAAAGGGTAATTTTAGTTACTAGCTATATAAACATGTACTATTTTGATAATAGCTAATTGTAATTGTAGATGTTTAGTAAATAGCCAGCCAAATCTGTTTACAACAATATTTGGGCCAATAGAACCCAAAATTGAAGTGCACAAAACGATTGTAAATGACTCTAAATGAAGGACAATCCGGTCCATAACTTCATGTAAACGAATGCCACGTAAACAGATTGACTATTTACAACATATTTATAGGACGTTGGCTATTTCCAAATTCCTTGTGTTTATGTTGGCTAAAGACCCAATTTTTTTATTCATGTGCCGCTAATCTACAGTATTTTGTAGTACTTAACCAATTATTATGTTTCTATTTATTGGTTATTTACTATGGTCATAGTGAAAAGATTTCCTGATTGAATATATTTTGCAGGTAAAAGAAATCAAAGAGGCCTTGGAAGACACAGGTTTTACGGCCGACGAGTTTCCAGAGCAAGATATTGCAGTATGTCGGCTAAAGATCAACGGAATGGCATGCACAAGCTGCTCCGAGTCAGTCGAGCGTGCTCTACAAATGGTGGAAGGAGTGAAAAAAGCCGTAGTTGGTCTGGCTCTGGAAGAAGCAAAAGTGCATTTCGATCCGAGCATTATCGATGCCGACCAGATTATAGAAGCCATTGAAAATTCCGGGTTCGGAGCCACTCTAATTAGCTCCGGGAACGACTTGAACAAAGTGCACCTGAAACTCGACGGAGTCGACTCTCCAGAAGATGTGACGGCGATAAAGTCAACTCTCGAGTCTGTATTGGGTGTGACTGATGTGTCTTTTGATATGGAAGAGCAAAAAGTAAGCATTAGTCACGACCCGAATCTCACCGGTCCACGCTCACTCATACAGTGTATTCTAGAAGCAGGAAGTGAATCCAAAACTTACAGCGCAAGCTTGTATATTGCCCCGAGAAAAAGGGAAAAAGAGCAGATCCACGAAATTCGGATGCTCAGGAACCAATTTCTCGTGAGCTGTTTTTTCACAGTTCCTATATTTATGTTCTCTATGGTATTACCGATGCTTCACCCTTATGGTTATTGGCTAGAGCATAAGATTCACAATATGCTCACAGTCGGCATGGTGCTAGGTTTGATCCTCTGCACTCCCGTGCAATTCATTATCGGAAAGAGGTACATTGTTTTAGCCATTTTTTCTTTCTTTTTTAACTATTATTTGCTGATTCAGATTTCTGTTTCTTCCTCCTTTTCAGGTTTTATGTGGGATCATATCATGCATTGAGGCGAAAATCTGCTAACATGGATGTTCTGGTTACTCTAGGCACTAATGCGGCTTATTTTTACTCTGTCTACGTGGTGGCGAAAGCATTTACATCAAAAACATTCGAAGGGCAAGAGTTTTTTGAAACTAGCGCAATGTTGATCTCTTTCATTCTCTTGGGTAAATATTTGGAAGTTGTTGCCAAGGGGAAAACTTCAGATGCCTTGGCAAAGCTCACCGACCTCGCCCCAGATTCAGCTCATCTCTTGACGTTAGACGCGGAGGGGAATATCATCTCCGAAACGGAAATCAACACTCAGTTGATTCAAAAGAGTGACATTATTAAGATTGTTCCCGGTGCAAAAGTTCCTGTGGACGGGGTTGTCATAGATGGTCAAAGTCACGTGAACGAGAGTATGATCACAGGAGAACCAATACCCGTGGCTAAAAGGCTAGGTGACAAGGTATGTTTCTAATGAAACTTATGCAAAGACTCAATATATGTACTGCTTCAATATGGATTTGTTTTTACTCTTGTGCAATGAACAGGTAATCGGTGGCACGATGAACGAGAATGGTTGCTTATTGGTCAAGGTCACCCACGTCGGATCAGAGACTGCTCTCTCTCAGATCGTTCAACTTGTTGAAGCTGCTCAGCTGGCTCGAGCTCCTGTCCAGAAGCTAGCCGACCAAATATCAAGAGTTTTTGTTCCAACAGTGAGTTTATAATCCCCTGTAAAACCTTACATTTTTATTTCGGTAATTCTAGTTACTAGTCATATAAACTAGGTGGTATTTGATAATAGCCATAAACGTTTTCTAAATAAGATTATTTGGACCAAACTAGCCTAAATTTCGTTCCCCACTCGTTTATTGCCCGGAATTAAAAGTAAAAAAATATAATTTACAATAAGTATTAAAATTACTAAAATCGAAAAGGGTAATTCGGTCCATAATTTCCTATAAACGACTATCACGTAAGCACATTGACTTACTAAAACTGAAAAAGGACAATCCGGTGCATAATTTCCTTTAAACAACTTCCATGTAAGCACATTGACTAATTACAACATACTTTCAGAACTTTAGTTATTTCCAAATTTCTTATGTTTATGGTGGCTAAAGACCCATTTTTTTGTTTTTTATTTATTCCGGTGAATTACACCTTTGGTTGTTATTAGGTAGTTACTGTGGCTTTCCTAACCTGGTTGGCGTGGTATATCCCGGGAAAAGTTGGTATTTTGCCAAAGCATTGGATACCGAAAGACATGGATGGGTTTGAGCTTGCGCTGCAGTTTGGGATTTCAGTTCTGGTCGTAGCTTGCCCGTGTGCACTGGGCCTAGCTACCCCGACAGCTGTAATGGTTGCCTCGGGAATAGGTGCTTCCCAAGGTGTCCTTATCAAGGGTGGAAATGCGCTTGAAAAGGCTCATAAGGTAACGCACCCAATATATATATATATACACACACACACATTACCCTAAAGATCTCGGAACATTTTGATTATAATTTGACTTTCGAAATCATCTGCTAACAGGTTCAAACTATAGTTTTTGACAAGACCGGGACTTTAACCATCGGGAAGCCCGTGGTAGTTAGTAGCGTGCTCTTTTCAAGCTTTTCCATGGAAGAGCTCTGCGAAATGGCTACAGCCACAGAGGTGGGTGTTTCACCTATTACTTGAACTTCAGACTTTTTAGTATTTCTTACACAGTGGTGCACAATTCTCTCAAGTAGCCAATTTTAAGCAATGGATTTGCAAAATACCCAAGGTTTATCTAAAATTATCGAAGTAGCCAGAATATGCAATAATCAAGTTTCAAAAATAATAAAAAAAATGAACCTTGGATTAACTCTTGTAAAAGTGAAAAACTACTGAAATAATTGTCGAAATTTTTAATTGGGTGTAGAAATTTTTGTCTACTCTATGACAAATTTGAAAGTGTGGCTGTTTCTCTAATCAGTTAGTTTAAAAACGGCTAATTTGTATAATTTTTCCCCTTCTCTTGTGTCAATCAAGGCTAATAGTGAGCACCCAATTGCGAAAGCCGTTGTGGACTATGCGAAGAAGTTGCACCAGAATCCCGAGCCCAGTTCCGGAGACGTGAAAGAGTTCGAGGTCCACCCTGGCGCGGGGGTGAGCGGGAAAGTGGGCCCCAGATCGGTTGTGGTGGGGAACAGAAGGCTCATGCAGAGCTGCAACGTCCCCGTGGGGCCCGCGGTTGAGGGCTACATTTCGGAGAACGAGCAGCTGGCTCGCACCTGCGTTTTGGTTGCCATCGACGGAGAAGTCGCCGGAGCTTTTTGCGTGACGGACCCGGTGAAGCCCGAGGCTGGACTCGTCATTTCGTTCCTCCACTCCATGGGAATCTCGAGCATCATGGTCACCGGAGATAACTTGGCCACTGGACTCGCCGTCGCTAAGGAGGTCGGCATCGATACCGTCTTTGCCGAGACGGATCCGAGCGGGAAAGCTGATAAGATCAAAGAACTTCAGGTATTCGTGAACTTCGACTTTTTTTACTATGGAAAATGACAATTTGAAAGAATATTAATACCTACCAAATTTTCTCACTTTCTAGACTCGATTCGCTATGAAATATCAACGTTAGACCTTGTAATTGGACAAATATCTAAAATTGGACTTTTTGACCACATTTTGTCCAATAATGCTCTCTAAGTTAAGCTAAACCTCATTTTTTTCTTCTCTTTTTTTAAAAACTCCTTTAAACAACCATCTTTGAACACTCGTCAAGTCAAACCTCATCTTTTTTCTTATTACTAAAAAACTCATCATCTTTGAGCACTCATCAAGTCGTATTTGATCTCTCACGTGCCCACTTCGAACCCAAATCATTATGTAAACACGAAACTGATATAGTTTTAACTTCAGATGAAGGGACTGAAAGTAGCAATGGTGGGCGACGGAATAAACGACTCGCCGGCATTAGTCGCAGCGGACGTGGGAATGGCGATCGGAGCGGGAACGGACGTGGCGATAGAAGCGGCGGACATAGTTCTGATGAAGAGCAACTTGGAAGACGTTGCCACGGCCGTTGATCTCTCGAGGAAGACCATGTCGAGAATCAGGCTCAACTACGTCTGGGCCCTCGGCTACAACGTCCTCGGCATGCCCGTTGCCGCCGGAATCTTGTACCCTTTTGCCGGAATACGGTTGCCGCCTTGGCTCGCCGGAGCTTGCATGGCTGCCTCCTCGCTCAGTGTTGTATGTTCCTCTCTCTTGTTGCAGTCTTATAAGAAGCCTCTCCAGATTCAACGCAAATGAGGACTCTTGACTCGGTTCCTTGTTTTACTTTCTTTTCGTATGCTATCCGTCCTCTGTTTTGTGGGAGTTATTCTCTTTGGTAACCCAACTGTTGTTATACAGCGATTAGGTTATTTGATTTTGCAGTTTTTCGTAATGATTATTAATTATTTGTTTCATTGATTAGGATTGTTAATTGAACTAGTGCTTTATAATTCATTCAAGAGAAACTCAATTATAAAGTCGAGATTTATCTATAAATTAATTTTACGTTTATTAGTAAAAATAGGTCTTTAACCAATGATTTAAATAAAAATACAACTAATCTCGAGCTGTAAGAACCATCTGCACTGCGAAATATGATGTCTGCACAGCTATTTCACCATGTAATTATATGGGAATTGACAGTTTTTTGTTCCTCGCGGGGATCTAACTCACGAATTTTTAACTAGAAATGATGTGTTTAACTATCATCAATGTGGAATAAAACATATTATTTATAGCGTATATACGATGAGAAATTTCATTTTGTGGGCTTAATTAATAGTGTTTAAAATATCAAACCGGGGCTCACTATGTCATTTCTATCTCAATATAGACCTTTGACCCATTTTCAAAAATGCTATCCGAAAATCTTTAAACCCTTATTATCCTCATTTACTCCTTTATTCAACTACTTTTCAACAACTTAAAAGTCTCTCATTTGAAATTTCTCATGTTGTGAGCTACAAATCATTGAATAATGGATACGTTTTCTCACTTTATCAATTGTTTTCATTTTTATACATATAATTCATTGAATGGTCGAGTTGAATTTTTTTTCGGGATTTAGGACATCATTTTCGATGATTTTCTATGATTTCCGATAGTTTAAGATGAAATTTATACAAGATTTGCGATGAAATTCAACAAAAACAATATAAATTTCCGATAATTTTCGATAACTTTCAATAGACCTCCGATAAAACAATGTTTAAGATGATTTTATAAATTTTTCCGATGACTTTAACTTATTTCCGATAATTTTCGATGACTATAGCTAATTTTCGATGGCTCTTTAATTTCCGATAGAAATTGTATATTTTTGATGGTTTAAGATGCATTTTCGACGAAGTTTTCAAAAAAAATTCCGATAACTTTCGATACTCTCCGATAAATTTCCGGTGGTTACAACAGTGTTACGCGTATGAACTCCAGAGTGCCCATCGCATCGCGATCGGGCTAGGTCGCGCCGCGATGGACTATTTTTTATGAGTTTTGATGGCTTTTTATGATTTTTTGACTTAGACTAGTTTTGATGATTTTTTTATGATTTTTTTCGATGATAGGCTATTTTTTTTTATGAGTTTTGATGGCTTTTTATGATTTATTGATTAGTTATAATGAGTTTTGACTAGTTTTGATGTTTTTTACTAGTTAGAATGAGTGTTGACTAGTTTTGATGATTTTTTTATGATTGTTTCCGATGTAACTTGATAACTATTGATGAATTGTGTTTCTCTTGTTTTTTCAGTGTACATTATGTGCAACGGTACTTGGGTGAAACAAAAAACTTATGAATGTTCAATAATGCAAGGACGTTGAGTGTCGAGGTACCGAAGTATATTACGTTTGAGGAACTAAAGACACTTGCCTACGAGAAGTTGGGTGTGGACTTTTTCAAGTTTGATTTAAAACTTGAAGTCCCGTATGCAGTTGATACGATTTGTATGATTCCAGTTGTTTTAAGCAACGATGCAGATGTGAAGTATTTTATGAGGCATTCATAAGAAGTTTCCTCTATCTGTAACGGTGATATCGAAAGAAGATGTGGCGCCTAATCAACATAGTGTTAAAGGGAAATTTTTCATGATTGAAGATTCTCATCGCCCAGTTGATAGACTTAGTCATGCAGTAAATCCGCATAAAGTTGATGAAGGAAACATAGATGACGAATGCGATAGTGATGGAAAAGAGGAAGATGAAAATGAGAATGAAGAGTTTGCGACTCATGAAGAGTACCCGAATTATGAAGATGAAAATGAGGAGTTTGCGACTCATGAAGAATATGAGGAATTCGTACGAGAATTAACAGCACCACCGGTACCATTTTGTGTGCGGACATCATCACATGAATCGTCCACGATAGATTATCCCGATGACATTATAAAAGAAGAACCATCTCAGTTTCCAACTTCTTCAACATGTGAAATTCTTATTCTGAACTTCTTATTTTAAAATACTCTATTATTTCTTATATGTTATTAATATTTCATTGAAATAACAGGAAGTTCGAAAGAAATATTTATTGGGAAAGAGTTTGAGTACAAAGAAGCGTTGAAACGAGATTTGCACTTATACGCAATAAAACAGAACTTTGAATTCAGGGTGAAGTCTTCTTCGACAAGAAGATGATATATCATCTGCAAGATTGATATATGCACGTGGAAACTAAGAGGTGTTATGCAGTGGTCTAGTATGTGGGAGATCACAGCTTACGAGAGTCAACACATTTGCTCGCAAGTTGTTCGATCAGAGGGGCATAAGGGAGCTGCACCATGGGTCATTGGTCACGTCTTCAAAGATAAGTATAGTATTAACTCAATGGCCGATTATTCTGTTCATAACATCATAGAAGAAGTTAAGATAAGATGTGGCGTAAACATATCTTATTTGAAGGCTTGGCGATGTAGAGAAAAAGCTATCAGGTATGTGAGGGGTACGCCGGAACAATCGTATCAAAAATTACCTTCTTGGTTGTACATGCTGAAGGAGAAGAATCCAGGGACCTTGACTGACTTTGTTGTCGAAGGGGAGAAGTTCAAGTACGCTTTATTTTCTCTTGGAGCCTGTCGGAGGGGATTCGCTTTGTGTCGTCCAATAATTTCGTTGGACGGTGCATTCTTGAAGACTAAATTCGGTGGACAGTTGCTATGCACTATCGGAATGGATTCAAACTCGCAATTATATCCTCTTGCGTTTTGAGTTGTAGATAGCGAATGTCATCCTTCTTGGATATGGTTTTTTTAGGAATTTGATAGAAGCCATTGGTGAATACGTACAAGATTTAGTGTTCGTATCAGATCGGCACGTAAGCATTATACACGTTGTTGAGACTGTCTTCCCCGACGTCCCTCATGGAACGTGCTACCATCATTTACAATTGAATGTGCAACACAAGTTTAAGATTGATCATTGTCGAAGTGAATTGTATGAATCTGCCTATGCCTTTGATAAATCATTATTTTTAGCAAATTTCAGACAATTGCTGACAAAAGACATTGAGATGGCGAAGTATTTGGAAGAAATATAGTTTGATCAATGGGCGAGGCCATACTTTCTTGGAAAATGGTACGTGAACTCATTTAACTTGAATAGTTGATATTTGTGTTAGTGTTATTGAAATAATTGTTATTTGTGTTGTTTTATTTAGGGACGATTTAATGACAAGTAACAATGCCGAAAGCTTCAACAATAAAACACAAACTGCTAGGTCGTTCCCTATTACAACGTTACTAGAGTTCATCCGTTTCGAGAAGAACAAGCGAACAAGTTGAAGACCAAATTGTCGCCGAAATTCAAAAGAGATTTCTCTCAAATGAATGAGAAGGCGCAATACGTCAATGTGTATGGTCTTGGTACGTACGAGTGTCACGTCAAAAATTTCAAGGGTGAGTATGATGTCAATTTGAGAGCGAAGACATGTATGTGTGGAATACCACAACAAATAGGCATCCCGTGTGAGCATGCAATCACATCGGCTCAACATCGCAATGTAGTAACTTCTATGCGAAGATAACATGGATCGAAATGTATAAAGAAGACATTTATCCAATTGGTAACAAGGAACAATGGAATGTGCCGGATGAGATACGAAATATGAGAGTCGATGTACCGGTCGAAAAGAAACAAACGGGTCGACCCAAAAAGAGTAAGCACGGTCGGAGAAGAATGAATCGATACTCATCTCAAGGTGAAAAGGTTGTTGTTCATCGGAAATATGAAAAATGTGGCGGAAGAGGTAATAATAGGGTGACATGCACGTGGAGAGTTAAAATTTGTAATTTGATTTCATGAATTTTATGTTGTTAAGTACTTGTTAGACGGTTTCATGTAATTTGTTATTTGATTTCATGTAATTTGATTTTATGAGTTTTATAATATTTTTGATGATTCAATATGAAATGTCAAAACATAAAAAAAAAAAATCTCAAACATTTGTCAAACATAAAGAGGATATGTCATAAAGTCAAAATGTCATCTATGTCAAATATAAATATAAAGAACAAATGTCAATCGTAAACATCAACGAAACTCCTCTTGAAAAAATAATCCGCAACCCACTTCTTCCTAATTATATGAATTTATTCACTTTGTAAGCTCTTGAAATCCACACCGACGAGACGATATTCACCGTACTTCACTGCGAATATCCCGCAATTACCACTGAAAATAAATAAAGAGATCACATTTAGCACTACGGACGCGAAGTTAATAATTAATAGTGATTGAAATCGCGTTACCTGTTTACGCACTGTGGAACGGTTGGGTCAACTAACCATGTAAACGGCGGCAACCTCAAATGTCCCGCATTCAGCTCTCGATACGCTCGTTCATGCTCGGCATACAATCCTGAGCGAATCATAACGAATGATAATGCTTCAATCCAAACCTACATCAAATATCAAACATAACATAAGTATTAAGATAAAGCTATGAAACGTGGATAAAGCTATAAAGGAAGACTCATATCCATCAACTCCTTGAACGTCGGGGAATTCTCGCAAATATGTCTTTGAAAATCCACGTGGATACGTCAATCTTGTAGGTCGGCTAGAAAGGTTATCCAATGTTGATTTGCGAGGTTAACGACAAACATAACCTCTTTAGTGCCCTTCCAAGACATGGTCTCGCGGTCACGGTTTTCAGTCATCGGCATCAAGATCGTTCGATCACACCACTCAACGTTCTGTACTAACGTCCCCGCTGCATCCGCCGCTTTTTGGTTCGCTACTTGCTTACTATACCGTCCATATACATTTTGGACCCATCTAGTGTCCATTACTCGAATGTCGTGCCGATACTCGTTGAATTGGCGTTGACGCCTCTTGAGAAAATCAATGATTGCATCAATATGCTACAAATCAAAAGTAAACTGTTATATGCTACAAATCAAAAGTAAACTGTTATATGCTACAAATCAAAAGTAAACTGTTGATGTACTAAGATATAGTCAAACCTATGAATTCATTAACAAGATATACGAATTCACAATATGTAAGAACGTACCGTATCCGTTAGCCATTGTCCCATGTCTAATAACACGTGGAAAAACGTGGGTGTGACATCAGCGGTTCGCAAAGGTACTGTCTCCGTCTTCTTGCCTCGATAAATGAGTGTGCTCATCCAAGTATCTAAATCGTGTAGCTCATGGTTGTTTGGAAACTTCAACGCAATGAAAGGTGTGGGACTATGGCCAGCGTACTTATGTTTAGTCGGGTCTGTAAAATCGGGATAGAAAGTACCTACAAATGTCTTACAAGGTTAGATTCACGATTATGTCGATATTCTAAAGTAAAGTTGAGATTTAAATTACCTTTTCGAATTCTCTTAGTCTTCGGAGTCGGCGTAAGAGTTACTATTGCCTTATTCTTATTTTCTTCATTTTTGTTCGTTGCATTTGTTCTCTTCTTGTACGTCTTTGCAGGAGGTGGAGGAGGATTCTGAGAAGCCGGAGAAGGTGGATGGGGATCTCGAGTGGCCAAAGGAGGTGGAGGAGGATCTCGAGTGGCCGAAAGAGGTGGAGGAGAATTTTGAGAAGCCGGAGGTAGCCCTGTAACATCTCCATACACTACGTTGTGGGTTATAAACGATATTACTTATTAACATATCAAAATTATAAGAAATAAAATTGTTAATAAACTAAACAAAACAATTACCTGATCAACTCGCATATGCTTTTGTCGACGACCGAATACTGCACAAGCATGCAAGATTGTCCCTAATGCCATCCTCGTATCATTCCACCTCTCATTTTGTTAAAATCTAAATTCATTCCACATCTCGGCAATCAAAGCAAACGGAGTGGGATCGGTACCATGGGCAGAAGCCTCCGTCAAACCGACCATAGGAACGGGAGTCGGAGTCGGTAAAGGAGCGGTCTAGCATAAGTCATAATAAATATTATAAATTAATTTTAATTTTTAAAATTAATTTCCTTCGTAAATAATCTTACAAACTTGTCGTTGAGTGTTACCAATGTAGTCTTAGTCCAAGTCATCATCTTCATCGCTCCATATATTTGCAAAATCTTTTCACGAGCTTCCTTGAACACACGAGGTCCTGCGACGGTTATCGGGATCTGTTCCATCTCCTCGTCGATGGTTTGTGGCTCCGCAATGTTTTCACGCTCGACTGGGTACAATGACGTACAAAGCTACTCCTCCAACTTCTTGTGAAACTTAGTTTCATCGATCCGAGGTCTCAACATTTGTTAAACGCTCAACTACAATAACAAAGAGAATTTGATTTGAGATGTTAATATATAAACCAATACGAATAAAGTTCAAAAAGATGACGTTTTTTTTCTCGAAAATCTTCTCGACATCTTTGCTACCGGTAGACCATGAATGCATCCTCGGAAATTGAATTCCCACATTCTTGGAGAATTTCACACCCACTTCTGGAATGGCTTCGTATGCCCAATACTAAACGGCATGCATGTTTTCCGTCAATGAGTACTTCGCCTCTTTCTGCGAAACATTCTTCTCACCGAGCTTTTTTTGGAGCTGTTTGTAGCGTTGCACCATGTTGACCGAGAGAGAAGATCGCGTCGCATTCCAACTGATACGACCCCAAGGTAGACTATAGAAGAACGAAAGGTCGTCTACCAATCGTAGGTACTTGTCGTCGACCGATTTGTTGTGCTCGATTCTTAGAAGATATCCGTAGACGAATACACACAACCCCAGCTTAAAACAATCTTCGGGAACACTACATGCGTTCATCATCAACAATATGAAGTCCAATGTTATAGTTTTCTGCGCATTCAAGTAATCGTGCATGAGTCTGTCGCTGCGATGCGCGTCTTCTTCCAAATTTGCTGGACCATCCTCCATGGAAAGACCGGTCACAAGAGCATACTCGAGGGGGCCGAAACGTACTATTTGGTTCCCCAAACCAAAATTAATTTTCCCTTGTACGAATGGTTTCACTTTTCTCTCTAGAAGTGAGTGGATGAGCACCAAAGAGAAGATTTAACGGAATTTCACAAAAAAATTGCGCAAAAAGAGTCTCTCAAAGTCGATAAGCCAATCCGAGACTTGTAAACCTCGCACTCACGTGCTTCAACATACTCGAACCGGTGTACGTAATGCCGCCCGAAAATCTTTTGTCGCAAAGGTACGCCAATTTCAGCTACAAACATAAAAAAACATTATTTGAAACTCAACAAAACTTGTAAATAAAACTTGTCAACAACTCATTAAAACTAGACAACTTGCCAATAAAACTTATCAACAACTCATTAAAATTAGACAAGTTGCCAATAAAACTTATTAACAACTCATCAAACTAGATACAAACTTACAGAAACTTGTCAAAAACTCATCAAAACTAGACAAAAACTTGTCAAAAACTCATCAAAACTAGACAAAAACTTGTCAAAAACTCATCAAAACTAGACAAAAAATTGTCCAAAACTCATCAAAGTTAGACAAAAACATATCAAAACATGTCAAAAATTATTAAAACTTGTCAAAAACTCACAAAACTAATCAAAACAGGTCAAAAAAAGCATATTAGAAAAATATATGGTTTCATCTGAATAACCTATCGGAAATATATCGGAAGTCATCGGAAATTAACCATTTATCATTGGAAATTCATTGTCATCGGAACCTAATCGAAACCTATCGGAAATATACCAGTGTCATCGGAAATATTTTAACCATCAGAAAGTTATCGGAACCCATCGGAAATAACCAAAAGTCATCCGAGTTTTTTAAAAAATTTATTCTTAACACAATTCATCGGAGAATAATCGAAAACCATCGGAAAAGGGTTGAGTTTCATCAGAAATTTATGAGTTTATAACCCGACGAGTTCAAACCCTTAAACTCAAGAATCTAAACCCTCGAAGGTTAAAACATACCTTTTTCTCTTGTATACTGATTGTAGATAGTCCCGACGAACTCGATGAAGACACTCTCGACGTTCCCGACGAAGACTCCCACCCGACGAAGTTCCCGACGAAGACCCCCACCCGACGAAGTTCTATCGGAGACCGTTGAAGAAAGAGCTTAACCCTCGAAAAGTATCAGAAATGGCCGAATGTTTTTTTGGAAGGAAAATGAAGATAGAGATGTCGGCTGAAGGGTTTAGGGAGAGAAGGGTTAAGGGTTTTTTTTGAGGTTGAGGGCATTTTTGTTCGAAAATGGGTCAAAAGTCGATAGTGAGATAGAAATGACATAGTGAGTGCACCTTTGATATTTTAAACACTATTAAGCCCACAAAATGAAATTTCTCTATACAATTTCCATGTTCCTTCGCCTTACGTTCACTTACAATTTTTTTTAATGCAAGCTTTGCTTGCGGTGGGAATTGAACTCACGCCCTCCAACTTGAAGGGGTGTGCATTACCACTAGGCCATCCTAGTTAGCAATCACTTCCAAATATTAGATGTAGGAAGTTTCAAGTATTATGTTAGAAGTTATCGATCAACGAAAGGAAAGGGCCATGTCAAGATGAGACATTTTGGGGTTAAAGTGCTTAAAACCACCTGAATTATTCATCTAAATTTTGGTACAATGAGTTATATTTACTCAAATTTGGGGCCTAACTTTTCATCACTCAATTTTGGTGATAAATTATTTTTATTTACAAATAAATCCACAAAAATATTAATATATAATTTAGACCATAATTTAAATATTTTATAGAAAAATACATATTATCAATGAAAAAATATTATCAATATTTGGGATGTTTATGTAATATTTTTTTTTCTATTAATGTCATCCAATCTAATGTTTGTTTTGTTAGTTAATTTTAATATTTTAATATCGTAATATTAACATTATATTTAATATAAATATAATTTAATATTGTTAACATAAATAAATTAATTAAGTTTCAATAAGATTAATACTGATATAAGCTATTAATAGAGGGTTTAATGAAATTAATATTCAAAAATATAAAAAGATAATATTCCTTTTCGAGGTAAAGTTTGGTATTGTGGGTTGGAGTGAAAACAATTTCACAAAGTTTGATAAAAAAAATTAACACAAATTTAAATTTTAGGTTGGAATTCAGGTTGGAGATTATCTTATTTCCAGTGGAATTATTGGCTTATGGCGTTTTTCATGAGTTCTTTTGTAATTTGAATCACACAAATTTGCCGAATTAAATTTTAGGTTTGAATTCAGGTTGCAGATTATCTTATTTCCAGTGGAATTATTGGCTTATGTCGTTTTTCATGAGTTCTTTTGTAATTTGAATTACACAAATTTGGCGAATTGACCATATGTTATAAACGTTTTTTGGTTATGTATAACGTTTGGTAAAACTTTTGTAAATGTCCAAAATGATGATTGGCATATTTAATAACATTATTAATTTAATTTTTTATCCTTTATATTTATTTCCGGTTTTAATTTTATTTTGAATATTTATTTAATTTCGTTTTCTAATTTACGTTTCAAATTTGAATTAATTTATTTTTTATTTAAACAATTTTTTGCAATTTGATATTTCCTTTTAAATTCTAAAATTATGGGCGGTTTAATTGACCAATTATTTTCAGATTAATTAATAAAAAACTTTCATTAATGGCCGGATTATCTTATTTAGTTATTTTTGGGACTTTTAATATTTTTAATTAATTTTATTATTTGATATTATCTCTTTGTTGTTGATATTCAATTTACACTGAAATTATTTTGTTCCCGACGTAAATTGAACTGCTTTTTACAACGTAAATTAAATTTTACACTGATATTGTTCGTTAATTGATATCCAATTTAAAGTGAAATAGAATTGTACTAACGTAAATAAAGTTACGTTTTACAATGTAAATTGAATTTGAAACTGATAATTAGTTTTTATAATGGAAATTGAGTTACGTTTTATATTTTATTTTTAAAAAATTTGTTTCAAATTTTCAAATAGTTTATTTTTTTATTCAAAAAATATATTAGTGGTTGATTAAATCATTTTAGATCCTAGAATCGTGGATATTTTATTAACCTTTTTATTTTTAGCTTTTTTAATTAAAAATATTCTTTTATGGTTGAGTTAGTTTATTTTTGTTATTTTCGAAAATTTAAGATTTCAGCCGATTTTATTTCTTTGATATTATCTGTTTTCGCTGATATTTATTATAAATCAGTTACTGTTTCCATTTTTACTCTCTTCGAATTTGTTCAGTGTTCGTTAATTGATATTCAATTCACACTAATATTGATTTGTTCCAACGTAAATAGAGTTGCGGTTTACAACGTTAATTGCATATTAATTAAGAAAACACGGTTTTTGATAATTTTACTATAAGAAGTCAATCAAAATTTTATCCATAAATTTGAAATCAACATCAAAACACGAAAAAGATCACATCATGAATATTTCTTCTTCTTCTTCTTCTTCTTCATCATCATCATTGTCATCGTGTTCACGAAGAAGCCGATTCTAAAAAAATTGATTTACAGAAAAAATTTCAAAAATATAAACAAATTAGATACCAAAAAGAAAATAAATACCTGTTAATCGCCGACCGATTTACGTCGTTGATTTTTTCCATCGATGATCGATCGAAAATGGCTTGAGTTTGTTCATCGATGAATTTTGATTTCAGCAGATTTTTTTTAAAGTGGCGTTTTTTGCATGCGTTTGAACTTTATCTCTCTTGAAATCTGAAATTATATATATAAGTTAATATGGTGCAGTTATTATTCAGTAATTTACGCTGTAAATTATTTTCTGAAATTAAGTATTTAAATTTCATTAAAATTTGGCGGAATTTTTGTTTTTGGGAGTAATATTGGAAATAAATTTTCGTTAATTAAAGAAGTGAACATTTAGAATTTTTTTTTGCAAAACGTTGGATAAGGCCAAATTACCAAAACTATATAGGGCTACATTATACATTAACCCTTTGAATTATTATCTTTTTGGTCGATTTTATCTTTCTCTGGTCGCTTGCCGTTTAACTCTTGTTATGTCATTTAGGAAACAATGTCTCCTTTAGGCTGGTCTTCTCTTGTTGTATCTCTAATTTCACGAAACCATCTAATTGTCCACCACGTATTTTTTGTATTCATTGTATTCAACAATACACTTTAGAAGATTGACCTACAATTCCGTAAATCTCTTATTGTTGAGATGATTATAAATATACGACAATATTTCCGAATGAACCTTGTTACAAGAATTTGTGCAATAACTTTGGAAAAACATTCATCATAAGGAGCCTCTTGATATCTGTGTTATAATATATGTGTTATAATATACGATTAGTTCAAAATGCTCAGAATGATACAAGAAAAACAACTAGAACAACACTTAAGGTATCACTGCATTCGTAACTTATAAAAGTAGGAATTGTGTTTTATAAACAATACTATGTTATCAATAACTTTCCAGTTCTAAACTTAATGCACCAGTTATTAAATCGAAGTTATGCCCTAGATCAATAGATATACAGAAACACAAAAATCATCATTCAATATCTTAAGAAATAGACCATCAATACCAACAAGAATACGATAGCATTATATACCATCTTATAGAGCTATAAAACCTATTGCCGAACTCATACAATGTACAAAGTGAAAGTAATAATAAGAGAATGACAAAATGGGTATCGTTATTCATTGTTATAACTCTTCAATCTCATGAACTTGTTATTGTTGGTATGAAAAACTAACTCATGACATAACGTCATTAAAGAATTCTATGCCCAGTCGATGATAGAATTCAATTATCTTATCTCACATTCTCTTTTATGTCCGTCATTTCGATACCTTCGGTCATTGAATGTTGTTATTAACTATGAATTATCTCACATTCTCTTTCCGTCATTATCTCGCTTCGTCATTATCTCACTGTGTTATCTCACTGCTGCCTCAATAGAGTCCTTCGGTATAGAGTATCTTCGATTGGTGTATTTCGAAACCTTGTTTTTCTGTTATGATCGAACTATGTATCGGGATCTATCCTCTTTCTTGTATTATTTATTTCATAATGGTCTTGTCTTATTGTATGAGTTCTTTATTGTTGGTTAGAAAAACCAACCTTAAGTTCCGTAGGTTATGCTCTACGGGCTCTTTATGTAGTGTCTTTATATGATTTTTCTCGAAGGTATATTCATGTAAGTATATGAATGCAATCAAGTTCTATAATGTTTCATTGAATGTTCTAGCTGTTTTTCTGTAACTCGTTCATGTCGTTTAGATTTGTGTTGGTCGTTCGTTTTTACTGATCTTGTCGTATCTTGTTTTCAGTAACTCCTTCATGTCGTTTGCTTTGTTGCTTGTTATTTTCAATAATCTTGTCGTATTTTTTAGTTTTTCACCGATTTTCGTTTTCTGGTGTTTTTTTAAACCAATTTTCGCCGTATGTCATTGCCATGTCGTTTGGATTTGTTAAATATATTGCAAAATAAACCCACTGTACCGAGCCTGCTTTTCATTGAAAGAGAAAGGGAGTCGCTGCTTCTCATTGATCATTTTCACCAGATAAAACCTGATTTGGAGTCTCCTAAACTGCTACTCTCTCTCTCTCTCTCTCTGAAAACAGTTAAATCACAGACATAATACTTCGTGTAGCCAAAGGTAAGTTCTGTTTATTTTTTCCTTCCTAAAATCTGAACGCTGTTGTTTTTGGGGAACGGGCAATCGTTCCATAATCCACGTCACTAAGCCGCTTAATCTGATTAGGGTTTTATCTAGATTTAGGCGAAAAAGGTCTCGCCTTTACTCATCTTCTCACTGGAATCAGAGCGCGGAACCAGTTTTCAAGTACCCTTTTTGGTCATTCACTGTTTGCTTGAGTCGCCAAAAGCAATCAAACATGGTAAGCAGGAAAAGACGCAACCTTTACGGGTTTTCACATTATTTCGAAGAGGAAAAATATCAATCTCAGTGAAGCTAAAGGTTGGAAATTTCAGTTCCGGGTTTGATTCTACACAAAATGGACAGCTCAGTTTTGGGAGGGATTCTAGACTTAGAGTCACCACAGCCTCATCATCATCATCACCAAAGACGCCAAACAACCCAGCTTTTCAACCACCCATCCTTAACCGAAACCAATCCAATCTGCGCCGGAGCCGCTTTTCTCTTCAATAAAGGAAAATCAATTGAGGCGAGCGAAGAAGAGGAAGAAGAAGAAGAAGAAGACGAGGCAAACCACAAAGAGGGCAAAAAGGGAAACCCTTTATGGCAGCGGATGAAATGGAGCGACGAAGGGGTGAAGCTTCTCATTGCCGTGGTGGCCTGCGTCGGAGACGACGGAGCAATCTCCGGCGAGGGAGGGCAGAAGAGGAAATCGGGAACTTCACTACAAAAGAAAGGGAAATGGAAAACCGTGTCGAAGATCATGATCGGAAAAGGGTGCCAGGTGTCACCTCAGCAGTGCGAGGACAAGTTCAACGACCTCAACAAAAGGTACAAGAGGCTCAACGACATCTTGGGGCGAGGAACAAGCTGCCGGGTCGTCGAGAATCCGAGCCTCATGGACTCGATCCCCAATTTATCCGCGAAATCGAAGCTCGACGTTCAGAAGATCCTCGGATCGAAGCACTTGTTCTACAAAGAGATGTGCGCTTATCACAACGGCCAGGCCATCGTAATCCCCGGCTTCCACAACCTCGATCATCATCATCTCCATAACACCTCCGACGAAGAACCAGAAGAAGAAGAAGAAGAAGAAGAAGACGCCGAGGAAGAAGAAGAAGAAGAGAATCATCGCGATCATGGTCATCATGAGGATGTTGATGATGATGAGGATCGAATCTTGGAGGGAAAGTCGGCATGGGAGAGGAGAGAGTGGGTGAAGAAGAGGAGAGAGGAGCTCGAGGCGAGGAGAGTGGAGTTCGAGGCCGAGGCATTGGAGCTCGAGAGGCAGAGATTTCGGTGGGTCAGGTATTGCGGGAACAAGGACAGAGAGCTCGAGAGGCTCAGGCTTGAAAATCAGAGATTGAGCCTCGAGAATGACCGGAGAGTTCTTCATCTCAAGCATAAAGACTTCGAATTGTCCCACGCCGCCATTGACAGGGTTCAAGCGAGAGATAACCACATTGACTTGACTACCCCTCAATGAATACATATGTTTGTTATCTCTATTCTCACATTGTTAAGAAATTTCGAATGGGCTTTGTAAAGTTTGAAACTTTTTTACTTTCTGCTCTTCAATGTTCAAAAAGAGTTTTGTATTGAACACTCGTATTTGTATCTGTGAATGTAATATGGTTTCTCGCTTCGAAATGCACAGGCATTGTTGATAAAACGCAATTCCTGGTTTTATGTATTGCCTATTTAATTTGTCGAAAGTTAAGGTGGAATATCCGAATTATCATTTTCATATGCATAAAAGAATTGAATCATGGTCAATATTAGGTCATCAAAATTAATAGAGTTTTGTTTCTTTTTTTTTTGAAAAGGCTTAGAGTTTTGTTTCGTGAACGCTAGTTATATCCTTACAATATTTTGATTACCTTATTTATTTTTCCCGCCAAAATTAGGTGATGTTACTCAGGGTATCGCCAAGCTCATCATCGTCAAGATCGTCTCTGTTCCTCTCCATTAAAGCTCGCTTTATTCGCTCTCAAAGAAGGAAGAAGAAGAAGAAGAAGAACGAACCCACGAACTGGGAATCGAACCATTCCTTCGTGGAATCGAATCCTCTCTTGTCTCTCGTAGACCGTCGTTGCAAATGCGTTCCTCATCTGAAGCAAATCCAGTCACAGATGACCGTGTCGGGTCTCATATCCGACCCGTTTGCGTCGAGTCGCCTCGTCGCGTTTTGCGCTCTGTCAGAGTCTCGGGATTTCGAGTATTGTCTCAGGCTCTTGTTTGCCTCGGACTCCACAAACGCCTTCTCGTGGAACACCGCCATTAGAGGACTTACCGAGAGCGAATCTCCGAGCGAAGCTCTCGTTCTGTACAAGATCATGTTCGAAGACGGTCGTGGATCGAGACCAGACAGGTTTACTTACCCGTTGCTACTCAAAGTCTGCGCGATCTTGGGATCGAGTTTGGTTGGGTTTCAAGTTCTCGGCCACGCCGTGAAGTTGGGTTTTCACTCCCATATGTTCGTCCACAACGCAGCGATTCACATGCTCGCCTCGTGCGGAGATTTGAGGGCTGCACGGAAGGTGTTCGACGAAAATCCTATGAGAGATTTGGTTTCTTGGAACTCTCTGATCAATGGGTATTCTAGAGCCGGGCTTCCGAACGAGGCGTTGACTATTTACGAAAACATGGTGACGGAGAGGGTTGACCCGGACGAGGTCACGATGATCGGGCTCATCTCGTCGTGTGCGAAGCTCGGGGATTTGAATAAAGGTCGAGACTTTCATCGAGTCATCGAATCGAACGGCCTGAATTTCACCGTCCCTCTCTGCAACGCGCTCACAGACATGTACGTGAAATGCGGCGATCTCGAAAAAGCTCGGATATCATTCGACGGAACGAAGAACAAAACCGCTTTCTCATGGGCAGCGATGATCTCTGGCTACGCAACGTCAAACCTTTTCTCCGAGGCCCGAAAGCTGCTCGACGAAATGCCCGAGAGAAGCCCCGTCCCATGGAATGCGATGATCGGCGGATTCGTTCGAGCGAAGCGAGCGAGAGAAGCCCTCGATCTCTTCCACGAGATGCAAGAAAACAAAATATCCCCCGACGAGAACACCGTGGTCGGAATCTTATCGGCTTGCTCTCAGCTCGGAGCCTTAGAAACCGGAGTTTGGATCCACCGCTTCATCAACCAAACACCGAAACTATCCTCCAACGTGGCGGTTCGAACCACTCTAATCCACATGTACTCAAAATGCGGCGAAATCGAGAAATCCCTCCAAATATTCGACGAAACAGCCGAGAGAGAACGAAACGCGCTGACCTGGACCGCGATAATCTGTGGGCTCGCCTCTCACGGGCGGGCCCGCGAAGCCCTGGCCCGATTCGAATCCATGATCCGCTCCAACCTCGCCCCAGACGACGTCACCTTCCTCGGCGTCCTCTCAGCCTGCTGCCACGGAGGCCTCGTCGAGGAGGGTCGGAAATACTTTTCCGAAATGGGCCCGAGGTTCAACCTCAGGCCCAACGAACGGCACTACTCGTGCGCGGTGGATCTCTTGGGCCGGGCCGGGCTTTTGGACGAGGCCCAGAGGCTCGTCGAGGGAATGGGCCTCGAGCCCGATGCAGCGGTCTGGGGCGCCTTGTTCTCGGCTTGCCGGGCCCGCGGTGACGTGGCGAGGGGAGAGAGAGCGGCTTCGAAGCTCCTCGAGCTCGACCCTGGCGATAGCGGGAACTATGTCTTGCTCGCGAATATGTATAAAGAGGCTGGGATGTTTGACGAGGCTGAGAAGGTTCGGAGGCTGATGAGGGAAAGGAGGGTTGTTAAGATTCCGGGTTGTAGTTCGATTGAGATCGACGGTTTGGTCTCCGAGTTCGTCGTTAGAGATGCTTCGCATCGTGATTCGGAGCGGATTTACGTGTGTTTGGTTCAGTTGACGAGCGAGATTGAGATGATCGTGCGTTCAGAGATGAGTTTCTTTTTGTGTTTTGATTAGTTTTTTTTCAAAATTTTCCATTGGTTTTTAACTTGATAGCATGGATTATGATAGTATTCGTTGTTCATATGAAACGGATATAGAGTTGACTAATTTTGCTGTGTTGGGAAGATTTATGCGTTTGAGTTACGTAACCGCGTTCAAGTTTTGGAGGTAAATATAGGATTTGATTTGATGGATGAGCAAGTGCAAAATAAGATGAAGCAAAGTTAAGGTTGACTCTTGAGACCATAATGTTTCTGTGAGATTGAAAGCAGGCTTTTTGGACACAGAGTAGCTATTTTTAGCCGTTACAAGACTTTGCTAAGTAACCAACTTTTGATTGTATTGCAATCACTAAATCAAAATAAACAAAGGACAAAAATATTCTTCATCATACAAACACTTTCAAAACATACTCACGTTAACAAAATAAAACAAATAAATTTAGAAAAAATAGCAAAACATGAAAAAAAATATAACTCATCTTATTATAAGTAGCTAATAAAAAATATACAGATCTTCGTAGCTAATTCAACTAACCAAGAGAATGTTACCGTGACGGTTGAATATTACGTCTTAGTCTGATTTTTGTCTTCCTCTCTCTCTATTATGTGCGTGAATAAAGTCAACGAAAATAGACATGATAAATTTGAACCGGTGAGATATGATGTACTTCGAGAGGTTTTAAGGTCTTGTATGACGTCCATGCTCTCAATGTATTCGGGGATGAACTCGGCTTCGAGTCAGATTAGGGCAACTTTGGACTTTTCTTTTAGGTGAATATCTTTGGATTGAGGTCGAAAACGTTGTGAAGAGAAAGGAAACAAAATCCAAGTTTTCAGAGACACATGCCGAGATCTAATGTGGCATCAAACACTCGGCAGAGAAGTCCCTAGCAAGCTCAACAATGTATTCAATTTTTTCTTCTTGGATTGAAGACGAATGCGTAGTGTATATTTCAAAAACGTTTGTTTGATAGAGAATGAATGTGTTGGTTTTTGGAAGCCCATCAATCATAATCGATGAAACTCAAGTTTTGTCGAAGTCCAATTTGTGCCTCAACTCACTAAGACAAGTCTTCGATGTCGTTCGGAACTTCAAGGTAAACTTCTACATACATACAAAATTTGAAAAATAAACAAAGAAAAAAGTATAAAAACGAAAAAAAATTTATATATTTTGTCTTCACAAATTACTAATATTTTCATGTTTTTGATAAAGAATGATAGGAGTTTGTTCCTAAAACATTTACCCATTATATTTTGTGGGCTATGGGACTTCTAAGACACCCCACCCCAAGTACGGACTATAGAAAAAAAGAATTAAATCTAATTAATAACTGTATGAAATTATAAGATGGGCCTTGAGTTATCGATTCAGGCGTATTATAAGAAAATAAATAATATAAAAAAATTACATGGATTTTCAATAATATCATTGGACCAAAGACCAAAGTCCTAAAGTGAAAAGATAAGAAAGGGTCCCAAAAGAAAATAAGAAGTCTCAACTCTCAAGTCCAAAGAGAAACTAAGACCAAGTTCGAAAGGGAGAAAAAAAAGCCCAAGCCCAAATCTCAAATCTCTCTCTCTCTCTCTCTCTCTCTCTCTCTCTCTCTACCGTGCCGAAACCCTAGATCTCGATCGACGAATCCTCGTCGCCTCCGAACCTCGGCGACCGGTTTCCGGTCACGGAGTCCCCTTCTTCTCCTCGCTCTATCGGGTTTTCGTCTCCGGCTCTTCGGTATACAGACACTAATATTTTAGCCTAATATTATCGTACTGGCATTTGTTCTTTTGTTTTCGTTTATTTGTGTGGCTTTCTCGCTTTATGGAGTTTCCGGAGAAAATCGTGTCTTTATCTGTTCGGATTAACTTGGAGCTAATTTGAGTTCGAAATCGAAGCGATCTGTCTATAGAAGTTGTTTCTTTGATCTGGGCTTGTTATATGGCTTGTTTCTCTATCTAAAGGCCCAAGTTTTTTTTATTAATTTGTTCTATTATTTAAAATAAAAATTTACTGAAACTTACATCACATGTTTTTGCCTCATTGGTGTTTAGTTTACTGAAACTTATATTACAAATCTAATGCTGTGTATCGTATACCCCAAGATCTATAACTTTTCGCAGATGTTCGAGTCAATAATGATCTAATTTGGCTCTAATGAACTGGCCTCGAACATACCTGTTTTGATGGTTCATTGTACTCAATTTTGTTTAATGTGATAAAATAGTACTCAGCTGAGCCCTTAGTTTCTCTTTTTTTTTTCAATAGTCTTCTCTATTTGAAGCTAATTTTTTTCCATCATGAGACGACTGTGACTGACCATACCTGTACTGTACGTGACATTGGAGCAGGATTTCACGCTTAAAGTAGAAAAACAAAATAAAAAAGTGATGGGTGATTCAGTGGAAGAACAGATTGTAGCCACGGAAAACGTTGATGAGGAAATGGCTGACGCTCCCGTGGAGGAGCAAATTGCCTCTGTATCCCCGGCCGAAGAGCAATCTGTCCCTGACCCGCCCATAGACCATGATTCGGTGATGGTGATCGAACACCATAATACCGTGGTTGAAACCTCGCTCGAACACCACCATGTCGAAGATCATAATGCTGTGGTCGAAACCCCGATCGAGCACCATGACCACGCCGAAGATCATAATGCTGTGGTTGAAACCCCAATCGAGCACCATGATCACGTCGAAGACGACAATAAGATGCTTGGAACCCAGATCGAGCACCACAACGTCGAAGACGACAATAAGATGCTTGAAACCTCGATTGAACACCACCACATTGAAGATCATGATACGGTGGACGAAGTTGAAGACCATAATACAGTGGTTGAAATCTCGATCGAGCACCACCACACTGAAGATCATAATACGGTGGCTGAAAACCCGATTGAGCACGAGCAATTTGAAGATCATAATACAGTGGTCGAAAACCCGATCGAGCACCACCGTGTTGAAGACCATGATACAGTGGACGAAACCCAGATTGAGCACCACCAAGTTGAAGACTATAATACAGTGGTCGAAACCTCGCTCGAGCACCAGCATGTTGAAGACCATAGTACGGTGGTCGAAACCTCGATCGAGCATCACCACATTGAAGACCGTAATACGGTGGTCGAAACCCCGATCGAGCACCACCATGTTGAAGACCAGAACCTGCCCGAAGACCACAGTACGGCGGAGGAACACCACCGGATGATCTCCGGCGAACCCGACCCGGCCATAAATAACCATGTCGAAGACCACCACAATTTCCACATTTCCGTTGACCCAGAAGAACACCACCACGTCGCTGAAGAAGATCACATGGTCTCCGATCTGACCGACCACCACGTCGACGTGGACGACCACCACATGGTCACCGTGGCCCACGCATCGGAACACGACGAATCGGCTGTGGCCCACTTCGAAGGCGAGCAAATGGATTCCATCCACATCATCAGAGAGGACCAGATCGAAAGCTTCCGAATGGACGCAGATGAAGAAAACCAAGGCCACATGATGGTGACCGGAGACGAGGTGGCGATCATGTCCAACAACCACGAGATGCAGGTCTTTGAGGAGGACAAGCTTCTGATGACTCCGTACGAGGGGGAAACCCCGCCGAGCAAGCGGAGGAAGAAGAAGTCGATCGTGTGGGACTACTTCACCATCGAGCCCGCGGGAGAAGGCTGCCGCCGCGCCTGCTGCAACCAGTGCAAGCAGACTTTCGCCTACAGCACCGGCTCCAAAGTCGCCGGAACGAGCCACCTGAAGCGCCACATCGCCAAGGGCACCTGCCAGGACCGCACTACCCTCGGCACCCCGGCCCGCTCCAGCGGTGGGCCCCGCAAGAGGTACAAGACTGGCTCCGGTGCGGCGGCAGCTCTGGGGCCGGTCCCCTTCGACCCGGACCGGTGCCGGCACGAGGTGGCGAGGATGATCATCATGCACGACTACCCTCTCCATCTTGTCGAGCACCCGGGTTTTTTAGCCTTTGTGCGGAATCTCCAGCCTCACTTTCAGATGGTGAGCTTCGACGCGGTCCAAGGCGACTGCGTGGCCACGTATCTGATGGAGAAGCAGAACCTGATGAAGGTGGTGGACGCGATCCCCGGGCGGGTCTGCCTCTCCCTCGACATGTGGGGGTCGAGCCAGAGCGTGGGCTACGTCTTTGTCACCGCCCACTTCATCGACTCCGACTGGAAGCTCCAGAGGCGCCTCTTGAACGTGGTCATGGAGCCTTACCCGGACTCGCACGCGGCTTTGGGCCATGCCGTGGCGGTCTGCCTCCATGACTGGAGCCTCGAGAATCGCCTCTTCTCCATCACGCTCGCCCAGCGCCTGCGAGATGAGGAGGCCGCGCTCGAGACTCTCCGACCTCAGCTCTCGGTGAAGAACCCGCTGATCCTCGGCGGGCAGCTCGTCCTCACCGGCTGCCTCGCCAGGATCTTCTGTGCGGCGGCCATGGATGTCCTCGACGAGGGGAAAGACTCGGTACGGAAGGTAAGAGAGACCGTGAAGCTCGTCAAGACCTCGGACTCGCACGACGAGAAGTTCTGCGAGCTGCGAGAGCAGCTCCTCCCCCGCTCCGAGAGGAGCCTTTCCGTCGACGACCAGACGCAGTGGGACACGACCTACCAGATGCTCTCCGCCGCCTCCGGGCTCAAGGAAGTCTTCTCCCTTCTTCACGCCTCCGACCCGGACTTCAGGTCCGCCTCCGCCCCAACGGAGGACGACTGGGCCCGAGTCGAGACCCTCTGCCGCCACCTGAAGCTCCTCCACGACTCGGCGGTGATCCTCTCTTCGCAGCCCGGGAGGCCGACGCCGGTGACGTTCTTCCACGAGGTCTGGAAGATCCAATCAGAGCTATCCCGGGCGGCTGAGTCCGAGTCTGAGTCCGACAAATTCTCGGCAGCCGTGGCCCGACGGGCGAAGGAGAGGGTGGAGCAGTACTGGAAGGAGAACAGCCTGGCTTTAGCCGCCGCGGTGGTTATGGACCCACGATTCAAAATGAAGCTCGTTGAGTTCAGCTTCAACAAGCTCTACGGGGCGGAGGAGGCGGCGGGGCTGATCAGAGTGGTGGAAGATGGGATTCGAGAGCTCTTCGAGGAGTACTCGGCAGCAACTCCGGCGGCGGCTGAGGCTGCTCCGGCGGAGAGCAACGGGCTGACGGACTTTGACGTGTACATAATGGAGACAGCTCGGGTTCAGATGAAGACGGAGGTGGAGCAGTACTTGGAAGAGGCTTTGCTAGCTCGGGTGCACGATTTTGACGTTCTGGGGTGGTGGAGGCTCAACAAGCCAAAGTACCCGACTCTCTCGAAGATGGCCACGGATATTCTCTCCCTCTCCGTCTCGGCTTCGACCTCGGTCTTCAAGACTAGGCCCAACGAGATGGATGCGTATCGGAGCTCCCTGAGACCCGAGACACTCGAGGCTCTCATCTGCGCCAAAGACTGGCTGCTCCCTTCTGATCCTGCCACTGCCCTCCTCACCATGGAGTATTGATCTCTTCCCCGTTCTTTTTTTTCCTTTCCCTTATTCATTGTCTTAGTGAAATATAGGGTAGATGAGGGCCAAGGACTGGCTGTATTTCTTCATTGTCGTTGCAACTTTTTCGTTGATTGTAATTCTTTTTAGGTTTTTTTTTATAAAAAAAATCTAGCCTATAGCGAGAGCTTAGCGTTTTGACGAGTCTCGATGTCTCTTCTGTTGTATTATAACTGTATTTACCTGCGAAATCGACCTAATATAAGAAGTCTCTCAGAGCTCCAACCGTTGAATTTGAGAGCAAATTCAAAATGGAAAAGTTGTACACAAATTTCTAGCTGCTGAAGCATTGGAGCTTGATAGGCTTGGGCGAGTTCTTTATCATTTAAAGCACAAGGAGTTGGAATTGGCTTGTGAGATAGCGATAGGTTATAGCCTGACAGCGAGATCTTAACGTTTTGACGAGTCTCGGTGTCTCTTTAATCGCATTATCTCTGTATATAGCTGCAAAAAAAATCGACTTAAAATAGGAAGTCTCTCAACTCTCCAATGGTTAAAATTTGAGAGTAAATTCAATATGGAAAGTATGAACGCAAGATTCTAGCACAGGGAGTTGGAAGTTGGAATTGACACGCCATTGAAAGGGTTCACGCAAGAGACCACATTGACTCATGAGGAAGAGATAGGATGCTATTTTGATTATACAAATTCAGAGATTTTCAAGTTTTTCCGTTGTTATATTTGTTTCGACTCTTCTGTACTGAAGCTGACATTGACCACATGTTAAAGAAGTTAGATGCTAAAAGGTCATCATTGTCTTAGCATCTAGATAGTATTCGATTGTTCACATGAAATGGTGATGTTTTGTCATGAAGAATTACTGCGTTGGGTAATGAACCGTTCAGGTTTAGGAGGTAAAGAGCATAGGATTTGATTTGATGGATTAGTAAGTACGAAAGAAGAAGAAGCAAAGTTAAGGTTGACTCTTCAACATTGCATCTCTGACTGACCAGAATGCTTCTGTGAGATTGAAAGCAGGCTTTTTGGATACATATATATGACAACATTCATATTTACATGTCTATGTAATGTATTATTCTGATTTGTGAGAGCAGACAAAAGGAAGGAAAAGAGGCATATAATGATGTGTCCTTGCCTTCCCTTGCACGCTGTTTCTTTTGTTCCCTTCTCATCCTTCACTCAATTCATACATTCATGTCCTCTTTCTGACATACAAATATATACATATCTCTGTGTATATATATATATATATAATCACATGGATGACAGCCTTTTTCAATTTTGGTCAGAGCTGTGAAACCAACGTAGCGGTACAAAGCTTAAACTCATCACCACCGCCATGAAAAAAGTTCGCAATGTTACCACTCATTATTATTGGTCCTAAAAATATTTAATAAAAATAAAAGTCATTCATCGAGAAGAAGAAGAAGAAGAGTGAGTGTAGTGAAAACTTTTGTGGCAATGGGACAAAGAATCATTCTTTTTATCACCTTTCAAGAGTCAAAACTAGATAAAGAACCCTAAAGTGCAATCGGAAAACAAATCAGATTCCTAATCTCACTATATATATGTATATGAATTTTAAAAAATTAAATAAAGGTTGCATGTGATTTATATGGATAACTTTGGGCAGCGTTTGAAAAGCCCCATATGGATTAGCCTTCACTTCCTCAATCAAGTTTTACATTAAACTTTAGTAAACTAGATTCTTACGGAAATCCATGGCTAATTGCTAATGAGAATCTTAGGAGATTATTAGCTTAATAATTTTAAATATGTATAATTTTAGGAAAATGTGGAATAGGTGGAAAATATAAAGACAAAAAAAAAAAAGAAGATGGGGAATAATAGATAATGGCACCGCAGAGAAGGTAATGATTTTGAATAATGAGAGCTCGCACACACATGGCATATTTGAGGGCATTACAAATACTTTTTTGGATTTATTTTGGTTTCACATGTGTATCAAATCCCACGCAAGCCTTCCTAACACATGAAGGACTCTTCACTCACACGTCATAAAGTAGACCCCATCAACGAGAGCTTCCAAAAATATAGTGTGGCCTCTATACCTATTTTACTATAATTAATCAACATCAATACATTAATTTATTTCCTATATGCCAAAACAACATGCTCAAAAAGAGCAAAATGCTCAACAAACCTTCATGCAATCCATAACTTCAATTCACGGCTATGGTTTCTTTATCAAAATAAATGCAAAAAGTAAGATTGTTATTTTTTTCTTTCTTTCAAATAAAACATATGAATGCCTTTTAACAATATATTCGGAAATTATTCGGCGTTTGACCCTACATGGTCCATGATGATTGCATTAGTTTGAAGAACACGCATACAAAAATGCTCTCTTGTTCCAAATAACTTTTATTTATTTACTATATAGGTAAGAAATAGCTAAAGCAGATGAAATTAATGTAGGATGTGTTTGGTTTTTTAGGTTTGATTTTCTAACGAATCAAAGTATACACCAAACTCTTTTAGTCAATAGGATTTTGGTTATCTCGGCTCAACCAAATTAATGACATATTTTTGCCATTTGCAAGCCAACAACCAAAATTTTCAAACCTCAACAACAATCTTTTCATGCAATTTAGACCCAATTTGCATGCATTGCAAAGTGGGCACTTAAGGCCTTCACAATATGTGACATTTTGTTTTTGTCTTCAATAAGGACATAAATGATTGCTAGGGAACTTAATTCCTACCTATGCTTGTCCAAGGGCATAAATTCAATGAATTAAAATCACTTGCACAAAATTGAATGACAAAACAGTAGGCTGTTTGGCTCCTATTTATTATAATTGGTACGACAATCAAAACTAGTTGGTGTGTTTTAATTAAGTCTTATGATTGATGGGAATCCAAAATAAAAACAATTCTCAATAAATTACACACTAATGACATGCTGTCGTAGTTACAGAAGTTTTCACATATTTAAATACCAAGAATTTTGACAATCAAATAAATCACAATCAATTAATATCCACACATAACCATATAAATCAATGAGTATATGGGTTAAGAAAAAGGATCGAGAAAGAGATGGTGGGTAAGGAAGGTAAGCCAAAAAAGAGATAAGAGATCGATAGAGAGAGAGGGAGAGAGAAATGAGCTTCTTTTTGTTTTCAATAAATGAACGTATCGTCGTCCTTTATTATCGTGGGACGCGTGACACTCGATCCCAATCTCTCTCTCTCTCTCATCAAACTAAACGGACTTCGCGTGTATCTCAAACCCCTTTTCTCTCTCTCTCTCTCTGCTTAAAGACACGACGAACAAACAAACACTGATATTATTACTCTTCTCTTCCGATTTCAATGACTTTGAAGAGTTCGCTATCGAAAACGCACATCTAATCTCGTCCCGTCTCAGGAAAATCCTCAAATGTAGGTTCTTTAATCTCTATCTTTCTCTCTCTTTAGCTTCTATTACTTGATATTTTACTCACATTTTCCCGATAATATTTTCGGACTAGATTTCTCGCTCTCAATTTCGCCATAACTTTTTGATCTTTTGTCTTGTTTTGTTATCTGCATTGTGTAGTGAGGTATTCTGTCTTTTTTTTTTCCGCTTGAATTGCGTGAAAATGAGGGAGCTTTATTATTTACTTTCGCTTCGAGAGATATATTTTTCTTTGTACTAAGTATACGGACCTGTAAAAAAAAATCTATCTTTTATCTTCATTTATTTGCTATTAATTCTTCGAGTACAATTACAAAACTTCAATTTTGTTTCTTCCTTTCGTGAATCTGTCTCTGCTTATTGATCTGAACCAGTGTCCTTCGATTATGGATTTGTGTGGGTCTCCGAACGAAAACTGAATATTTATTTTAATTTGAACTCTCTTATCAATTCTCCTTTTGTATCCATGAGCTCGTATCTGTGGCTAAAATGTTTTCTTGCTTCAAATGCACAGGAATTGCTGACGAAACACAAGTCCTGTTCTATCGATTTTCCCGTTGAATGCACAGGAATTGCTGAGAAAACACAAGTCCTGTTTTATCCATTGAATTTGTCGATAGATCAGGTGGGTATACATAAAGATTTGATCTTGACTTGATCATGCTCAATATTAGGGCATCAAACCTAATGTTGAATAGAGTTTTGTTTAAAGCAGGTAAATTGTCGAAAAGATGAGCTGGAACTCACAGACAGAGGTTCATTACATGAACACTAGTTATCCTTACAGTAACGCCGGTAGCTTTATGGAGTATTTCGAAGGCCTAACTTACGAGCACGTGAATTTCATTTTCTCCGGCGCTTCACATGCTCAGGTATATACATACATACTCATTTACGTTTTAATTTCAATCGAAAGTTACAACTACGATACGGTAAATGTCTTGATTTGTGATGATTACTCATTTACGTTTTGGTTTCAATCAAAAGTTACAATTTTGAAACTGTTCTCTCGATTTGTGATGATTACTCTGTCATTGTTTTTTTTCTTCTTTTCGTAGGAGAGTGTATATCCGTCTCAAAGTAGTGCTAGTTTTTACAAGTTTGGGGTATCGGAACCCGGAAGCAGTTTGTACTATGATGTGGACCCGAGTTTCGAAGTTCATGATTACGATCTGCGAAATGGCGGAGGCTACAGAAGGCCCTCCGAGAATTCTTCGACGATCCCCAATGATGATCACGCCGAGTGGGAAGGAAATGGGAATATCAATGCTCGTGAAAGTCGTGTTGATTGTAAGTTCTTGTAGCTTTATAATTTTTGTTTTTGTTTTTATGTAGATACAGTGATTTCTGGAGGGAATTTTAGTTGTTGTGGTTTATGCTTTCTCTGACTCGGGTATTTATATTATTTCAGGTCCACGTAGACATCACAGTTCTCAAGATCACCAGGTATGTTGCGCAGATGAATTATCTCGACTTTTGTTTATATCTCGAATCGATAGTCTTATTGTACTTGTTCATGAAAATATTTTTTTTTTCTCGCGATTATGCAGGTCGTTTGGCAAGACAACGTTGACCCTGACAACATGACCTACGAGGTTAGATCTTACAAAATTTTTGTTTCTTTCCCCATTAGTCGATCCATGTTTTATAATAGTCGTTTTCGTTTTGATTTGGACCATGTATGAGCTAAGTATGTAAAAAAAATGAAGTTATTGTTTTCAAAATCGCAGTTGAGAGCCGATTTGCTTACTGTTTTTGGAGTGTGTGTGTGTGTTATGTGGTTGAATCTGTAGTGATTTCTGAGATAGAGGATGTTGAGACATTTTATTTACAAAACTATCCTTTCCCAAATCCAGGAATTACTCGAGCTGGGTGAGACTGTCGGAACTCAAAACCGAGGTCTTTCTCAAGAGATGATTGCTATGCTTCCGGTCTCGAAATACAAATACAGCTTCTTCTCGAGAAAGAAATCACGAGGAGACAGGTAAAACAGTCAAACACTGTTCACTTCTCGAAGGGACTCTTATAACTGGATATGGACTCGAAATTTGAAATGTTTGTTTGGTTTGGGTATATATATATATAGATGTGTGATATGTCAAATGGAATATAAACGAGGCGATCGAAGAATGACGCTGCCGTGTAAGCATCTCTACCATGCTGGCTGTGGCTCGAGATGGCTCAGCATCAACAAGGTAATCAATCAAACACTTTCGAATCAACTCGTTTTTAATGGGAAATTCTAGTTACTAACCATATAAACATGTAGTATTTTGATAATAGACAACGTTTAGTAAATAGCCAGGTAAATGTGTTTCGAATAAATATTTGGACCAATATAACTCAAAATTCGAATTGCACAAAACGACTGCAAACGAAGGGCGATCTGGTCCATAATTTCCTGTAAATGACTGTCGTGTAACCACGATGGCTATTTACAACATATTTACATAGCGTTGGTTACTTCCAAATTCCTTATGTTTATGTTGTTTAAAGACCCAATTTTTTGTTTTTTAATTGCTATTATTTATCAACTGTTTGAATCTCTAATTTTTTTTTTTGGGTATAGGCGTGTCCTATATGTTACAAAGAGGTGTTTGGGGATGCATCAAAGCGAGTATAGGAAAGATACTATACTATACTCCGGCCCCGAAAAAGTTTGAGCTAAATCTCTCTTTCTTCCATATATACGTAGACGGGTTTGTTTCGGTTTCTTCCACATTTTTTTAGCTTTCCACTTTCTTTTTTTTCCTTAAGAAGCAAGCATTGTATTAGTTTTTCTTTTCTTCTCTTCTCTTCTTCATATGATACGTGACTGTGATGAACTTGATACGTGGAGTGTGTAGCAAACTGTGGGTTTTGTTTGCTTGGTTTCAATTTTTTTCCTTTTTAAACTCAAGTAGAGTTTATGTACAGCTTGAACTGTTACAGGAATAGAAACTTTGGCTTTTTCTGTTGACCTCTCACTACAGTTGTGGAAACTGGAAAAAATGTTTGGCTTTCGTGTGTCTGGGCTTGTGTTGTGGAAATTGTCATTCTTCATGGCGAATAACAAACCAAACAATTAAAAGCTCAAATTAGTGCTATATATTTTTAAAAAATTGGTATAAAGAAATCTATCAGATGAATGTATAATTCACTATACTCTATCAGATGAATTATTTTGCAGCAATTTGTGTTTGTTGATCTAATTCATCTGGTCAATTTGTGTTTTCACCAATTTGTATGTGCATTTTAATTTTAATTTTGGCGACATTTCATTTTTCCGATGACTGGCCAAAATGTTTAATATTACTAATCTAATTTTTCGTAAATGTTGGTTAAACTATCATAAATACGACGTGGTATCGTTTATGCGTGTAAATACATGAACTTAGTTATAAAATTTACGAAACATTGAGTGAATAACAATGTGAAATTGTAAATATAACTATATACTTAATAGATAATTTTGTTTATATCGGCTGCAGATAACCAATTGTTTCTCTTCCGTGTTTCGATATTCTTTATATAATATATTTCGATCAATATTCTATGGACTGATTATTATTTTGTAAAATAAAATCATCAGCAAACCATCAGCCAATAGGTTATAAAGTGTAGTAATAATGTCAAACACTCAACATAAACATATGGTCATGATTGTAATATAATTTTACTTGCACATGATCGATCTTTTAATTTATTATGTAAAATCAAATGTTCACATACTTATATAGAGCTGGTAATATTTTAAGTCCTCACTCCCGAGTGGTGTTTTTTGGTGTTAATAAGCCATTGAAATGCACGGATTTTTGGTGTCTCTACATTATTCCATATTTGGCAAAATGAATGTGATGCCTCCTTTATATCTTCATATCATAAACTGCATGATTCGATTTTGACTATTAGCTCATAATTAAATACTACATTTGACCACTAACTTTTTTATATATATTTAATATCTTGATAATATGTAAGAGCGACGTTCCCAGCTAGTCTGATACACATCAATAATAACTAAAAGTTATATAATATATAAAAAAAATTGCTTAAAGTGCCATTGTAATTAATTTTTTTTTCAAAATATCAGTATAAAATACTAAAATACCAAATACCTCTAAAATATTTTATTTTTACATTTTAGACCATATTTATAATAATCGGTTACTATCTATTTTTTAAACAAAAAATTAAACTAAAAATGTTAAAAACTATTGCACCACTAAATTTTTTAATATTTTAAATTTTTAAATTTTTTTTTATCGATAAAGTAGTGTAGTATATTTGTGTAAGTTTTATATTTTTAAAGGGTAAATGGTGTTTTCAAGTGAAAATATTTATGTTTTGGGAAGAAAATAAGTTTTGATAGATTATGAAAATGAAAGAAAAGGCGATAGTTTGGTCTATTTTTTTCTGTATAAAAAGACATGGAGTTTAAATGAGGAGACATTTATACATGAGAAGACCTCCAAAAGTATCATGCATCATATCATACAAAAAAGAAAACTCCAGGGAATATTTGACTTTCATGATATTCTTCCTTAATAGGTTTATATTGGCTCGTTCAAACTTACATACTGTAAAGACAAACATATAAGAGAAAACCGGGAATAATATTTTGTAGTTATTTGTGAATGAGATCCAACTACTACCACATCATGTTACTTTGATGAGAGATTGTCTTACTCACAGTTAATATACGCATATATCCTAATTGCGTATGTGTTTATAATAGAAAAATTGGACTAAATAACACTTGCAAAATAATGTTATTGTAATTTAGTCATACGTTTTGCATTTTTAAAAATATAGTAAAAAAAAATGGCGTAAATTTTTTCTATTTATTTTACTTCCAATAGTGCCCTGTTCAAAACATTATTTTTTCGTAATTAATAAAACACTATTTTTATAATAAATCCGTTTTTTCATATTTATTTATTCTGTTTTTAAATAACCGCATATTTCTATAAATAACCGCTGGTAGTAACTGCCTATTTTTATAAATAACCGTCTATTTCTATAAATAACCGCCGGTAGTGAGGTTGATTTTTTTTGGTAGTGGATATTAATATCGGTTGATCTTTTTTTTCGAATTTAAATTTTCTAAATACGTTTTTTTATTTAGGGGTAATATTGTCATTAAAAGCGGTTTATTTTCGTTTATGGCTATAAACCAATTTTTTCAAAAAATTTGCTATTTAGCAATTCTTAAGTTTAAAATGGATATATAACTTATTATCCTTTTATAATATCAGTGAACTCACATATATATGTTCATGTTCAGACAATTTGGTATATAAAAAGGGCGAACAGATAAGTTGTAAAATATTGGGTAATCACTTTGATGGTACATTATGTGATTCTAAATGGCAATGCAGAGAAAATAATTACGTCAAAATATTATTCCGGCTAAAATGTCAACAAAAATAACAAGAGAGCATGTTCATGCATGAATCTATCCAAAAGGACGAATGTTATCGTTGTTTCAAGTTTCAACAACAAAAATAAACACAAAATATTTGCAAGAAATAACTATTTTCAGAATTAGATATAACTATGTAGTTCTATTATTTAATTAATTATTGCGTTGCTATAACTTTGATACGATATCATAAATAAAACAAAAAATTTTAAATAAAAATGATATTAGAAGGGCAACGCGAAGATTGCTATGGTTCACTAATTTGTAACCTTGATTTAGTCAAGCTATGGGGAATTTGATCTAAAGCCTATAAATATATTTTCTACAGAAATATATAACGCTACATATATATAACAATATGAAACATATTTCGTGACATTGTTAAATAGGCACTCTTTAAAGAATATTTCCACTTGTTCTTAGTTTTTATTTTTTTGAGAAGACCTTCTGCTGCAAATTCTCAGCCAAATTAAATGTTCTTGAAAATGCAGCACATAAGAATATTATTATATACTGAGCATATGGGGACATTAATGGTTGACTTATCTTTCATTTATTCTGATTTCCTCTCTATTCTCGAAACTAAAATTAGCAAACTGCTAATACAGACCACATTTTTTATTCTTCTTCCTAAAAGTGAATATTTTTGAACTACTAAAAAATATACAATCGACCATGACACGTTTCTCTACGTATATACTAAAATGGATATGTTGATTATGGTGATGGTATATATTTCTACTTGTATTTATGTTGAAAAGGTTGATTCTGGTAATTAAAATGGAAAACCATTATTTCGACTAATTGATTGATGTCGATCGACGACTTTAAAACAGGAAAACTACACTTTATGTAAAATGATAAAGAATCATTCTCTATACATCTTAATATTGATTAAGAAAGTGCTTCCATCGTCAGTTTCATCTTCCTATTGCGTGAATATTTATTTATTTAAGTCGATAGAGAAGTGGCATATATATATTGAAATGGATATGGCTGAATAAATAAGTGGTTATTATTTATGATGGTCAATTTTAAACCAGGATGAATGATGTGTTGGGAAAAAAAAATACATACATGGGCAAATAGATCTTACATGTATATTGATAAACTAGTTAGCTGTGCTGAATAATTCTTTCGCAGAGAAACAGTATATATAGAGGGAGTTTCTTTAGAGCATATCATTCATTTCATAAACTAGTATCCTCTCTCTAAGCTGGGCTGAAATATGGTGAGGTTGGGACATGTTCTCGCGTTGGCATTTTGCCTTGTATCTTGCACCGCTTCCACAGCGGAATATAGGCGGCCGTATACCTACCCTATTCCTCCTCCTCCATTACCGCCACAAAAGTATTTAATTCCTTTTATGCCATTCTTGCACCCCAAGTCACCACCGGTGATGAATTCGCCTCCATATTACTACCGTTCGCCGCCGCCTCCTTATCTTTACAATTCTCATCCGCCACTTTCTCCCTCACCACTCCCACCCTCGTATGTTTATAAGTCTCCACCACCTCCTCCTTCGCCCTCTCCACCACCATCATATGTTTACAAGTCTCCGCCTTCTCGTTCTCCATCTCCACCACTTGTGTACGTCTACAAATCTCCACCGCCGCCATCACCATCACCTTCTCCACCATATCTTTACAAGTATTCTCCACCACCGTCTCCATCTTCACCACCTCCACATGTCTACAAGCCTCTGCCATCACCGTCTCCATCACCACCACCTCCATATATCTACAAGTCTTCGCCACCGCTCTCTCCATCTCCACCACCTCCATATGTCTACAAGTCTCCGCAACCACCGTCTCCATTTGCACCACTTCCATATGTGTACAAGTCTCCGCCGCCATCGTGTCCATCACCACTACCTCCATATGTCTACAAGTCTCCGCCACTACCGTCTCCATCTCCACCACCTCCATATGTCTACAAGTCTCCGTCGCCACCGTCTCCATCACCACCACCTCCATATGTCTACAAGTCTCCACCACCACTGTCCCTATCTCCACCACCTTTACATGTCTACAAGTCTCCCCCACCACCATCTTCATCACCACCACCTCCATATGTCTACGAGTCTCCGCCACCACCATCTCCGTCTCCACCACCTCCATATGTCTACAAGTCTCCACCGCCACTTCCATCGCTATCCACCCCACCTCCTTACATTTATAACTCCCCTCCTCCGTCTTCACCCTCTCCGCCGCCACCATATGTTTAAAAATCTCCACCACCGCCACCAGCGTACATTTACAAGTCTCCTCCCCCACCTTCACCCTTTCCACCACCGCCATATGTTTATAGGTCACCCCCTCCGCCTTCTTCCTCGCCACCATTACTATCTTCACCATCTCCACCAACACCTTATGTGTACAAATCACCATTTCCACCATCGTACATTTACATGTCTCCTCCTCCACCACCACCATATGTCTACAAATCTCCTTCTCCACTGTCACCTTCTCCACTACCACCATATATCTACAAGTCACCCCCTCCACCTTCATCCTTACCACCACCTCCATATGTTTATAAATCACCACCACTGTCATCATCATCACCTCCACCGCCTTACATATATAAGTCTCCACCTCCACATTCCCCCTCGCCTCCACCACCATATCTGTACTAAGTAACCACCCATCGCTTTCGCCTCATCCGCCTTACATTTACAAGTCACCACCCAAGCCTCATCCGCCTTACATTTACAAGTCTCCACCGCCATTTCCACCATTTAGCCCTCGTCCTTACCTTTACAAGTCTCCTCCACCACAACCACTACCATCATCTCCTTGTGGATACGCCTACGGTTCTCCTCCACCACCTAAAATTAACGAAGTTCTTATGATGCTTCAGAGTTGAATCCCTTTCAACATCTTAGTTTTTGTGTTTTTGTTTCATGAAAGTTTGTTTTTCATTATTTCTCTTTTGTATTATCGTATTTGGTTCCTAGAAATTGTGTGTGTAGTTTGTCTCACTTGATTGTAAGTGGCTGAAATATTTGTTTTATGATATGCTCAACTTATGGTTAAAAAATACGGGCTCTTTATCTACACACTTGCAAGTAATAAATAGGAAACTAATATGTAATTAGTGTAAAATTTTCATAACGCTAGAGTATCAATACATTAATGGATATATATTATATTAAGTAAGAGAATTACGACAAATCTTGTTTTTATGGTCCATTAGATCCCATAATTTCAGTCACGAATTAATACTATAATAACTCTCATTTACGTTTTTCTTGATGGGAAGAAAATGGTTATAAATTGAGAGATTGAATTTTGGTCTCTAATCCGATAATTTCATTTCTAAAAAACACACACCATCTAGTTTTGATATTACTATGATTTAGAAAAGCAAACTATCATTCTGTGGAGCGCCGACGAGTCATTTTGAGTCTACGTTAAGCTCCGACGGTTTTTCAATAACAATAGCCGGAGGTAAACGTTTGATCCATTTTTAGCTTCTGCTTTAAGGTTCATGTTTCTAACCATGTGTGTTTGGATTAGAAACTATAATATTCTAACATTTGGTATCAAAGTAAATTCACAATCTTTGCCTTGTTTATGAAAATCATGTTCATGAAAGTTTTTCGGATTTTTGTTTTTTTTACGTTAAAACATGAAATTTTTTATGCGAATCTTGTGAAAAATTGTTATATGTTTATTTTGACTTTTGAATCGCTTAACTCGATGTTATAATGAGGGAGAACGAGCCGGGTCTTTAAACGGGTCTCAACCGGATTATTTTGACCCATATGGAGGTTGAAGACTACTAAAAACAACATGTAGTTGTTGTATGACGTTGTTTTAGTCGTTTTCAATATTATTGTCGTTTTATTCGGTTTGTCGTCGTTTTAATCATTCTGTAATCTGAATATTAATTATCTTGGGCATGTTTTATTCAAACTCATTTGGACCTGTATTACATGTTATCAGCATACAATATTCTATTTATAATCACTGTATGGAAAAGTAAATAGAAACGGTTACACATAATTAAAGTTCAAGTTGATATTCAATATGTTTAAGTACATGTTCAATACGTTCAAGTATTTGCTAGTATTTTTAAGCATATATTAATATGCTATTTATCTAAAGTTGTATGTTTTATTATTAATATTGTTTGTAATATACATATAACATTTAGCATAATGACTAGCTTAATATTATATAGCTTCAAGTTTATTTTTTTTAGTGCTTTGTATGATTTTAATTAATTAGAGAGTAGCCACAACATATTTAATTAATCTAAATCGTATATTTAAAATTAAAATCACATAAAACAATAATTGTGATTATTCATAAGGAAACCTGAACTCCTCTCAATTACCGAGGAAAGTACCCCTAAGTAGGTTGATTTTTATGAAAAGTTGGAAAACTACTACGATCATCTACTAGTGTAAGAAAGAATCTGAAACCATTATGTGAGATAACCGAATATGGTCCTCATGTATCTGTTAGGAATTCTTGCCCACGAGAAGATACTTATGTAAATTCTTGCTGATATTATTGGTGAAATGAAGTTTGACATTTATTCGAATTGAAATGGTTATTTCTTATGTATTAAGATTTATAGAACATTCATCATTCCATAGCCTCCGTATCAAACCCAGTCACGTGCTGGGCACCTGAGTTCGGACGGTGTGCTAAAACAAGGTCGATGACTGATATACGCATGTAAAGCTATATCGAAAGTCATATATGTGGAACATATGAGTAAAGGCTGATCACAATGTGAGAGCATTCTACACGTGTGGTAAGTGTACGACCTGGACAGACTTTTGGGGTAGATGTGTTATTTAAGAACCGTTACGACGCACTAATAAAGGCCACTATGATGATTACAATGAGGCTTGATCTAAATCCTGAAGTGATCATGGACACTGGATCATGTTTCTGAGATCTTTAACTCATTCGCTAAAAGTCTATCCATGCTAATCACATCTTATGTCTTGGGAGTTTTCTCAGAGCATGATTCAAGTGAGAAGTGATTTACAGACACGGAATCCAGCCTCCCGGAAAAGAGGTTAATGTTCACTCACCTAAGGGTTGATTCCAGAACCGATTGATTGCGCGCACTTACGAAGTAAGTTAACGTTCGAACGAATCTTTCGCCGGTGAAGAAACGATGCTTATGGTTGACGTGTATCAAGAGAAGTATAATAGAAAAATTGAATTATCTAGGCACGGGTGAAACCTAGAGGATCTTGATCACAAACTGACTATATCAGTGGACATTCGTCACGATGAGTAAATATAATTCTAGTATTAAAGAAGAGTTCAGTCTTAGATTACACGGTGGAGTAATGATAAAGACTACACGAATCGATGAAAAAGAGATAACACTGGATCGTCTTTTTCGTCGGGTTCGCTAAGCTTCTACTACTAGGTCTATAGTCTTCGATTCAACTCTGATAAAGGCGGATAAAAAATTTCGAATGGTAATGTTGTTCATTATTTAATCTCTTTTGCTGTAATGGTGATTGACAACATTACTTCTGAAAAATAGGTATTCGCAGAATTAACAAAGTGTTTATAGCATAATTGTATTTATTGTTGGATCAAATAAATAAATAATTAATTTGATTTTTGGGCTTGGGAATTTCGGATTGGCCTTGGCACATGGAGTGGCCAAAAATCTCCTAGAGATATGCCCTAGGGGTAGCCGAACTCCCTCCTCCCTTTTCTCCTTGAATTTCTTTCTAAAGAGAGAAAATCTCTTCCATAGATATTGATATGATGGATGAGAAAGATTGTAGATTCACTCTTGAGATCTAATGGTCCATATTAAATCCAAATGAGAGAAAAATCTCTAGAAGGAGAGAATATCTCCAGAAGGAGAGAATATCTCCCAGAAGGAGAGAATATCTCTCAGAAAGAGAGAAAATCTTTATGTGGTTATACCCCATCCAATGCTATAAATAGGAATAGAATGGAAGAGGAAAAATAACTCATTCTTCACAAAGAAATTTGGCCAACTCTCTCTCTCTCTCTTGGCCGAGTATTTTCCTTCCCCTATTCCCCGGAATTCTTAATTCCAATCCTAAATAAAAGGAGCGAGATCATGAAATAATCTATTTTCGAGATCTAGTGAGATATCGACTGTGTCCACTCATCTTTCTTATTCGCCTCGAAGATAATATTTCAGAAGACTACAATGTCATCATCGAATACTAAATCAGACGAAGGAGTTGTGATGCCAAGTAATTGCAGATGTAGAGTTGATCGAACGAGAAGACTATGGTGATCACATATATAGTCCATCCCGTGCTTTACCATTGCCAATATCTTCTTCATCTTCATATTATGTATGAAAAACTCATGTTGTGTGAATGAAATTGTAATTGACGAATCTTGGGTTAAGCAATTCACTGACATTATATTAAATTTAAAATCAGGTAGAAGAAGTGCATTTTTAAGTGTCAAGTTATCATTTATCCGAATATCACCACAATTATGAACATGAATTCTAGAATTATTTAGCAATGTTACTGTGGAGTTATGTAATTTTCTCATATTTATGAAAATATTTTTGTTTACGCATACATGTCTTGAGGCTCCAGCGTCAAGAACTCAATTTGTGCTTAAATTAGAGATACAACTTGAGACTTTGTTTAAATTTATTAAACTTGGATTGGTTGTCGCATTGTTGATGGTTGTATGAACTTCTTGATTGTCTATCCCGTGAGCTGGTTGGAAAGCGTATTGATTATGATGAATTTGATCGCTTGAGAGTCCTTGGCTTGAATCATTCTTGAACTCCGGTTGATTATCTTTAAAATTCAAAGAGCCTTCTGCAAGATTTGTTTAATTTTTAGACTTCGGCTTGTATCCAAGTGGATAACAATGTATTTTTTTAGTGTTTATCGACTGTATGCCCTGTCATCTTGCAGTGTGTGCATACCAGCTTCTCTCTCTTGATGAATTTATTCAAATCGTTCATTGTCCTAGCCATTAGATTGGATTGATCTCCTCTAGTAAGATCTGAACTCACAGCTCGTGCTTCTCTTCTTGGCAAATCATAAAAAATACTTTGTTGATCGGAGGGAGCAGATCCATCATATTGATCTGTCCTCTAACGGTGTTGAAAGAGTCATTTAATCCCATGAAAAATTTCATGACATATTCTCCATCATAAAATTTTAGTAGCTGCTTTTATCCTACACATATACAAGTGCATGGTGGCTTGGAATTTCTCAATTTTTCATGAAGAAGCTTGAGCTTGGTGTAGTACATCCATGCTGGATCTTGATTCTGGATCAGGATTATAATCTCTCTTTTGATCTCGAATATCCGAGGTCCATTAATCTGCTCATATATATGTTGAAGATCTTTCCAAATATCAACCGCCGATTCACCATAAGTGATACTCGACTTGATTGATTTTGTATACGAGTTGGTGATCCACTGGTGGAGATGTTGTTATTACGCTCCCAGGAGTATATGTGATTAGGGTTGGATCCGTCTGATTTATTGATCAATCCGTTAATGAAAATTAATTTATTCTTGATCTGCAACACCATCTTCATAGATCTTCTCCAGGAGTGATAATTTTCTCCGTTCATCAATTTAGTGACCAAAATCATCCTCGACGTATCTATGTGATGAAGGAAGTTAGGAGCGACGATTTTATCGATCGGTTTTTTCTGGGCTATAGCTCTGCCAACAGAGACCTCTTCAGTTGTCAATTCTTCGATCGCCCATTGTTCGAACAACGATGAATCAGATGATGCAGGGAGAATGAATTTTGAGATTGGTATAAGATTTGACCTAGAAAATTTCGCGGATGACTTGCTCTAATACCATGTAAGATTTGGATCGGAAGTACCAGAAATGATGTAGAAGGATTAAGAGAAATCTTAATTTCAGGAAAATATCAATGTTATTGGTTAATGAATAATCAATATTCATTTATATACAAGTTAAACATGTAAAAAGACCTAAAATGGTCAAACCAGGTCCAAGCTAATATAAGCTGAATTACAGCTAATAATCATTAACTAAAAAAACTAACTATTGTTAATAATTCCAATATCATTTTATAACGAAATTATATGATTTCCTTTTTATATGCCCAAGAAATTATTATTTCCTAATAAAATTTATAATAATTTTGTTAAAATGCCTAATATGTTCCTTTAAATAATCAGAAGGTTTTAATTAGGAAAATGAAATATGATGTTATAAGCATAGCTGAAAAAGTAGACGCGTTTGAACGGGTGCGATCTTAGCCAAAGCAAATCAAAGATTAGTGATCGTGACAGTATTATGGGTGGGTTCAACTTTGGAGCGCTCGACGATCTTGATCACTCTCATTGTGTGCCGCTCGACGATCTTGATCACTCTCATTTATTACAGCAAATGTGTAGCAGTGAATAAGATATAAATTTGAGACATTATTGTTGAGTGTGAAGTCTAATCTGCAATAGAGATCGCTACCGAGATTCGATGCAGAGCAATTAGCTAATCTTTAGGTACTTCAAAGGAAGCTGAAGATTGGCGTTGTATTTTCAGAACTCAAATTTGGGGCTCCAAGGGTTCGTTGATGCCGACAATGGTGGTGAGATCGATAATAGAAGGAGAACATTGTTATGTCTACACATTCGGTGGTACAAAAATTTGTTGAGTTTCAAAATTATAAAATATTGTTGCTCTTTCTAGTTGCGAGGCTATGTACGTGGCTGTAACGGAGGCTACGAAGGAGATGTTGTGTCTTCAGTCTTTCATACAAGAGCTGAATCTGAACACAGTGGGAAGTGTACTTTACTACAACAGCTAGAATGTCATTCACTTGGCAAAGAACCCGGTTTACCATGCCCGAATGAAGCATATACAGTTTTGGTATCACTTCATCAGATCAGCGTTGGAGGATGAAGTGCTAGTGCTCGAGAAGATCCCATAAAGTTATAATCCTGCGGATATGTTTAATGAAAATGTGGTTACACTGTTTCTATGATGTTACTTAGTATGTTTTGAACGTTCACAACAACATAAAAGTATTGAACATAGAGTAAAAAGACACATAACATTGGTAACCCAGTTCAACAATTGTTTACATCTTGGGGGATATCTTATCTCGGTGAAAGAGTATACTATATGAACGGAACAACAAAGATACAAAGGTTTTACAGGCGAATCTTCAATTCCTAAATTTAACACTTTTTTTCCGAAGTATAACTCGACCTACGGCTCCCTGTTGGTGTGAGCCTCACTCTCTTTTTCACCTTAACACTCGCAATGTTATTATGTATATTTTTTTACACAGAAGGAATAAAGTAAATGCACTTACAAATTAGCTTGTCCTTCAGGAAGCTAAACCTTACAAAAAACGGCGTAAGAGAAGGAGTCTGTGCTTAATGGTTCGGCGCAAGAGAAGAGTAAATGCATAAACCTTAACAAAGTGCAACAAGAGGTTTATATACGCCTTTCGAGACAAGAGAACTCCTTTTATCCGGAGACACAACTGGCAAAAGAAGTAGCGCCGAACAAACAATAGAGTTGATACTTTGCGTCAGACGGAGACAGAAAAAATACAAGAGATGTTCTCTACCCATGACCCAGACATCTTGGAGAAAAACCTGGATTTGACGAGACAAACATGCCAACACATAACCTAACATTTACAAAGTCCGTGTTGAACGAGAAACTGAAGTTATATGCAACTTCAGTAGGATTCCTCGAGTAATGAGTTGAGTCGCCGCTTGTAAGTTTGAAGACATGTGATATAAATTAGTGTTCAAGTGTGAGATTGTTGAGTGTGAAGTCTAATCTATAAAATAGATCGCTACCGAGACCTGACACAAATAAATTAGCTGATATATGTAGCAAAAGTAGTTTTTACTTTTTGCATGTATTAATTTGCCCTAAGTTTTATTTCTCTTATATGGCTTGTAGTCGCATTCTTTTATTTTTATAACAAAAGTGAAAGTGAGCGATTGGAGAGTTGTAACCAAAAAATTCCGTACCTCCTACACTATGAAGGAACCACTATAAATTTTACGAGCAACAAGTGTACGTACCTTCTACACTATGAAGGAACCACTATAAATTTAAGAAGCGAAAATCATGCGGCTGAAGGGTACCACAATTTTGACAACCCCATCATTGTTAAATTGTTGACTATTACGCGCGTCAGGGAGTCTTCTCATGGGCCTACTGTTTCTTCAGATCTAGTTGTCGTTATTGGGCCTCTGGAAGGAAGGCTTTGCGACGTACATAATAAAAGTCTCAGGCTTTTGAATATGCTAGATTCATCTTGTCACTCTGGTGTGAAGCCTGCTATTCCCTTCAAACGCACACCTAAACAACGACAAGAATTTTCCTCAAGATTGATTAACAAGTCGATAAACTACGATTGAGGAACGCCTATATCCCAGAGCCTTCCGGTCGCGTACTCGAGTGCACCCGAGAATGTGCTCCCCAGAGTTGACGAAATGTTTGCCAATAAGTATTCCCGACATAAACGGGCTTCTTCCACTCGCCTTCTTAATCCCCTGTATCGAACTTTTGATTTTGACGATGGTTCCAAAGACGAGAACCCTATAGAATTCAAAGGTGATTCTTCACGCAAGGACTATTCGTCGGACGAGGATTCTTTTGCAACCAGTTCCAACAATCCCGTGAGCCCAGAAACTACCCTTGGCGGTGCAGTCCTCACCCTCGAAGGAAATTTCTTACATTCCCCTTCTAAAAGTCTCAAATCGGCATCCACGCGTACTCGGAGGAATCAGAGAGAGCTAAAAAAATTGGAGTTCAAAGTGGAATTCTCCTCTAACATCCAAAAAGGGAGAATCGGGTCTAAATGAAGATCCTCTCATGGAATATTTGGGGTTCGCGATCCCCGGACAAACGCAGTGCTATCAAAGCACTCATTGGAAAAATCTCCCCCAATTTAGTGGTTCTTCAAGAAGTCAAGCGGCAATCGGTGAACCGCGATTTTATTGGAAACATTTGGAGCTCTCGATTCAAAGAATGGATTCTTCTGCTGACGATTGGCACGACGGGAGGCCTTTTGGTTGTTTGGGATTCTCGTAGAGTGTTGATGTCCGATAATCTTGTCAGCGAATATTTTATCTCTATTCGAGGTTCTAATGAAGAAAAAGATTGGTGGTTCACGGGCGTCCTTAGCCCATGTTCCTATTATGAGAGAGATCAATTTTGGGATGAAGTAGCCGGTCTCGCCTTGTTTTGCGGGATATTTCAACGTCCCTCTCGGGCTAGAAGAGGGATGAAGGAGTTCAACGAATTCATCGTAGACTCGATTCTTGATGACCCGCCTCTCAAGAACGCGATCTTCACTTGGTCCTCTTTTCGATCCTCTCCCACATGTTGTCGGTTGATCAATTTCTCCTCGGAAGCGGGTGAAAATCTCTATTCCCCTTTGGTGAACGAGAAGCTCACATTCATCGGGTCTCGGATCACTCGACAATTTCTTTCTCAACTACACCTCCTCAGAGGGGGCCGGCTCCTTTCAGATTTAACAATAGTTGGTTGGAGGATGCGTCTCTCTGGGACTCAGTAAAGGCTCGTTGGTCCGAGCTGACTCTTACTCGGCTTGGGTGGGAAAGCCACGCCTTCATCTACAAGCTTCAAGTTCTCAAAAACCACATTCGGGAGTGGGCTGCCGCGAAGAAGCGTGTTGTCGAGGGGAACAAATTTGAGCTGGAAGCCCGCCTTGTGTTTCTTGATAGTCTTGAAGCAGATCCGATATGGAACGATGATTTTCAACGCGAAAGATGAGAAATAAAAGATAATCTCAAAGAGATTAGTCTTTTAGAGAATCGCAAGTTTCGTCTCTCTTCTAAGATCACTCGGGCTAAGGAAGGTAACGCTAATTCCAAATATTTTCACGTGTTAATGAACACTAGGAAAGCCAAAAACGGGATTTGAAAGTTGGAAAAATCCGATGGAAGCCTTACCAAGAATCCGACTGAGATTAACCAAGAAATTAACGAGTTTTACACCCGTCTTTTCACCGCGGAACCGGTATCAGTGCCTTCTGATGTGGATATCCTTTGGCACCCGATCTCGGACGATTGAAAAAAAGAAATGACCATTCCTTTCACTGAATAAGAAGTCAAGACAACTTTGTCTAGCCTAGCGCGAGACAAATCTTCGTTGCCGGACAGTTTTTCTATGGCTTTCTTTCAAGACTGTTGGGAGATCTCGAAGTCCGACATCATGGCAGTGTTCTCCGACTTTTGGTACAATGGTGTGATTAACCATAGCGCCAACGATACTCACTTATGCTTGATCCCGAAGAAGGTGGAATTGAGAAAAGTCGGCGATTTTAGACCAAGCAGCTTGATCCTGAGTCTCTACAAGCTGATTTTGAAAAGTCCTTTGCAAACGCTTTCGCGACTCTTTACGCGAAACGTGGTGGAAGACCAGCACCTTTCGTTGAAGGGCGTAAAACGACCGACCTTATTCTTATAGTCAACAAAGTGGTGGAAGCAGTGTCTAAAAGTGGAGAAGAAGGGGTCGTTCTCAAACTCGATCTCGAGAAGTCTTACAATCGGGGTAATTGGAAGTTTCTTGACCTCGTCCTAGAGAAAAAGGGCTACGATTGGAGATGGCAAAAATGGATCTTCGGCTGCCTTTCCTCTTCGTCGATCTCGGTTCTCATCAACAGCTAGCCTTGCGATAAAATTAAATGTTCGAGAGGATTGAGACAAGGTGACCCGCTATCGCCGTTCTTATTCACCTTGGTGGCTGATGTTCTCTCTCGGATGATCTCTCGGGACTGCGAGTTAGGCCTTTTTACCCCGCTTTTTGTCGAAGCGGAGAGGCTTCCCATATCTCATCTTCAATTCACGGACGACACCCTCGTTTTTGGACACCCGGCCCGAGAAAATTGGACTCATCTTCATAATAAAGTCAAAGCCTTCTGAGACATGTCCGAATTGAAGGTAAACCTCTCTAAAAGTTGTTTTGTGGATATTAATTTTTCCAAGTTTCCTATGACATCTTTGGCAGCCTACTTTAGGTGTTCTTCGGAGCCTTGGCCGATTACCTATTTCGGAGTTCCGCTTGGTGGAAATCCTAGAGCTAATGATTTTTGGAAATCAGATGTCGCTAAAGTCGCTAAACGACACGCCGGGTGGCAGTGGGACTTTCTATCCAAAGGTGGGAAGTTGGTTATCATCAAAGTCGTGCTTTCGTCCTTGCCAACCACTACTTGTCCATCTTCCGAATGCCTATGGGGATATGTGAAGTTATCGAAAAGTTGATGAGAGACTTCTTATGGGATGGCTTCGAAGAGAATAAGGGAATCCAATCGGTGCGATGGGAGGTGTGTTGTCTCCCGAAGTACAAAAGGGGGCTCGGAATCGGTAATATTGAAGATAAAAACACTAGTTTCCTTGCTAAATGACTTTGGAGATTTTTGAACAAAATCGATGCTCTTTGGCACGGTACAATCAAGGTCATCCACGGCATGAAGGACAACAACTTTGATCCGGGGCTCGCAGCTTCTTCCACACTTCGCAGTCCTTGGAAGGCCATTTCTTTGGTTAGTGACGCGTTTTACTCTAGATTCAGTTGGAAATTTCTTAATGGGTCCTTGGTCCGGTTTTAGAAAGATCCGTGGATTTCCTTTACTCCTCTCGAGTTCCAGTTTCCGCGCTTGGAAATACTTTGTTTTGCCCCCTCTGAAACTATTGGTCTTTATGCCTCCCCGGATTCGTCGGTTATTGGGAAAGTGTCTTGGAACTTCAATTTCTCTTGAAATCTATATCAGAGAGAAATTGGCGAGGTCTCGGATTTACTCACCAAGTTGGATAGTTTCAAGTTATGGAATGGACTTTCGGATAGAAAGATTTGGCTCGACGGTGCCCAAGACTTTTCAGTGAAGTTCATGTCTTCTGCGATTTCTCTTGCCACGGGTCGTCCCGAGTGGCCGTTTGTGAACTTGATTTGGAAGGCTAAGGTTCCGTCGAAAATCCACATATTTGGTTGGTTGATCATCTCCAACAAGCTTAGCACGGACAACGATATTCAGCGACGGAACCCTCACTCGCCTCGTTTCCCTTCGAGATGTTATCTCTGCGGCCGGGAAGTTGAGACCCGGGACCATCTTTTCAGAGACTGCGCCTTTGCCTACGGAATTTGGTCCTGAATCTGCTCGACTTTCATTGCCTCTCTTCCGCCCCAGCAAGACTCGTCGTTCGAAGAATTTAGTCTCTGGTTCGCGGCTCTGGGCAAGAATAAAAAATCCAAATCCAGGATCAAAGTCGTGTTTCTCGCTGTGTGTTGGGCGATTTGGAAGACTAGAAACAAATGCATCTTTGAAGACTCTTTAGCAAGTTTTGACAGCATCTGGGATAGCATTAACTGTTCCATCGAATTCTGGCTTGAGGTTCTCGATGCTCACTTTAATGCGTTTACTCTTTCCGACCTTGTTAGAGATTGTCCTAGCGCTTTTTAGTTTGTATTTTTCTTTTTCATGGTTGAAGCTTTCTTTCTTATTCACTTTTTAAATCTGTGTTGCCACTCAAATTTTTTTTTTACTGCGTTCGTTTTTTCTTCAATTTCGTTTTCTGGAGCTTAAAATTCCTAAAAGTGATTAGAACGAAAAAGGAAAAAAATAAATAGTCCCATAAATGTCATTTTCTGTTCACTCCATAAAAAAACGTTTGTATTATTTTTATACGTCGTCCCGTCTTTAGTCTACGACAGACATAAAGATTATGGTTTGATCATATAATTCATATCTATGGATATCTCAAATAGAGATGCTGTAGGGCACGCCTTTTCCGGTGACCCCAGGGTCCGAAAACGGCTTGAGAAGCTCGTATGGAATAATCCCGGCGCCGTTCCGGTTCCGCAGCTCGGGATCGTCGTTCCTCCGGTCAACGATCTCCTCCAACTCCCTGAGCCCGGCGTTGAACCTCTCGAAGGCCTCGCTGAGGACGGGATCATCAGCCCACGCGCGCTCCATGGTCTCGCCGACGTACTCCTCGTCCGGCGAGTGGTTGGACAGAATATCCAGCACCGCCATGATCCTCGTAGCCTGAAGCTTCGACGGAAAGCACTTCAGCAAAGTCGCCTCCGGCTTCTTCACGAACTCCTTCCAGTCCTCCTCCGTCGGATCCTCCGTCGGAACATTCGTCCGAGCAATCGTCGGCCGGTTCGGGAAATACCCTCCGTAAGTATACTGCCCGAAATTCACGGCGGCGTGGTACCCCGAAGTCACCCACACCATGGTCGCCAAAATCTCGACCAAATCCGCGGGGGTCTCCAACTTCGGCCACCAGGGCTCGTCTTTCTTATCAGCATGCCCCACCGTCCGAATCTCGGTCCACCACGCCTGAAGCTCGGAGTCGGACCCGACTGAATCCGAATCAGCGTAGTACCTCCCAACGTAGTCAACGACCCAGCGCTTGAGCGTGTCCCAGAGGACAAGACCGTCATTTGCGTAGGGGTAGTCGGGGACGGCGAGGTGGAGGCCGTGGGGGGAGGCGGGGTCGGGGCGGGCCATGCCGCGGTGGATGAGGTCGGCGGGGAGGGCTTGGAGGTCGAAGCGCCAGTGGAGGTCGTAGGCGGCGGAGCTGACGAGTCCGGCGAGCTTGCCCGGGGAGAAGGCCGACTCGATGATGCCGTCCGCGTTGATGAGGGACTCGCGCGCCAAGGCGTTGATCTCCATCGTGTACCGGAAGTGGGGCCGCAGGAGCTTCTGGATCGGGTGCATCGTGCTCAGCTGCCGGTTCGTCGCTATTATGTACGGCTCCACCACGCAATGGGTCTTCAGCCTATTAACCAACCAATCACACGAGTGATTTCGAGTTTAGTTACTAGATCTAGTATTTTGACAATATTTTATACATGTTTAGTAAATAATTGGGTTAATTAGAGTAATATAATTCAAAATTCAAACTGCACAAACGAGTCTTCTGCTTATCAACCAGCAAAAATGAGCGATAAAGAGGTTTTTATAGTTAAACGTAGTAAGAGGAGGAGAGTGTATATATATATATATATATTCTAGTTATTATTCGTATGAACTAACAGTATTTAATGTTTTGTAAATGTATGATAAATATTCAAAGTTAATTTGTTTACGAGATTATTTGAACAAATTTTACTCAAATTACAAAAAGGATAATCAGATCCATGAGTTATTTTCAAAGAAATTATGTTTATATTAGTTAAAAAAACATATATGTATATAATAATATACCAATGACTAACTAGCTGGTGATAACCGGTGTCGTGGGCGAGGACGTGAGCTTTGGCGATTCTCCAAAGCCAAACTCCGGTGGAGTGCCAGCAAGGACTGAACACTTGGCGCCAAAGCGGCTTTTCCTGAGACGGGGGACGAGTGAGCTCGATCGCCAACGGCCTCAGCGTCCCGTCCGGATTCAGGAAAAACACCGTCCTTGATCCGTACAGAGTCGTGCCTTTCAGCTCCCTCACTTGGTGCACCAATGGCAACAGAAAGTCGTGGTAGTCCAACATGAACAGCTTCTTTTTCTTCACGGCCTGTTATATATATTTCACACTTTCACCTCTCTCTCTCTTTCCCCCTCTGTATTGATTAATTCATTCGTTATTAATTACCTCGTCCACCCTCATTATGCCCCCGATTTCTTGCCTTATCATCTCCGTCGTTATCGCTGACTCTTGTGGACCGTATATTTCTGGATCCAGTTTACTCTTAATCGGCCATTCCTGTATATAATAAACAAGTTATAAATACAAACAAAGATGTTTTCTTTATTTATATATAAACATGTGTGTATGTATATATAGATGTACCGTGATGAGTTGAATGCAGCAAGGGTTAACCCCAGCAAGTGTCTGTCTCGCGAACTCCTCATCTCGAAACCAGAAAAACTTGTCCCCTGAGTCACAAACCCTCACGTGTACTCAATAATAATAATAATATATTAATAAAGATTTATTTTATGCATGAAGTGAATGCTTTCGTTATACAAGAGTTGTATTTGTCTATATTGTTTGTGTAACACTGTAGGGCATGCTGGCACGTACAGAGAGACTAGTACACCTTTTATTGTAGAGAGAGACTAGTACACCTTTTATGATTTTGGGTTTTAGACGCAAATGAGCCGATTTTTTTTTGAGGTCAAGCCCAATTGTCCAAAATACAATTATCTATTATTTATAATTGATTTTTCTAAAATTCACTAAAGTTAATTAATCTCAAAGTACAAAAGATCGAAATATCTCTAAGACAATTTTTTTACATTTTAGTCCATATCTATAATAATCGGTAACTGTTTATTTTTTTAAAACAAAAAATGTTAAAAACTATTTTACCACTAAATTTTTTAATTTTTTTTATCGATAGTGTAATGTAGGGTATTTGTGTAAATTTTATATTTTTAAAAGGCAAATGGTTTTTTCAAGTGAAAAATGCTTGTATTATAATTTGAGCTATTTCTCGTTTTTTTATTGCGTCTTTTAGTTCCTTATTGTTGTTTTACCATTTTGGTCCCGGAAGAAATAATATTGTACTATTTAGATCTTTTTTTAATTGTACACGTTAAATTTCTATAAAATTCCCTAATAAATTTGACCGAAATATGCTGGGAAGTACTAAGGACCAAAAACTGCTCTAAGAAAAACCTTAAAAGGACCAAAACGCCAAAAATATTTAAGCGTCAGAAAATTTATGCCCCCAAAAAAGGAGAAAAAATCAAAGAACCGAAGAAGGACATACTGTTCATGGTTTCAGGGGTTTCGAAACGTAAGACGTCTTTTCCGGTGTCTTTGATGGCTTTGACGACGCGAGGCATGGCGGTTCTGAGGATTCCTTTCGCGCCGATGGAAGGAAGGTCAACGCCTTGTGTGAATAAGCTGTCTATGGCCGTGAAGTACGGGAATCCGAGGTCTTCGTCGGACATCACCGAAGCTAGCGACGGAGAAAGAGCGTGAAGGACGGAATAGAAAGTCTTCGCCGAAAAAGTCAACTGCTTTATCTCAGAAAAACACTCGTCCCTCGGCACATAAAATCCCGCTTTCTTTTTCTCCGACCGAGAATCTGCATGCGTCCACGTCCACGTATTAATTTTTCTTTATTATTGTTTGTCGCTCATTCATAATTATTTATTTACTAAACCACTTTGAAGTTAAGTACATATATAGTGGTGAGAGTCAATTCTGAATGTCGACTTCTCTTCCCGGGACCATGTTGGATTTCCGATTGTTTCTCATCACATAAAATGCATTCAATACAAATAGTCAACACGTGACTCTAGCCTCTAGGACCAGAGCAACAAAGTGACCGAACACTATATTAGCTCAAATATTAGGACCACGTACCTTTTAAAAATTCAATTTTTTTTTTAACTCAGAGATTTTATACTTTTTTTTTATCCCAAAATTATATTAATTTTTCAAACTTTACCTAGCTCCAAAAAAAAAACAGTCAAATTTGCGCTCTTGATTTCAATTTCTGACTCCTTCAGTACGAGTGAATATTATTAAAAACCTCTTTGCAAAACAAATAGCTAGATTTATGATTAAATATCTACCATGACATAATTTTTTTTTAAATTACAAAAGGAAAAATTAGATTATTAAAGAGAAGATGTTGAAAAAAACCTATTTCACAGCGCGGTCTTCCGGTCCTGCAACGCCTAGGGTAAGGGTATTGTGGACCGCCGAGGACGGGCCGGAGAAGGTCCCAATGCCTGTCGGGATCTCCGAGGTCGTTGTACACATCGTAGTCGTATATTCTGTCGATGTGCGTCCTCTCTCCTTTCCCGTCCCCTCGCAATTCCTCCAGCTCTTTTTCTCTTAGCTTTTCCACTCCCTTCGGTGTTTGTGATGGCAAATACGACTGATTCACCCAAAATAATCATGCATATGTTATGCTTGATATTATAAAGTGGCCATTGCAATGATTTTTCTAGCGTACGAGTGATATTTTTCTAATATTTGACTTTGGATAACTAAAATAAATCTTTTTCCATTTCCGATTTACATGTTATTTTATGGTTTATTGTTTTTAATTCTGCCGATATTATTGTGTAATATTGCTAGTATAATTATTGAATATTTTTGTATAAAATATTAAAAGGGTTAATGAGATGTATAACCTTTTAAAGATATAAGAATTTTGAAATGGCAACGTTTGGAAATAAATTAGTAAATGGTCAGGTTAATTTTTAACAAAAAATGTTGACCATAAACAGTGTGTTATGTATATACTATGACCACGTAAAACAGTATGCCACATATATACTATGCACACGTATAACAGTGTGCCACGTATATAATAAAGCCATTAACTAAGTTTAACATAAGCGTTATCCATATCACAATTACCCCTCCAAACAGACCAATTTTTTTATATTAAAATCTGGTGAATAATCTCCTTCATATAAGTATAACTAAAAGTAAAACTTATTTAGCTTAGGTACGTACGGACTGCTCTAATCTTTAGAAGTAAACGGAGAGGCTGACCTTGGTGGTGAAGAAGACTCTCTTCTCAGGATTGTCAAACTTGGAGTGAACCCAAGAGCTACAAACAACATTAACATGCTTGTCGGAGAAGCCTTTGAGGACTATGTCCGAGAGATACATCTCTCTGTGGTTCTCATTCTGAACCAGAACTGCGCCGACTTCTCCGAAATCAACAGGAACTTTGAAACTTGTCTCGTACTTTATGGACCCATCGTCCTTCTTTCCTTTCTTTTGAGCATACGCTTGAACTGTTTCCTTCTCTAGTCCCGTCTCTTGTATCAGGGCAAATAGGGATTAAAAAAAACCGTTACCAATACATGAAAATTTAAAAGAGTTATTACATCGTGACACATCTGCAAGGATTTGTAAAACAATGATAAAGACAATTTGCTAGGGTGAGAAAGGAAAAAAACCTAGGTAATCCTAAATATATATGATACAAAAATAAAGTTGAATGTTCAAAAAAGAAAAGAAAACCTACTTGAAAAGTATTTGTTTTAGTTCTGAAAAGGTGTATGGACAGGAGTTATAGATTGTGTGCATGTTAAGTAATCTTTGCTTACTGGGATCGAGCTCGGCGCTGACTAGCTCGATAAGGAAGGATTTTCCGAGCAAGTCTTGTATGTCATCGAATCCTCGATCGACGCCCAAGCTCTTGAAGAAACCGGTTATGGTTGGCTGTACAGTCAACACCGCTTTGACTTCTATCGTTTCCACGCTTTCCTCAACAACGGTCAACTCTTGATCAGGCTCGCATTCAGTAGTATTAGGAGTACTCGCCACAGCTTTTATTAACCCTATCCCTGTTACGGGACTTTCTTTTCTGTTCCTACATTTTTTTGGTAGCATAGATAGTCCGTGGATGAAGCTAGGGTTTCTAAATGAGTTTCTAATTAGGGTTTGGCAAGGGCTTATGTTGCCGAGTTGATGAAGCCTCATTGTTGGGGTTGATATCATGGCAGTTTGAGGTGTGTAAATAGATTTTATTATTATTATTATTATTTGGGATTCTGGTTCAGTGAAAGCCTAGTACCCCTAAACTTCTACTTATCCAAGTATTTATATTTTTATGTTACCATTCATTCTCACCGTTGAATGCATGGGCTTTTGGTTTTTTATTTTTTTTATTTTTGTTATCATTTTTACTTTTATTTGTACGGTCGTACATTCATATAAATTAAAATACATAAAAACGAAAAATTGATCCTATATATATTTATTAAGACAGCAGAAAAGAAATAATAAGACGGACTGCGTTTGATAACACTTATTAAAGCCAATTTAGTTTTTTGTAAAATCTAAAATATTCTTTTTATGTTTGATAAAATCATTTTTGAAATAAATTTCAAAAATACTTATGAAAAAAATTTCAAAAATACTTTTGGAAAAATAAGTTAAATTTTTAATTTTTAAAAGCTAAATTTTTTAGTTTTTGGTTTCTGATTTTTGGGCTGCATATTATATTTTACTATTTTACCCTTACAATTAAGTCAGTTAATTACTCTAATAATGAGATTAGACGTTCGTACTGATTACACCGATTATACGTTCAAACAATATAATAAGTTTCTTATAAATTTGCTGACGACAAAATCTATTGAATAACAAATCTTTCAATATATTGAAGATCAATATGAAGAGCGAAAAACTTGTACGAGTTGTTTTGATAACTTGATAGATGAGATTGCTGTAAGTTTATTATTATCGAAAAATTAATAGTTTATATGTTTGTTAATAAGATAAATTATATTTAAATATGAAATTTTATTTTGTTGATCTATTTCACCGAAATTTAAATACTATATCAGTATTAATATGTACATGTAAATTAAACACTAAAATAGTTATAATTATTTAAATATTTACCCCGAAGATTATTTTAGCTTTTTTCTATATTTGTTTGTACCAAACGTTAAATCAAGTTTTACTTTTACAATAAATTAAATGAAAAACAGTTTACCGAACGCTAAATAACTTTTATAAAAACAGTTTTTTTTAAAAGTAATATTTAAAACGAATTTTTCTAAAAACAGTGTTAACAACCAGTACCATTATATAATTTCCTTTGAAGAAAATTGATGAAATACCAACATATAAATATAATAGATTGGAAATTATTTGGCTTTAATTGAAGACCTGTGGAACGGAGAAGTTGCGTAGCTAAACAAGCAAATAATAAGTTGCACGGCAGATGAATACAAACGTATACAAAAACGTTTTAGCAAATAAAATGTATATATGTAGCTGTAAGAATATCAAGTATATTAGATAGCGTGAAATTGCAATACTAGGTCACTTGATTTTTGGTCCCTACTTTTAGCCAGACAATTACACGAGTGGAGCAAAATATTAAGAGCCAAATTTAACAGCACGATTATATGACACGTGTTCTTTGAAGATAAGGAGATTCTTGGATGTTGGATTTGCTGTCTAAGAACGTGGTAACAAGTCATATAAATAAGACCAACAAGTGTTCCAGACAATTATTCAGATTCATCTCGAGGCATAATGAAGATCAGTATTCAATTCCAAACTAACAAAATGTATAATGAATAGGTTAGTGACAACGTATTAAATTACGGCTGTATATGATAGGCTACGTACCTAGGTTTCATCATTTTACACGTGAACAACTTCATTAAGAAGTCATATACTATCCTTCCTAGTACATATTTGTAAGTAAGAACGTTATTTTTTTAATTCCAGTGAAAAATAAGACATATGTAATGTTATTCTCATGAAATTTATCATTTATATTCCATATTACTATACAAGTTTCTAGAAAAGATATATTTAAAGAAACCTTACATATTTCACGCATCGCATCTTTTATAAACTATAGAGATTACTATTATTTGTCGTTTTCTGTTATATAGATGATTTAAACATTATCAACTATAAATTTTAATGTTAATATTTTGCAGATACGCGTATGCATATATATATATATATATATACTATTTACTTGTATTAGTTTATATATATATATATATATATATATATATATATATATATGTGTGTGTGTGTGAGAAATTTTTACTTGTATTAGTTTTTCGATGAATACCCTTCGATGTACTTACCGTAATTTGTTTACTCATTGATAATCTGTTTTCTTATATATTAATCAGTATATCCGCGGAGTTAGGGATTTCCACATAAATAAAATTTAAGAAAATAAAATAAAGTAATAAAGTGTAAATTTAAATAGTAATAGAAAAAATGTATGAATGACTAGGCTTATTTAGAGTGTTTTGTTATGTTGTTAAATATTTAGGCTTATTTTTTATACGCACGTACGTGATTATTAGATGAACTTAAATGAAGAACCGATATTTATCTTTTTGATTGTTTTAATAGATTTTAGCGTTTGATTTTAGGTTTTGCATAATTGGAGAGAGGTTGGAGCACACGTGCGACACATGAGATAAAAAGAGCAAAAATCAGTTGAAGAAAGAGAACACGCGACCATCACGTCGCCCTGGGTTTGGAGGCGTCACGATCAGCCAAACAAAAAAATTTCAAAAAGTTACAGATTGTCCACCGCGTCGCGACGGGAACCCATCGCGTCGCGACGTGCGTTGTGTCAAAAATTTGAAAGCCAGATCTGTGGGCCTGATGGTGTAAAAAATTAACCCAGTTCGGAGCAACAAATCTTACATTTGGAGGGTGTGATAATTTGGTAAAAATGATTTCACTATAATAAATATTTCTCAATACAAATGGACTTGCATGAACAACATAAACATGAAAGTCAAATTAATAACTATAAAAAGTGAAATCCAATTTAGTCCTCCCCCTAAATTAGTGACCCTTCACAGATCCACGAAAGACACACTTTCACGTGTTCTTTGACCACAAGATGAACCTCAATCGTGACAAGTTTTTTCACAAGTAAACACAGATCCAGTGGCGAATTAATTACAATGGGTGAAACAATTCTACACTGTTCTTCACGAGTCTAAAATTTTCTAGGTCGCCGATCTTGCACGTCTAGAAAAAGTTATACATTCGATGAAAGCATCAAGGAGGCTAAATGTAGCAACCATGCACTTTTATAGCGTCTAAAACCATGAAGGTCCTTACTAGGTTTTCTCTGCAGTCAACGCGTCAACACCAAAAAGGAAGGACCCTTAACACACTTAAGACACGAATCAAGAACTGTGTAAATATAGATAACAGGATCGCTCAGGATCACACACAGTTGTGACAGAAGATCTCAATAAATTAATGAGACATATTGCATCCAGAATACTTGCCTAATAAAAATAAGTCAATCAACTGTATTAACAAACTTCCCCTCAGCTATTTTTTAGGCAAGCACAAACAAAGAATCGTTTACATTGTTCTGATTCTAGGATGTGACATTATCTCCCCTTGATTGACTCAAAACATAGAACAAAGGCAAAGATAGACCAAAACAGAGAGAGAAACAACATAAGGCACACAAATACAATCTTTAATAACAAATAAAGTAGTAGCACCAAAAACACATCATAACGAAGTCTTGATCATAGTATCAGACACCAAGATACAAACCAGAACAGATAGTGCACTGAAGAAAAATTGATAGCATAGTCTTGTAAGATACAAACCCAAAAATCAAACAATGTTGAAGTAGAAACTGTTCAAGAAGATGCCTGAACATCCTGAGCAGTAGACGTAGAGGGCTTGACGGAAGACTTCATGACCTTGATCATATTTTCAACAATAGTTTTGCGCTTGGAAGAATTCTGAATGATGTCGTGCAGAAAAACAAACTCTTGAAGAACCAACTGATATGCGTCATTCTAAACCACAAGGCTGAGAGAGGTGACAGTAGTAGGTACACTGTTATCAGAGATTGGTGTAATAGTAGCACGCCTCAATGTCACAAACATGCCTCCCTTTAAAATGTTTCTGGTGAAACTTAAGAGAAAAATGAGTCTTTCCTAGGACACCATCAAAGCAAAGTAGATCCTTCCTCTGATCAAGAAGAATCTTTGTAATGAGACAGGGGAAACCAATCGGTATTTGAGCTGCATAAGACTTTGCATGCCTAAAAAAGTGATCATATACGAGGGCACCAAAATCAAATCTACAGTGAGTGCCAATCTGGTAGGTTAGATGACCAACCTCAATGGATACCAGAGAACCATTCGATGTAGGAACCCATGTTGTGGCAGCAATACGAGCAAGGATAGAGTACTTTGCAGTGAGCTTAGAGACGGAAGACCACCCGTGATGGGCCAAATAACATGCTCATTTCCTGTAATAATCTTGACAGTAATGTTCAAGCTCGGCAGAGGATCACTATGAGTGGAATCAGTTCTTCTCAAGGTAGTATTAATCAAGGCAAGGGTAAAATTAACCAACTGACCACGAACATTAATCTTTCCATAATTTGAAGAAAGGCTGATATTCTTTCACAAGCTTGGGATAGTATGGACCAAGATCACTTACAGTCACGAGGAGGCCAGATTCTTGGAAGAGATCAAGAATAACAGGAAGTTTTTTGGCATCCTTAGAAAGCTCTCTTTCAGGAAATATGTTACAAGCATACACAAACTTCCATTTAGCCACATGGGCCTCAGTCTGAAAGAAAATATTGTCGAGATGAGAAGGAGGAATACTCTTATGGATCTTCATTTCATCCTTGCACTTCATGTTTTGCAAGACGAGAGAGGGAGAAATTTATGTTGGTTCATCATCGTCAAAGGGGACAGTCAGAGGAGCATGAATTTTTTCAAACTTCCTCTGCTTCATTCCCAATACTCTCCTGGTTTTCCTCTTTGTAGCAAAAGCCTTCTTCTTCCTTATTAGATTTTGACGAACATAAAAGGTAGAAGAGACAAGCGAAAGATCATAGTGAGGAGATGAGGCCGCTTGAGCAATATCCTCAAGCTGAGAATCATGGATCGGATGTGACATTCTCTTGATTTTCTTCTCAGCAGTTCGAAGAGCACTAGAATCGGAATTCTCAACCGATTTTGACACAAAATTTTTAGGACAAATTGAGTCGACATTTGAGGAATTCTCCTTTCCTGATTCAGCCATAATATTCCTCGGACGAACTCTAAATCAACAGGACATGGTTTCATATTCAGATGCATGCATTGGGCCGGAGCATCTTGATGAGGAGGAGAAGATGGATTTTATCGCAGGGGACCCTTGAATATCCTGGTCATTCTAAGCATTAGAGTCGTAAATATTACCATCCAAGGAATCACACGAGGGCTGACCAGTGATTGTCAAATATGGTCAGAGAGGATCGTAGAGGGACATTTTGAGACTTTCCTTGCATAGAAGTACCTTCGGCCTGACCATTGGCCTAATCTGTGGAGGTATGTTCCAAACCCTAGGGACATGATCTTGTGCATGATCTCGCACCACCTTACAAGGAATGTTCTTCTTCTTCATTTTTTGAGCCTTGCGGGGAAAAGATGTGCGAATGCCACTCCTTGTTCCAACCATGGTTATAGCATGAAAAACAATATTAAGGCAGTTGCAAGAAAAATTCAAACAGCGACAGTTGAAACGGTTGTGTCGAAAGGAGTTATGGTGTTCAAAATCAAATGTCCCATAGCTTGAGGGAACATAAACTGTCACATACATGTAGGCAGATAAACGGCACACTCTTATGTTGTTTATAAAAGGAGTGGGCCTAGCACATTCAGCCCAGATGAAAATGGGTAAATAGACACTTTGGGAGAAAACAATAATTCCTCAAAAATAAATTTGTAATTGCTAACTATTAATAACACATAACCCGATAGAAGCACACACATTTTTAAAAGTGGTTGCATCCAGAGCCTTTGTAATTATATTAGCAAGTTGTTTCTATGTCTGAATATACTTAAGGCGAACCCTTTTATCTTCAACAAGTTCTCTGATAAAATGGTGGCGGATGTCAATGTGTTTTGTCTTACCATGTTGAACAAGATTTTTCAAAATGTTGATAGCACTCTAATTGTCACATAACAATGTCATAACATCCCGTGACACACCATACTCAACAAGCATATGTTTCATCCATAATAGTTAGGAGCAGCTACTCCCTGCATCAATATATCATGCTTCAGCTGTAGATAAATAGACACAATTTTGCTTCTTATTGAACCACAAGATGAGTTTGTTTCTAAGAAAGAAGCATCCATCCCAGTCAGCATCAAATTAACCCACCAGAGTTGAAGTGGTATCAAAGGAATAGAGTAAACCAAGATTTGATGTTCCAGAAATGTATCGAATAATTCTCTTCACTTGACTGAGATGACTGGCTTTTGTGTTGGTCTGATATCGAGCATACACACCAACATAATATGTGATGTCAGATTTACTAGCTGTGAGATAAAAGAGACTTCAAATCATACTTTTGTAAAGACTTTGATTAGCAAGAGTGCCAGTATCATGTTTGCTCAATTGGATATGTGTGGCATCTGGAGTTTTCCTGTGAGAAGATTTTTCAAGCGCGAATCGTTTGACAATGTTACTAGCATACTTACTTTGAGATATACAAATCCCATCAGCCATCTGCTTAATCTGTAATCCAAGAAAAAGGTTCAGTCTACCACCATACTCATCTCAAATTCACTCTTCATTTGTTTCACAAATTGTTGCACTATATTGTGTGGCATTCCTCTGAAAAAATGTCATCAATATAAGTCTGGGCAATCATTAACTGATTGTCTTCTTTCTTAACAAAAAGAGTTTTGTCCACGCCCCCTCAAATGCATCCCTTGAGAATGAGAAATTCAGTCAGTCGTTCATACCATGCACGGGGAGCTTGCTTAAGGCCATAAAGAGTCTTCCTGAGCTTGTACACATGATCTAGGAAATGTGGATATATGAATCCTTTAGGCTGAGCAACATACACTACGTCATTTGTAGACACGTAATTCTGAGTAGTACTTTCAGCCTCAGTACCTTCTTAAGGCTTCTTCACTATTCGAATTATTCTCGAATTATTCTGAACCATACTATCAGAGGCAGATGACGTAACATCTTGTTTGAATATTTTCTCATTGTGGTGAAATCCTTCTTCTTCATCAGGCACGTATATATCAGTAGTATCCTTGACAACAACGTTTACAGACTCCATGATACAGTTAGATCTCAGATTGTAGACACGTAAGACAACACTGTTTCTATAGTATCCCAAAAAAATCCAATCATCACTCTTTGGATCAAATTTTCTTGCAGCCTCTCTGTCAGCAAGAATATAACAAGTGGATCCAAAGATATGAAAATATTTCACATTAGTTTTACGACCTCTCTAAATCTCATACTGAGTAGTGGTAGTTCCTAGTCTGATAGTAACCCTGTTGTGAATATGACATGCAATGTTAAGGGTTTCGGCCCAAAAACGAGTTGGGACATTCTTAGTCAATAGCATAACCCTACCCATCTCTTGGAGATTTCTATTCTTTCTCTCAACAATTCCATTATGTTGAGGAGTAATGAGAGCAGAGAGTTCATGTACAATTCCTTCTTATGAACAAAAATCAGAGAACCTTGAGTTTTCAAACTCACGTCCATGATCACTTCTTTTGACAATTTTCCAGTAGTATCCCTATTATGTCGTTGACCAATTCTGCATAATTCTTCAAACACAGCAAAATCATCAGACTTTTCTTTGAGAAATTAAACCCATATATACCTTGAATAGTCATCCATGCAGACAAAAACATATATCTTTCCTCCGAGATTTTCAGTTTGCATTGGTCTCATTAAATCCATATGAAGAAGTTCCATAACACGAGATGTCGTGTAGGACTGAACAGGTTTATATGACATGTTTTCCTATTTAGCATTCTCCATAGATTTGACCTCTCAATGATGATTTTTTGAAGGCTTCTGTAGTTTAGATGACCAAGACCTTGATGCCATAGTTTAGCTTCTTCAACATTAGAGATCATGCAATACTCATCATTAGGGTTTTTATGCGGGGATCACATGTAACAATTGTCTTGTGATCTAACACCCTTCATTAGAAGATCATTCTTAGGCGTCATGACAGTGCACTCATCACGAGTGAAATTCACTGTAAGATTGACATCACATAGCTAGTTTGATGCTTATGAGATTCGTTGTAAGACCTTCAACAAGCAACGCTTCCTTTAAGAAAGTAAGACATTGAAAATTCATATTGCATTTTACAATTATCTTTGCCTTGACTCCATCTCCAAAAGTGACATAGCAATTTGTATATGGCTTTACATATGTAAGATAATCTTTAACACATGTCATATGCCTTGAGCATCCACTGTCAAAGTACCAATCATCATAGGTAGAAGCTTGAAGAGATGTGTAAGAAATATTTGCTCGATGATCATTCTTGATTCTCCAGATCATTTGTGATTGTCTTCATGACTCGCTGTAATGCTGAATTCCAGACTGAGGTTGAAGATTCATTCTTTTTATCAACTGATAGCAGTAAGGACGTATGTGACTTCTTCTACCACAATAGTGACATATCCATGTAGATCTGTTGACATGAGATCTTGCATGTTGCTGAGACAAATTTCTATGATCAATCTTTTTCATTCTCTGAGGAACAAATCTGGTTTGCAATGTGGAACCACCATGAGAGTATCTCATCCCTTTCATGTTCTTCGTGGGTTTTCCAAGGGCGAGAATTTTATCCAGATCATCAGTACATGAGTTCAACATTCTAGTAGACTTTGTCACTTTTACCAGTTCACTATTAAGACGAACTACTACTACTACAAATGTTGCATCCTACAACCTATTTTTCACAATCCTTATTAGTAAGGGTTGTGCACTCGAAGATTTCACAACCCTTAGTATTAAAGGTTGTGGGAAATACTTGATTATAGGCTATTCCACAACCCTTATGACTAAGGGTTGTGGGAAGTGCTTAATTCTAAGGTATTCCACAACCCTTAAAATATCGGTTGTAGAATATAGCTTATTCTACAACGTTATTCTAAGGATTGTACAATTTTACTTATTTTAAAATATTACACAACCCTTAATGGATTTGTTGTGGGAGCGGCACCGGGGGGATGAATTATAAGGCCGCAGCGCCACGTCCCACAACGGATCCAAAGATCCGATGTGGAAAGTCTTAAAAAAAGTCGGCGCCGCGGCCTCGTATGCACGTCTCCGCGACACCGCTTCCACAACCCTTCTCAAAAGGGTTGTGCAACCTCTAGCAGAGGTATTGTGAACTCGGCGCTGCGGTCCCGTATGCATGTCACCGTGACACCGCTTCCACAACCCTTCTCAAAAGGGTTGTGGAACCTCCAAGAGAGGTATTGTTAACGCGGCACTGCGGCCCCGTATGCACGTCGCCGCGGCGCCATGGACTCGCAGAGTTTACCTAGACTCTTTAAGTCACGGGGGTCGTGGCGAAGTTTTTTTAGGGCCGCGGCCCACTTTTCTGGGAATGTTGTCGCCGCGGCACCAGGTACACGTCGCCCCAGTGCCGCTTCCACAACCCTTCTCATAAGGGTTATGGAATGTTTGAAATTCGTGAAATTTCAATTTTTTCATAATCCCGCACAAAATTAATATTTTTGCTCCTTCTTCTTCATTCTTCATTTTCACTCAAAACTCATTCTCTCTCAAAATCCATTCTCTCTCAAGACCTTCTCTTCTCCGGCGACCCATAAATCTCCGGCCACTCCGACAAACTTTTTACTCCGGCCTCTCTTTCCCTCCATCTCCGGCCTCTCTCTTTCGCTCCACCCTCTCTTCACTCCGCCCTCTCTCTCTCACTCACTCCGCTCTCTCTCTCAGTCTCACTCCGCCCTCTCTTTCCCTCTATCTTCGACCTCTCTCTTTCCCTTCACCCTCTCTTCGCTCCTCCCTCTCACTCTCACTCCGCCCCTCTCTCTCAATCTCACTCTCTCTCCACCATTTCCTTCACACGCCCACACTCTCTTTCTCTCCACCGTTCCCTTCCCTCCGCCCTCAATCTCCGACTCACTCTTCACCGAAAAGTTCACCTCCACCCCTCCACGGCTTCTCATCACATTGGTTAGTTTTTTTATTACTTATTTTGGTTTGAAATTGATAATTAGTTTAGGTTGATATTGAGATATATTTTGTGTTTGAAATAGATTATATATGCTTATATAATTAGAATATGAGTTTTTGATAATTGGGTTTAGGTTCATATTGAGATTGTATTTTGATTGTGTTTATAGATTTAATGTCAACTACTACTACTTCTAGAGACGGTTGTAAAAGGAAACCTAGACGACTATTAGTATTAAATTAATTCCAAGGTATGTATTAACCTACTCTTTACATATGTATTGATTGTTTAAATTTATTCCAAGGTAATTAATTCAAAGTTTAAATTGTTATAGGGTAATTAATTCCAAGTTTAAATTGCTCGCTCAACATGCCAACAAATTGATGTTAGCATAAGGAAACGTTATCCAAGCCGAGGTTTGTCCAACAATATCTGCTATCCCGTTAAAAAGACAATTTCCACAAGACTTATTTTCTTTCATAAAAAGGTATTTTTTTTTTCCTTATTGAGCATTTGTTATAAAAGATCCTCATACTTTTTTCATTTTATAGGGTGTTTTAAACTTTCAAGCTTTAACACAGAGACGCTCTTGGAAATTAGTTAACGATTAACGTATTAAACTGCATGACATATCTAAATATGGCGAAAACACACAATTGAAGCTAATATATTAAAACACATTTTAATCATATTCAATTAACCATGACATTAAAAAGTCTAATATATCAATAAAATTAATCTAAACATGTCTATCAACAAATTGATCACACTTCAAACATGTCAATAAATTTATTTTATTAATCAATGAATCAAACACACTAGAAACCTATAACATTTATATGTTTGCAGATCCAACTCGTTAGAATACTCACAGATGAGATAATAAATAATCTCGTGCGTTGATAGCTTTCACCGGAAGGCCTCGTCGGGGTTCAGATTTTGCGTGAACTCCTTGATCTGATTTCGGACATGGGATCTGTGGGTTATGGATCTGCGTCATGCTTCCACCTAAAGTCCGAGACTCGTTGGAAGGGAGGCAGCCACACGCGTGCAAGGCAGATTTGAAAACTTCTTCACGAACGTGTCTACGAACACCAAACATTATCGGGCTCACTATCATTCTCATCATCAGTCAATGTGGCACTATAACTTTTCTTGTGTTTCCTGAGAAAGTTAAGGCAGTATTTTTTTATGTGCACATAGCCTTCACATTCATGACATTGTACTCCATTTCCTTTGTATCCAGATTGCCTGTCACCACTTCTGATTGTTCTATAAGAAGTATTTCCTTTCTAAGGCTGATGTTGATGCAGACTATCACGACCATCAGATGTAACATTTCGAGATGAGAGGCTGGAAAACTTCTTCATAACCCTATTATAAATCTTGGACAACTAGGCAATAGTATCATAATTATCCTCATCGGTGTCAGAAGATACCTAATCAATGTGATTTTTCAGAGGGACTTTTAGAGCCAAGTTCTTTTTCCTTTTCTCAGCACGAGGAATGGATAGTTCATAAGTCATCAAGGATCCTATTATTTCATCAAGCTTCATAGTAGATAGATCATGTACTTCTTCAATGGCAGTAACTTACATTTGAAACTTTAGTGGAAGAGATCTGAGAATCTTTCGAACAAATTTCTCATATGACATGGGAACACCAAGAGAGAAAGATTCATTAGATATATCACGAATTGGAACATTAAACTCAGCAATAGTCGCATCCTCATTCATGGTGAGGGCTTCAAATTGTGTGGTGAGCATATGGAGTTTAGAGCTGCGGACTTTCACGGTTCCTTCGTGAGCTACCTCAAGGATTTCTCATGATTCCTTGGCACTGATGCATGTAATAATTAGCCTGAAAATATTCTTGTCCACAATATTATAAATAACATTGAGAGCTCTGGATTTTCCAAGAGCTTCTTCATCTCTAGCAACAGTCCAATCCCTTTAAGGTTTCATGCTTATTACACCACTTTCAACATCAACAACAGTGGGAGGCTTCCATCTATTTACAAAGCTTTCTTGGTCCTGCTGTCAACAGATTTCAAGAAAGCACACATCCGTGCTTTCTACTAGCCATAATTTGAACCATCCAATATGAGAGGTTGATTAAAAACTGTCCATCTGAACATAATATTAGAATAGCATGGAACCACCCTACTTAAAGGATGCCTGATCTGATACCAATGGAAATTATGTTAAACGCTTAACCAATTGTCACATACAACAATTGTAACAATGTTCGTAACACTTGATAATCAATAGATCGACAATAATATAATTAATCACCGAGTAAATTATAAAGAACATGCACAACTGGTAACATAGTTCGGAGCAACAAATCCTACATCTGGGGGGTGTGATAACTTGGTGGAAATGATTTCACTATAATAAATAGTTCTTAATAAAAATGTACTTACATGAACAACATAAACATCGAAACCAAATTACTAACTATAAAAAGTGAAATCTAATTCAGTACTCTCCTTGAGTTAGTGACCTTCACAAATCCACGAAAGATACACATTCACGTGTTCTTTGATCACAAGATGAACCTTAATCGTGACAAGTTATTTCACGAGTAAACACATACCCAATGGTGACAGTGGGTGAAACAGTTCTACACTGCTCTTCGCGAGTCTAAAGTTTTCTAGGCCGCCGATCTTGCACGTCTAGAAAAAGCTATAAACTCGATAATAGCATCACGAAGGCTAAAGTCAGCAACCATGCACTTTTATATCGTCCAAAACCATGAAGATCATTGCTAGATTTTCTCTAAAGTCAACGCGTCAACACCAAAAAGGAAGGACATTTAACATACACTTAAGACACGAATCAATAACTGCCTAAATATAGATAACTGTATCGCTCAGGATCACACACTGTTTGACAGAAGATCTCAGTAAATTAATGAGACATATTGCGTTCAGCATACTTGCTTAATAAAAATAAGCCAAGCAACAGTAATAACACTAGTTTTTCTTTCTTTTCTTCATCTGAAACTCTATTTTTCATGGATGATTATTATTGTTTGTTTTCTAGTTTTTCCATCATCATTATGAACTAAACTCTTATAGGGTGATAGTGGATCTTTTCTTAATAATTGTCATGGATTAATTCTAGTTTAATTTGATTCTTTTGGCTGGTGTTTATTCTATTTGTGCTCATAATGCTTGTATAAGTTTGATCATCGTATTCTTGATTTTAGAATTAGTTAATCTCTATAGGGAGGTTTAATTAGTTGTGGAAGTAAAATAGAATATTGTAGTAAATTCTGTGAATTTTAGAGATAGCCAAACTGCTAGGGAATCGTGTGAGTATTCCAAAACATAAAGTAAGTTAGGTTCTAGGCCTTGATATCGAGAGGTAATAGGAGTTATTAGTTTTAGGTCGTTAATATCACTCTAAGGAGTGTTAGCGATAAAATCACGTAAACACGATTAGTATATTAATGATTGGATTGATTATTATTCGTTTGTCTAAATTTTTTGACAATATGATTAAAACCTGAAATCACACTCTTGTTGTTTTTTAATTTAAATTTTTTAGTGGAGTTATAAGTCACCATATTCCATTACATTTTTTTATCAATTTGAGTTGTAGTTATATTTGATTAATTAATAATATTAAGTTTTCGTGAGAACGGAATCTGTAGGTAATCATTATATACACGAGAACTTAGGAATGCATTTTTTGAACAATTTTTAATCCGTCTAGTTTTAACACAGCCCCTGGTCGGATTTATTTTAATGCGTTTTGTCATATTGTTATGATTTAACGTGCCATGCATTTAATGTAGAAAGCACCAAATACTTCACGTGGATCCACCGGACCACCTTAAAAGTAGATATTGATATTCTTAAATTAGCACTGCAGCACTAACTCGTCACCATTTAAATTGACCATTTGTTACACTTTCTGTCAAGTTTAGTACGTCACGAACCATCTTTTGATTGGGCGCAAATAACCAGATACCTTTTCACATGATGTTCATGTTTTAATTGCTTACATTTTATGGTCATTAACTACATTGAACATGATATTATAGGCTATTGCTAATGACCAATTAATATAAGACATATATTCGATTGAACGCAACCACACATATTTTACCTGATGTTGAGCTTCTGATTACGCGCTTTTATATTATTGTTTGCGAATAATATACATATATATATAATTATTATACGTATAAATGTGGTGATGATGATCCGACGTGGAAAACAAAAGATAGGCTCTAGAGAGCAATCTTAGGCTATCTCCAAGGGTCCGGCAAAACATCAAATTTGGTGCAACTTTTACTCCAACACCACTGCAAAAGTAGCACTAAATTTGGTGTTATGAACAGTACCACGCCATATTTGGCGTGACACTGTTCACACGGAAATTTTTAAAATAAATATATATATATATATTATTTTATACCTATAAATATTTTAAAAAATATATTAATAAAAAAAATATAAAAAATAATAATATAATAATAATGAATAGTTTTTTGGTGTTAAATTTGGTGTTATGATTAAAGATGAAAAAACTTGAACACCAAATTTGGTGCTAAAAAAAACACCAAATTTGGTGTTCATAGTTGGAGATGGCTTTACCATGACAAACATTCGACTGTGCAACCATGTGTGGGTAAATATATAAACAGTTCATAATAAGTAACCACGCGAATTTTTACAAATAATGTAGAGCTTTTGAGGTACACACATTTTTGTCATTAGTAATTGTAACGAATATATTACAGTATCATGGGCCAGAGGAAATCGGTATATGTGGTGATTGTCCAACGTAAGACATAAAAGATAACATCGTACGGTACAGTGTATACAGCTCAAAGTACATAATTCATAATACCAAAAAAGATTACTGTGCTGCAGATTTACTTATTGAGAAATTTCATAATATGGACCTAAAAACGATTAAAATATATATATTGGACTCATCATTTGTTAACTATTTTAAAATGGATTTTAGACCAATTTTCGGACAAAAATACCCTTCAACTCATATATAGGGTTTATTTCAAATTTCAATCTCATTTTCACTTTCGAATTCACTCAAATTCTCCTAAAATCCGTTGAAATCACATAAGATCATCGTCATAATGGGTATGTTTTTTCGTTAACTCTGTTTAAATCATTTTTGTAGTCATTTTTGGTGTTAGAATCATTTTTGGGTCGAGAAAGAAAAAGTTCGTCAAAAAACTGGAAAAATTGTACGACGAATTACCTTGCAGGGCATCGTACGATGTCACAATAGAAAGACTTGCACAATAGAAAGACTTGCACATGGCGAGAGTGAGCGTGAATTATGTTGAACTCTTTTTGAATTATTTTGAATTATTTTGAATTATGTTGAACTCTTTTTTAATGACGTTGAACTTTTTTGAATTATTTTGAATTATGTTGAACTCTTTTTTAATGACGTTGAACTCTTTTTTTAATTATACACAATTAAAAAGTGTTTAATTTAAAAGCAAAATTTATACACAATCAAAAAGTGCTTAAATATAAAAACAACTCATCGGGTAATTCTATCTAAAAACAAGTCAACCGCCCACTTTTGCCTTAATATCTTCATGTTCTCTATTATGAGTGTGTCAAAGGGAATTCCAACAAGAAGATGCTCAACGTATTTGACGGCGAATATTCCACAATCACCGCTACAATAACGATACATAAGAATTTGTCAACAAATAAATTTTTACATTTAAAAATATAATTAAAACGTTTACCTTAATCTTGATTGAGGGACGTTTTGGTCAATCAACCATGTGAACTCATGAAGCGTCGGTCGACCTGCTGAGAGAGGGTGATACATTTTTGGGTGGTTGTTGAACAGACCACTCAAATTCATTACTCGTGGCAATGCGCGACTCCAATCCTACAGTATTCCAAAAAATGTTAAGTAATTACAAATTTATATATAAATATTGTTAGAGTCATATTTAAACTTACGTGCATGAACTCTATGAAGTGTGCTGAATGCTGCTCCTGCTCAACTAGTACCCTCTGACAATCAAGAACTGTGATCGTCCACTCTATCAAATCAACTTGGAATGTGAACCAGTGGACATTCTTGAAGTTGACGACAAGGAGGATCTCCTTAGCACCCTTCCACGATTTGATCTTGATGTCTCGGTATCCCGTCATCGGCGTAATGATGGACCTCTGATCCCAATCAACTCTCTCGGGTTCAGTCCCCAACTCTTTCGCCTTCTCTACGTTTAACTGCTCCTGCTTGTACCTCCCGAAGACGTTCTGAACCCATACAGTGTCCATAATGCGGACATCCTGCCGATAACCACTGAGTTCATGTTGTCGAGTCCTCAACATATGAAGGATTGCATCGATATGCTACAATACGAACATATAATTAATATAAAATATCTAATATGTGATAGTTGAACAAATAAAATGCAGTGTACCTCATCTGTCAGCCAAACTCCTACGCCGACAATGGGGTCAAAGAACTTTGGACCCACTTATCTCGTCACTAACCGAACGTTAGCCATATAGCGGCCATAGTATTTCCCCGTCTTCACCCACAACATCATCTCGATAAGTCTTTTCGGTTAGACTCCTTAACCGGCTTGAAAGAAGTTGTACGTGTTGTGTACTTGCGCTTCGTCGGGTCGGTGAAGTCGTCCCACTTCTTCGATTTCTGAGGTGGTGCCTTCGCTGGAGATTCAGGTGGCTCGCTCCGTTGACGCTTTGACGGTCTCTCGAAGGCATGGCCCTTTAACTTCTCATCTTGTTGCGTCGTTCGTCTTTTGAATAACCCTGCTTGTTTATCCGGGATTTCTGGTGAAGTGCTCCGACTGCTCTGGGGCATAAAAGGCGATGGAGGTGTAGGGGGATGAGGAGGAGCATCCGTAGGGGGAGGTGGGGAGCGTTGAGGGGAATGAGGTTTAGCATTCTTCGCCTTCTTCTTGCTTTGCTTTTGCGTATCAAGACCACGCGCTTGCGTGGTAGGAATGGGTCCACCTGGCATCCCCGTAACGTCACGGAATACGTGATTCAGACGCTCCCATGTACGAATCTATAAAAATTGTTAGTTATACTTTGAATAAACTTTTATAACTTTCAAACGACCTTATTACCTGACTATTGCGTATGCGCTCAACTCGACTGTTAACTACGTTCATCCCTCGTCCTAGGGTAGCCATCGTCTGGAGTATGTATCCTATTCCTTGACGAAGCTCGTTCCACATTCCCACCGTTATGACAATTGGGTCATCATCGCTTGGCTCGGAACTACGAGGACCTTGTGGAGGAGTCGAAGTTCTTGGGCGAGGAGAATCGGGACGAGGAGGTCGAGCATCGGGACGAGGAGTGTGATTTTTTGACTCTTTCGTTGGACGCGTTCGAGGAGTATCAAAGATATACTCCTCATCATCATCCTCTTCCTCGTCGTGGCCGAGGAAGTCGGCTTCCTCCGCGGCTGAACCAACGATGTTGATTTCTTCATCAACGTTCCTTGGCTCGGCCGCATTTACTCCTTCGATGTCTATTGGATATAGAAATTTCTTCGTCTGTTTTTCGAGAATATCGAAGAACCCTTTCTCTGCCGGTCTAGGTCGAAGCATTTGAAGGACGCCCAGCTGAAAACATTGAAAAATGTTATGATTTATTAAAAATCAATCTCAATTAAAGAAAAATATGGAAAATCAATAAAACTTACCGATTTCTTCTTCATAATCTTCTCGACGTCCTTCCTAAGAACAACGACGGTGCCCGACCACGAATGCATCCTCGGCAATCGATTTCCACTGCTTGTTTCGAAGGCTTGCCCAATCTCCGGGATCGCCTCGTACGCCCAATACTGAAAGGCGTGAAGATTCCCAGACAATGTGTACTTTGCCTCCTTTTGTAGAACGTCGGGTTTCTTCTTCAACTTCGTCTCGAGACCCTCGAGGTGATGCGTCAAGTCGACCGAGAGCGATTGAAACGTCTCGGCCCAACTCATGTTCCCCCACGGCAAACTGTAGAAGAAGGGGAGATCTTCTACGTATTGCACGAACGGTTGCCACCTCGGCTCGATAACTTTGTTCGCCGGTTGTTCCAGTAGATATCCGAGAACGAAGACGCACAAACCGAGCTTGTAAACGTCTACAGGGTTCTTGCACGCATTCCAAAAACTGATGAGTGCACTGAACTTGATGTTGCTTGTCCCGTTCAAGTACTCATCAATGAGCCTTCTATAGGATCGTTTGTCCTTCTCGTCTTTTGTCGGACCGTCGGTGTAGTCTAAACCCGATATTAAGGCATATTCAAGACGGCCGAATCGAACCCTCTCTCCAAAAGTGCGTGCACAAGAACGGGCGCGAAATTCAATTCGCTATTGCTCGAACACCGTCCCTCGTAGTTGCTCGGTAAGTTTCATTTCTTCGAACCTATTCTTCACATTTTTCAACACGGCGGAGCCACCATACGTGATACGCCCTGAGAAAGTCTCGTTAATGAGGAATTTCAAGTGGTCCTACACAAAAACACAAAAAAATAAGTTAATCGTACAAAAAACGAGGCCAAAATCGCATATATCGCATGATATCGTACACCATCGTACGATATCGCCTCGAAGGCCATCGTACGATATCGTATGGTATCGTACGATGATACCTACGATGGTGTTCATCGTTTTCCCGGAAACCTTAAACCCTAAAATCTCAAAACTATCTCAAATCAATCTGATTTAACCTACATTACCGTCGAAAACACTATTTCAAACAACAAAAAGCATAAATCATACCTTTTTTGTGATTTTTTTTCTTGTGAGGTCTCTTGAGTATTCCGGCCGTCTCCTCCTCCAATGAAATGGGTTTCCGAGCTCGAAAACATTGATTTTGAGACTATTTCTATCGTGGTCCTCTACTTTTGCACTTGTGAAGATTGATTTGAAGAATTTTTTTTTTTGAAATGGGTATGTGTTTCGGCCGAGAGAAAGAGAAGAGAGGGAAGAGAAAAGAAAGAGAAGAGAATGAGGAAGAAGGGTATTTTTGTCCCTTTTTGGGGATAAAGTTCATATTTGGATATTTTGAATAAGAGGGGTTTAATATGGATATTTTAATTGTTTTTAAGCCCATATTATGAAATTTCTCTACTTATTACCATGGTTTTAGCTGGCACCACTTGTGGTTAACTATCCGTTACTTCTGAAGGAATTTATACTTTTAATTTGGATGAAAGTAAGATATTTTTGGAGTGTGACTGCTTCAACTCACCCCAAATATTTATCAAAATTTACGGTCAACTATTCATCACACATAAATTATTTTTAATTACAAATTCACTCACAAAAATGTTAATATCTAATTTAGAACATAATTTAAATAATTTATACAAAAATGCATATTATTAATGAGAAATAGAACAAATAATAATACATAGCATTAATTACACACGATACAACTATATTAAATACATATAAATAATACCAATACTTACACAAACACAATAAATAAAAATTAAAATATAGCGTAAAAAATAATACTCAAATTTTGTGGATCGGAGTGAAAACACTGTAACTGCATCAAATTTTGTAAATAATTAACTCAAATTTGGGTTTTGGGTTGAAGATGGTCTTAGCTTCAAAAACTTGTTTCACGTTGTCACGTCAGTTTCTCTTAAAATAAATATTTTAGTATTGAGATTATATTATAATGTAATATTTATTAGCGTCTTTTAGCTATATACGTATAAAAACGTTTACTAATTTCAAAATACCAAACATTTTGTAAACTTTGCGTAAATACCTTCTCAAATTGTTTAATGAATTATTTGGACTGTTTTGACCAAAATTTGGAAATTTTTATAAAGCTGCAAATGAGGGTATTTTGCATCCAATATTCGTGTAAACAAAATTTGTTGAGTATTTACAAAATATTTACAAAACTTTGGGTGAATTGAAAACACTAAACGTAAAAGTGGGTAAAAATCCGATTTTTTGTATGTATTATCATTTGATGTTATATTGTGTTAGTACAAGTTTATTGGCTATCTTCATGAAGACATAACTCATGTTGTCCAATATATTTCTCACATGTTCAGAAGACATCTTCTCTTGGGGTACAATGTCATGTCACTGCCTCGCAGCTTTTGTAGTGTATCTTTTATTTAATATAGCTCAGTCTTCTTTCATTGAGTTAGTTGTCTCCATTTCGCATCTGTGAACAACCTTTTTGTTTAATCTCGTATAAAAAGAAGTGCCTTCTTTATGTTTTAAGTTAGCACTTTCACTGCGTCTAAAAAACCACATCAAGATTGGAGTGTCAATTAGTGTTCAACCATGTAAGGGTTGTGTAGATATTATGTTGCTTGCAGGAGAGCAAAACTTGTGAGTGTTTTTATGTTGTATCTTTTTCTTCTAAAGTTTGATTGTAAACATTGTGAGTGTTATGAAAAGTGAGAAGAGATCACTTCTAGGGGGAGCCTAGGGTTAAAATTAACACCAGTGAATATTTAGGTGAAAGGTGAGTGGAGCTCATACCTAAGGGGGCCTTAGGTTAAATTATACTTGCGGAAGAAAGAGATAGACTTAGGAAGTAAAAATTCTATTGTAATCCTTTTGTAACTTTGCTTGTCCGTTCTAAAGTATATTCTTTCACCGGGATGGATATCTCCCATATGTAGGCCGCTCCCGAGCATGGTAAATATCTCTTTGTGTCATTTTATTTTTACTATCGTTATTACTATTATGTGTCAAAATATATCAATAACATCGTAAAAAAAATTATAAAACATTCAAAGTATAACTTTAAATTGGTATAAGAACATACCCCTAATTTATTGGGTGTGATTCTTGGTGAGCTTAGTGTTTTGTTTTGTGTGTGATTTAAGCCCAATAAGGAGTTGTGTTATTTTTCCTCCAAATCTTGATGGGAAGAGAATAGTGAGTGTTGATAAGTACATGTGTGAATAAATGAGCATGATAGATGGTGAAGCAGCATCTGTACAATTAAAGAAGTGAATCTGCAATTGCTCTTGAAGGGATGTTTAATATGTTATCCAAAGTCTTCAGCTCCTCCCCACCAAGTTTGATTTATTAAAGATTTTTTGAAGAAAAATAATTCTTGAAGAAAAGATAGGGGTTTTATGACCACCCGTCGAGATGTTTGTGGAAATGAAAATTCTTTTGAGGATGAGTGTCGATGGTTAATCCGGAGGTTCCGATTCTTAGAAGGTTTGCCATGTCTTTGTTTAAAAAAAAGTAAGGAGATTGCGCCCAAAAAAAGTGACTTGATTTGTTCTTTCAGCGGAAGACTTAAAGAAGAAGAAGAAGACATCGTCTCCGATTATCAACAAATTCACAAATTCATAAATATTGTCACAACCTCTTTTATTGAAGTTCCTCATGTGATGGGGAGAGTGAACAAATCAAAGTCATAATCTATGTGATCTTTGCTGCAGTTTATCATCAACAAAATCGTGTTTGGTTGTTGAGTTTATGTGTCTTGCTGCTATTTCCACATCTAACAGTCCGGGGTTAATGGATCTCTCGTGACTATTCTCTTCTCGACCGGCCATTGGTCGTTGACTAAGATCATCGTCTTGAGCAATGCGAATGCATTCATGATGGTGTTGTCGAGAAACAAACCACCCGCTACAGTGTTGATTCAGTCTTGAGCCGAAGGCATGAGGCCAATATAAAAAAATTATAGTTGCACACATTCCGTCAAACCATGGTCCGGACATTTCCTCAACATATCTTTGAAATGTGCCCATTTCTCGTAGAGAAATTCTCCGTCGTATTGCTTAAAGTTGTGAATCTCGTTCCGCCTCACAAGTCATCTTTAATTTTATCCCCACTGAACTTATTGCGGAAATCGAAAATTTGACATTTTTCGTATTTAAAAGTAAAAATATCGCTTCTAATCGCTCTCGATAATTTCGGTGAAAGATTAACAAAGCTCTTTTCACGAGATCGAATTCTGAATTGTGCCAGCTTGAAGATGTGTAGGCGCAATGAAGGACTTACAAGAGGATGCTAGCGAAAATAAAGTAATTTCTTTTAAAACACTTATACATCAAATAAACTACGTCGGTACATGTAATGTATTAAATGGAGATACTATAGGGAACCCCTTGCCCGGTGACACCATGGCCGGAGAAGGGCTTCAATAGCTTGTAGGGCACAACTCCGGCGCCGCAACGGTTCTTAAGATTCTGATCAATATTGCGAGCATCAATGATTCCCTCAAGCTCCTTGAGCCTCCCGTTGAACATCTCGAAGGCCGCGGAAATGACAGGATCGTCCCTCCAAGCCGGCTCGATCTTGTCCCCAATATACTCTTCGTCCGTCGAGTGGCTCGACAAAATATCCAGCACTGCCATGATCGTTGCCGCCTGAATTTGGGACGGGAAACAGTCGAGAAGAGCGAGCTCTGGTTTCTCCATGAATCTCTCCCAAAACTCCGGTGAGGCGTCCTCAGTGGGCATGTTGGTACGAGCGATGGTCGGCCGGTTCGGAAAATACCCGGCGTAATCGTACTGGCCGAAGTTCACGGCGGCGTGGTGGCCGGAGGTGACCCAGGTGATGGTGGTCAAGATTCCGATGAGGTCTTGCGGGGTCTCGAGCTTGGGCCACCACGGCTCGTCTTTCTTGTCGCCGTGGCCCACCGTTCGGATCTCGGTCCACCACGCTTGGAGCTCTTTGTCGGATTCTATGGCGGTGGGGCCCACGTAGAAGTGGGACACGTAATCGGTGATCCATTCCTGGAGGGAGTCCCATAGAATCAGCCCATCCGCCGCGAAAGGGTAGTCCTCGATCGTCAGCTTCAAGCCGTGTGGACTGTTCGGGTCCTCCACGGCCATTCCTCTAAAACATATAACAACGGATTAAGTGTGAATACTAGTTAAGCATTTTCATTTTATTGATTATATAAGAAATTCTAATTTTAAAAGGTTAGTAATATAATATATTTTTGTTTTATTTATTATTGTTGGTTAAAATATTAGTCCTCTTAAATGTTAAATATATATATATATATAAGAGGAATTTTAAATAGATTTGTATGATTAAGGGAGAGACGTAAATGGATGGGCACATAGGTTATAAAATAAAATTAGATAACCACTTGTAAGATGATATATTCCGTAAACTAAGGGTTTATGAATATTTCTTTTAAGTTTTGTTTATATCTAAATCCGTCTTAAAATTGGTAACCATAAATTCTATTTTTTAATAATAATAGAATTAATTATTATTTTTTCTATATATGTTCACTGCCTTCGAATTGTAGCAACTAAATTGAAGATAGAAACCTGGAGATTAGGTCACCCGGGAGGGATTGGTGGTCGAATCGCCAGAGCTTGTCATAGGCGTCGGAAGAAAGCTGGATGGAGTATTTTCCGGGGGAGAAAGAGGTCTCAATTATGCCTCCGGCGTTGACAAGGGCGTCACGTGCGAGAGCGTTGATCTCCATCGTGTACCGAAAGTGCGGGTGCAACAACCTATATATTGGGTGCATCGCGCTCAATTGCCTATTACTCGCAATTATGTACGGCTCTGTCGCGCAATGTGTCCGAAGCCTTACCAAGAACAAAAACAAAATATTACTAGGTATAGGTTCTTATATACAAATATGAGTAATGAAAATAGTTTACATTTCGTAAATAATGAGTAAATAGCAGGCTCAATCTATTCAAATTTACTAAATCTCGAAGATATCTCACGAAACAGTTATTTACGCGTATAAAATATCAAAGAATTTTATGTCACGTAAGCAATTAAGCTATTCATTAATAATTTACGAAATATTGATTATATTCAAATTCGCGAGGTTTAACCTGACTAGATACTCAAAAAAATTACAAATAATTGTCTAAAGACGTCTAAAGACATGGATAAAAATAGAAAAGAAAAAGTAGATCAATGCTTCATAAAACTCTTAAAGTTATATTAGGCCCCAAAAAAATGTTTAACATGATTATTAATGACTTGTTTAACACCATATGCGCAGGAAGGCACGAATTCGGTACTAGTCAAAGGTGGAGTTTAGTCTCCCCTAAAGAAAATTCTTATTCTTAACTCAATTTCCTTTTACTTTTACATTTTCAAATTAGGTCATTTTTTAGGGAGATTCGAACTCACGACTTCGTAACCGAAAACCATGTGATATTACCACTAAACTATATTAGTTACTATCGCAAATTAAGTCGTCAAAAATTTAAATTAAAGCGCAAATTAGCTCACTTTAATTTAGATATCTGACTTCGTCCCATACGTGTAATATAATGAATTTATATAGTTGATATACCAATGGCTGACGAGTTGGTGGAAGCCGGAGTCATGTGCTAAGACGTGTGCTTTGGAAAGCCTCCAAAGCCAGAGTCCGGTGGCATTATAGCAAGGCGATCGAACCTCCCTCCAAAACGGCTTGTCGTCCATTTTAGGGCGAGTCAGTTCTATCGCTATTGCCCTCAAAGTCCCTTCTTTCGTCAGAAAAAACAGTGTCCTTGATCCGTACAGCGTCGTTCCTTCTAGCTCTCGCACCTTGCTTACGTACGGTAGAAGCATGTCATGGTAGTCTAACATGAACAGCTTCTTTTGCTCTATTGCCTTCATAAAACCAAAGTAAAATAAAATGATATTTTTTTACTATTATCAAAGAATAAAAATGCGCAGCTAATACCTCTTGAACAGACATGTGACCGCCAATCTTTTCCTCGACCAGTTCAGTAGTGATGGCTGATTCTTGTGGTCCATATATCTCCGGGTCAAGTTTACTCATCAGTGGCCATTCCTTTACGTACACGTAATCCTCATTAATTAGTTATTAGATTAAACACACACAAACACGTACATGTATATATATATATATATATATATATATATATTATATACTCACCGTTACTAACTGGATGCTACATGGATTAAGACCTGCAAGAGTCTGCCTAGCAAACTCTTCATCCCTAAACCAGAAGAACTTGTCTCCTAATAACAAACACCAAAGATTAAAAAAATATTATTGATGATTTAACTCGTTTTGCATAATCGAAGAATTATTATGGCGTAAATAGTTAAATTCGACGATTACTGTGTTTTAGTCGGTAATTAACTTATTTGGTAGTAATTAATTAGAATAAATTTATAAACTAAAATTAATTGTTTCTTTATAAACTATTAGGCCATAAAATATAATGGTAAATAAAATATATATATGTATATATATATTCCTTACTGTGCATGGTTTCTGGGATCTCGAACTGCAAAGCATCGTCGAGATCGCCGGCGGCCTTGATGAGCCTGGGAAGAACAGTTTTGAGAAGGCCTTGACTCTGGTCCACATTGTTGCTCGGGATTCGAATCCCTTCGTCGTAAAGCTTATCGATCGCTCGGAAGTAAGGGAACCCCAGATTTCGATCCTCGAGAAGCGTCTGAATCGAAGGCACCAAAGCGTGGAGACCCGAATAGAGTGTTTTCACGCTGAAAGTCAACTGTTTGACTTCCGCGAATGCTTCATCTCGAGGCACGTAACCGATTCGACTGAACAACTCCGATGCTGGATCTATATATATATATATATATATATATATATATATATATATATATATTATATTATATTGTCTTTTTAATTATTAACTTTAAGTACTTATTCAATAATCTTTTAATGAACAATATAATGTTTTTAGAGCATGTAGTGAATATGCTTGTCAGGTCGTTTATTGACGCATGTGTGAATAATATATATATGTACACTGTATTGAATTGATTTTGTCAGACTTTATCAGTCTTGTCCGGTGTCAGTAATGTAACTTTCTTTTAGCGCGACGAAACGAATAGTCGTTTTATTATTCGTACGATTGCTCATTAGTCATTAGTTACTCATTAGTCACAAGACAACTCACAACTAACAAAAGATTTCATACTATTCTTGTTTTTTATATGATTGTTAACAAGCATAATTAAAGTCCCACATAAGCCTATCTATAATTTCAACGTCACTACTCAGAACAATATATAAAACTATAGCCGGCATAAATTATGTACAACATTAATATTGCTAAAGAATTAACGTTTAGAGAATCTTTAACTTAAAATCTCAAAATTAAACCGAAGATTTTGCTTTACTTTTTCCCGTTATTGTAAATAACCAAATCTATTTTCAAAATAAGAAATATTTAATGCAAATTAAATATTTATAATTTACAATTACTACCCTTTCAAACTATATGATTTTGTATCAGTTTAGGTTTTGTAAATTATTGGTAAATAACCGGTTTAATCCATTTACAACTTTTTAATAACCAAAATCGAAAGAAAAAACAAGTAAAATTTTTACAAAAATGTTGGTTATTAACAATCCAATTAACAAAAATGTTGGTTATTAACGACTAATTAACAAAAATGTTGAATATATCTAAATCTCTTAGATTTGCGTTGGATAATTACTCGATTTTTTGTTAAATAAATTAATTTATACAAGTACATACCTGCTTGGCTACGAGGCCGCCCTGTCCTACAGCGGCGAGGGTAGGGATAGTCCTTTCCGCCTAATGTTGGTCGCTGGAGTTCGAGATTGGTGGGGTCTCCGAGGTCGTTGTAAACATCGTAATCGTAGATCCGATCGGATTTCTGTCTCTCTCCTTCTCCGTTCCCTCTCAGTGCCTCTAACTCCTTCTCTCTCAGCCTCCTCAACCCGCTTGGAGTTTCTGAGGGCAAGTATGTCTACAACATCACATTAAAAGTTCAAATGTCTCAGTCAAATCAACAAAAAATTATTTTACAAATAGTCATGCTTGGCTTGACCCTTAAAAAAGGTGAAGCAATTACTTTAGATCCCGCTTTATAAAACTTAAAATTAAGTTAAAAGAAGGGGTTAAATTTATAACATTTTTTTATACCTAAATCCTTTAATAGTTTAAATAATAAATGTGTTAAAAAAACTTATAAAAACCGAACCTGCAAATAGTTACCAATTATACCTGTTATTCTTAATTGTTTCTTCAGACGATACATAGATTACTGCTGGATGTGTTTGTTTTCTTTTTCTTTTTTAGTAAGTTAAAATAATGGGATATTTTGCTTCATATAAAACAAAAATAATTAATTATTACATCAAATAAACAAAAATAAAACTAATTTTTTGTGCATTGATAAAATTAAATATGTATCTAGTAATTTTCTGGCAACTTATAAATTCAGGGAAAAACATGAACAAATTTAATTCCCCTTACTCAATTTACCCATAACATTATAATATCATCAATTATATAAATAGTGTTTATAATCCTGCACCTTGCTAGTGAAGAAGACCCTCTTCTGAGGATTATCAAATTTGGAATGAAGCCAAGATTCACAGTGGATTGTGGTGGGCCCACCGGGAAGACCTTGAAGGATGACGTCAACCACAAACATCTCTTTCCGGTGCTCATTCTCCATCAAAATCGCTCCGATCTTCCCAAACCCAGGATTTATCTCGAAATTCGCTTCGTAGTTTATCTCTCGCTCTTCGTCTCGGAGGATTTTCCTGTGTGCGTACGCTTTAATCGTCTCCTTCTCTTTTCCAGTCTCTTTTAGTATTGTCAAAAAAACAAAAAACAAGATTATTAGTTTCACACAAATGTATGTATCTACATATCGTATAGTTTTCGTTAGGATTAGTGAAACTTTATACATCAGGGTGATTTAATGTGTCAACTTTTATTCCAAGGTAATTTTTTTTTGTTTTCAACTTTCTCCCAAGAGATAGTAGTTATGTTTGTCTCTTTTTTTTTGCTTATGGTCATCGCTTCAGTGATATTCTGTAATTTTCTGAAGGAATTGGGACCAGTTTGTTACAACCCAGATATTGATTGATGGATTCTAGCTCTTTAACTGAGGTTGAACGGATCATATTTTACAATCTTGATGAATGAATGACTCCAGATTTTTATATATAAGCATATCTTGACATGTCAACTCATACTGCTTGGTTAATCTGTGTTTATTCTGAGGTTTAGTCCAATAATTTGAATACCAGAAAACTCAAGATTCTTATGGAATAAAAAAACAAACTATAAATCTAAAAGAGAATTACGATATTATAAGGCCAGTTGTATGTGGAGCTCGTAGTATACATATATATGTATACACGTATGTATATTTATATTAAAGGAGATTAAATAATTATTTTGAAGTGATAAATATTTTATTTCATAGTATTCTAAAAATTATGTTTTGAATGACTTACATTCTTATAAAAAAAAACAGAATTTAAGAACACTAAAAAAACTAACTATATTAATCTTTTAATAAATCTCAAAGAAGCATTAGAAAATTAATTTTTGGAAGAAAAAAAATATAGGTTTCAGATTCCTAAATATATAGGAAGACCCCTCGTAATAATGGTGCTATCGCTATCCCTCTACCAAGCATGAAAACGGCTCTTAAAAGATATTTTTTGTTTTGTGTGGAGCTGAAATAGTAGTATACAATTTAAATAATATAATTTTAGACTGTGTTTGGTATGAGCAGTCCAGCTAATCAGATTTTCGATAATCTATTTAAATTAAATCATATTCTTACAAGATTTGGTTACAGTATATAATATTTTAAATAGATTTTTGGTATGTCACTTTAATTAGTTTGGCAAGTTAATGTTATTATATATGTTTAATAAGTAAAAGACAACTATACTTTTACAATAATCTCCTTAAATAATATATATTTCACAAAGTAAATATCCACCTTAGACGTAAATATCTTAAGTAAATAATAATGAAGATCTTATAAGTAGATAATAATATAATAGAAGGATATTCTATACTGAAATTCGAAAGACAATATAAGAAAAGTGTAAGAAAAAATATAAATATTAAACTGCCGTAATTATAAACGTTTTCTTTTTATTAGATACTATATACGTAAGTATATAAATACTTACTAGGATCGAGATCAGCACCAACAAGCTCAATCAGGAGAGATTTTCCAAGCAAGTCTTGAATATCGTCAAGCCCTTTACTTATCTTGATATTTGAAAGAAACCCTCCAATGGTAGGTTTGACCGAAACAATGGCCTTGACTTTGACCGACCTCTCTATCTCTCTGGCCACAGCTTTGACTTTGCCTTTGCCGGAAGATGAGCCGATTCTGAGTTTCGTCTTCTTCACAGGCCTCGGCACGGGAACCAAACCAAAGCTCGTGGGACTACTTCCATGGAGGAATGGCTTATGCGAATGGAATAGAGCTTGGACATGTCGACACTGATGAACTAGCTGGGTTGGTTTCAACATTTTAATTGATTATATTTAGAATTAGTAAAGAAAAATAGAGTTAGCTATAGTATCTGCTTTGTTTGGATATAATATGATGGGATTAATCTAGTGAGACTGGGATGTCTTTGAGGTTCTCACAAACCGCTGTTTTTATAGGAAATATTAGTTCTATTCTATTCAAATTGTATGATGTTCTCCAATCCAATCTCACCATATTTTACATGTGATGAAAAAATTATGAGGTGTCAAACAACTGTCAGAATGTTTTCTCAAAAAATGAAATAACAATAATGGTCAGAATGGTACAAGTGTGTATATAACGAGCACACATGTATTATCCTTAAAGTAAATGGTACCGTATGTATAATTTTCAACTGTGCATGTCCTTAATTACTTACATAAAAACGAGATTAATTAGTTATGCATTGAGGTAGGATTTCGTCAAATCCTACATTAACACATCTCGTGTCGTTTAAGCGTTCAGACGACAAAGACGAGGAGCAAAGGGGTCCCACGCTTGACTCTTGGTCAACTGAGGAGAGGTGACTCGTCTCTCCCCCGTCCTATCACGAGCGGGGGCGAGAAAGCCTTCGCGAGGAGAGTTCGCCGCGAGGAGGGTCATCGCGTGGAAGGCTCATCGCGAGGAGGCTCCGCCCCGAGGAGATCGCGTCCCGAGAAGAAGCTCGTCGCCAGGAGTCAGCGTGGCAGCGGTAGCGTTCGACTAAGGATTGGCGTCAGAGAGTCAGTTGAAAAAGGGGCGACAATCACAGGATTAGTTAGGAAATCTCGGACAGGATCTCGGAAATGGTCAGAAGAAGGATGGGTCGAAAGAGGAAACCCTAGCAGAAGGAGAGAACCCTAGAGATCATCCAGGCAATAAGAATGAGACTATAAATATGAATGTAAGGAGTTCAGAAAATTATCAGCCGTCATAATATAGAAAGTTCATACTTTTGCTCTGTATTTCTTCAAGCTTCCAACCTAATAAATGAAAGAGACCGAGCCCTTACAAATATAAACTCAAGGATATTAACACTCAGACCTGATTATTATTCATTATTATTATTATTTTTTAATCCTTGTGACTGTTCGGAGACCGGTGTAAATTGACCTCTACAGTTTGGCGACCACCATGGGGCCTGTTTCTTTCTAACTCACAGCCAGGAAATCGTAGGAGTCTGAGCGAAACGACGAAAGATGATAGCAGCGCTGGAGGAAGCCAAGAAGAAGTCATGGAGGCGAGAGCGCCCCGACAACAGCTTGGCGACGATAGAGGAGGCCAACAAAAGGGCTTAGGATCAGGCCGAGGTGAACAGGAGAGTCGTGACTCGCCTGGACCAGTTTTTGACCGGCGGAGGACTAGAGGGATGGACGACGCCGGGAGCACCAGTCCACATGAACCTTTTCCAGACCACCGTGCTCACGTCGTCGATGGCCGAAGAAGAGGGCCTGACGGCCGCCGCTGGCGCTCACCCCGCTCTGACGCCAACGATGGCAGAGGAGATCAGGAAGGTGGTGAAGGAGATGTCCTCGGGCATCGAGTCAAGGATTAGACAAGTGGCGTCTCAAGTGCACAAGGTGACGAGCTCGGCGCCGGAAATCGACCGGATGGTCAGAAAAGCGAGGACCATTCCCTTCTAGTCGAAGATCCGCGGCGTAGAGCTGGGAGAGCTCCCCAAGGTCAAAATCACGCCGTATAAGGGGATCTCGGACCCGAACACCCATGTTAAGTCGTTCCGAATTGTAACGGAACGCATAACTGGGGAAATGGAGAAGGTGGAGGCCATCCTCTGCCGCCTCTTCGTCGAAAGCCTGCTGGGCCCGGCGAGCGATTGGTTCGCCAAGCTGCCCTCGGAGTCCATCTGCGACTGCGAAGACCTCGTCACGGCTTTTCTACATCATTACTCAATGTACGTGCAGAGCGACGCGACGATCACCACGTTGTGGAACCTCGCCCAAGAGAAGGGTGAAACGCTCCGTCATTACATCGAGAGATTTACAGCGGTCATGGTCAGGATCTCAAACCTCGACGGGATGATCGCGATCCAGGCACTGAAGAATGGCCTGTATTACACCTCCCCTTTCTGCCCAGAGCTGGCGAAGATGCGTCCCTCGACCTTTATCGAGCTTTGATCTTTATGGAGATCGAGGAGGAGTAGACGGCGTTGAAGAGAATCCACGAAGGTGGAGGGAATGGCAAACATCCCGAGAGAAGAGACCATCGGGACGGAGGAGAAGCTCGCCCGGCGAAGGCGAGAGGAGGAGATGTCTGGGAAATCCCCGGAGAGCGACGAACCCGAGAGATCCCGAAGAGGGGAGTCTACCAGGTGGAGGAGAGAAGGGACTCTGGCGAGGGGGTCCAGCAGCGAGGAAGTTTCTCGGACGAGCCGAGGAACTTTCAGCAAGGAGGCTTCTCGGCGAGCCGAGGAGGATTTTTCGGAGGGCGAGGAGGCCATACCGGAGGGCGGGGAGGACCCTCGGGAGGGCGAGGAAGTCCAGAGAGGAAACCCTGGCCTAAAGACTCGAGCAAGTTTTGCGAGTTCCACAACATGAGCGGCCATGCGACCGAGGAGTGCGCCATGTTGAACAGGGAGTTCCAGAAGAGGTATGCGCGGGAAGAGCTGAAGGACTTGGTTCCCAGCCACCGCAAACCATGAAGGAATGATAATCGAACGTGGCAGAGACCACAGGAGGAGCAGGCGCAGGCTGGCGGAAGCGGCCAAAGCGGGGCGAGGAGGAACCCCGCTGCCGAGAGGCAGGTGGTGGAGCGAGCCATGGAGGATAGGTCGGCGACGAGGGCAAGAATCGAAGTGCTCATGGGCGGATCACGTCTGTGCGGAGACTCCGTTAACACTATCAAGACCTTCCAGCGGCGGGGGAAGGAGCACAACCGCGGAGATGCAGTGGTAACCAGTCCTCGGATGACGATCGTGTTCGTCGAGAACGGGAAATGCGCGGTGATGCACGACGACACCCTAGTACTCATGCTCGGGATCGGTAACGTTGATGTATGCTGAGTCCTCGTCGACAACGGAAGCGCAGTCGACGTCATCTTCTATGAATGCCTCGAGAAGATGAAGACCGAGGGGTTAGAGATCGGAGGACGGCGGCGTAAGGTGTCCGGGTTCAACGGAGACGTGGCCATCTCGCTGGAGACGGTCCACCTCCCGGTCTGAGCAAAGGAAGTCCATAGGATGGTGGAGTTCATGGTGTTGGACGTCTCTTCGCACTTCAACGTGATCTTGGGAAGGCCCTGGATCCATTCCATGAGGGTCGTGCCATCCACTAACCATTGGTGCATCAAGTTCCTCGGGGAATGGGGAGTGATCAAGGAGATCCGGGGGGATAGAGACGCATACCGCGTCTACTACATGATGCACCACCGACAGGTGCACGCGAGAAGACGCCCGCGGAGGTTGACGAGGAAGAAGCTGCCGATTTATAGCAACTAGCCCCAAGCGTCCCGACGAAGAAGAAGAGAGGGGCGAGGAGCGGCCTGCGACGCTGAGAAGATACAGGACATGAAGGCGGGGTCGGCGAGGTGCTCGTGACCGAGAGTCTCGATGAGCGAGCAATCAAAGGGAGGAAAGGAGAGCCGCAGGTCGAGGCAGTGGAGCAGGTCTGCATCGACGAGTCAGGCCCAACTCGAACGACCAGCATCGGGGTGGAACTCGACCCGGGGGTCAGAACCAGGCTGATAGCGTTCCTGAAGAAGAATCGAGGGAGTTTCGCCTGGACTCACGAGGACATGTCGGGTGTGGACTCGTCGGTGATTGCTCACCGCCTCAACACGGATCCGAACCACCGACCTGTCATACAGACAAGTAGGAAGATGGCGCCGGACAGAAACAGAGTGATCAACGACGATGTCGACAAACTGGTTTCGATGGGCACCATCAGGGAAGTGAAGTACCCCGAGTGGTTGGCAAGCACCATTGTCGTCAGGAAGAAGAATGGCAAATGGCGAGTCTGCGTGGACTTCACCGACCTCAACAAGGCTACTTAGGGGTATGAGCTCCTCAGCTTCATGGATGCCTACTCGGGATACCATCAGATAAGGATGCACCCGGGCGACGAGGAAAAGACTGCCTTCATCAGCGAGCGAGAGACGTACTACTACAAGGTGATTCCCTTCGTCGTGAAGAACGTCGGCGCAACCTACCAAGGGCTAGTGACCAAAATGTTCCACGAGAAAATTGGGAAGAGTATGGAGGTCTATATCGACGACATGGTCAAACGATGACGGCGGCGGAGCACATCGAGCATCTGGAGGAATGCTTCGAGATCTTGAACCAGCATAAGATGAGGCTGAATCCTGCCAAGTATACCTTTGGCATCTCCTCGGAAAAGTTCTTGGGTCACATAGTCACCCGGCGGAGAATCGAGGCTGACCCCGAGTAGATCGAGGCGATCAAGAATATACCCTCCCCTCGGAACCGGCGAGAGATACAGAAGCTGACGGGAAGGATCGCCGCTCTAGGCCAATTTATCTCGCGAAAAGCCGACAAAACACTCGTTCTTCTACGAGCTGCTGAAGAAGAATAAGAAATTTGAGTGGACTGAAAAGTGCGAGGAAGCTTTCCAGGCGCTAAAGGCGTCCCTCTCGTCGCCTCCCGTGATGACAAAGTCGCTACCCTGGGAGCCACTGTACCTGTACGTCGCATTATCAGACCAGGCGATCAGCCAAGTGCTGGTACGAGAGGAGGATGAAGAGCAGAAGTCGGTGGCCTACATCAACCGGAAGCTCCTCGACGCCGAAACGAGATACCCGTTGGTTGAGAAGCTGGCTTTGGCGGTATATGACGCCTCGGAGAGATTGAGGTTCGATTTCCAGGGCCACTCCATCGTCATTATGATCGATAGGCCAATCCGCGCTATCATCCATAACCTGAACCAATCGGGGTGGATTACCAAGTGGTCGATCAAATTTGGGGCATATTACATCGAGTACAGGTTCCAGACGAGCCTCAAATCTCAGGTCCTCGCAGATTTCCTCATCGAGCTCCCGAGGGAACCAATCGACTTGAGCGACAAGGATGATACGTGAAAGCTGCACGTTGATGGATCCGCCACTTCGCAGGGATCGGGCGCGGGGATTAGACTCACCTCGCCGATGGAGGAAGTCATCTAGAAGGCGTGCCGACTCGCTTAGCGATCCACCAACAACAAAGCGGAGTACGAGGCCCTCCTCATAGGCTTGCACTCAGCCCTCGCTGTTGGGATAAAGAACATCAACGTCTTTTCGGATTCTCAGCTGGTCGTGAAGCAAGTTAGCGGAGAGTACGAAAGAAGTGACGAGAGAATGGAGGCTTACGCGGAGCTCGTGGAAGCCCTCTTCAGGAAGTTCAGTTACTTCAGCCTGACGCAAGTGACGCGAGGGGATAATACCCACGTTGATGCTTTGGCAGGCCTAGGTTCGACGACGGAGGTAGGCGAGCTTCGATCTATCACGGTGGAGACGGTAGAAAGGCCGAGCATCAAACGAGAAGAAGGTCCAACGAGGAAGAAACCTCGAGCCGAGGACGAAGGTCGGGAGTTGGTACCTGAGGAGGTCAGCATCAACGAGCTCGAAAACGAAGAGCCTGAGGGCGATGAGCGTGGAGTAGTGGAAGACGACGATGACGAAGATTGGCGAGCGCCCATCAGGAAGTACATCCTGGAGGGGGCAGTGTCTGAGGACCTCCAGGAAGCGAGGAAGATCGAGTCCAAGAGTGCTCGATACGCCGTCACCGAGCAAAAGCTCTACTTGAGGAGCTTCTCAGGCCTTTACTTGAGGTGCCTCGGCAAGAAGGAGGCCGAGTATGTGATGGAAGAGATACATAGTGGAAAATGCGGGAATCACTCCGGTGGGAGATCGCTGTTAAGGAAGACGAAGAGACAAGGCTTCTTGTGGAACACGATGGTCGCCGACTGCGCCGACCACGCCAGGAGATGCGAGAAGTGCCAGCGACGTGCCCCAGCAATCAACTGCCTGGCCGAAGAGCTATCCTCGGTGACTGTCCTGTACCCTTTCATGAAGTGGTCTATGGACATCGTCGGCCCAATGCCCATTGGGACAAGGCAGAAGTGGTTCTTGCTAGTCGTCACAGACTTCTTCACCAAATGGGTAGAAGTCGAAACCTACGCCAACATCAAAGAGTCTGACGTCGAGAGTTTTATCTAGAAGAATATCTTCACGCGCTTCGGCCTACCGAGGGAGATCATCGCCGACAATGGCTCAAAATTCATCTCAAAGAGGTTCAGGGGGACTTTTGCGCACGATGGAGAGTGAAGCTGAACACGTCGACGCCTAGGTATCCCCACGGCAACGGAAACGCCGAAGCGGTCAACCGAACGATCACCGACAACATCAAACGAAGGCTCGACGAGAAGAAGGGGCTCTGGGCCGACGAGCTCCCCGGCGTGCTCTGGGCCTACCGCACGACCCCTCACTCCACCACCGGCCAAACCCCGTTCTCCTTGTCATTCGGCGTGGAGGCAATAATACCGGCAGAGGTGGGGATCCCAAGTCTTCGACGAGCAATGGTGCCAAGCAACGAGGAACCCAACAACCAGAGCCTACTCCACCAACTCGATCACGTGGACGCGCGACGCGAGCATGAGAGCACCACATCGCCAACTATCAGAATACAATCGCTCGCTATTACAACAAGCGGGTGCGTCCGAGGAGTTTTGGGATCGGCGAGATGGTTCTCCGAGTCTTCCAGAACACCGCCATGATAAACGCCGACAACCTCGGGCAAAGTTGGGAAGGCCCATACGTAGTCACAGGCGTCATCAAACCAGGAGTCTACGAGTTCGAGAACATCGAAGGCGCCAAGGTGATCAGGAGCTGGAACGTGAAGCATCTGAAGAAGTTTTATTGAAAACTTCCACGGCCCAGTCATAATCCCGGTAAGTAGTTTCGCGAGCATCTCTTTTTCAATTACCAGGAACTCCCGATCCTTTTGTTCGGGAATGTTTTTGGGCAACTTTGCCCATTTTATGCAATAAAGTAAGATACTCTTCCCTCGCGAGCCGCACCCGATCGAGGAACTCGAAGGGTTTGACGAGGCCTGTTCATCAAACCACGTCTCTAACAAAACGAGACGCCGTCCTACGGTCGAACAAATTCCACAACGAGCAATCAAAAGAGGCGAGAGTGCTCAAATCAAAAGAGGCGAGAGTGCCCGAAATAAAAAAAGGCGAGAGTGCCTAAAATCAAAAGAGGCGAGAGTGCCCACAATTCAAAAGACGCGGGGATGCTCAAAATAAAGCCTCCCAGCGAGCAAATAAAGCCTCTCAGTGAGCACAAAACATAGCGGCGAGAGGGCTCATGTTAAGATAAAAGCCTCCCAGCGAGCAAATAAACCCTCCCAGCGAGCAAAATAAACCCTCTCAGCAAGCAAATAAACCCTCCTAATGAGCACAAAACATAGCGGCGAGAGGGCACATGTTAAAATAAAATACTCCAAATCAAAAGACTCCCAACGAGCAAATTAAAATACTCACAGTGAGCAAACAGAAGACTCCCAGCGAGCATATAAAAGCCTCCCAACAAGCAAAGGTGATACTGAGTCACGAGAAGAATCCCTTATCCCCGTCTCATTTTAAGCAAAAAAAAGGGGAAGTGGGAGATGTACATTCTTCCATCTCTAAAGTTGTATTGTAGGTGTTAACGCATCCAACAAGTTTTTCAAACGTATATGAGTAGAATGGAGCAGTGATAAGTTTTTTAAAATGACGAAAATGAGAGAAAGTCTGTGAATATCTAGCCGCTGCGAAGAAGATGGCTATATTTTCGCCTGTGGTCCAATTGCAATAAGCTAACTAGTACATGTCTCTAATTTTTATCAAGTATTTCTACTGTGTATCTCCTTTTTCTAGTAAGCAAGTATTATTTGTCTTTTATTTCAAAATTATTGATGGTTTCATAGATAATAGCTCTTTAAATAAGACGATGATAGCTTAGTACCTTAATTTAAGTCTTATTACCGATATACAATGGTATATCAGAGGTACTTCATAAAATAAATTTCATTGGAACAGATATTTGATGAAGAAACACCTGTCGCAGATAAGTATAAAATTTCATTTTTGTTAATAATATTGTCTAATAAAAAATAACGATATTTTTTCTCAATATCACTAAATATATTGATGTAAACTGTAGTTACAATAAACAAAGAATAGGGTTCTCTAAATATTACTAAATTGCATATACAAATACAATTAAGTGAATTAGATGGAGATACTGTAGGGAACGCCTTGGCCGGTGAGCCCTTTGCCGGAAAAAGGCTTCAAAAGCTTGTATGGTACAACTCCGGCGCCGCAACGATTCTTAAGATCCCGATCAACATTACGAGCATCAATGATTCCTTCAAGCTCCTTGAGCCTCCCGTTGAACCTCTCGAACGCCGCGGAAATGACCGGATCGCTCCTCCAAGCCGGCTCCACCATGTCTCCGACGTACTCCTCGTCCGACGAGTGGGTCGACAAGATGTCGAGCACCGCCATCACCGTCGTCGCCTGAATCTGCGACGGAAAACAGTCGAGGAGCGCGTGCTCCGGCTTCTCCATGAACCGCTCCCAAAACTCCGGCGAGGCGTCCTCGGTGGGCATGTTGGTGCGAGCGATGGTCGGCCGGTTCGGGAAATACCCGGCGTAATCGTACTGGCCGAAGTTCACGGCGGCGTGGTGGCCGGAGGTGACCCAGGTGATGGTGGTCAAGATTCCGATGAGGTCTTGCGGGGTCTCGAGCTTGGGCCACCACGGCTCGTCTTTCTTGTCGCCGTGGCCCACCGTTCGGATCTCGGTCCACCACGCTTGGAGTTCTTTGTCGGATTCTACGGCGGTGGGGCCCACGTAGAAGTGGGACACGTAATCGGTGATCCATTCCTTGAGGGAGTCCCATAGAATCAGCCCATCCGCCGCGAAAGGGTAGTCCTCGATCGTCAGCTTCAAGCCGTGTGGACTGTTCGGGTCCTCCACGGCCATTCCTCTGTCATGGTGGATAACGATTTGATTATAGAGATTAATTACACAAAACTAATCAACGACTTGGTGCGGGTCCCGCTTGACATATTGGCGCTTTAAAACTCTCCATTTTTATTATTAAAAAAACCTCCATAAACCTTATATTTTTAATATTATATATATGTTATAAAAATAATTATTTAATATGTATTGTATTTTTCAATAATATTCTTTGAACATGGAGAATAAATGGTTATCTTTTTAAAAATGTATAGTAAACACGAGATTATTTGATCGATTTATTCCTAATAATTCTTAAAATAACTCAAATCAAGAAGTACAATTCAGTACATAAATTTTTGTAAACTATATATACCTAGAAATGAGGTCGGCGGGGAGGGATTGGTGGTCGAATCTCCAGAGCTTGTCATAGGCGGTGGAACAAAGCTCCATGGAATACTTTCCGGTGGAGAAGGCGGTCTCAATAACTCCTCCGGCGTTGATGAGGGCGTCGCGTGCAAGAGCGTTGATCTCCATCGTGTATCGCAAGTGCGGGTGCAACAGTCTGTATATCGGGTGCATCGCGCTCAACTGCCGGTTTGTCGCAATTATGTACGGCTCTGCCGCACAATGCGTCCGAAGCCTGCCAAAACAAAATTACTTTTTTGTTAAGCATATAAGTGATAGGAAAAAGTTCAAAAAAATGTATTAGTAAAATGAAAGACTTATTTTCAATTTACACACTACAATTTAGTAGAAACTGTATTAAATATGTTTGTAAGTCTATTAAAAAAAGATTGTAGAGTGAGTGTCTAAACTATAACTTTTGGTCACATTATTTAATGTATATATACGGCACGTTTAGTATTATCATGCCTGTTAAAAAAGTGTTGCTATAATAAAATTCGTTGTAAGTAGAAAGTAGCTATTAAATAATAATAATTTCATAAGAAATTATTATAAAACTTATTCATAGGCAACTAATCGAGTTAACAAACCTTAAGTAGTAGTTTAGTAGCAGCAATTGTAAATCGGATTATTAGTTCCTTATAGGAAGTATGATTTGATTTGATTGTGAATTATGATTAGTACCAATGGCTAACGAGTTGATGGAAGGCAGAGTCGTGGGCTAGGACGTGGGCTTTGGCGAGCCTCCAAAGCCAAAGTCCGGTCGCGTCATAGCAAGGAGTTCGAACCTCCCTCCAAAACGGCTTGTCCTCCATTTTAGGGCGAGTCAATTCTATTGCTAGCGGTCTTAACGTCCCTTTTTCGGTCAGGAAAAAAAGCGTCCTTGATCCGTATAACGTCGTTCCTTCTAGCTCTCTCACCTTGCTTACGTATGGTAGAAGCAAGTCATGATAGTCTAACATGAACAGTTTCTTCTGCTCTATTGCCTGTGTTAATTTATCAATAATATGATATCTATACATAAGTTTTGCCATGATAATATTAATTAAATAGTTAGCAACCTAAACTACCAAAACTAGAAGTACTTTTAAATAATCAATATTTTGTAATTTTTGGTAAATAGTCAATTCTGTATATATAGTTCGTTTTTAGTAGTGAAGTAACTATTGTGTAAATATTGTTCATATGTAATAAAAGATATATCGTGAATATGAATATTTGCTAAAAATTAATAAAAGATTAGCTAAAGAACAAATTACGAATGTAAATGAAGTTATACATTTATTAGACGTTTTCAGTTACCTCATTCACGGTCATGTAGCCCCTTATCTCTTTCTTAACCATTTCGGTGGTTATTGCTGATTCTTGTGGTCCATATATCTCAGGATCAAGCTGACTCGTCAGTGGCCACTCCTGGAGTAACATCAGTAGTAATTTTATTTAATTGATGCAAAAAAATTTCTATAAAAAGAGACTATAGTGAGATATTTATGGAAGTTTGGGACCTTGTCTCAGCTGTTAGCTTCTAGTGGACGAAAACAAGCAAAATGGAAATTTTACGGACACATTCAATTTGGAAATTTTTCCAAAATTGTTTCTGATTTTTGGAATCTTTCGGATATTACTACTGACTTATATTATTCTCTCTTTATTTCTGGGTAGCAAAAGAGTTTATTTCGGATTTCAAAGGCTTCATAGAATAGTCTTGTATCATCCTTTATTTTAAAAGTCAGATTAGAAGAACATTTCTTTTTACATAATTTAGAAGAAGAACTAAAATGAATTCAAGTAAACAAAACTATAAATGATACATAATATACATAAACTCACCGTGACTAACTGAATGCTATACGGATTAAGACCTGCAAGTGTTTGCCTAGCAAACTCTTCATCCTTAAACCAGAAGAACTGGTCCCCTAGTAACACACACCAAAGAAAATAAACTCAAGTAAAATAATTAATAAATACAATATAATGGTACGTTATGAACATGAAGGTATATATATAATTCTAGTCAGCAAACATATAAGTATGTACTATTTTTTATAATAGCTAATTTTTTGTAAACCTTTAATAAATAGTCAATATAGTCCATAATTTATTGGACAAGTAAGCACATTGACAAATAATATATTTATAAAATTTTGGCTATTTCTAAATTATGAACTAATTTGTTATATTAAAAATTAGCATAAAATGTTGGCTATTTCTAAATTATGAACTAATTTGTTATATTAAAAATTAGCGCTTTACCCATGTTTACGTTTGATAATTTCATTATACCCAACATTTGCTTAATTTTTCGTAAATATCCAAATGAATTTGTTTACGATAAGTCTAAAATGTCCTTCAAACCGTTTTGCGGGAATCCAAAGAGAGCTAAATTAGTCCGAAATTTTTCGTTAACAAAACTCAATGGGTATTTACAAAACATTTACCAAACGTTGGGTAAAATGAAATACGTAAACCTATATATGGGTATGTTACTAATTGACCATTTGTTATATATATCAATACTTACTGTGCATGGCTTCGGGGACCTCGAACTGCAAAACATCATCAAGATCTCCGGCGGCTTTGACGAGCCTGGGAAGAACAGTTCTGAGAAGTCCTTGGTTTTGGTTCTCATTGTTTGGCATTCGAATGCCTTCGTCGAAGAGCAAATCGATAGCTCGAAAGTACGGAAAGCCGAGTTTATGGTCAACCAAGAGTGTTCTAAGCGCCGGAATCAAAGCGCGAAGGCCCGAAGACAAAGTGTTCGCGCTGAACGACAATTGTTTCACTTCCGAAAACGCCTCGTCTCGTGGCACATACGCAACTCGATCAAACGCCTCCGAAGATGGGTCTGTAGTTAATTTTTTATATTATTAAGTATCATAGGCCTATAAACATAGTGCATTTTCAATGTGATTCATATTCGATTAAACTTACATTAATGTTTCGATTCAAGTTAAATTTGTATTAATGATTGAAATTTAAAAAGCATTATAGTAAAACAAATATAATGAATTATTTTGACACGTAAACACTTGGGTTATTAGCATACGTTTAACGAAACATTTGTCATATTGAAAATGAAAAAGTAAATGTTGGCCATTTTGCCAATTTTTTATAATTTTTTTGTTTAGTTTAATCAAGTTGTGCCTTAATTAATTGGATTTAGTATGCTATACTAAAATCCCATTTAATTAACAGTTGTACTACGGCTGAAAATTCCAACAAAAGCTGGAATACAAAGGATGAGAAGACAATATTTTGAACAAAACCGTTGAAAAAAATCTAACACGGTGACTGAAGGCGGGGCATGTTAAAAATTTACAACCACACAAAAAATATGTAGATAATGATTTTCATGTATAAGAATAACATATATGTCACGTCTTTGCTTCGCTGTTGCGTCATGTGACCTAATTTTGTACGAATTAAGAAATGTATTTACGCCAATGTATATTATATATGTAAGTGAAAAACAACAAAACAGTAATATAGTTGAACATAAATAACTTGTCCTTATGATATAATAGTTCTTAATTGATTTGTAATTTATTTTTAAAACAAATAAACATTACTCTGTTAAAAATAAAAGTGATGAGGTAGTTCATTAGATTTTAATTCAACCATATAACTACAGACCTGCATTACTGCGAGGACGTCCGGTCCTGCAACGGCGAGGGTATGGATGGTCTTTTCCGCCGAGAACTGGTCGGCGGAGATCGGCGTTGGTGGGGTCACCGAGGTCGTTATAAACGTCGTAATCGTAGATCCTCTCAAAAGTCTCTCTCTCCCCTTCTCCGTTCCCTCTCAGCGTCTCTAGCTCCTCCCTTCTCAGCCGCCGAAGCCCACTTGGGGTTTCCCATGGCAAATATGTCTGTTTTTTTTTAGTTAAATATTCATATATTAAGTCCTTTATATACAATTAGACTATATCTATAATAGCTGCTGATTAAGAGTATTATCTCCCTTATATATCACTAATCTTTGTCGTTCTCACAATTCAAATTCTTTGTTTATATAGAGTCAAACTTTGATTTTCTGACAAAAGCTAGTAATTGTTTTGCCATAGAATAAAAAACTTAGACATATAGCTATTTTCTAAATAAAAAACTTGGTTCTGAAAGAATAGTTTGTATAATAAATAAATTATATATATATGACTTTAATTTTGACACGTATTTGCAACTGTCCATATATATATATATATATATATATATATATATCTCCATAAATTATAGTTCGATTCACCCTAGGTCTCAAAATCTCCCTATGGACATTTCAGGTAATTAGTTATTTTATGTAGCAATGAGTATTCTCTTAAAACAATAAACAAAGAGGGAGCATTATGTATGGATATATGCGTATATGTAATTAAAAATCAAACATAAAAAATGTAGGTGCACCTTGCTAGTGAAGAAGACCCTCTTCTGAGGATTATCAAATTTGGAATGAAGCCAAGATTCACAGTGGATTGTGGTGGGCCCACCGGGAAGACCTTGAAGGATGACGTCAACCACAAACATCTCTTTCCGGTGCTCATTCTCCATCAAAATCGCTCCGATCTTCCCAAACCCAAGATTTATCTCGAAATTCGCTTCGTAGTTTATCTCTCGCTCTTCGTCGCGGAGGATTTTCCTGTGTGCGTACGCTTTAATCGTCTCCTTCTCTTTTCCAGTCTCTTTTAGTATTGTCAAAAAAAGAGGTAGTTATGATACATATTGGGACTTCGTAGAATAAATAGATACTATATATATTTCATTACGACCGATGCTCCATGCATATATTTAAATCCACGTATCAGTAGGTCTAATAAGTGTCAAAATATCAAGTGTGATTAATATTCTATTATTAGCCATAATAATATTGAAACGTAGATTTGTTAATCTATTAGCCGTGTTAGGGCTTTGTTGATTCGAGAGTATAAATATACTTACTCGGATCGAGATCGGCAGAAATAAGCTCAAGTTGAATGGATTTTCCAAGCAAGTCTTGGATATGGTCAAGCCCTTTACTGATCCCAAAGTTTGAGAAAAACCCTCCGACGGTAGGTTTGACTGAAACAATGGCCTTGACTTTGACCGACTTCTGATGATCAGTCGTCTCACCAGCCATGGCTTTCACGGGACCGGATAATGAGCCGAGTGTGAGCTTTGTTTTCTTTTCCAGTCTCGGCACCGGAACTAAGCCAAAGCTCGTGGGACTGCTTCCGTGTAAAAATGGCTTGTGCGAAAGGAATAGCTCTTTCACTGGTCGAGACTCATGAACTAGCTGGGGCGGTTTCAACATGTCAAAGAAGAAGAAGACTAGTATATTATTGAGGTGGGTTTGTATTCGGGTTGGAAGTGAGATAATTTTCCTTGAGATCGGGATAGCAAAATTAGGGTTGTCATAAGATCTTTTTATAAGAGAACTTATTAATTAGTTCCATAGATGTGAAACCTAATAGATTTCTCACCATATTTTACACGTGAAAGGAATTACTACGGTGTAAGCATTAGTCAATGGTGGCTAAGCATACGCGCGTATATATATACATGTATATATAATTTGTACGTAAGCTCCTACTTGCATCAATACAAGTGTACACACTTATGTAATATATATATATATATATATATATATGTATGAATATAGAGCAACAATTATAATGATTTTTTAGTCGATTTTCTTTAGTTTACATTTAAACACAAATGAAGTAACTATGTCCCTGTATATGTATGTATGATGGTATCGACGAAATGAAAGAAATTCCATAATGAAATTATGAACTATAAAAACATACGGACTTACATGATAAATTTATTTTAATTTCGTTAACTGGAATCCTTTTGTGAAATGTATCTCAAATTAAGCCGTCGGAAAGATGGGTACGTCTATTTTGTCGCACGTGGACCAAATACGAGAATATGACGCAAACTTTTACAAGTCTTTCTCTTAGTATTTCCAAATTAATGAGAGCCGTATTAATAGAAAGCTCTTTCAAAATGGGATGTTCTATGAAATTGATAGTTGTGGTCCTGAAGGAAAGATAAAGGTGAAGAGTCAAACGTGTATTGCTTCCACGTCGCTCCATTATCCAAAAGAAAAAGAGAGACGAAGAAGGAATGTAAAACATCTAAAAGTCAAAATTCTCGTTACATAATTTGTAGGAAGTAAAATATAAATTGATTATATACATAAATTTCTACATGATGGTGGCTTTGTACAATATTTCAGCGTTTTATACAATATTCATAGTTTTGTGCAACACTTCAAACAACTCGAGTCTAGTAAAAATGCAAGTGACACATTCAATATATTTTACCGATATAAAAGATTGTTATATTTTCTAAGTTCTAACACGGCAGTCTTTTTTTCCTTCCCCTAAGCATAACTTGAACTAGGCTTCATAAAACCCTGCTCAAGAGTTTAAGTGACTTCGTTCGCGTTAGATCTCCTCTCTTTCGAGAGTATGAGTTCGATCTAATTTTGTCAAAATGAATTTTTATTGATGTGCAATTGCTTATTATTTAAAACTTATCCTTGTATAGTCAACAATACTTTTTAAAAATTGAAATGGTCAAAATTAACTAATAGAAATATATAGTGGAATTACAATATTAAAGGATCGCCTTAGCTGGTATAGCGTAAATAACTATGATTTTAGTACAATATTTGGTTTCCATGCTATTATAGCGTGGACATTCACGTATCATTTTTATTCACGTATCTTTTTTGTGTACAAAATGTTATTAATATGACTTTGCTCACGCGTGCATTGAATGGACATGCATACATATTGCCGGCCATTCAAGTGTAATAAATAGCATTGACGTTTTTAGAGCTAACATATATTGATTTAATTTCACCAAAATAAATCCATAAATTTTCATGTCTATGTGGTAATGGTTGTCAAGCCTTTTTTTGCCACTGCTTCCCTGGGGACTGTGGACGGCAAAATCTTAACATATATTCATATCTTTCAATTTACACCACTTCCGATATAAAATAATCAAATTTAAAATCCCTTTAAGATAAAAATGCTAATAGTTACAAATCAAATAATTTTGACGTAAATAGCGTAGTTCATGAATTAATGTTGAATATTCCACGAAAAAGTAGGAATATAGTGAATAAAATGAAAATATTGATAAATTATAACAGAGAGTGATTAGATAAGTCGCCCTACAATTTATATATTTTTTTAATAATAAAAGTGTATTTAATTAAGAAAATAATCAATTAGTTTTATTTTATTCTGAAAATAATCCATTAGACTTATTAAGCAATTAGTTAATTGAAAATTATTTTTTTATGATGAACTATTTTTTAATAAATTCAAAATTTAAAAAGTTAGAAATTTTAAGTATTGGAACCGATGAGATTCAATTTCAAGGATATTTTTATAAAGATATGGATACTTTTAATTTTCTGACACTCCTAAAATTTAGATATACTAATTCCAGCATTTTACATAGAAAATTAGTATGAAAACCGAAAACAATGCATAGCACCAAATCATTGATTAAAAACGGAATCCCGCCTCGGAAACTACGTTTGGCGGGAAATATATATTTTTGGGAGATTAGAATTTACTTTGTTCTAGTTAGTTGCTTCTTGAAACTAAAAACGACGCCGTTACGAAGAACCATGACAAATTTGCTCTGTGACTATCCCTAGATCTTTTCTTCGACGACATTGGTTTGATTGCAAGCGAATTTCCTCGCAATGGAAACCCAAGAAAGCTATGGAAGCCCGACGGAGACGAAGAAGGGCAAATCCAAGACTCCATCTAAATCTAAGGAAAGCACTCTCAAGCAGAGTCAGTGTCTCTCTTTCGCTCTCCGATTTTCATTTTCATCACACTTGTATGACTATATATGCGAGATTTCAAGTGTTCAATTTCGTTCTGATTGATTTGCAGAATCTCCGGCCGAGTTCTTCGCAGAGAATAAGAATATTGCGGGCTTCGACAATGTAATTTTCTCGATTTGCTTACTAATTAATACCTCGATTCTACTAAGAAGCAATTGCTGTATATGATCCACCAGATCATTAAGCGTTTCATCATTTTGTCGCAATTTTATTTGTTCATCTCTCAGCCTGGGAAATCACTGTACACAACTGTGAGGGAACTTGTCGAGAACGCGCTAGATTCGGCGGAGTCCATTTCCGAGCTTCCTGTTGTGGAAATAACCATGTAAGTTAGTTTGATGTTATCTTTTTTTATTTTTATATATTCATATGAAATGAGGGTAACAAGCTAGCTTTCTTGTTGGTCAACGGGTTCCTCTGAATTCAGTGAAGAGATCGGGAGAAGCAAGTTCAACTCTATGATTGGCCTTGTCGACCGAGAACGTGTTGACGCTGCACTCTACGATGATTACGAGACGGTCAAGGCACGAGAGGTATTCCAGCTTATTTTCTATGAATATTAAAACTACATGCTAGGCCAAAATTTTGAAGGTATTTTTCAATATGTTTAGGATACATGAGTTAGAATTTTGATTCGTCATCTGTTTCAAATAGTAGTATGTCGTGTTTGTAATGTGTGTGTGAGACAGATATTTTATGTTGTTATATAGTTTATGGGTTTGTTTATTTTGTTTTGGCATATAAATTGCTTCTGATGTGTGAGCTGGTGTTGTTTCGTAAGTTATATGTAAATCGTCCTCTGAAATTAATTCTGCATCCATGCTCCAGAAACGATTAGCGAAGGAAGCTCGTACGCAAGAAATTCAAGCGAAGAATATCGCTTCTGGGAAAAAAACTAAAGAGTCGCAACTTTCTAAGGGAATGAAGGGTCGTGGTGAAGCTTCATTTTATAGGGTGACTTGCAGGGTTAGTTTCAGAAGTTTCTCCTTGGAGCATATTACTCTGTTAGATCAGAGGCATCTTATATTTTGGCATGAAATTTACGCAGGATAACGGAAAAGGAATGCCACATGACGAGATCCCGAATATGTTTGGACGAGGTTCAGAGTTACCCTTTTAAACAAGTTTCCCCTAAATTTCCTTGTACTTTAGTTCATGCAATTTTTACTGTTTGGTTGCAGCTCTTATTTGAGCTCACTCTAACACATGTATGCTAACATTAAAAGAATTGTGTTCGTGCAGTTTTATCTGGGACTAAATATGGGTTGAAGCAGACACGGGGGAAGTTTGGACTTGGTGCAAAGATGGTAATGTTTAATACTCATGTTCCAGTACTCGTGGTAGTCATTTTTGGCTCGTACTTAAATCATATGATCCTTTTTTCAGGCATTGATTTGGTCTAAGATGAGTACAGGACTTCCTATAGAGATATCCTCAGCAATGAAGAGCCAAAACTACATGACCTTCTGCAGGCTGGATATAGATATCCACCGGTAGGTCAATTATAACTAACGAATGATCCTAATTTTTTATGTTTACTTCTGAAGTTAAGTTTAGGTGATCAGTGTAACAGATATTTCCGAAAAGTAAAAGGGGCTTAACTCCTTACATTTTAATTTTGAGATTTTAGGAACATTCCTCATATTCATTTACATGAAAAACGGGATAATAAAGAGCGATGGCGCGGAGCTGAAATTCAAGTTGTCATTGAAGGAAACTGGACAACTTACCGTGTATGTGTTCCTAAACGTCAAAAAATTTTAGTTATGAGTATATCGAAACTAATTAAACAAAAACTATCTTCATATGCAGTCAAAGATATTGCACTACATGCGGCAGATGGCGGTTATAACTCCTTATTCTCAATTCCTGTTCAAGTTTGTTTCAGACTCATCTGAGTATGCCCCTTCTCTCGGTGTGACATAGCCAGGAAACCGAACAAAAATCAAATTTCCCTTATTTGTAATTCTTTTTATGCAGTAAAAATGTGACAATAAAGTTTGCACGAAGAACGGATGTAATGCCACCCATTCCTCTCGAGACAAAGCATCATCCTTCATCAGTAGACTTACTGCTGATCAAACGCCTCATTACGGAAACTTCAAAACAAAACCTCATGCAGTTTCTTCAACATGAGTTTGTAAATGTAGGGAAACCTTATGCTGAACGATTAATCGGTGAGACTTTGCCCTGTTTACGATGACACTTTTTAGAACTCCTAGTCCTAGTAGCTGATGCTCGTTTTTTTTCTTCGAAAGGTGAAATGGGACCCGATTTTACTCCGAAAATGGCTGTCAAGTCTCTGACTTCTCAGCAGCTCGTTCGGATACATCAGTTATTTCGTCAAGCCAAGTTTGATGACCCAAGTGGTGATGTAATTTTTTTTATTCTTTTCTTCCCTCGTTTATTATTATTTTCAATTGCATGTCTATGTGAATGGCCTCACGACTGACAAGGTGCTGATAGTGTCTAAGTCCCGCTGGGGAATACAATCTTCGGCTGGGCATTATAAAAGAGCTTCATCCAGACATGGTTGCAACATATTCAGGCAGGTTGTGCTTCCATTTGTTTGTCTCTGTTTTTCAAGAATTTTGGGATGGCTTTTATAGCCCGAACCATGTAATTCACGTTTCTGAATGTGCTCTATTCTCTTTACTTACGCTTTGAAATAGTGCCCAAGTTTTTGAAGGCCATCCATTCATTGTGGAGGCTGGTGTCAGCATCGGTGGAAAAGACGTGAAGCAAGTATGTTATTCTTTACTGCTCTGAATGACCCTTAAAACTTTGCTAAACTAGTAACACATTATAATCACACCCTCAATCACCTTTGCTCCACGCTCCTAGAGTATCCCGAAATATCAATATTAAATCATCGCTGAGTTTAAGAACTCGGCAATTTGCTAACATTGATTCATGTGTTTACTGTAGGGTCTAAATATATTCAGATTTGCAAATCGAATTCCACTGCTTTTTGAGCAAGGTGCTGATGTTGTCACCAGGACGGCCGCAAAAAGGATCAAGTACGAAAAAAAAACCTTAATGCAATATTTTTAGAGAGTAATAGCATTAAAAGCTAATAAATATGTTACTGATAGTGTAGAATTGGAACATAAACTTGCAGCTGGAACAGCTACAAGATCAACCAGACGCAAGACAAAATTGGTGTTTTCGTGAGCATTGTAAGCACAAAAATCCCGTTTAAAGGGACAGGCAAAGAGTATATAGGAGATGATATAACCGAAATAGCTACAGCGGTTAAGGTAAAGAAAAAAACTCCCACTTTCATACGTAAAAGCACATAATTAGGATGCTAAGTATGTTTGTGCTTCAGTCGGCGATTCAACAGTGTTGTATTCAGCTGAAGTCCAAGATACTGAAAAAAATACAGGCTCGCGAGCAGCAAGAGAGAAAGAGAAACCTGAGCAGGTAAAATCAATAGCTAAGCTCACGATTGTTTGTCGTAATGATCTCCTAAACTGATATATAATCCAAATATCTTGTCTTGCAGGTATATACCCGATGCCACGGGTGCTATATACGAAGTTGTGAAGGGAATGGCACAACAACACAAGGCAAAGAAAAAACGGTTTGAGAAAGAGGACGCTGAGTTACTCGAGAAAGTTTCGGACCGTTTGGTTACAAAAGAAACGCTCATGGAAAAGCTTGCACAACATGTTCAGCAGGTTATTATTGATATGTCTGAAATGTTGTTGAGATTTCTTGCAATGAAAGCTAATACGTTTGAATCACAGGTTGACTATGAGATGGCATTGGAATACGCTACACAGAGTGGAGTTAGCGAGGAACCGAGAGAGCCCATATTCTTACGCACCCTCGAATCAGAGAAAGCCGTGGTTGAGTTGCACAACCCCGTATTTGTTTTCAGATTGCTCGCTTGATCATTTTTACAAGCATTATATTGTTTGTGTATGATTAGTTTGCAAGATTTGTTTTTCGTGTTGTGAGTGGTGAAATGCCAATCCCAAGTGGATTTTTTATTATTTTTATAATTCTTATTTTAATAAGGAATACATAGTTGAAAATAAACAAACCAGATTCAGACTGATTATTTTTTATCCATATTTAATATCACAAAACCCCGAAAGTTAATAAATATCGGTAACTGTTGATACTTTTACAAGTCACAAACCACACGAAAAACGCGAAGGCAGTATAATATCACAGCCATAACTCGTGTAAGGCTTTGTTGGCGTTTGATTTGGAAATTCATAAAGAGACGATGGGAAAGACACCGGAGATCGGCATTCTCGGAGCCGGAATCTTTGTCCGGACGCAGTACATTCCTCGCCTCTCTGAGATCTCCGACCTCGTCTCTCTCAAGTTCATCTGGAGTCGCTCCCAGGTACTTTTTTTACGATTCAATCCCTCTTTGTTTTCTCATACCGTACTTGTCCAGAAACTCTGGTCACTGACTCGTGGGTGGGTTCATCAGGAATCTGCAAAAGGAGCGGTCGAGATCGCTCGGAAGCACTTCCCTGAGGTGGAATGCAAATGGGGCGACGATGGTCTCGACGAGATTCTCGAAGACACGTCCATTCTCGGCGTCGCCGTCGTTCTTGCTGGCCAAGCTCAGGTCAACATTCATTTTTTCCCGATCTTTCCCTGTTTTCTGATATGTCTTGCATTTCTGTGATGGGTTCTGAGAAAAGTTGGCGATTTTTTATTCAATTTTTGCTTTACGAAAAAAAATAACTTTTGCAGGTTGATTACTCGCTGAGGTTGCTCAGGGCAGGAAAGCATGTTCTACAAGGTCAGTCTTGGGTTTACAGAACAAATTTCCATGTGTATTTGTAACCCTGATATTTGCGGACATTGACCTTTTCTGATTTATGAATTGTTGCTACCTCGAGGGATCTAAAGAGAAACCGGCCGCTTCTTGTGAGTAATTTGGTGTTTTTTTTTTTTTTTTTTTGAAGTCAGCTTTGCTGCAAGTGGACTAGTTTGGTGTTTTAATTTCATTAAGAATAGGTATCAGTTATGTTGCTTCTGTCGCAAGTTACTGAGCGGTTTGGGAATGCAGGTACGAGCGAACTTGAGGCTGCCATGGCTGCCTATAACTCTTTCTGTGCCAGTGTACCGACTAAACCCATCTGGGCTGTTGCAGAAAACTACCGCTTTGAACCTGCTTTCGTTGAGGTACAGTTTTATTTATTTATTTCCGAATCTCGTATTCCTGACTTGATAGCCGAACTAATTACTGCTTTCACAGAGCAAAAGGCTAGTAGCTGAGGAGGTTGGAGATATGATGAGCGTACAAGTTATCATTGAAGGATCGATGAACAGTTCAAACCCCTATTTTTCAAGCTCTTGGAGACGCGATTTTAATGTATGTGCTACCCCTCCTTTTTTTTCCCATTTCCTGTGATGAGAATCTCTAATACCAGTCTCTACTTTTCTGATCTAATTATCACGAATTTTTTTGGTAGAAGCTGCTTGCTGAGGAAGAACTATTTTCTTTTCCTTAGATTTGAGTTCTGTTTATCCTTGAACCGAAAGGAGTGTGAACAATCTATAAATTGTTCTTTTATTACTCGTGGAAAAACAAATTTATTCTCTTTTTATCCTGTCTCTCGTAGAATGTTTGTTGTCCTTCCTGTTTGTTTCTTAAGCTAAAATATGATCTGTTTTGGCAGGGGGGTTTCATTCTAGACATGGGAGTGCATTTCATTGCGGGTTTGAGGATGGTATTTTCCATTACCTTAACATAATGAGTATTTTTTCCCATAATATAACCCGTTTAAATATAAAGCTGAGTTCCGGGTTTGAAACAGCTTGTCGGTTGCGAGATATTCTCTGTTTCAGCTTCAACGTCTCATGTAGACAAGACTTTACCTGCACCGGATAACATTTCATCGCTTTTGTAAGCCCAACTCTGTCAGTTATATGTATATGTATACACATATATTACACTCAGTCATAAATGAAGCTCTACCTGGATTTGCTTGATGCAGTCAATTAGAAAATGGGTGTTCCGGAGTTTTTGTGATGGTTGTCTCTTCGAGCTCACCCAAGGCATGTTTTTTCAGTCTGTGCTGTGTTATAGCCATAGACTTCTCTCTGATATATACTCAGTTAGTAATTTTATTTGTTTGTAGATACTTTGGAGAGTTGTTGGGCTGAAAGGAATCGTACAGGTTGAGCGCGGAAAGCATGATGGTCAACATGGTTACCTGGTAAATCTAAAGATAAACTTTTTTCAGTCCTAATCATTTCCCTGGGGTAGAATTTGTTTTAATGGTATATGAATTTCTCATACTCTTTTCTCTTTTTCGTAATTTATACGTTTAAGGTGTCGTTTTGCGGTGCTGATGGGCTAAGCAAAAGCACATTCCACAAATTCAGCGGTGTGACTGATGAATTCAAAAGTTTTATCCACGATATCTCACACGCCGGCTCGCAGGTTATTTGGCATGTCAATTTTTGTGTATTTTGATTATATTACTCAGCTCTCTGAATTTTGATCTAACCGAGCTTGTTGATGTTTCGATGAAGGGAAATGAATTCGTAGCAGAGCCTCGAATGTCGTTCTTGGAAGGCGCCAGAGACGTTGCAGTTCTCGAGGCAATGCTGGAATCTGGATCCAAACACGGGGCACCTGTTCTTACAAAGATGTTTTGAACTCGAATCCTTGCAAAATTGTCTCAAATAATCTTTAGCCAAATTCACATCAAAAGAAAAGAAAGGAAAAAGGTCTTGTTTGGAATAAAGTCTTCATCTTTAGTTGACTCATTGTAATGGAGCATAAGTTAAAAACCTGCAATATAGTCTGAATCTGTCTAGTTGCATTGTTCATGAAGTTGTATTCTTTTCATAAGAGAATAAGAGGGACATATTTCAGAAGATGGACCAGTGTAGTAAATAAGTGAGCACATGTAGGCATTTAATTTTTTAATCTCATTCAAGGCACTGAAGCTACTTTTTTCTTCCCATTCCCAACTCCATTAAAACTGTTCCATTGACCCACAACGTGGATAAAATTCCACACCAGCAATAAGATAACGGTGAGGCAAAAACCAAACGTTTTATCTTATTTTATTTTAAATGCTGATTTTCTACGTACCCTTTGCTTCAAGACTTTGTACCTCTCTTACAGCAAATATTTCGCATTTCAACCATTCATTTGTAGGTGGAATATAAGCTCGCTGTTGAGCTCAGACTTTATTTTAATGCGGAGTCAGAGACACCATTATTACTAGTCTGTAACGCGAACTAACTGAGATAATAAATGCAAGTACAATAATTATTCGGTATATTCATGTAAATATTCACTGACTCTCTGTAAATTACGTGCATAAGACTGAGCCGTACCTGATTCGCACAACAATAACAATATGGCGAAGATGAATCCTTGCTTAATGATTACTTATTAACTCACTGTAATTAATAATAAAATCATGGAAGTTGATGGTCACTTTGGACTGACCGAATTGAGTTGGATGGTATTCAAAGCGAGTTTAAAGTTGCCTAAAAGCGTTTAGAACATATGTTTATGTAACAACTGAAGTGAAAGAAAAAAAATGTTGATTTCATCTTCATATCAAAGCACACCTAACAGTGAAGGCTTGTAATGATATGGCCCAACGCTACTGAAAACAACAGTACGTTCACCAAATATGTTTTGTAAAATAAATCTATGAATTACATTAATGATTTTTTCTGAGAACGAAGACAATGAGGTAGTAGGTTGTTTTATATATTGGCCCTAGTGGATTATTTATTTATTTATTATCATGGGAACAATGTAGAGTATATTTAAGTGGTTGATGACAAGAAAGCGCTAGATGTATGTTGAGGAAGGACGGTAATAATTTGGTAGCTGTAGTTAAAAGAAAAGGTAAGAGCAATATGTGAGCAAGTTATTATTCAACAATAGATAGGCTGTATTTCAATGCAAAGAAAACATTTATGCAAACTCAAACCCAAAAGTCATAATAAGACTACTGAATATGGATAATAGGAGAAAGTTGCAATCACGTTTTTTGGGAACAAAGCCATAGCATTTTTTGTAATATATTATTTAAACCGTGTAAATGTGTGTATATACTAATAAACTCTTCTTTATTCCTTTGCCTATATATACAATTCACAAAAATACACTACCTTCGGTCATTTTTCCAAAGGGTTAAAACTGTGCTTCTTTATAGAACCATTCATCAGTGTTTCAATCAATCACCAAATACTTTCTTCAAATGTTTGAAACGCTAAAGATACCTCTTACTCGTATCTCCTTTCATCATCACCACCACAACACACTTATCTTGACCCACAAGCTATCTACAGTAACACTGCGTTATTCAGTTACTATTTGGAGCTCAAATAAAAGAGCAGTAAAACCGAGAGCGTCATCGTAGAGCAATCCTTCCACTCTCTTCCCCATTCTCATACGTATAGCTTCACCAACAAGCTCTCTCTCTCTCTCTCTCTCTCTCTCTCTCTCTCTCTCTCTCTCTCTCTCTCTCAGACACAAGACACAGACACAAATGGCGGCTCAGCAAGTGGAGTTCGCGCTGAAAGAGACGGCCCCGAACATCGGCGCAGGAGCGATCGGGAGCGACAAGCTGTCATGCGCGTACGATCTGGTGGAGCAAATGCAATACCTGTACGTGAAAGTCGTGAAAGCTCGAGACTTGCCACCGAAAGACGTGGCGGGAAGCTGCGACCCGTACGCGGAAGTCAAACTGGGGAACTACAAGGGCGTGACGAAGCATCTGGAGAAGAAGACGAACCCGGAGTGGCACCAGTGCTTCGCCTTCGCCAAAGACAGGATCCAAGCCTCTGTCCTCGAAGTGCTCGTCAAAGACAAGGACGTCGTCATCGATGACGTCATTGGACGCGTGGCATTCGACGTCAACGAGATCCCCAAGCGGGCCCCGCCCGACAGCACCTTGGCTCCGCAGTGGTACCGCCTCGAGGATCGCTCCTCCGGCGAGAAGCTCAGGAAGGGCGAGCTCATGCTCGCTGTTTGGATGGGAACGCAAGCTGACGAGTCTTTTCCTGACGCGTGGCACTCTGATGCCGCCACCGTGGGGCCCGACGGCGTTTCCTGGATCCGGTCAAAAGTCTACCTCGCGCCCCGACTCTGGTACTGCGGCTACTCAGATTCTTTATAGTGGATTTGATTTAAGGGTAATTTGAGTTAGTAGTTGTCTTCGTTGAATATGAACTTGATTCGGTTATAGTTGTTATTTGGACCTCAGACATCTTGAGCTCAATTTTGTTATTCAATTATCTAAAATATTCTTGATAAATCTAGGATATTATTAGAGAGAACAATTTCTAGAATAATCTTATAATTTCTAAGATAATTATTAATTAGTAAATTTTTTTAGAAAATGTTGTATCTAGAGATTTCTATAAAATAGTATAAATAGCGGTCATGTACTCAACTTTAAAATCAATCCAAAATAAATAAAGAGTACTCCTTTTTATAAAGAAATTTTCTTACCTCCCTACTATTTTCAAACACTTAAACACCAAAAATACTTCTCCATATACCCAAAACTTCATTCCAACAGTATTTTGATAGTAGTTAATGATTGTAAATGTGTAGCAAAAAGTTAAATAAATATGTGTAAGAGATTAATTTGACCAAATTAGTCTAAATTTCATTTTTCATAATTTTGAAACTAAAATGAAAGATAGATATAATTTATAATAAATATTAAAATTACTAAAATTTTAAAAGACAATTCGGTTCATATTTTTGTCACATAAATACATTCGCTTAAGCTACGTAAGCAATACTTTTAAGCGAGCAACAAAATTTAAGCTAATTTGATACAAATAATCTTATAAACATGTTAACGAGCTTATTTACTACAATTTTCAGAATAGTACTTAATTTATATGGCTACTAATTAAAATCACCTACGACAATATTTGTATGATGAGGTACCTCCGCGTGAACGTGATCGAGGGTCAGGATCTGGTACTCCCCGGCGGCGGGGCGGTTGCCGGAGACACGGTGGTGAAGGCGGCAGTGGGGCATCAGCTTCAGAAGACGCGGCCGTCGGGGACAGCCAAATGGAACGAGGATCTCATGTTCGTGGCGGCGGACCCGCTGGAGGAGCCGCTGGTCCTGACGGTGGAGGACAAGTCCGGCGAGGTTCTAGGGAAATGCGCGGTGGCGCTGCAGAGCGTCCAGCGGCGGCTCGACCACAAGCCCGTCCACACGAAGTGGTTCAACCTCGAGCGCTACATCAAAGCCGAGGCCGGGCCCAACGAGGCCCTCAAGAAGCGATTCTCGAGCCGCCTTCACCTGAGAGTGTGCCTCGAGGGAGGCTACCACGTCATGGACGAGTCTACCCTCTACGCCAGCGATCTCCGGCCGAGCGCGCGGCAGCTCTGGCGGCCTCCGATCGGGATCTTTGAGCTCGGAGTCATCAGCGCCGCCGGGCTCGCCGGAAAAGCCGACGCGTTTTGCGTGGCTAAGTACGGCCAGAAATGGGTGCGGACGCGGACGATCGTGGCCTCGTCGGCGCCGAAGTGGAACGAGCAGTACACCTGGGAGGTTTGTTCGATTTAGACCCTCTATATCAAAGCATTACAAAAGAAGAAAAGGAGAAGCAAAACATACACGATAAAAAACAAAAACGAAGAAGAAAAAAAAATACGTAGTGAAGAAAAAAATACTTATTTTTGGGCTGATTACGATTACTAGAATAATATAATGATAATACCACGTCACTTTATCGTTACTTTGATCCCCACAAGCATTAAATGGACGTTGTCTAAGAAAAAAAAAATTGTGATGCCCTTTAAATAAGAAAATAAAATAACTAACTATCCCACTGACTTTAACACATCACTACCCCAAAAACTTTTCAAACAATGATTTTAAAATAAATTTCACAAGGTTTACGATCCATGCACGGTGATCACGGTGGGAGTGTTTGCGAACGGCGGGCCGGCAGGGAAGGACTCGAAGATCGGGAAAGTGAGGATCAGGCTGTCGACACTGGAGACGGAGAGAGTGTACACGCACTCGTACCCGTTGCTTCTGCTGCAAGCTTCGGGGGTGAAGAAAGCGGGGGAAGTACAACTGGCGGTGCGGTTCACGTGCTCGTCGTTCGCAAATATGCTCCACGTGTACACTCACCCGGTGCTCCCCAAGATGCACCACGTCCACCCCATCGCCATCGCCGCTTTGGATGCGCTTCGTCACCATGCAATGCGCACCCTCGCCACTAGGTAAACATCTTAAAACGAGTTATATGCCTAATTTTTTTTTCTTTTAATACTATTTTTTCGTTAAAGATTAAATTTTTCTCAAGTTTTTGCTAAAAAAAGTTGAAAAATCAATTTTAAGTTTAGTTAAATTTTTCAAATCTTCAATTGTTTATTTAAATGTAAATAATAAATATTGATTATATTTTAAAAAATTTAAAACGTTTGTCCATATAGCAAATATAATATTTTTTTTGATCAATTGAGCAATTATTTTTACTTATTATTGATTTAGATGGCACTAAAAAGTTTTTATTTGCAGTAATTAAGATAGTTTAGTGATATGTCACCTAACTTCCAGTTAAAAGATAGATTACCACAAATTACAAAAAACGGCCTTAAAAAAATAAGTTTCTATTTAAGAATTTATTATGGAAAAAGAAACAAAAGGCTGAATAGGATTTTCTTTTTTAATTTAACAGTAAAATGAGAAAAAGTAAATTTTCAAAGAAAAACAAGAAAAAAACATTGGTAAAAAAAGCGTTACATTAGTAATTCAATATTCTGGTTAATGTAAACGGCCACGGTGGGTACTGCCAGGCTGGCGAGGGCGGAGCCGCCGCTGCGTCGGGAGGTGGTGGAGTACATGCTGGACGCGGACTCGCACGTGTGGAGCATGCGGCGGAGCAAAGCCAACTTCTTCCGGGTGATGGCGGTGACCAGCGGGGCGGTGGCGGCGGCGCGGTGGTTCCACCACATCCGGCACTGGACCAACCCTCTCACGACGCTGCTCATCCACGTCCTCTTCCTGATCCTCGTCTGCTACCCGGAGCTGGTGCTTCCCACGTTCTTCATGTACTTGCTTCTCGTCGGAATCTGGAACTTCCGGCGCCGGCCTCGCCATCCGCCGCACATGGACACGCGCCTCTCCCACGCGCACGCCGCTCAGCCCGACGAGCTCGACGAAGAGTTCGACACCTTCCCCACCACCAAGCCAGGGGACACCGTGCGGATGAGGTACGACTTTCTATAAAAGGGCAAAATGGTCAATCGATTCAATTTTTTTATATTGTCTTGAAAAATTGACCAAAATATCACACATTATTATTTTGACTATTTTTATATAAAAAATTTACTAAAAAACGTAAAAATGCTATTATTTTTCAATTTTTTTAACAAAATTTCGGCGAAATGATCCTGATTTATTAAGTCATTTTGAAAATAGAAATAATTTGTAAAGATTAATATTTACGCGTTATGTCAATTTTTATATTGTAAAATTCAATTTACATTATATTGTAAAATTCAATTTACATTGAAATGACACATAAGTACTAAAACTAATGACACAAGTGTTACAGAAGGTTTGGTGATATTTAAAATAGCAATGATATATAGTGTTATTATACAAAATAACTCATTTTGAAATAAAAATAGGAAAAGAAATAGATTTAAGAGTATGTGCTATTGCCAGTGACAAAGTTAAAAAAATAATTTTTAAAAACAATAGAAAAGAACATGGTAACATTTTCGACAATTTTCAATATTATATTTTCTCGATGGTTAAGTAACCGCGGTTAAAAATGAAATATGGGGTAAAAGTGAATGGTTCATTGGTAGGTACGATCGGCTGCGGACGATCGCGGGGAGGGTTCAGACGGTGGTCGGGGACTTGGCGACTCAGGGGGAGAGACTTCACTCGCTACTGAGCTGGCGGGACCCACGCGCCACCGCTATGTTCTTGGTCTTCTGCTCCGTTGCGGCAGTAGTGCTCTATGTCACGCCCTTTCAGGTGATCTGTCTCATCGCCGGACTTTATGTTCTCCGACACCCTCGCTTCCGCCATCGACTTCCCACCGCGCCGCTCAACTTTTTCCGGCGACTTCCCGCCAGATCAGACACCATGCTTTAGGCCTAATGTACAATCATCTCTCTCTTTTCTCTTATTCTTCTTTCTTCTCGTTATTATAACATCATTCATTTCCTCATTTGTTCCTTTGTTTGTCATTTCAAATAACTAATGTGGTTACAGTAATAATAATGTCAAATTGGTTTCTTGTATCTTGAATAGAAACCGTGGATTGACCTCCCGCAAAACAGTAATACTAACCAACTTATACAAGGTTACCTATTGTTTACTCTAGTTAATTCTCCATCGCCAAGTTATACATGACCTAACCAAAACTTTGAGATTCATAGAAAACATGTATTAGCCAAAATAATGTCGAACTTGCATGATTTACATGCTTTATAACAACCGTGCGATTATTAGAGTTAGTCCTCTGTGTTTGATATACAATGATATGTAACGATCAGCTTTTTAAAACAATTAGTCTTTTTTTTATGTTGTGAATCAAACAAAGATGGCTGACTTATCTTTAATGGTAAGCCAAAATTGTATTAGATTTAGTTGTCATATCGAATTTTTAACTTAAGCTAAGTTCAATTTTAATGATTAGGTAAAATTACATTATGGCAATAATATGTCAATCAAAGAGGACCTCATAATATTAGATAAGTAACTAAGCTCTATAAAGCTAATTACTTTGTTAAGCCTATATGAAAAGGCAAAATGATGATGCAGCTAACTAAGTGTTACGAATATTTACTAGTAATTATTTTTTATATGCATCATTAAAGATGCTCTAACGAAGGATTAAAATTTCGGCAAATTTTGGCAAAATTCAGTGTTTTGGAGGTTACCGGTCATTTCAGGCCATATGTAGTTTCCTCGACGCTGACTAGTTTTAAAGATTATAAAATAAGTTATTAAAAGCGAAAAATATTTAATTATTTTTTACCAATTTTCATTAATTTTTAAATTAAATTTGTTCATAATGCGTATTAGTTTTATCCTTTCCAAATATAAGTTAATATAAGTCTAGATACGGGAAAATATTGATATGTATTCGGTATAGTTCCTAAATTTGAGAAGAGAAAATAAAAAAATTGAAAAACCTAAGCCACTTGACCACATAATTTCCATAAAAAAATAACATATGAAATTATTAATTTTCTAAAAAAAACGCAAAATAAAATATATCCTTAGCAAATAAATACGCGGAAAGACATTCTTCCGTAGAAGATGTACAAAATCTGGTTTTCAAATTCTCACATTCTTTATTGAATCTGAATAAGAAACTCTCTAATTTCTCTCAGCGACGCCATGAAAGATGAAGGCCAACCTCATTTCTGACGTGGCTCCTCCGACTCACGTCTCTATCACGCCATTTTCACCGGCGAGACAACGGTTGTTGATATACTGGAGACTATATTTTTAGTCCCACATCAAAATTGGATGTGAAGTGTAGAAGCTTTTAGGATATATAAATAACACTTCAATGTTTACTTTATAGAGATTAATTCTTAAAGTTTCTTACTCTAGTAAAAAAATTTGTAAAGGCGAGCAGTGTAAATTTTAATGGGAGTCAGCTAGAAGAAGTAATGATAATGGGGGTTGATAAGAGTCAAGAAAAAGAAGAAGCAATTAATGGTGGTTGATGAGAGTCGACAAAAAGAATAAAAAATAGAGATATAAGAGTATCAACAACAACAATATGAGTATTAACCACGCCCAAGATCTCTACGACTCACTGCAGTTCAAGCCCAAAAATAGTCAGGAACGAAGATAACATAGTGTAATTTGGGGACGGGCTCTGGAAAAAGTCAAGGATATACGAAGTTAATGATGAGGGAGGGAATGTGGTGGGTCACTACGGTCTGGTGAAATTCTTCAACTATAGAACCGACGGCACCGAGAAGACCTTCGCCAACAACATCAAGTCCGACTTCCTTATGCGCGAGTTCTACCTCCCCGACTCCACTGTCAGCATGTCTCTATTACTTCTCACTCATCCATATATGTATCTCATTTCACAGTACTCAGTCATTGTGTATTATTGATATCTATTCGGTATAGTTCTGAAATTCGAGAAAATAAGATAAATTTTTTTTGAAAGACCTTAGCCACTTGACCAAATAATTTCCGTAAAAATATATCGTATGACATAGTTATTTTTTATAAAGACTCAAAATTAAATATAGCAGTAGCAAATAAATACATATAAAGTCATTTCACCCTATACATCTACAACGTCTGGTTTTTCAGATCCACACCCTTCTTATAAATAAAATTTGAATAAGAAACTCTCTCATTTCTCTTTAACTCTCAACGACGACATGGAAGACGAAGCCGGCCTCTTTTCTGTGGCGGCTCCTTCGACTCACGTCTCGATCACGCCACTCTCGCCAACGACACGGTGACTGTTGATGTACTAGAGACTATACTTTTAGTCTCAAATAAAAAATGGATGTGAAGTGTATAAACTTTTAAAATATAAAAATAAGACTTCAATATTTAATTTTTAGATCATCTCAAATTGATTAATTATTGTGGTATCGAATGCCAATATTATTTTATATTCTGGTTGTAAATATAGTGTACTTGTACACAAGTTAGCTAACCTTTTTGTGACGAGCCGAGATGTGGTTCTTGAGCTTGTATTCATGGGTTGATCTCTTTCCGCACTATGCGTAAGAGAAATTTAATTTTGTAGACCTAAAAAACGTTAAAAATATCTAAAACTGGACTTAAGGCCTAAAATCGGACAAAAATACCCATCAGCTCATATATAGGGTTTATTCTCATTTCAATCTCATTTTCACCTTCTAATTCACTCAAATATTCTCTTAATCATTTTTGTAGTCATTTTGGTGTTCAAATCGCTTTTGGATCAGAAAAGAAAAATATCGTCAAAAATCCGAAAAAATGTAGGATAGGTTGCATGAAGGTTTTCGTAAAGTATTGAGGTAACCAAAAATTACTTGAAGTATCATAACATGGATGAGCGACACATTTCAAGCTTATGCCCATAATAGAACGATGCTACCTTGCAACCCATGAAGAAAACGAGGTCCACCAGACGATTATAGAAACGGGCCCAACAAGCTAGAGGATAAGGTCAACAGCGCGCCCGCGGACCGCGTCAAGGAAGGACTCGACCTCGCGGCAAAGGAGGAGTCAACCCCCTAAATGAGCTTGGAGAAGCGGAGTTCGATCGAAGGATCGGTCGACATCTGGCGAAACACGTGGACGAAGGCTGTGGAATAATGTTCGAAAGAATTAGTATAGATACATGTAGAATTCCATTTTTTTATGTATATTACTTTTTCTTCAATTAATTCAATATTCGAACACTTTCCTATTGCATCTTTATCAGCTTCATCTTTTGATTTAGATTTAATTTAATATCATAATTAATTTGCTTTCGCTTCCTTTTCGTTCAAATATAGTCATTATAATTTATTGTTTGCTTTAAACGGAATTCCAAGACCCAATTTCAAAAATCACAATTATTCTTATGCAACTTAATCAAAACAAATTTGATTCTTGAGTGATTGAAAAATTGCATCAACAAGTATCGTACGATACTTTACGATGATTTTCACTAAAAAAAATGTACTTTTGACAAGTTAAAATGATTTTTGGACAACTTAAGATGATTTGATGATAAGTTATGTTAGATGTTGTTGGGATTTGTGCCCACAAAGGAGATTTAAGACATTATAAATACTTTGTATTTGATTTTGCTGAAATATTAAATAAATTAAATATTCATTCTTCATTTAAATTTGTGTTTATGTATGTTTGTTACGCTTTGAAACTGTCATCAACGAAATGGGTGCTAAGTACAGACTTGACAAGATAACCCCTTGTGACTAATTTAAACATTTGCTCGCAATCTTAATATCGATGGAGAAATTGAATCTGAGTAATGGTTGTTTGAATGAATCATGATATCTTATCTTGTGATATAGAGAGTTGTGACTCTATGTTTCATTCTTGATATCTTGCAGAAGATATTGAACAAGACCTGTGATACTCTGAAGCTTGCGATAAAACCATTTAATCACTCAAATCTTCAAGATCACATACGAGGGGTATTTTGGTATTTACATAAATCTTGAATTGAATGCATAATCGATGTGACACCTTATGACATTTTATTTGTCATTGGCAATGGCTAAATTGAGGTTGCATCTGACCTGGCAGTTGGTGTCATAACAATGTCATGTTGGGTTATGTGATTCATAGATACGGAATTCGTGTTGAAACAATGTCAATGCATTAGTATCACAATATGTTTTGTTATGAGAGTGTGAATGCATAAACCTGGCCAGGTATTCATCGAATATAACATTCTTTGATTAAACCATGTGACATGTAAAGACATCTCACTCTATGTTTTTCTCATTCACAAATAACAAAGGAGTTATGAAATAATAATCTAGGGGTAAAACGGTAGTTTTACATTCCTCCGAGATACTGATACACATGAGAGGTAATATCGTAAAGTACTCCGTGGATCGTGTGAAGAATTTTTTTTATCACATCAAACAAAAAATAAACGCATATGAACTAAAAAGTTTCAGTATTAGTCCTTTAGTGGAATCGACTAATATTAAGAATTAAAAGACGGAAAATGTTTGTGAACTTTTGAGTCGATTTTTATTCTAAAGCTTCATTCATATGGGTCTATTTACTCTCAATGGTAGACTCTCAGACGAGATTTATTGAACTAGAACGATTTGATTTTCTCATTAAAAGTAAACTGTGATTTCCACTAAGAAAATGATTTTCTAAGTAATCGAATAAATAATTAGTTATTTATTTTTACATTTATTTAATGAATCATGTTATGTTATTAATATGGATAATAACATATTTAAATTATTTAAATAAATAAAAGATGAAAATAAATATTTTCTCGTTTCGTACTACTTTGAAGAGTATGAAAAAAATTAATGGTTTCTCATTTAATGAATGAAATGTTCTAAAGTAATTAAATATTATTTTATAAATAAATCAAATATATATTTTCGGAAAATATAGGAGGATACTTGGCCAAATTAATGAATTAGGTCAAGAATTAATTTTTGAAATTAATTTAAATGAACAACGGGCTTAAGTTTCACTAATAGGTTTGACCTAACAGAAGCCTACTTTCTCTCTCTACTTAAGGGATTTTCGAACCCTAATTACCTTAACCCTAATCATAATTCTCCTCCAAATTTCGCCCTTCCCTTTCTTGAGTGTTGGTCGAGAGAATTAAAGAGAGAAAGAGATCAAGAAATGTTTTCTTGATCTCCCGAGTGTTCTTGTGTGATCCCGAGTTTTCTTTATTGTTCAATTGAAGAGCCCACCCTCTAAATCTCCCATAAAATCTGAGAGAATTATAGTTGCAGGACTTCACTCAAAACACGAAGAAATCGAGCGAGACGCGACAAGGCTCATTTCATCCCTCCTGCCGGCCGGATTTCCCTCACAGACAGGCTCTGTTGCCGGACAGAGTGACTAGTTGTGTGCCTAAGCGAGCAGTCGAGTTCTACTCGCATCCAGTCCGAGCCACCTCACCAGCACCTAGCCCTATCCTTCTTCTATCTTGGTGCACAAGTCCCGGAGCTCCAGTGACTCGAAGGAACTTGCAGGCTCACAGGCCCACTCTGACCGACCGGCCAGCTTCCATTCCGGCGGGTCAGACCTTCCAGTCCGGCGACGCAAATTTTCAGAAATTTGACGAGGCGCTCCGACGTTAGCTAGCAACGCACGAGTTTGTTTACAACCTCACATGTAAGTTTCCTAAATGAGTTTGATCTGCGATTAATTTTTATAAATATGTTTACAAGTAGTTAGATCGTTTTTGTTCAATTTGTTGACATGTTTAGAATAAATAGTTTATTGACATGTTAGTGATTTTTAATGCCTATGTTGTTAATTTATTAAAATCAGTTTTAACTTATTTTAGATTATATTATATATTTCTGCCACATGTAGATGTGTTATATAATATTATTGTTTAAATCGTTTAATAATTTCCAACAGATGTTTGACTAATTTTATACAAGTTTGCTTAGTTTTTGACAAGTTATCATGAATATGTTTCATGTTTGATTAGTTTTTGAAATGTTTGATAAATTTTTGATAAGTTAAGATTAATTATTAACAATATACAATGAATATTTTACATGTTTGATTAGTTTTTGACAAGTTTGATAAGTTTTGATAAATTAAGATTAATTATTAACAATATATAATGAATATGTTACATGTTTGATTAGTTTTTGACAAGTTTGTTAAGTTTTTGATAAGTTAAGGTTAATTGTTAACAATTTATAATGAACATATACATGTTCGATTAGTTTTTGACAATTTAGTATGAATATGTTACATTTGGTATGAGTTGTTGACAAATATGATGATGTTTTGCAGTTTTCGTAGTGTTGGTGGAATGAGATTAAGCGACATATGAGATTTTAGTAAAACTCTTACGTATACAGTGGAAGCTATAAAAGAAACAACGTATCTTGAGTTGATCGATATGATTTACAAGATTTCCAAGGTCGATAGGATGGCGTATGACTTAAAATTGAAGTCCCGTACACTTTGAGTACCGTTGTGTTAGCGCCTGCGATCTTGGTGACTGATGATGATGTCGCATATTATATGAAACATGATTACCTAAGTAAATTTCATGTTTGCGTGAACTTGGAACCGAAACAAATCATGTCACCAATTGCTACGATGTGGATCTAATGCGGAAAGGAAAAGAAGTGTTGAAAGTGTTGGAATCGATCTAGAATTTAACAATTAATTATCATATCCTATATGGCGGAATAGAAAATTGTTTTTAACACGTGTAAAACTATTTTACTACCTAAACAAAGTGCATGAACATGTTGTTAATTAAAACATATAATAAATATGAACAAGACTTAGAAATTTTTTCTTGTTGCTGGATCTTGGAGTCCCTTCTCAGATGAATATCCTTCTCCTTGTCTCACTGCCTCTCGTCTTTGGATTTCCGGAGCAACCAAAAAAGTTTCTACCCCTAGAGTCTTCGAGCGTTTGAAGAGTTTAGTGAGTGAGCACTATTAAACAATATGAACCAAAAATACGTCTTCGATCATAAGCTAATTCTCTAGATCAAGTGAGGATCTAGGTGCAGAAATAAAAGTATTTGAGAGAGAGAGAGAGAGAGAGAGAGAGAGAGAGAGAGAGAGAGAGAGAGAGAGAGAGAGAGGAATATGGTCGGCTAGAAGAGAGAGAGCAAGACCAAAAAACTTATTTTCACATCTCAATGTGAGGCTCTATTTATAGGAGAAGGAAATACAAGAAAGGGTAATTACCTTTTCCTATTGTGTATTCATGACACAATATTTGATTTCCTCCCTCCCTTTCTCTTCTACATGTCCGGCCAACTTATGTCATAAGTGAGGAAAATTATTTCCTCACTCATCACATTTCTTTCCTTCTCAAATAAATCATTTCCTCTTTTCTTTTGGGAAATTACCAATATACAATAATGCACCAAATAAAAAGAGATATTTCTCTATCTCCCTTTATGTAACATAGCCGGCCATATGGGTGTCAATACACACATATATACTTCCTAATTTGTTCACAACAAAATAAGGAAAAGACTTCACATTATTGCCCATACAATAACATGTCACAAATTTAATTGACTAAGCTTGAAAACCAATTTTCAGCCGCGTGACTTTAAATCAATTTGTGAAAAAGTTCAAAATATTATTTTGACAATTTTACACCAATTATCCTTAAGGACAAAAATACCCTTTAGACCATTTTCGAAAAATACGTCTAGCTCAACAATTGAACTTATTTTGACTTAACTTCTAGTTTAACATGCTCTACTCTAATGACTTGTGAAATGACCTCATGGACCCAAATGAACAAAGTTTTAACTAGGACTCTTGGACTCAAAGTTCACAAACTTTTCCAAGTCTAGTTTAATGTCCACTGACTCCACTAAAGAGTTGACAATGAAAATCTCTCGGTTCAAATGAATATATTTTCTACTAAAAAATCTACTTATTTGTGATGAGCGGATCCACTGAATATTATCGAATGATTACCCTTCATGAATATCATCAACTAGATGTGATTTATAAAATTATCATTTCACCCATCTAGTTGTTATTTCCTCAACTCCTTTAATACTTGTGAATAAGTTAGAAACGATGTATTGACGAGGAGCTAACAAGTCACAACGTTTCATCCAAAAGAATCCTTTATACTATTTGGACACTGGCCGGTACATTTATTCACAATCCAATCAATAAAGCATGAGGAAATATACATTGCATTTCAGCAATCTTGTACATGAATTTCATATCTATGAGAACTTCAGAAAGTATACCCACCAATAGAGCGCATCTAGTTCACAAACTTGGATCTAGAGTATAACTTTCTCAAATGAATACAGTGAAGTTATGAAATGACATGTCTCATTTTAGGATTATGGTAAGCATGATGCTATTCATACGTAGTTGACTTGAGACAGAAGAGGTTAAATGGTTTGTTCGTACATTGTCTCTAAAGGTGCACTGCTCAATTCAGTATATTCGGAAGATACACTGCAAGAACTATAGACTTCCTAACTCTGTATGCCTCATAAACAGACAACATAGATTATTCCAACAATCATACTAGAATCAATCTTCCGTTGATCTTTAGATTGTGAATATGTTTTTTTAAGCAAACCATGAAGAGTTTGTTCACGCAAATCTACATCTGCCTCTTCATAGGTTCTTAGGTTTGATTAAGGACTATAAGACTACTGAATATCATAAATCTTCAATCAAACAAAAAAGGAATGAATGGATGTTTCAACTTTTATTAATTTTATTAGTTTGTTCACGCAAGAACAATTAGTTAATGAGGTAGAATATTGTGAAAACCCGAGTCAATCCTCTACAGGTAATTTGTTGAATACTTATAATTAGTTTGTGCCGTGAATTTAACCGTTTATCGTTTAATGTAATAGGTAGCTCAAAACACTTGTACTTGAGAAAACAGTTTGAGAAGAAATTGGAAATAAAGAAACACGTGCACATGTACGCCATGAAAAATAATTTTGAGTTTCGAGTTAAATCATCTTTGAAAAATGTGGTACGTTCTTTGCAAAGATGAGACTTGTACGTGAAAACTCCATGGTGTCGTACATTGGTCAGGAATGTGAGAGATTGTGGCTTTTGAAAAATCTCACTACTTCTTGCGTGTAATTCGAGTAGAAGGTCAATGAGGATCTGCACCTTAGGTTATTGGACACGTGTTTAAAGACAAATATTCGATCAACTCAATGGCCGATTATTCAGCGCACAACGTTAGGGAAGAAGTAATGAAAAATTGGGGTTTGGACATATCTTATTTGATGGTGTGGAGGTCTAAGAAAGTAGCTATGGACTCGTTTGTGGTAAACCTTAACATTCGTATCATAAATTACCTTGTTAGTTGTACATGTTGAAGCAAAAAAACCCTGGCGCGGTTACTAATTTTGTGAGAGACGGTGACAAATTCAAGTATGCTTCTTTTTCCATAGGGCGTGTCTTAAAGGATTTAAGTATTGCCGGCTGGTCATCTCTTTGGATGATTCAATTTGGAAGACTAAATACGGAGGACAGTCGCTTTTAGTTATTGCATTGGATGCGAATTCACATTTGTATCCAATCGATTTTGGCGTTGTCGACAGTGAGTGTCATGAATCATGGACGTAGTTTTTGTTGGAGTTGAAAAAGGTCATTGGTGAAGACGTACCTGATTTGGCATTCATATCCGATCGACATGTTAGAATCAGTCATGGTGTCGAAGTTGCTTTTCTGGGAAGACCTCATGGTTATTGCTACCATCATATGCAGCTTAACATTCAACAAAAGTTTAAGACAGATCGTTGTCGCGGTGAGTTTTAAAAAGCTGCTTATTGTTTCAATAAGGCATCGTTCAAAGCTCACTTCAGACGATTGAGGCAAAAGATGTCGGGATGGAAAAATATCTCGAAGATATGGGGATGGGCAAGACCGTTCTTTCCTATTCAATAACGAGTAATCAAATATTCATTACCTGAAGTGTTAATTGTTATGTTTGACATATATGATATTATGACGAGTAACAACGTCGGAAATTTTAACGCTTAAACAAGGCATGCAGGGTCTTTCTCGATAACGACGCTTCTTGAGTTTATAAGATTCACGCTACATAATTGGTTCTTCAAATGAGAAGACATTGCGAACAAGTTAAACACGAAACTTACACCAATGTGGCAACCGGACTTTGAGAATATGAACAAGAAAGCACAATTTGTGCACGTGTACGGGCTTGGGTTGTACGAATGTCACGTAAAAGACGGAGAAGGTTGTACAACGTATACTTGCTAGAAAATAATTTCACTTGTGGAATTCCTCAATTTCTAGGTATCTCTTGCGAACATGCCATTACATCAAATCAACATCGTTTGGTGGACGTATCCTCTTTTTGTAGCCCTTTCTACGTGAAGAAAACATGAATCGAAATGTATAAAGATGCCATCTATCCAGTTGGGAGTGAAGAACAATGGGACATTCCAAAAAAAATTAAGAATATGAAAGTATTGTTCCCATCGAAAAGAAATAAGCCGGTCGTCCAAGAAAAATTAAACAAGGAAGGCGACAGATAAACCTATATTCATCTCAAGGTGAAAATATCGTTATAAAGCAAAAATGCGGCAAATGTGATGGCCTTGGTCACAAAAGAAAGATATGCACGTGACAAGAATAAATTGTGAAATATGGTGCGTTATCTTTAGTGTAAGTTTGTTATTTTATGTATTGTCGACAAGTTAAAATGACGTTTTTTAGCAGTTAAAATAGAGTTTTTTGACAAGTTAAAATATGGTTTTTTAGCAGTTAAAATAGAGTTTTTTGACAAGTTCAATTAAAGTTTTTTGACAAGTTCAATTAGAGTTTTTAGACAACTTCAATTAGAGTTTTTTGACAACTTAAATAATAGTTTTTTTGACAATTTATAATAGACAAGTAAAAATATGTTATTAAAAAACAAGACATAATAAACATAATGTGTCGCTATATAAATAAGACATAATGATAAAAAAAAAATGTTTTATAATAAAAAAAAGACAACACAAAATACATTCATCGGCTAACTCTTTGTGCAAACAAGTCCACGAACCACTTCTTTCGGAATATCTTCATGTTGTCGGTGGTAAGAGAGTCGAAAGGAGCCCCAACGAGAATATACTCCACGTATTTGACGACAAACATCACACAATCACCGTTGCATTAAAAATAGATAATAAACGTATCAACAAATATGTTTTTGCACTAAAATTAATTCTCAAATTTTACCTTAGACGTGTCTGAGGGATGGATTGGTCAATTAACCAAGTATGCTCATGAAGCTCTCATCGATCGATAGAGAGAGGTTAATACAATTTTGGGTGATTTTCGAACATGCCACTCAATAGCATCACCAGTGACAAAGCGAGACTCCAGTTCTGCAGTAAACAAAAACTTTTTATATATTTAAAATTATACGAGTTATTGATTAGCCAAGTGAGCTCATGTTTACCTGCATGAACGTCTTAAAGTCATCTTCATGTTGATCCTACTCCACTAGGTTCTTTTTACAGTCAAGACTGTGATCGTCTACTCTGTCAAATCAACTTGAAATGTAAACTAGTGGACATTCTTGAAGTTCACGACCATGAGGTCTCTTTAGCTCCCTTCCATGGTAAGATCTTGTTGTCTTTGTATCCCGTCATTGGACCAATAACGCTCCTCATATCTCAGTCGACTCTCTCTGGTTCGGTCATCAACTCTTTGGCTTTGTTGATGAATTCTTGCTCTTGAAGATATCGGTCGTAAACTTTCTGAACCCATATAGTGTCCATCACACAAACATCTTAACGATATCCTCTGAGATCTCGTTGTCGAGTCCGAAGTATTTGAAAAATACAATCAATATGCTGCAATAAACAAACATATTAGGAATATAAACTTAGTAAGAGATACTTCAACATTTAAAATTGATTGTACCTCATCGACTAGCCACGTCTCCATGTCCGCGATCGCCTTGAAGAATGCCGGATTCCCGTCCCTTGTCGGCAAGTGGATAGACTTCATATAGCGGTCCAAGGATTTTCTCGTCCTGGCCTAGAGCATCACACCGTCGTACCTTTTCTGGTTAGGCTCCTTAAGCTCCTTGAAAGACTGAGCGTGTTGTTGGCGATACTTGGGCTTTCTCGGATCATTGAAGTCATCCCACTTCTTCAATTGCTAGGGGGGTGGCTTAGTTGGAGATTTGAGTGGCTCCCCTCGTTGACGCTTTAAGGGTTTCTCCTCGGCAACACCCTTCATTTGTCGGTCCGTCATTTATGAGGATTTTGAATAGAGGAGATTGTTAATCCAGGATTGGGCTCTCACTACTCTCCGACGTAAATGGCGATGGAGGCCTATTATCAAGAGGAGGCGCGGAGGTTGCAGGGGAAGGAGCAAAGGCTGCACGGGGAGATGTGGAGGCTCGAGAAGGAGGATGGGGAGCTTCGTTAGCATTGATCTTCTTCTGGTCATCAGCACCACGCGCTTGCTGTTGGCATTTATGCTCACAAATGAGATTTTTGATATTAAATACTTTTGTATTTGTTTTGTTTTGCATTTAAATAAAAATTGAATATCCATTCTTATTTAAGACTGTGTTTATGCATGAATGTCTATGCTCTGAAACTGTCATGAACGAAAGAAGTGCTAAGTACAGACTTGACAAGATACCTTCTTATGAATAGTTTAAATAATAGTTCGCAATCTAAAGATTGATAGGGCAATCGACTCTTAGTAATGATTGTTAGAATGAATTAAACGATATCTTATCTTGTGATATGGTGAGTTGTGACTCTGTAATTCATTCTTGATATCTTAATGAAGATATTGAATAAGACCTGTGAAATTTTGAAGTTCGAGAGAAACCGTTTAATCACTCGCAACCTCACACTCACAAATGAGAGGTATTTTAGTAATTACCTAAATCCTGAAGTGAGTACATATCTTCTTGTAACACTTTATGACATTTATTTTGTCAATGGGCAATGTTTAAGTGAAGTTTCATTGACCCGACGATTGGTGTCATAGTATTGTTTCGTTGAAATATGTGATTCACAGAAATGGAATTTGTGTTGAAACAATGTTAAGACATTAGTATCCCACCATGCTCTGTTATGAGAGTGTGAGCGAATAAACCAGGCCTGGTATTCATCGAATAAAGAATTCCTTAAAATAAAACATGTGATATGTTAAGATATCTCACTTTATGTTTTTCTCGTTCACAAATAACAGAGGACTTGGTGAAATAATAACTCAGGGGTAAAACGATAATTTTACATTCCTCTGAGTTAATGATACACACAAAGGGTAATATCGTAAAATACACCGTGGACCGTGTGAAGAATAGTTTTGTCACATCAAACGAAAATATAAACGCATATGAACTTAGAGATGTTTAATATTGGTCTTTTAGTGGAATCGACTAATATTAAGAATTAAAAGTTGAAAAAAGTTTGTGAACTTTTGTGTCCGAGCTTTATTCTAAAGCTTCGTTCATGTGGGTCCATAAGGTCTCAATGATAGACTCTCGGACGAGATTTTGGTGAACAACAAATGATCGATTTTCTCATTCAACGTAAATTGTGATTTACGCTAAGAAAATTATTTTCTAAATAATTAAATAAATAATTGGTTATTTATTATTACATTTATTTAACGAATCATATTATGTTATTATATTGATAATAATGTAATTTGATAATTCAAATAAATAAAAGATGAAAATAAATATTTTCTCGTTTCGTACTACATTGATTAGTATGAAAATAATTAATAACTTGTCATTAAATAAATGAGATGTTCTAAATTAATTAAATATTATTTTAGAAATAAATCAAATAAATTTGGGAGATAATTAAGACAATATGGCCGGCCAGAATAAGGGTTTTATGGGCTGGAAAAATTGTTTAAACTCATTAAAAGGAGTTTTGGGCTTAAGTTTGACTAATGGGTCTTAATTGGATTTTGACCTAACTTAAGCCCATTCTCTCTGATATAAAACGAAGCTCTCTCTTTGGTAACCCTAGCCTAATTTTGACCAGCACTCAGCCGAACCTCTCCCCCCTTGTGCTTGAGACATTTTGGCCGAATTTTAGAGAGAAAGAGAGAGAGAGAGAGAGAAAATTAGTTTCCCGACAGCCCTTCCTTTTCTTTGAGTTTCCCCTTCTTCCCTTGTTCCCACAAAGAGCTCACCCTCTTGATCTCCTAAAAACTCCTAGAGAATTATCGTTGATTAATCTTGTGGTTGCTTGAGTGACATTTGATCCACAGGGCCGGCCACTTCTTAGAGCATCGGAGCAAGGACGGATTTCATGACATCCTAGACGCGCGTGGGAAGGAGTTTCGGCCGTGCTTGTTGACGCATCCCCGGGGCTGATTCTCGCAGATCCAAACCCACTGTAAGTTTCCTATAAACGAGTTGGCTCTGAATATAATAATCATTGTAGGATTGTTAGAAATTTTAGATCACTCGTTTGCATGTTTGAATGAATTTATTAATATGATTAGAAATTTATTGACATGCTAGATTATATTTAATGACATGGTTATTGAATATGTTTTAAAACGTTTTAACATGTTAAATTGAATTATGAATTTCCGCCATATATTGATATGTTTCATAATTAATTAGGTTAATTGTTAACTAAATTCCAACACTTGTGTGGTAGGGACAGGTCCCCCTGATATCCCCGTAACGTCTCGAAACTCCCATATACGAATTTGTAAAAAATCGTTAATAAATTTGTGATTAACATATAAAATACAATAACTTCAAAACTTTTCAAACGAACTTAATACATGATCCTGCCGTATATGCTCAACTTTGTGGTGAGTTGTAGTGAGACCGCGCGTTAGACTAACCATAGTTTGGAGTATCATCCCTATATTATGATTGAGGTGATTCCACATGTCCACCATGATGACAATATGATCATCAATTGGCGAGGAGCCACGAGCTTGAGGACGAGGCAAACTTTGAGGTTGAGGAGAGTCAGGACAAGGATGAGCTCTCGATTGATTCATCAGACGAGTTCCTTGAGGAGTATCAGAGATATGCTCCTCGTCATCGTCATGGCCGTGTATGTCTCTTTCCTCTGCGGCAGAACCGATGATGTTAATTTCTTCGTCGATGGTCTTTGGCTCCGTCGCATCCTCTCCTTCGATGTCTATCGAATATAGATATTTATGCGTTTGCTCTTCAAGGTTCCGAAAGAAATTATTTTCTCCGGCCTCGGTCTTAGCATTTGAAGGATTCGTAACTGCAAACACAATAACAATGTTAATTTTTAATCGTAACTATAAAGAAAAAGAATAACGATAAAATTTACCGATTTGTTTTTCAGAATCTTCTCTACATCCTTGCTAAGAACGACAAAGGTGCCTGCCCACGAATGCATTCTCGGCATTCGATTTCCGATGTTGTTTTCAATGGCTTGCCCAATCTCTAGGATAGCCTCGTATGCCCAATACTGTAAGGCATGAAGATTGCCACTCAGCGTGTAGTTCACCTCTTTCTGGACAATGTCGGGCTTCTTCTTCAACTTGTCTTCGAGGCCCTCGCGGTGACGGTTAAAATCAACTGAGAGCGATAGAAACGTCTCAACTCAGCTCATGTTCCCCAACGGTAGGCTGTAGAAGAATTTGAGATCTTCAACCCACTGGAAGATCGGTTTCCACTTCGGCTTAATGGTTTTGTTCACCGGTTGCCCCAACAACTAACCGAGAACAAAGACGTACAAACTGATTTTGTAGACATCATCGAGAGCCTTGCACCCCATCTAGTTGTTGACGAGTATACTGAATTTGATGTTGGTTGACTCGTTCAAGTACTCGTCAATGAGCCTCCGAGAGAAGCGTTTGTCCTTCTCGTCTTTTGTCGGGCCGTCTTTGTAGTCTAGGCCCAAGATTAGGGCATACTTGAGGCGTTCGAATCGAACTCTCTTTCCTCCAAGAACGAATTGGATCTCTCCAGCCTTAATTGACTCAACCTTCCTCTCCAGTAACGCATGGACAAGGACGGGACCATAGTTCAAGTATAACGTCGTGAAGAATTTCTCGAACACTGTCCCTCGGAGTTGCTGATTAGATTCAATTTTTCAAAGCGCTGCTTCACATTTTTCAGCACCCCGGATCCACCATAAGTGATTCTCCCCGGGAAAGTGTCGTTGATAAGGAATTTCAAGTGATCCTACACAACAAAAAAATCAATTTTCAATAAGCCATCGTATAGAATCACACAAAACCATCGTACAGAATCTTAAAATTCAAGTCTATCGTACACTATCGCACAATATCGTAATCTATCGCACACCATCGTACAACATCGTACACTATCGTACATATATACCTTTGAAGACTATCGTACATTATCGTAAGCCTATCATAACCTATTGTACATCAGGTCCAGAAAATCTAAAAAATCTAAACTAACTCAAATTTTCTCAAATCAATCTGATTTAACGTACATTATACTCGAAAACACTATATAAAGTACATGCAATATATTTAACTAAGAAAAAACAACAAATCTTACCTTTTTTGGTATTTTTTCTTTGAAAGCTTGGTTGAGATTTCGGGTCCTCTCCATCACCGATTAAAAAGTTATCCGAGTTTGACGACATTGTAGGATGTTGATAACTTTAGTGTGATAGTTTTGGGATGTAGAGTTTGAGTTGTTGAATTTTTTTTGAGAAGGTAAAGGGTCCGGCCGAGAGAAAGTAAGGAGAGAAAAGAGAAGAGATGAGAGAAGAGAGAGAAATGAGAAAATATGAACTTAAGGGTTTTTTTGTTTGATTTTGGGCCTAAAGTCCATTTTAGTATATTTTTGACAAAGATGAAATTATGAATATTTTAAGCATTTTTAGGTCTACAAAATGAAATTTCTCATGCGTAAGGAAAAAATGTGATAATTTTCTTGTGACTACATCTTCATGTGCGATCGCAGGTTGAAATCCAACAAGAATGCATGCAATCTCGTCAATATTATTATTCGTATATAGGTGGATGTATGTATGTGTGTACGACCTTTGCGAGGACATATAAAGTTTCCTTCTCCCGTGTGTGTATATATATATATATATATACAAGTGTCTCTTCAACTTAGAAGTGTGCTAAAAATTTCCTGCAAAAAGAATATAAGAACATAAGTGAGTGAATGAGAAAAATGAGATTTTGAAAACCTCTCCACATCCATCTTAGCGACAGAGGTATTGCCTCTCGCCACGAATGGGAGTGGAATAAAAAGTGGAATATTCGTCTTTATTAATTTAAAACATTCGATTTGCATTAAGGGGCATCGATTCGTGTGGGTGGTGGTTGATCAGTCCTATTTTTATTCTTTTGCTTTGAAATTGAAACTTCGCATATTCGCAATCTCACCACAAAATGACATTCAAAGCCAGTCACCGGAAATTGTGGCATAATATATGGAGTTATTTATCATTTCTTAACAATTTTTTATGAAATGAAGGAAAAGGAAAGTCCAAGTGCTGCGAAACACGTGCTGAAAATCCAACTCTTTTTTAAAGTCTACTTTGAAGAAGAATAACCTTGGAGTTAGGGCAAAGGAGTTTCGATCAACCGACTTTTTTTTGCAGCAAGCTTGGACGAGCTCTTTGGCCAATGAGACGGTGAAAAATGGCGAGAGCAGGTTGAGATGTGCAAACCAGCCCTTTAGACGGCAGGGTTGTTTTTATAATTTTTAGAATAATTTTGATATTGATAGTTTAGGTTTCGCAGTGGACTTGTTTTTAGTTTGTTTGGTTAGTTGTTTGCTCTGTTTTAGCAGGTTAGTTCTTAGTGAGTTTTTTTTAGAGTTAGAGATATTCAGCCAAATAAAAAAATGAGAATAAGTTGTTAGGAAAGAATTGTGCACTCTAGTCCGGGGTTAGGTTTTATTGCCCGAGTTTTGGGTTGACGACGCTCTGTTCGCGTTTTAAAATTTGCAGAAGACCTCTTTTAAAGTGGCGCGATAGTGTGTTTGATGGTGTTTGTTTTAGTCTGCGAGTAACACTTTGTCTCGTTTGTTCTGATTCTCCTTATATTTTGCAACTCATTAGCTTCTTAAACTTGTTTCTGTGCGTATGAGATACCGACTTCTATCGAGATTGTTTGTAAGGCTTTTTATAGTGTATTTTTAATGAGATTATTCCTTAAAAAACAATTGTTTATGAAAGTTTATTGTACATGTGAAGTTGAATTTTCATTATTTAAATTTATGTACATGCTCACAGCTTCACAACTTGGCAATTCAATAGCGTTTCAATTTTCGTAAAGAGTCAAATATTTGGAAATCACAATCATGTTGACAAATAATGAAATATTTTCGTAAAGAGTAAAATATGCTATCATTACATAAAACCAACACGGATAACAAACTTCATAAATAATTTCAATTTACAATAGTTCAGCTCAACTCAGTTCAATTAAGGAACTTCACACTCCTATTTGCACGACTCGACGAGAAAGTACATTTTGTCTTCTTTTGGAAGGAAATAATATATCGAGAGCGATGGTGTCTTGATTGACACACCTTGACTATCATTAGCACGACAAAGTGAGAGAAGACTCGGCTAAACTCGAAGCTCACGAGGTTTTGAAACATGAACTAGACCGAGATAGAAATATGGTCGATAGTTTACAAGCAGACATAAATTTGGAGGACATTATTTTTGACATGAAACAGTATCGTCGAAGAAAGTATTTGGCTCTTCTCATGGGGAAGGATATAAGGGTAACATAAATATTTTATAATCAAGAATGGTTATATAAAAAATAGGGACATTGCGCGTTGGAGAGGAGTTTGTGTGATGAGTTCATGTTTGGTTTCGAACTCTAATTATACTTGGGAATAATGAAGGTTTAAAATAGTCACAGCGTACTTGCAAAATCAGAATCTCGATATTTGTATACCGCTAAATATCGTCTATAATAGTAAATCGTTTTTCTATTTTCAAATTCTTAAAATATTTTTGAAATTCGATTGAGTTTTTAATTTTTTCGATTCATGACCTACATCTGATTCAAAATTTGTTATCAGATTTTTTTAATATTTAATATTTGAAAACTATTTTCTAATTTACTATTTGTCATAAACATTGAAATATATGATTTTTTTAATAATATGAATTTGATGCATAATTTGATTTATTTAAAAATACAATTATTATACGATTTTATTGATATACCCATCAATAGATTATCGATATTATCGAGAATGCACATATATTTTTTATAAAGTACTAATTAATATTCGGTATAATGGTACGAAGGAACATTAAAATTTATCATTTGCTACGTAGGGGTTGTGAACAAATAAACGACGAAACCTAAAAGGAAACAAATAAACAACGTGTAACTTGTTTTACGACATCTCCTCATTTAGTTGACGTGTCGCTTTGAAAGAGGGAGGGTCTGGCGTGTTCGTGCTCAGTAAAAGGTCGGAGCGACATGAACGTTTTCCAAAGCTCTCGTTTTCTCCCAATAACACCGAAACCCTAACTGAAGAAGCTCCACCATGGATATGCATTACAGTCAACATCACCAATTCGAGAGACGTCCGTTTTTTAGGTCCAAATCTCCCGCTGTTAAGTGGGTCAGAGAATGGTAAGCTTTTTCCCTCTTCTTGATCGCCAGATTCAATTTTTGTTCTCTCGGAATTTCGAAACTTGATTATCGATTCTCAATGTTCTCATCCTCTCTGTTTCGTGGATTGAATTGGAAATCAATTAGTTGAGATTACGCAGTCTTTGTTTGAGGAATAATCAGAAGAAAAGCTAAGGTCGCTGAGATTGCGAACCGAAGAAAAAAAAAACAAATGGATTCTAGTTTGAATGTTCTCTTAGCGTTTCGAAACCTTATCGATTCTCAATGTTTCTCTGCTCTCTGTTTTGTGGATTAAATTCGAAATCAATTAGTTGAGATTACGCCATCTTTCTTTGAGGAATATTCAGAAGAAAAACTAGGCAGCTGAGATTGCGAACCGATAAAGATAAACAAATGGATTCTAGTTTGAACGTTCTCTTAGCGTTTCGAAACTTGATGTCGATACTCAGTTCCTGCTCTTGGTTTCGTGGATTCAAATTCAATATCAATTAGTTGAGAAAACGCAATCTCTCTTTTAGGAATATTCAGAAGAAAAACTAGCTCACTGAACCCTATTAATTCGAAATTTTGATTCTATGTGTTTATTCACTAATTAGGGTTCCGCAAGATGTTGTAGCGACAGGTGGAAAGTGTCTTCTCTTGAAGTGGGTTAACGGTATGTCTGTTCTTCATCTCCTATCGATCTTCAATCAATAGGTTTCCAAAAAAGAGTGGTTCATTTCATCATCTGTTTGGTTTTGGTTTTGATTTTGATTCTGATTCAGAGGACACGTTGAAGGCGGTGAAGGAGAGGGAGAAAGAGCCGCAAATTGCGGAGCCAGAACCAGAGCCTACGACAGAAGTGCTGTTTCTGTGCAGCTTCGAAGGCTGTGGAAAGACCTTCATCGATGCCGGAGCTCTCAGAAAGCACTCCCACATTCACGGCGAGAGGCAATACCTCTGCCACTATGATGGATGTGGAAAGGTATTCAAACTCTCATCTCTCTCTCTCTCTCTCTCTCTCTCTCTCTCTCTCTCTCTCTCTCTCTCTCTCTCTCTCTCTCTCTCTTTCTATTCTCTCTATTCTGTTCTTATATTCTCTTTTGCAGAAATTTCTGGACAGCTCTAAGCTGAAGAGACACTTTCTTATACATACGGGAGAACGAGACTTTGTCTGTCCTCACGAAGGCTGCGGCAAGGTCGTACATACACATACATACATACGTACCTACATATACGAATAATAACATTTATGAGATTGCAGGCTTTTTCGTTGGATTTCAACCTGAGATCGCACATGAAGACGCACTCGCAAGAGAATTACCACATTTGCCCTTACCCGGAGTGTGGAAAGAGGTACGCCCACGAGTACAAGCTCAAGAACCACATCTCGGCTCATCACGAAAAGGTTAGCTATAGCTTGTTCACAAGTACAATATATGGCCTAATACACGAAGATAGTCTTAAGCAAGGTTTAAAATTACCCACGATATACCTTAAATTCAGAACCTTGGTATCGTTATAACGTCACTATTAGAAAGTTGTTAAAACCTTGACGTACCTCACTTTGCCTCACCTCTCCGTGGTAGAGGCGAAGTCTTATGGATGTGGAGGAGTAGAGTTTACGCGGTGAGTGCCTTAGAAGTTGAGCTGAGGGGAGTTAACTTGACTATGAAGCTTCATAAATTCTATAACTATTCAAATCTGTCAGTGGAGAAATATCAATATATTAGTTCAAAAATCGAAGTTTTATCACTTTTTCGGATCAAAACATCCTTAAAAAAACATATTCAGATCTATCAAATATTTAAACATGTCAAATTTCATTTTTTTGGTTGAAACAACATACGAAGATAAGTCTTAAGATGTTCCGTTGTTGCAGGGTCCATCGACGGAAATAATGCCGAAGTACATCCCAGCTCCGGCTCCGGCTGCTATTCCGGCGCCGGAAAAGGCCCTGGAAAAAAGAACGGCGAAGACATCGTACTCGTCGGAGAGACCGTACGCGTGTCCGTACGAAGGGTGCGAGAAAGCGTACATACACGAGTACAAGCTGAAACTGCACCTGAGAAGAGAACATCCCGGGGATCACGAGATCAAGGAATTGGGAAGCGATCACGAGCAACAACAACAACGCTCCAAAAGGAAGAGGCCTAAGCAAGTTCAGTCTTCTTCTTCGAAGCGAAAAGGGTCTTCTCCTCCGCCGCCGAGAGTCGTGCTCGTCAAGAAGCCATGGCCCGTCAAAGACGATGAAGATGACAGTGAAGAAACCGAGGAGGATCGTGATAATAATAATAATAATACTAATAATAATAATATTAACGAAGATGCCTGGAGATACGCTGATGATGCCACCACCACAATCAACAACCGTGACGAGGATGAAGATGACGAAGAAACTGAATATGAAGATTGATTCATGAATATATCCACTTTTTCTGTATCTATAGCTTTTTAATGTATCTCATAGTTTTTATTTTTATTCTTTAGATGAATGATGTAATACATGTGCTCGGTTCCCTGGTGATGAGCTCTGTGAAATGGCAGGCTCGTTTTTTTTTCTTCTTCCTCTTCGAAGATTATCAGTATAGATGAAATTAGATTATGTAAGGTATGGCTTTTTGCTTTTTGCTTTCTACGGAGCCTTTGAGGATTGTGGAAAAAACATAAAAGAGTAGAAAAGTAAAAAAAAAGAGAAAAAAAGAAACGAACATGACCACATATTTGCCCATGCTTCGATCCAGATTATTCTAAGTTTTCTATATTTAAGGGTCGAGTATCATTATTCGGCTATCAAAACATATTTAATTAATCATTTCAACACATAAATATAAAAATACTTGTAAACTTACACATACTTTTCTTTACTAAAACGAATTCCAGGGGAGTGTTTTGAAAGCAGATAACAGATTAAATGAGCATTTCAAAAATTAAAAAAAGAAAAATAGTTACTCAAGTTACTAACCAGTCGTATAAAACGTAATAATTTTATTTTAACCAACTTTATGTTATTAATCATAAACTAAGTACTCAAGCAATTAACTACAACCAGAATACAAACAGAATAGGGTGACAATTTAAATCATAGCCAAAACAGATAACTTGTTCTCTAAGCAATATAAGAAGAACGGAGTCAAATTGTTAACGAGGTTTGTCGTTAATTAGCCTACGTTCTCGCGAACTATTTCGGCGTTAATTAGCTTTTCAGCATGTGATCTTGATTACTTGCATATGCATTTTTTTTCTTATAACCCGACACAGAATGAACACAGCTTTTTACTCAGGTTCGATTAATTTGATCTATATCTTGCTTTCTACACTGTCAATAATTATTTACAGTGTCAATATCTAATAGTTTCTCCAATAGCTCAACACAAGTCGATGAACTTTTGTCTTTGCCCAATCCCCGGTGTTTAACTCACAATCTCTTGTGTTTCCCAATTTCCGGTGTTTAACTCACAGTTTCTCGTGTTTCTCAATCTCGGGTGTTAAACTCACAATCTCTCGTGTTTCCTAATCTCTCTAAAACATTAAAATATAGTATTGAGAATCTGGAGACGATCGTAACATTTTCATCTTTTTCTAATGATGACTTAGGTGCCAAAATAAGAGAGAGAGAGAGAGAGAGAGAGAGAGAGAGAGAGAGAGAGAGAGAGAGAGAGAGAGAGAGAGAGAGAGAGAGAGAGAGAGAGAGAGAGAGAGAGAGAGAGTATGGACGGCCAAGAGGAGAGAAAAACAAGAGTAAAGCTTATTTTCACATCTCTATGTGAGACTCTATTTATAGGAGAATGAAATATAAGAGAGGGTAATTACCATTTCCTATTGTGTATCCATGACACAATATTTGATTTCTTCTTCTCTTTCTATATCAATATGGCCGGCCATATGCAAGCATTAGTGAGGAAAATATGTTTCCGCACTTAGCACATTTGTTTCCTTCTCAAAGAAATTTATTTTCTCTTTTCTTTTGGCAATTACAATATTTGATTTTTGTGGTATTGTTGCCTACGAATCACCTTTGATGTGGGTGTTCTTTCTTTTATCATTTCTCTACGCTATGCTCAACTTTTATTTATATGTGCACAATCACAATAACGTGACAATAAAAAAATTGATTTGAACTGAATATATATGGTCAAACCACTCAAAAAAGGACTTTAGAATTGAACGAGTGAAAGTTATGTAACTGATCAGATTTAAATGCGATTTATTGGATCAATATGTGTAACTAATAATCAGATGTAACTAATCGGATATAAAGGTAACTAATCAGTCAAAGCTATGTAATTAATCAGATATAAAGGTAACTATTCAGTTAAAGTTATGTAACAAATCGGAAATACATGTAACTACTCAATAAAGTTATGTAGCTAATCGGATATAAAGGTAACTATTCAGTCAAATTTACATATAAATATACTTAATTACATATTAATCCAATTAGTTCCATTCAAACTTGTGTTTAATTAATTACATTTAAACTAAAAATCTGTTTGCGTATAAATCGATTTTGTATGTACCAAATTTGTATTGAATGATGAAACTAAACAATTCAATCATGTATTTAGTTACCTATAATTTGACTTAGTTACATTCAACCTTTTATTTAGTTACCTATATTTCCGATTAGTTACATTCACCCACGTGTATAATTACTTATAATTACAATTAGTTACATTCAATCATGTATTAAGTTACCTATAATTCCAAATAGTTACATTTTATTCAATGTAGTTACAAATATGTTGTTCATTAGGTGCGACTGTCATCCGTCTGCAAGTTTGAAGTAGTCGATCGAACTGGACAATCATGGACTGTGAATTTATCAACAAAGACATGCACGTGTCGTGAGCAATGAGCTTTCTTGCTTTGAATGACTTGATATCGTCTTGGCCAACTACTTGGAACACAAAAAATATGATGAGCTTTATTTCATCTTGGTGATACGAGAAACCTTATCCCAAAACCAATTACAGATATAAACCAAGATGAAAATGATATGTTGGACATAACCAAAAATTCAGCAAGAAAATATATTTAAAGCAAGACATTTTGTTGCAATCCAACATAAAGTTACTAATTAGTTCTTATTATTTGTCATTAGTTACATATTAGTTACTAATTAATTCTTATTAGTTTTCCTTAGTTTACTAATTAGTTACTCTTAGTTATCATTACTTGTCATTAGTTACAAACTAGTTACTGATTAGTTACATTAAAATCTAATTAGTTATGTAACTAGTCGAAAATAAAAGTAACTATTTAGTCAAAGTTATGTAACTAATTGAAAATATAGGTAACTATTTCGTAAAAGTAACTAGTTAGTTACATTCAAATATATGTTTAACTAATCCGATATAAAGGCAACTACTCAGTCAAAATTATATAATTAATCGGAAATAAAAGTAACTATTCAGTCAAAGTTATGTAACTAATCGTAAATATAGGTAACTATTTGGTAAAAGTAACTGATTAGTTACATAAAAACCAAATTAGTTACACTCAAATTTATGTTTAACTAATCCAATATAAAGACAACTATTCAGTTAAAGTTATGTAACTAATCGAAAATAAAAGTAACTATTCATTCAAAGTTATGTAATTACTCGGAAATACAGGTAACTATCAGTGACATAAAACTGGTATTTGTTCTTACTATTTCTAATTATTTCTAGATTTATTACTTATCAATTCGGTTATTTCTCATTAGTTACAAACAGGTTACTGATTAGTTACTCTTAGTTATCATTAGTTTTCAATAGCTACAAACTAGTTACTGATTAGTTACATAAAAATCTAATTAATTATCTAACTAATCGAAAATAAAAATAATTATTCAATCAAATTTATGTAACTAATCAGAAATACAGGTAACTATTCGATAAACGTATGTAACTAATCAGATATAAAAGTAACTATTCGGTCAAATGGAATTTCTCAAATGGAATTTGCACTTGGTATAGAGGCCCTCGTAAATGCTACATTGGGCAAATTATATAACATATTTATTATCTTCTCCGAAAATATAAAGTTATTATAAATAGATATCAACAAAGCAGAATAACGTTGTTGTTTGTATACGAGGTTATATTAACAAATTAGTTACTCAAGTTATTAACCAACCTTATAAAAGGTAACGTAACCATCTAATTGTTAATAATCATAAACGAGGTACTGAAGCTATTAACTTACAACCAAACACACAAACAATATAGGCAGATTGTCTTAAAGCCACAGATAACTTGCTCTCTAAGCAATCTAACAAAAACACAATCAAAATGTTAACAAAAAAATCACAACATGAATAATATCGATTAAGCTTGAGTTCCGGAGATAGCCTTCATCTGAATATGAGTGGTGGGCAAAGGATCATAGGAAGAGGAGGAGCGAGTGCGATGAAGGAGGAGTAAAACGAGCATAGTGGCTACAAAAGCAACCCCAACATGTCCAAGAAAAGCCAATTCGAGCACGGATCCCGCCCTTGCAGCAGACTGATCCAAGTCGCACTTGGTGGACCCCGGCACGTCCAAAAGCCTGTGACACCCTTCCGGTATAAAAGCCTCCACGTTCAGCGACAAACCCGTCTGAACCGCCCAAAGCCCCTTCAGCAACACCGCCCCTCCCAGCCCCAACTCCGCCGGAAACAGCCTCGGCTTCACCGCCACCGCCAAGCTCATCGCCCCCGCCAGCCACGAGACTCTCCCGGCGATGACCTGGCACTTCTCCTCCACCTCGAGCGAGGATGATCCTCCGCGGGCAGAAGCAGCGGTGGTGGTGGAGAGGAGGAAGAAGGCGGCGGCGATGGAGAACGCGAGGGAGTGGGGGAAGGGGAGGAGGGTCGGGAAGGAGTCAGAGAGGAGGAGGGAGGAGGCGAGGAGGAGGAAGAGGAGGCAGAGAGCGGCGGAGTGGAGGGAAGAGAGAGATTCCTCGGAGGAGACGGCGTGGTGGGCCGAGGATGCGGCTAGGCCCGTGATGAGGGCGTAGAGTTGGGCCTGGCGGAATCGGCCCACCGGGTGGAAGGGCTTGGCAGAGTAGGCCTGCGGGGATTTCTGGTGGGCCCGCGTGGCCCCCGCCATGTGGTGTATTCCCAGAAGGATTAGGGATGTTCCTGAGATTGTCCAGTACGCCAACGCCCCCGCCATCGTCGATCAATCTCTGATTTTTACCTGCAAATCCACCATGCTTCTCATTATAAATACAATTGTACAATCTTGTATGAATTATGATCCAGTTTTCTAGAAAGAAGCTCGAATAAAATTATTAAAAAAGGGAGCAAGAAAGCTTCAACTAAGAAGAAGCAGAAAATCAGAGAAACTGAAAGACTTGAAGGCAGAATCTAGGGGTCGAAAGCCATAAACTAATAGAGCGATAAAGATGTCCCAAAAGTCTTCAAAACACAGAGTAAAAACCTCGAAAATGTACCTGTTCCTGAGTTTCCAAATGATTTATGATCCATTTACAATTCAAGGCTTTTGTTCACTACCATGATTCTACTATGTGCTCAACCAACAAGCTACATTTAGTTCAGGATTCTGGTATTCTCTCACACCTAGAATTGTAAGTTAAGGCAATAAAGAGCATACGCAAGTACACCATCAAAGACACTTCATTCTTGTACTACCAAACTCGATACACATTCGAGAGTGTTGAAAATCATTGACTTTGGGATGTTCAATCTGCTAGCATTATCAGTATTAAAGGGGACACGCTTTCATTGCAATACACTCTTGTATGGATTCAAATCCATTTCCATACCCAAACCAGAGTTTGGATCACAATTTCCTTACACAGAAAATAAACTGTCAAAGAAGCCTTTTGTAAGAATACCACTACTTTATTATTCTATGAACATATATAAATTCATAACTGGAAAAGTAATCAGTTTTTACATCCAAGCCCCTACTAAAACTGCACTACTATATACTTGGGAGAGCTAGAACTTTCAATGATCAATCGCGTTCCTCTTCTTTTTCCTGGGTCGTTAATCAAATTATAAAAGAGCATGAACAAAGCTCGAGAAACAAATCGGATCTGAGCTCAGATCAATCGAGTTTTAAGAAAACCTTTCACCGGCATTACTTTTAAACTTTAAGTAAAGCGGCAAATCATAAAATCAACGCCCCCAAAAAAGTATGAAAAGAAATTCAAAAAGATTCACGGAAAAAAGAAGATACTAAAGGAATGATTAAAGGAGAATAATAGGTAATGAGAGAAAGCCGAACCCTGAGCGATACCAGAGTCTTAATAATCATTCCGTAATGAGAGAGATTGACTTTCAAAAAATTACCAGGACAATGAAATGTCATAAAGCTCTAAGCTTAGAAAGAGAAGAAGAAGTTTATCAAAACAAAAAAAACGACGAAATTATTAAAACTTGTATTTTAAGAAACGACATGTCACATAGTAGTGGAATACAAGGGTTCACTAACGCATTCTTTTATCCCCATTTCTCCGCACGATAAATCTATTTAATTAAGGGAGCATTTAAATACATATTGATTATTATATAGTCAACGTTTTGAAAAAAAAAGTTGTTTAATATCAATTAATCAAAATAAATCGATATAAAAAAACAAATTAATAAAATATAATAATCAAATAATGACAGCTCATCAAAATTGGTTGAACACTGAATAAAATGAAAATGTTTGATCAAATAAATACTTCAAAAACATTTAGTTAATTAAAGCAATTTTTTTAATTAATTAGTAAGAAGGATCGACCTGCACTTTAATGCATTGAATTCAAACGATGCTAAAATACATGAGCAACTCAAGTATGATCATATATATATATATATAATTAGTTTTTAGTTAAAGAATTTGAAAATATTGTCAAGTATGATCATATACATATATAAAATTAGTTCTTTAGTTAAAGAATTTGAAAATAAACAATATTGTAAATAATCAATTTGCTTACATGATAATCGTTTGGATGAAATATGAATAATTATCATTCAATTGTAAACAATTATTTTGTTCATTGCAAATTTGATTTATATTGATTCAAACATTATTATAAACATGTTTACTCACTAAACGTTACCTACTATTAAAACACTATAGGTTTATAAGTAGCAAAATACTATATGTTTAATTACATTCCATACACATTATTTCTGAAAATACGATATAGATGATAATAGAGGGCATAGTCTTGTACCCTTAGGCCGTACATAAATTATAAGTACATAAACATTAATTAACGACTCTACAATTAGTCCTAATCTGACCGAAAGAGCCTGTGAGTGGACTAATATTTCCCATCTTGACCATGGACTTAGCAAAGTCGCTGAGAAAGAGATCCTGGTTTTGGCTGTAGCTCAGAACCAAGCTTCTCGTCGTGGCGGCAGCGTCGGCGCCGGAGAACAGAAGTTGGTCAGAGCCCAAGAGGCCTTTTCCGGCGAGCAAGTTGGAAAAGTAGTGATTGTCAAACAAGTCAACTGAGTTTGGGTCAAGCGGCGAGTTTCGGTTAGCGTCTCCGCCGGCGGGACAGAAGGACTGAAGATCCGACAGCATTCCGGCGTCGAGAGTTGGGTCCGGCGAGCCTGTGCCGTTGAAGTCGAACAGCCTGTTGCTAAACACCGCGCATTTCGCCAACCCAATTGTATGGCCTCCTAATAATAAGAACAATTATAATTACACGTTTATGTATTAGCCAATGATCTTATTAGCCCTAAACATACTGTACTAATATTTCGATTGTGTTAAGGATGAGCATTTAATTTTGATGATAGAGCCATATGATATGTAGAGCATCCCTTTATAACTTACTAAACTATCTAGTGATGTCGATATCTAACAGCCTACCTTGATTGATTATTAAGGTTTTTATAGTTTCGTATTGATTTTCGATATTTGCATGAGATTGTAGAGTCAAAAGAGGAGAAACTATTCCGTGTGATCTGACATTGTATCGCTGAAACAAAAGTAGTTCGAGTTGTAATAATATCAAGTGGATTGGTCAGAGATTGATTCGGAATAATAAAGAGCAAGAAGACTATAGTGTATTTCTTACGGTATCATATCTCATGAATATGCCAAAAAAATTGAGATCCATTGGAAGACCAAGAACTGAGTGAACGCATATAATGAATTAAGTTGTATCGATAAATTAACATCGTCGTCTTACCCGATAAAGAAACGACATCAGTGATGTCGAGGCCAAGGTCGACGAATTTGGCGATGATGTTGGGAAGGCTTTCGAAAGGAGAAGGAAGAGCTGAGTTTGCGCCGCTTTGATTGGCTAAGAGACCGTCTCTTCTGCCCAACAACACCTTCCATGATCGCCCTCCACTCTATCCATCAATCATCATCATCGCCACCGTCATTACTACACTTGATTATACACAAAAATTGATTTATGAAAACGTATATGACTCACAAGAAGGACGGAATCTCTGGCCGCCAAAGTTAGAATATCGGCACAAGACACAATTCCGGCACATTCGGATTCCACGGAGGTTTTGATGGCGTCAATCACTTCGTAGCCTCTCGCCGAGTTCAAGTTTGGAAGAGCAAGTTTCTCGCTACCATCTCCGTCCAATAATATCGATGCGTCACACCCCTAATTAATTAATAATCATATCCTATGTTAGTGAATAAAATACACATAGTTTTTTAAATAAGTACATGTATAAGAAAACGCACGACAAAATATCACAACAATTAAATAAAATTTCATCAAGAATGGAAGAAAGTAAATGTTTGAAGATAAAAAGAGCAAAACCATAAACCATGGGAAAAAAAGAAATCAAGCTCGGACAATTTGTGATACGAGGTAGCTTGAAATATAGAACTGACATTTACAAAGCAGTCGTGGAAGTGAAGGCGAAGCAATGAAGCAGCCATTCTCATTTCGGCCTTCACGGCGTTTTGGACGCCTCTTCGGACAATGGAAGGTAATTTTGGGCACGTTTTTACGTAGAAATCCGCGCTTAATTGCGACTTTGCTTCAACAAAACACCGAGCCATCAAAAAAGCTATCATTATCAAACAATGTGTTTGACCTCCTCTTGACATTGTCATACTTTGTATTTTCTATACTAATTAGCATCTACTTAAGTTAGGGATGAGAAAAATTAAGGTCTATTAGTCTTGATATTTATACTTTTCTTTTCTTAGTCTTATGATAAATAAAAAAAATTATCTTTTTTTTTGGGAGCTTGTTTATAGAAAGTGGTGGTGACGTTCGGCGGCTGGCTCTGGCCGTCTTTGCTTCGATAAGAAAAATATAATTAATTATTGAGTGTAAATAAATTAGTAAATATTTCTCATCTCAACATCAAGTTGTGGCTTCGTAGTTATCACGTATTGCACTAGCGTATACAAACAAACCTCATGTTGGACATATATATACATTGTAAATCAGTATTTAAATATCAATTGTAAGTTATGGGTGATTTGTACACGTGAAATTAAGCTCAAGCACTTTTCTTTTCCACTACCTAATTAGTATGTGAATTAATAGCGAGTTTGATTGATAAGGTAAATGTATCTTCAATTATTAAGCACTATACATACATGTTCAATATATTTTCGTTGATTAATTAATAAAGTATCTGTGCATGCGAGTATAACGAGACATGCACTATATATGATACGATAATCCAGTTTTTAAATGATCAGTGGTAGTACCACTACTTGATAGTTCTACATCATGCATATACTAGTTGCATAAATATATAATAATGGACTACATATGTATATACTTTTGTAAATAATATATACATGCTAGTTGCGCATGTGCGGAGAATCATACGAGACAGAGACAAAACGCTTAGAATCGACAAAACGACATTTTCGTTGTTTCAACGAAACGCCATATCGTTTATGTTTATAAGAGACGGAGACACGTTTTCGGCTGTTATCAATAAAACGACATGTCGTTTATTTTTCTTTAAAAATGACAGTACGACATATGGTCCTCATACGATATGCCCGCTAGTTCTTATTAGAAACGACAGCAGGAAATTTCAGTTGTTTTCATGCAAAACGAATGTCGTTAGTTATGAAAATGACACGTTGCTAGTATTTATCAGAAGCTACAGTGTTCGGGCCAGTCGTCGTTTATCAGGTATGGTCTTGGCGCGAAGAGATTAACAACAGACAAAAAGAAGCAAAAAGCTGAAAAAGATATTTATGAATGAAGATTGAGATTGTGGATCTCCGTACTCCCACAAACACACATTTCGCTCATTCCACAAACTTCAATTTGCTCGCCAAAAATGGCTGCGAGACTCGCCACCACGCCTCTGCTGCACTTCCCTCACAAAACCGAAACGACGTTCACAGGCTCGCCGCTTCGTCGGAGCAAGCTCGTCGTCACTCGCCGATTCGCTCTGGTCAACGAACGCGTGTCTTTTTCTGAAGATGAGAGCTCACTCGTCGAAGCTCTCCTCGGAATCCAAGGCCGAGGCCGCGCCGCTTCTCCGCAACAACTCAATGTATGTATGTATGTGTATATATGTACATATATATTCCTTTTTATTTTTGTGAAGAACAGTGAATAAATGTGTATGATTTGTAATATAGAAGGTAGAACGAGCTGTTGGAGTTCTGGAAGGATCACAGGGCGTGGCCGATCCGGTTTGGCTTTACAGAATTGAGTAACATATATGAATTCGCATATTGATATATCATATTGGAGGATTATGATTTTTTATTAATTTTGCAGACGAGGTCTGATTTGATCGAAGGACGATGGCAATTGATGTTCACCACAAGACCTGGATCTGCGTCCCCTATCCAAGTAAAGCCTCCAAATCCAATATTATATGTATTATCATTTTCATTCTGTAATTGTTTGTTGAGAAAGCGTAACAGAGATTGAGAGATAATTTGGGGCTTTTATTTACTGAAGGTCATGTTGTATAATACATAAGTTAACCAACGCTGGAATTTACAAAGGGATTAGTTGTAGTGAATAAACTAAGATTTGTATTCGTCCCATTCATATGCCTTTATTATATATAGGCAAGAAGTTCTAGAATTAGCCGCAAAATATGATTTTACTAAAACTCAATGTAAATACATAATTTTTTTGGGTGAAAATTTAGAGAACATTTGTGGGGGTCGACGGATTTACCGTGTTTCAAGAGGTTTATCTTCAATCAAATGACCCCCGAGTCTCCAACATTGTCAAGTTCTCCGAAGCTGTGGGCGAGCTCAAAGTTGAGGTATGTCCAACAATTTATTTTTTAGGTAATTCTAGTTACTAGCCATATAAACATGTATTATTTTGATAATAACTAACGTTTTGTGAAGGTTTAGTATATAGCCAGTTAAATTGGTTTATAACAACATTTGGATCAATGTAGTAAAAAATTCGATGTGCACAAAATGAATATAAACCGGTCCATAATTTCCTGCAAATGAATATCACATATGCACATTTACTATTTACAACATATTTACAGAACGTTGGCTCTATCCAAATTCCTTATGTTTATGTTGGCTAAATACCCAACTTTTTGTTATTTTTATGTATTATTTACCGAAGAAACTTGATTTGGTAAATCGAGCAGTTGATCAAGATCTGGTATTTTCCCACTTTCAACACAGGCCGTGGCATCAGTCAAAGACGGAAAGAGGATTCTTTTTCGATTCGACCGAGCGGCCTTTTCTCTGAAGTTCTTGCCGTTCAAGGTACCATATCCGGTCCCATTCAAACTTCTCGGAGACGAAGCAAAGGGATGGTTAGACACAACATACTTGTCTCCTTCGGGGAACCTCAGAATCTCCAAAGGAAACAAGGTAAACAATCACGCAAATCGCCTTACAAGAACGACAAGCGTGTGACCATCTTTCACTTGTGCCTCAAATTTCCAGCAACATCTCTGTAGTGCAGGGAACCACATTCGTGCTACAAAAGAGAACAGACCCGAGGCAAAAACTTCTCTCGACCATAGCTACTAACACAAGAGTCGTAGAGGCGAGTGAGATTTTTGGCCGGGCCTAAAAGCCTTCACATTTACTGAGAAAATGAGATTCTTTTTTGTCGCTTTTTTTCCAGGCGATTGACGAGCTTGTCTCTTTACAAAGAAAAGAAGGAGTAGAAGAAATGAAACTTGAGGAAGGAGAGTGGCAAATGTTATGGAGTTCTCAGGTAAGAGCATATTAGAGACCAAGTAATAACTCTACCCTCTACAAAAAATTAACTAGGATTGTCAACTAAAATACTTTTCCAATGACGAAATGTTGATCTGCTTGTTTCAGTCAGAGACGGACAGTTGGTTGGAAAATGCCGCAAATGGGCTCATGGGAAAACAGGTATAAGAAAGAAACAGTATGATTATGATGGTGTGTAACAGAGTGGAAGAATCTTAATACATCGATGTTTGGTATTATTATGATCAGATTGTCGAGAAAGATCGAATGAAGTTTGTTGTTGACATCTTTCTTGGCCTCAAATTTTCTATCGTAGGAGCAATTGAGTAAGTCTCTTTTTATATTTTCTTGCCTATAAATTTTAATTGTCACCCTTTGTCTAGTTCTTTCTATAAATATAGATCATCGTTATGAACAACAGGAAATCGGGTCCAAACTCATATGGCATAGACATGGATAGCGCGGCTTTAATTGCCGGTGGCTTTGGATATCCATTAGAGCTCGAAAGCAAATTTGTTCTTGAGTTGCTGTAAGACAGCCTTCACTCCGAGCGCTTTTCGCGATTCTTTTGTTAATTTTGTTTTTTAAATTTATTTATGAACGCATCGTGTGCATTTCAGATATAGCGATGATAAGATCAGGATCTCCAAAGGGATCAAAAACTTCACGTTTGTTCACCTACGGACTGATCAGAAATGAGTGACGCACATTTGATGCTATAGTCAAGTTAAGTATATATGCATATGATATTTGACAAGTATGTAAACCTCTTGTATGGCTTGGCTATAAGAATTTAACTTGAGGAACACGCAAAAGACATTCCACGTTTGCGTGATGTAAAATTGTCTTCTCTTTCTTTTTTCTTTTTCGTTTCCAAGTCTCTTTACATAATTCAATACAAGACTTGGGATTTCATTCTCCTTTGAGCATTTGACTAATCTTGGCCTTCCAAAGACGCTTTATCAGCGTATTCAATTTTAATTTGTAACGTCGAGTCATTTACACTTTGCAAAAAAGTGAAAATGGAATAATTTTTTGGAAATAAGAACAAGCAAAGGCATATTAACCCTTATCTTAGCCTTACATAATTAGTTTTGTAATGAAACATCCACATTAAATATAAATAAAATAGAGAGGATAAAAGAAGACTGGCCAAAAACCAACCACAGTTTTGGAAGTTTTTGGTTTAAAGACTGGCTTAGGAACGACATTTAAAAAAATGAATTGATCAGTTTGTTTATCTTTAATTACATAAAGAAAATAAAATTAATTCAAAGCAAAAGCCTTTGATAGCGAAAACGTCAAGACCATACTCCCGTGGAAATATGATTAATATACCAGCAGCCTCCAAAGCTTTCAACTTTTAACCTAATTTTGTTATCCTCAGGCTGTCAGGCATCTTCATTATTCTGGCGAAAAAATTAAAAATAAAACATAAACTTCTTTGTTATAGAAGTCTCGTAGAAAAAATAAACAGTCCAACCCCGTTCAATAATAATAAAAAAAAATCAAACGGCAAGTCTCCGCTTAAATTTTCGTCTTCATGTCCCAACCGCAAAAGATTGAAATGTTTTTTCTTTCATCTATTGTGACTCCAAATTCTATAAAGGCAAGTTATAATAAATAAATAACAATGCGTATAATATATACTCGTTGGATGATCGAAATCATGGGCAGCACAGAGGAGTCATCTTTCAGTCTTCTCGGTCAGCTTCACTGGAAAACTCAGCTGCCACATTAAAACACATCCAAAGAGCGATTCATACATTCCAACACAAATTGCATCAACCAACTAATTCAGGTCACAAGTCAATATTGTTCCTCCAAAGTCAAAAACAATAAATAATCACATGCCAGAGTCCACAGCGAATAATAGGCCTCACCAAAGTTACCTGGGCAGTAAAAACCAGTCTTACAGTCTTACCTAGATGTTGAGAAGTGAACATCTTCTTGCGTAGGCCATCACATTCGGACTAGAAAAAAGGGTGTACACAAAACCAAGATTATTGCTTTAATAGAAACATGAGACATTCATATATATACAGAGAGAGACACATTTAAAACCAGGCAGTACTAAATCGACAAGTTCAATTATAACTCCGTAGCAAGAAGAGATGACAAACTTTAAGATCATATTCAAAGTTCGCAAGCTTACTACACAGACACACCATAAGAAAAATCCTATAAAGAGAAAAGAGAAACAGAAAACCCTACGTAACAGTTTTTGGTTCATGAACCCCTACAATAAGCGTTATTGTAAATGAAGCAAAAACAAACCCAAGTTCTTATACACTTCTTTGAACAGACTAGAAAGAAAAAAGATTAACAGAAACAAAATGCAATCATCATTTTATCTATCACCAGCTAAACAAACTTATGTCCAAAAGATTTTAAAATTTCTTTTTATAATCTTCTCGGAAGAAGCAGAACTTACTTCATCAATGAGGGACGTCCTTAGTCACCATCACCAATGAACAAACTCCCCAAGGTCTCCCCTTTTCACGAGCTTTTCGTTCCCAATTCTCCTTCGCCATTCTTCTGAGCTGGGGTTTCTTCTTCTTCTTCTTCTTCTTCTTCAACCTGTGTCCTGTTTTCTACCGGAACATCATCATCATCATCATCGTGAGGCTGATCAGAATCCCCCATGAAAGCATCTCTCTCCTCCTTCACATCCTTCTTGGCACTGCTGGTCCCGGGTCCCTCGCTCTCGTTCTCGGACTCGTGCTCGACGATGCAGCTCCGTCTCTCGAGCAGCACAAGCCTCCTTCGCAGATCTCCCATCTCCCTCTCCATCAGAAAAAGTCTTTCCTTGAGAGTCAGATTCTCGTCCTCGAGCTGAGCAATGTGCGAGTCCTGATCGTCCACACGATTCTCCAGCACGTTGTTGTATTCCGTTCCCGAGTAGTTCGGGTATATCATCTCGAACCGGCTCAGGTCGTGATTCAGTCTTCGCTCGACCTCGACGTGCTCCTCCACGTCGCTCTCTCCGGAGCCGCCGCCTTCTTCTTCTTCTTCCTCGTCGTGCCCTGGCGATCGGAGCCGGATCAGGCCTTTCATGGATCCGTACCCGTCCACGCCCCACTCCTCCTTGGCCATGTCGCCGAGGATTTCTCTGGAAGGAGAGAACATCGGTGTCGGAAGCACTGCCGGAGTCGCCGGCGACGGCGAGACCAGGGAGGCGATGCCGCCGGATTTCTTGGCGCGGATTATGAACGAGGTCGTGTTCCTCGGAGCGTACGGAGCGAACCTGTTGTTGAATTTTCTCCCTTTGTTGTTTGGATAGAATTTTCTTGCCTTCGCTCGGTTCTGAGACTGCAATTCGTGGAGCGTCGGAGGCTTGTAGGACATCGCCGGAGGGAGGAGGTTGTTGTCGATCCGGCGAGGATCGTTTCCGTTTTTCTTTCCTTTCCAGTTGTTTTTGCTGTTGTTGTTGTTGACCCGGCCGGAGAAATTCGGATTCATCGGAGCTTGTTGTTGCTGCTGTGGCTGAGACCAGACTTTGTTGTAACCGCCGCCTCTGTTCATCATGGGAGGAGGCTGATTCGGATTCATCATCATCGGCTGCGACGGCTGGCCAATCTGGCTCATCATCATCATCGGCGGCGGAGCCTGGCTCATCGCCGCCATGATCTGAGCCTGGCTCATCATCTTTGATTGGTCGTTCATTTCGCCGTTTCCTTCAAATCGAAACCCTAGAAAACCCTAATTCCTAATTCGAGAGTCTAGGATCGTCGAGATACCTGAGTGATACACGTTCGATTGAAACCACACACACACAGACAACGCACAAACAAAATCAGAAAGATCCGAATATCAGAGTTAAGCTTTTTTTTTTCCTTCGGTTATTTTGTGGTGGATTAAAATCAGAAACAAAAAGACGTGACGAGAAAGATAAATCTGAGGGTTCTCGATCTTTCTTTCGTTCTATCTTTAATTTTCTCTGACGAGAAAGCGGGAATTTGAGAAATCTTGATTTTTCTCTTCTTGAGTTAACTTGGGAATTGTTCTGCCGTTCAAACGCAGTTTGTCGACCCTGTGACTCCTTTTATAGAGAGGCATCGATTGGAGGGGCGGTTGGATTTCTATCAGAGTTTCTACGGTCCAGATTCCTCCATATACTATACACGTGTCAGGATCGCTTTGAGATTGAATTGTTTTTCCAAGCCAAGTTTTGCGATGGAGATTGTGTATTACCCTAGGCTAATTTAGTTAACACGAGATTGAATTAAGCAGCAAGGGTTTCATCGAGAGATTTTATATATAATAAAAATAAGAAAAAATGTTAAGAAGTTGTTTACATTTTCACATAATTATATAATTAAAGTTCTGTAAAATCTCGTGTAGATGATCACGTTTATATATTTACATATAAAAAGTTACCGTAAAAACAATCTCAAATGTTTTAGTTGACAATTACTTTTTCGTTAAAACAATTGAGTAAAAATTAATTGAAAATATTAAATATTTTCCCTAGTCTACCGAGTAGAATAGAAAAGAAATTGTGTGATTATCGTGGCAGCTGTTGCTCTTATTGATGTTTTTATTAATATTTCAGGGTGAGAACTGAGAAGTTGAATAATTGAATAGAACCCGACAACACAATTTTCTTTGCTGTCCTCTAAAATATGAATATTAGGTTGACAGCGTCCTACACGTGAGTAACATAAATTATAATAATTTTTCTTGCGAAATTTTTGCTTAAATTAGGTATTGCAGCTACACTCGTATATTATAAAAACGTGATTGTAGCCAATTTTATTCCAAATTTCACATTCCCAAACAATTAAACATTTTTTTTAACTTTCACATTCCCACACAATTAAACACTAACTCGTCATATTGGAAGAAAATGTGTGAATGGCTGAGAAACTCCATCTCATCGGAAAAGATAGACTCATTATGTTAATTTTATATCAAAATAGACTTTTAGCCCATTTTCAAAAAAATACCCTTAATGTTTTGTATCAACTTTTTTTTAAAATCATCTAAAAATCATCGTAAATTATCGGAAAATTTTAAAAAAATAATAAAAAAATTTGAAAATCATCTGAAAACTATCCGAAATTATCGGAAAATTTGAAAAAAAGTAATAAAATAAAAAAATTTGAAAAAAACAATTTGAAACTTTTTTTTTGAAAACCAACGGAAACTTTTTTTTTTTTTAAATCATCGAAAACCATCGAAAACTATTGAAATTCATCAGAAAAATTATTAAAAACCATCAAAAAAATGAATTAAAGGTTATTTTGTCCGAAAATAGGTTAAGTCTAATTTAAGATAGAAATGACATAATAAGTCTATTTTTGATATTTTATCGAGCCCACAAAATAAAATTTCTCGTATGTTTTATGTAAGTACGAAAAACTTTAAGGGAAAGAAACTAGTCTTGAAAATGACAATCGGAATAAACTAGAAAGTATTGAATGGACTAGGTAAGACTAACAGAAAGTTGGATATAAAGGCAGAATTGATTCACTAAAATCTATATCCACGGAATAAAATCATGTCATATGAACATCTAGCTAGCTAGTAAGAGATTACAAGCAAAACTTTCTAATAGATACACTCAGAAAACAATAACGATACAAAGCTATTCACAAGATAAAGGACGAGAATAATAATGATGATACAGAAGGAAAACAAAGGTGGATCATAAGCCGGTGTTGGGGTTATTTCCGGCGAGGATGAGAGAAATCTCCAAACCTCTGCTGAAAGCTTGGTTGAACATGAGCCGAGTCTGGAAAGTCGACACGAACGGGAACCACGACAAAAAAGCGATCGGGATGAAAATCAGCATTCCCATTCCCGCGTCGTACAGCCGAGCAATGGATCGGATCGACTTCCACAATCCCAGTTTCTTCATCACAGGCTTCCACGCCGATGCAATCTGCAAAAACAAGATCTCCGATAAGTAACTAAATAGATTTATCTCTGTAAATCATATCACTAAAAAATCGAAACCACACCAAATAAAACATAACCACTCCTCATACTACCCCGGCTAACATAATTATGTGTAAATACATATGGGATAATGTAATTACTAGCTATGTAAACTATATGGTTTCTGGATATAGCCGACGTTTGGTAAATTGTTTGATAAATGGCAGCTCAAACCATTTACAATATTTGTTGGACCAATTTAAGCCCAAATATGTTTTCCCGTTCCAATAACGAAAAGGGCAATTTGTTAGGAAAGTTTTAAAATAAGTCTGCCACGTAAGCACGCAGGCTATTTACAACAAATTAACAAAACGTTGGCTAAATTCAAGTATCTTATGTCTAACCTAGCTGATTACCCAAATTTTTTGTATATTAATTTAAACGAAAGATACAAAATAGTCATAATTGATTAGCAAAATCGCCAACGTTCTGGCTGCTTAACTAATTTTATGCAAACCTCGGCTTTGTCTGAATTACATATTAGCCCCTGTTCCAAGGGCTATGTTGAGTAGATGAAGAAAGACTTACAGAGAGAATACCCCAACCGGTGGGAACAAACGCCAATATGGAAGCAAATATGTCTCCGATGCTGAGATCAGTCAGTATAATAGCTACAGTGATGCCCGCTATTGCCACCATGAACGACACCCCTTGGATGAACCGCAACACAAGCTGGAAGTTCACAGATATCTTCTGGCTGAATGTGAACACCTGCAATGCGTAACCCAAAACCAGTAGTTAAAGAATCTGATACCTTAAAACTCAAAATAGCTGTCATTTCAAAGTGTACCTTGAAAAGAAGTATCAGAACTGCGAACGCGACCCAAGAGAACCCGTAGACCTGCAGAGAAAATTACATTTTTGTTTTTATTTTTGCTTTTTATGAAATCAGAATACTAAAGAAATATTATAAAAAAATTTGAAAGCAGAAGAAATATTAATTTCCGAGTAGTCATACCGACAATGATGTATTTGAACCCTGGATAGATAGCTTGTAGACCACACCGTACTGGAAGATGAAAAATCGAAGGCTCAAAATGGTCTCAGCTATCCTTCCCTCCAAAGTCCGAATATGCGACTGTAAGTGAGAAACAGAGTAGAAGTTTACCATACATAAATTGATCTAGATGAGATATTAAAAAAGTAGCGTTGGCCTAGTGCACTGAAAACGTGGCATAGGTTTGGCTTCTTCATTACAATGATCCAAAAAGTAAAGATTAAATAAAAAAATTGTACCAGTTCCTCATCCCACCAAGCTTCCCAGCTTTCAGCTCCCTTGACGCCGATTCCACCTCTGTATAGAAGCCAGTTTGTCCATTCGCGGAAATCCTCAACTACCCTGTAGTGACAAGAAAAACAAAACCATTATTACTTGAGAATGCAAAATGACGCAAGAGGTAAAAAGAAACAACTGTCAAATTACTTACTTTTGCCACTCAAACCCCGCAGGGTTGAACAAGTATGGAGCAAAGAGCCAAGAAAGAGCCATGAACCAACTGCTGATGGAAAGAAGAATGTAACCCAGAGCCCCGCTTTCGTTATACCCGTACGCAAGGAATATAATCAGCAAGAGTACCACTTCCAACCTGAACAAGAGAGTGGGAATGTTATTAACCGCTTCATATTTAGGCAACTACATTCAGATTACAGTAAATGAGAGAGAGAGAGTTGCACCCTTTCACAAAATGACTTCGGGAGTATAGCCTGTAATTCTCCGAGAACTTGATATGCTTGACCACGAATCCTCTGCCAGTTGCTTGATACTTTATAACAAATTGAACGTTGAAGTCAGAAAATGGATATGATTCAACTGGAAATCAGGATTGGAAAAGAAGCAGTCAAAGTATACCCACCCTTGCACCACCATGAAGTATCGTCCGGCCAAAATAGTGTGTTCTCGTGCCCAGAGAAAAGGTGAAGAAAACAGAACAAAGCTGAAACTGCATCGTGACAAAACTAACCACAGCCTGCAGCAGCATTCCAAGAAAATAGATGTTAGGGAGAGAGAGAGAGAGAGAGAGAGAGAGAGAGAGAGAGAGAGAGAGAGAGAATTTAAGAAAAAGAACGGCACTCACCCTTAGGAAACCTTGTTCCAAAATGAAGCCCAGAATCATGGGCACGGCAGTGAATATACCGATTTGAAACAGAAACTGCGTGTTCAGAGCTGTAGAAAGAGCAGTGTTGTCCATAATCCGAGCTCTAATCTGAATTGTTTCTCCTACTCCAGACAATGCCTGAAAGCAACACATTTTACAACACTAACCATGCGCAAAACCGTAACAGTAATTAACTTTCACAACTGCTCACAAGAGAGGTGAAAGGAACTTACCAAATACGTTTTTCCGTATAGGAAAACATATACGGTTAGCACTGTCAACTGCAGAAGCAACAAGGCAGGTGGAAAAAATGTTAGCAAAGGAAAACTGTGCAGTAGATTAAATAAATTCAATGTCACTTGGAATCCCAGTCCAAAACTGTGAAAAAACAGGCTTCATGTGGACCAAAATGTCTTACCATAGTACAAAAGTAGAAGCCGACAGTGGTGAAATAGAACGACATCATCCGAAAGAAATCAAATTGTTGACCAAGCCTATACACGTCACGACTAAGAACCTGTTCACCATTTCCACTAGCAACTTTCCCTTCAAAAATTGCAATCTGATTGAGCCCAACATCCCTTCCCTTGCCAACCTGTTGCTTATTATTATCAGAAGCCAGCACTTGTTTGGGAATATCAGCATATAAATTAAAAATAGAAGCTTACCTGAATGTATTCATGATGAGTAATATTTCCTTGGCGTAGAGTAGAGTTGAATCCTACATAGTATACCAAAATCACGTAATCGATAGACATTAGATATTTGTTTCCTGCAAGAGATCCCTCGTAGCCACTAGGTGCAATTGAGACATTGTGAATGCGAAAGAAAACAGAAGTAAAACTAGCTTATAGTGTAACACGTAAAATAAGATTTGTTAGTAGGGAAATTACAAGCTTTTGTGTATTACATCATTTAATCTAAGCAACCTAACATTTGCTAATACCAGCAATGGTGTAACATTAGCGAAAGTATATATCAATAACTACAATAAAATATAATCAGAAGAAGAAAAAGAAAAGGAAGCGAAAAGAGCATGGGAAACTGTTTTCGTTGGCAGTGCAAAGTGCTAAAAAGTTACCTGCAAATATGTCTTCACTAATATTAATAACTCGAGAGGCCTTGCTGATACCACCGCGAGTAACGTGAAAAACTCTGTCAAAGACATCAGGATGGCCATAATGCATACGAACCCTGAAAACGGTTTAAAATGTTATCACACAAGAAAAATTCCATGGATCGGGAATGTCAGCTTTGATATAATGAATGAAATCAACTTACTTCAAAGGATTTGCTAAAACGCGCTGACCCAATGTCACAAAGCTTGTTTCTTGGTTTGACATAAATGAAGCTAAAGAAGAGACACTGCAATTGATGTCACCAAAGATGTCATTTAATTAATCAAGCAAGCTTGAGAGGGCCTGAAGAATATGTATTCATAGAAACGCATTTAACTTTACCTTCCAGTAAAGACGTGTTCCCTAACACCAAGAATCGTGGCAGGCCTAATACCATGGTCGCAATGGAATTCTTCAAGAAGATTTCTCATTTTAAGTGCTTCCTCAAAATAGTTATCCTGAATATAAGTGAATAAACATTAGAGGCAAGCAGAATAAAATAAATGCAAAGTTTGAGGCAAGTAAAGCTTCAGCATGTAGAGAGCTACAAACAATAAAAAAAAAGCAGCAAATAGGTCTTAGCCATGGAATTAGAAAATAATACCAACGGTACTGTATACCGACTTGTGTATAAAAGCTATTATCACCAATTATAAGTTTTCTGATCTACACAGTAAACTGGCCCTCGCTCAAACTAAAAGCTTGTTTGTCTATATAAGGCGAAGACACAATAATCACCTGATTCATATCAATTGTCTGGATAGCATTCCCACGTGTGAATACAATAGCATGGTTTTGATTCTCAGGCTTTCCCTCACCAAGTTTAGGATTCCCCGGCAACTTTATTGAATAAATTTCCTGTAAGATCAATCCAGTAGGCAACAGTTAAATGTATGATAAGGATACATACATAAGGATAATATCATGCAGGAAGTATGATAAGGTATAAACTATAAACTGAATAAGGATACATACATTTAAATAAACAAAAGAATAATTTGCATTCCTACAAGAGTAAAGCCTGTAAAATATTATCCGGCCATATCTTGACATGTTTATTCTCATCCGCGAACATTCAACTCATAAACGTGGTATTTTCACTTTTATCCCAAAATATTCAACCATACACCCGCAGATAGAGTAGATAAATAGATGAGAAAATTCTAATTGATTAATCATAATAGTAACAATAGCCATCACATGAATTAGTAAAGAAATTGTACCTTGTCTTTTCCATTTATATCCCCCTTCACAAGCTTCGAGTAAAATTCCCGATGCACTTTACCATCCGTAAGCGTTTCAACCTCATCAATAAAAGCAACACGAAGTGCTTCATTTCTGTAGGTTGAAGTTACAGTCAAATAGGTACACAAACTTTAAGCAGTGAAACTAAATATATATAAATGTTCTAAATTTTGGTAGCGGATGGAAAATTTACCTTTGCATGAGCAAGGCAACGTCAGTAGCCTCCGGTTTTTGCTCCTCCTTTTGCTTTCCGTAAATTTGACACGTTACGACGTAAGTGAATTTAAGGTCTGCCTGAGCTCGAGCTTGAGGAGACAACTCAAATCCTTGAGTCTCAGCTGCCTCGTTGCTGGAATTCGCAGCTTCCAAATCTAAAAATTACCAGCATAATGAGCCAAAAAATAAGTTTTCAATAAAGTAAATGATATGAGAAAAATTCACGTTAGATAAAATAAAATTGAAAAAAGAAAAAAGAGAAAAAATCCTGACCTCCAGAACTGATTCTCTCCAAATATGTCTGAAGCATAAGAGCTTTCCTGTAGTACATCATCCCACGAACTAAAACCAAAGCAAGTTTAAGTTATTCATCATATGGATGTAAAGTTTTAGATCGCGCTAGACAAGTACGGTAGACTCAACGAGATAATAGACATCAAGAAAAGCAACAGGGATACAGTTATCAGCGGAATTGACAACTATACCTCATCAGAAAGCTTTGTTGCATACTAGTGAAATTAAAAACTATTTTTCTTCAGAATTTCTTTGTTGACATGAGCATAAATTTAAGACTTGAATCAATACACAGAAATAAAATTTTGTTACAGAAATCAGTATAATATAAAAGACACGATCTAAAGTGAAAGAAGAAACTTCCAAGAATTAAGAAAATACAAGCATAGTGCAAAATAATACCAGTTCTGGCCAAGGTTTGACCTCGGTAGGAAGCCCAGAACCTGAGTTCCAAAATGTCATTTGCACTATCACCGAGTTCTGATTCCTGTGTATTCTCGTGACGGCCGATTCGAGCAAGAAAATTTTTCCACTCATCTGAATGCATATTTAATTATCATCATTGCGAGGGCAATGGTAATAGGACAATAATTGCATTCTCAGCTCATAGTATCTATGTGTTAATTCCCTCAGTTCATATTACTTTCTCAAGTGAACAATACCTGGATATATCTTTTGGAGGTAAAACAATATTGATATTCCATCCTCATTTCTCTTCAGGAGCTCAGGCATACTATAAAGCACAGTCTCTGAATAATAAGGCGTAAACACACTGCAAAATATATGACCAATATGAGTGCAAGAATCTTCATGAACAAATACGATACTTTTTTCCTGTAGCAGAAACAAATATGGCCCTTAAAAGACTTAAAACCGCGGAAAGTATTACCTGAAAGATAGCATCTCATTGACCGGCTTAGCAACAGGCATTTCCATGAAAAGGGAATTCGTAAAGAACTGTAATCTACGTCTGGCCTCCAGATTTCTTGGAACATTTGCAGCTGAGTCTTTTATCGTTAGCAAAGAGTAGAGCCTCTTGATCTGCGATTTCTGCTTATTCATTCCTCAGTTAGTATAATACCCCAGAAACATATATAGAACAAATTGAGCTGCCTAAACTTACCGATTCAGAACCCTTGGGCCAATTTATCTTTGTAAAAAGACGACCTTCATTCCTAGCTCTTATCAACAAGGACCACGTTTCGTAATTTTCCCTAGGAGAAACCAAAAACAAAACAGAAATTAGGCAATGTTAGAACAAAAATTTATCCAGTAAAAGATAAGTCATATGGCATACTTCATATTGATTGATAGGACATCATGATGTACAACATCATATAGATCTTGGATCGCCTTAACCGCACCTTTCTCCTGCTCGGTAGCCTCTTTCTGTAGATAAAATAATCACAAACACTTAAGTCAATATTTAGATGCTCCACAGTTTGATCAGGCACAAGGTCGTCCCAAATATATAATAGCACCTATTCATTGACTGGCCTTTAAAATGAGAGCTTTAATTTCAATATTAAACAGAGTACTCCACAGAGGTTGCCTTGTGGTTTGATATCGTAGATAACTAGGGGAGAGAACAGTATAATGAACGGCATTCAAAATGATAATCGGATGTTCATTCATTAAAATTATTAAAAGCAGTTGTACAAACCAGAATTCCCAGTATTGCTGTAACTCTTGATATTACGAGCGGAAGATTGCTCAGTTTGAAGTCAACATGAAAGCTTCTTTTTTTTATGCTTGCCTCAATGTCTTCGTATATTCTATCAACCCTGAGATGCAGTGGGCATGTATATCATTAAAATTTCAAAAGACAATTTGTGTGTGTACACTTATATAAGACAGGAATCATAAACTGTTGTAATTTAGAAAAGGTAACATAGGATAAAGTAGATCAAACGTGTGTGAGATGTGATACATGCTATCTCATCTCACGTTAGAAAGAATAAACTTTCTGAGCTGTTTTACAATCCTGTTCAACAATCCACACTGGCTAACATAGTAATACGTTTTGAAAAGAAAAAAATTCATAGCTTGACCACTCTTATCATCACCCTTTATATAGTACTAACAGGGGGAGAAAAAATTACCACATCCTTCCTTCACCCTCCAAAACTTCACACAAGATGAGTTTAATGGAGTGATAGCTCTCTTGGACAGCATATTTCATATATTCATCTCTGGATACTCTTTCCCAAAGTTCCTCTTGTGAGTCTCTATTCTCAACAGCAATGTCTTTAGCTTGAATTATCTGCATAACAAAACCATCACGACATTAAACTCATGCTTATTCCAAAGTAAAACTCCAAGAAATATCAATATTTAAATGCAAAACCCGAATTCTGTTATGAATTTCAAATTTATTGTTTCATTGCAAAGATCAAGACTTAAGTAATTTGATTAACATCTGAGACACTAAATCTCTTTTTTATGTTACTGTTAGGCGCAAACTGTCTACCTTGCTCGCAAGAAGGAAAAGTGGCCACTGAACCAAAGGGAGAGTAGCAGAATTTCTAGGCATTACAAGTAATTCCATTTCACTGCAAAAAAGGAAAGCATAACAGAACTGAGTTGCTTTAAAACCAAGTAGCAGAAACTAAAACATTGTCCGATAGATAACATGGAACTTACTGATTTGTGAGGTAATCTTCCTCCCTCAGATTTTTTATAATTTCATTCCAAAATGGAGAAAACCGGGCAGCATCAACCTTGTTCTTTTCCAAAGACTTCAGAAACACATGCCAGCATATCTTAAGTTAAATTCTGAACAATGTTTTATAAATTATGAAGGACTAAGGAAAATTAAAAATAAAAGTATAATCAGTGGTAGCAAGACCAGGCATTTAAACAATTCCAACTAGAGTGACAATAATTTAACCTTGCATGATCCATGTAAAGTATCAAGAGATGTGATTTTTTTATGATTTTAGCCACATCCAATAATCCAAACATATTCCCAGATAGTTTATTCAAATTGAGTTGGATAAATTCTTTGTTAGTATTAATGATACAAAAACCCACGTGATTAATTCCAAAATGATGAATCTAGGGTAGAGAACCGGGTAAAATTCTGAGATAAAATCATTTTCGTGATATTTTTCTTTTAAAAAAAATAAACGTGAGAATTTTATTGAATACAGCACTCCAGGAAAAAAATAAATGCCAAATCATTAATGCGTTGGTACTAAAGAATTAGTATTTCTCTACAGCTGCAACATGTTTTAATGATTTAATTTGAGCAGTCTTATATATAAAGGTAGCAGATTTTTTTTACAAGCAAAATGAATTATGGATATTTTCTATATTTGAAAAAATTAAGTTTTCCTTCAAAAAAATTGGTTACACACCAAGTAACAAACAAAAATAAATCAGGTTCTTCTTGTTATAACAACTTACCCCGCCGGAAACCTGGTTGGAATTCCTGCAAATAAAAATACATAAATAAGTATTCAGATGGCATGCCAGCAACAACCATAACAAAATAGAAATAACGAATAAAATAAATCGAAAACGCGGAAAGTTCACCAGTTGGGAAGAGGTACATGGAGAGTGTTCATAAAAGCTTCCGGAAACTCCTCAAAAACTTTCTGAAGTGATTCCAAGGATCTGATCTGAAGATATTAAAATCCAAAAAAATTAGCAAATGCTCAAGTAAAAATAAGATGCATTTGTTAAATTTCAGATTCATCGTAAGAGACGACAACACAATCAAATTACTTACTTCTCCAAGACGGTCTCGGGCTCCGAGCAAAAATCCGCACACAGAAGATACAAGGGTGTAAAACACATAGATATCCAAAAGATATATCTGCCATGCACAAAGAGAACATCAGCAAAAAAAAGTCAAGGAGTAAAGCTGGTGAGTATGGAAAGCAAATCTAAAGTTCCCAACAATATTTTTCCATTTAACTATAGTTGAGCTGTTTGCCAATATTGTTAAGAAAATATATCCCTTTGTGCTTTCATAATATGAATTCAGGACTTTATGAATCAATTTCTTACAGGCTTCAACAAAACACATTGAAATATTGAGCTTTGATGTGTATATCAAATGTGATAGAAAAATTAAGTTACGCAAACACAATATGAATTCAGGACTTTATGAATCAATATCTTACAGGCTTCAACAAAACACATTAAAATATTGAGCTATGATATGTGTATATCAGATGTGATAGAAAAATTAACTTACGCAAACTACTGGAGACCACAAGCTGACAATTGTCAAAGCATTATGGTTACCTACACCGCAATATAAGGATATAGTTAAAAACGGTAAATTGAAATTCCACAACTATATGAGATCAGGGAAAATGAAAACATGCACACTTCGGCATGGGATAAACATAGTACAAATTCAGATGTTTAAGCAGTCACCTTTAGATACTATATCATGCCAAGAGTATGTAATAGAATCCATTTTTATCACTTTCTGAGTTGGAATGACAAGCGGCTGGATCTGCAGATATATATTCAAGAAGCATTTTCCTATATAGTTTGGCAATGAACTTCAATGCACATTACTGAAAGAAAACAAAAATTTTGTGACTAACCTGAAGAAAATAAGCGAAAGCGAACTTCCCACTCAAAACAAAAACCCAAAACAGCATATACCTGCAAATTTGAGCACAGTACAATCAATTAGGCTGACAACATTCACAAACCTATAATAAATATAGATGAAAAGTCTAGCCATTTGGGAAAAATGTAACAAGCAGTAATATAAAGAAATATCTAACGACCACATGAGGTCAAAATCTTTAATAATGCTTACATTGCACGTAGGTAGTTTTCCTAATTCTTACAAAACCTATAACCCACTCCTAGATAACTTTCAAAATATGTCATACAGAATTTATAAATCACAATTGCCTGATATTCAGCACCGCATTTCAAGTGTGAGTGCGTGTGTGTGTGTGTGAGTGAGAGAGAGAGAGAGAGAGTGAGATACTTGATAAAGTCGGTGGTCCTCTCATACATGCCACGGCCCACATAATGGCGTTCCTTAAGGAAACAAAAAAAACGTAAGCAAATAAGCGTTGAATCTTTTTAAGTCGCTAAGGGAAAATGTCAAGTTAAAAAAATTGGAAACACTAAGCTTAATGCATAGAGCATAAACAGAAAGAACACTATTTAAAAAGAGGCAAAACCTGTCGCATCCACTTGACAAAGCGGATTAGAGACCAGCGATCGCATTTATTAGTCAACTGGTGGCAGAATGGTATCCGCATAAGGACACTAAGGAAAAATTGAATCCCCGCGTATATGCCAATGACAATGATATACAATTTTAAAATAGCTGGGTTCCCATTCCTTTGACCCTCTTCCAGAAGTGCTTTGCTGAGTTGACAAACAAGTAAACATTAGTTTTTGACACAGAAAGAACCAGCCAATAACATCATATTTTTATTTTAAAGAAACATCTGACTTTATTAATAATATCATATAATTAACATAAAGCAAATGATCGAATACGCACATATAGAGGAAAGTTATGACAACTGAAGCAGCACCAAACCAAATAAAACGTAAAAATATACGTGCAACAGCCAGGCGCCGTGTTGTAGAGTACGCCCCATACATCATGATCACATCGAGGACACCTAGATATGAATAAAGAAATAAAAATTAAAAAAAAAAAAGATCAAGTCATGTAAAATGACAAAGAGTTCAAGACTCAAAACAATACTCTCAAAAAACTTCATTATGACAAATGTAGGCCCGAGACTGAGAACTTCTCGGAGGGTCTTTCGATCAAAACGCCCATCATTGAATGCAATTATGGTGAGAGCCTGTAGTCAGAAAGCAAATTAGAAGCACGGAACAGAACTGTTTGCATACATTGGAGAGGTAAAACATCCCCCTAGCCAGAGAAAATAAAATAATAAAGAGAGAGAGAAAGAGAGAGAGATCACAAATGACCAGGAACAAAAAATTAACATGAAGAACCAATCGTGCAGTTTCAGAAACCAGTAACAGCAGTCAGAAGACACGAGAAAAGACAGCTGATGGTATACCTGGAACATCATCGCGAGGAATATCCATAAACGATGAAAGCTGTGATAAAGATGAAGAAAGGTCCGGTGCTCAACAAATGAAGTCTTCCCTCGATGTTTACTTCCACCACCAGCTTTTAGGATATTCTTCATAAGTAACCAATTAAATAACGTTTATCACATGACTGTTGAAAAACTAAGCCAAATGAACAAGTAAAAAAATAACACTTTCACACAAATGATACTACCAACTTCATCAGGGAGAATTAGTACCAACCTTCCTAGGTTTGGGCTTCTGGAAAAATGGTGAATTTTTGCGCCATGGCCAGCCAAGATCAAAACAGTGAAGTGACCTGAAATTGAATAAATTTAGTCCTGAATGGTTAACTGTTGTCCAATATTTACTTGAGGTCCAAAAGCTCACCAAAAGTACTCATTAAAGTCATCATAATTGCGCCATGCAGAATGTGGCGCTCGCCCATTTTCATTGTTTACAGCTTCCTGTTCAGTTTTAAAAATAGCACAAACTTGAAAAATAATATATGCCAATAATCATCTGAATGAAAGCCCTCATATTGCATGATCTCGACATTGACTTCATATGACAACAAATTTGCATAGGAAAATAGTTTGGTTGTAAAATGAATGCCCAGAGCAATCTGTGTGATGTAAATTACTATCTCCTATTTTCTGGCGTTTTTTTTAGCGCTGCCTTCATAAATAAAAGTCATTTGTTTCATTTTTTAAAAAAAATTACTACCTACTATGCTCTACTTCATTAGACAGTACTAATTTGTATTAGAAACTTCAAAGAACATAGCATGGCATGAAGTATCTAACATATAAAGAAAAGTAACGGAACAATAAGTTAACAAGAAAAATATATTTTCTCAAAAACCAAAGACAATGGAGCAAGATATTTCAAGTGAAAAATGCATAACATACAGTATCAATATACAAACAAATAGACCAGCTAAAATCAAGGAATCCAAAGGCAAACAATTCATCTGCTAGTTCAATGTGATTTGTGAACTTATAGGGAATTATCAGACATACCGCTGCTATAACCTCGTACAGAGGAAATACAACCTGATCAAGGAATGAAACGCCATTCTCCGATTCGCAACTCTTGGCTGGCTGTGCACTCTGCTGCTTTAAAATCTCGTCCATCTCCCTGGCCATCTGCACATAAATAATTAGCATTCCTTGATTAGTATTATCATATGTATTCTTTTAAATAGGGCCATCTTCCATATAATCACCCCAACGAATATATAAAAATTCAAAATTTCCTTGACCACCCAAGGTTGTTAACTCACATGATGAAATATGTAGCACAAGCATTCTGGAAGGAATCTTAGATTGGATGCCTCACCCCATATCAGAAAGTACAGGGAAATGAAAAGTACTTTCTTTTCCCTACTAAGGACTTCGAAGCTGGTAGCCATCAATAGATTACATAAGCTTAGATTATCATATCCAAGAAAAAACATGAAATATAGAGCAGCGGTAGCAAGTCCATGGAAAAGAATAAGTATAAATTTCCATACTTGTTCGAAACTGGCTGAATACACAAGTAGTTACACCACTTGATGTAGTTTTCAAGGGACTTTGAGAATACATTCTGGACGGCAGCCTCATCCAATTCCTGAAACAAGGATATAAACAATATATATACATAACGAATGAATGAGAAAAGACTCGGAGCTCTGGCATAACGAAACAAGCATCAAGGACATGCAATATTCCTCCACAGTCCTCAGATAAGAACCCAAATTTTTAGTAATGGATAGTAAATTAATGTTTTCTGATTGAACTTACAATAAAAAGAGAGATTAAACTTACAGGTTCAGCATCATCAAGCACACGAAGTTGTGACTGCTCATTTGCAATAAGGTGTACTATATGTTCCCGTTGATTAGAAACATTGTCTTTCTGCCATACAAATAACCTCAAGAATTAGACACAATAAGTACATTTTCTAGTGGATTGGATTCAAGAGCTCACATAATCAATAAAAAGAGAGACAAAGTTACGAATATTGCCCAAGGTAATGGCAAGATACATAGAACTGTAATGTAATTCGGACACAATGTTGAAAGCACAAATGCTCTAGTTCTGTTTTACAGTCAAAAGAGTGTAGAAGTATCAATTTTGAAGAGAAAAAAATCAGATGAAGCACTGATTATTGATATATGGATGCAATACAAAAGACGTAATTAGGTATCAAGAGATCCTAGGACATCATTTTAGGTTAACCCCTATCAAAGATGGTGGAAGATCTGTTAAGCTTATTTCAAGACACCATGCAATGGAACCAATAAGCTTGGCATGCTATGTGATCAAGAAGTACAAACCTGAAACCCGAAAATGAAATGTAGAAAATCAAGGACATCAGCTTTCCTTGTTTCTGGAACTGAGAAATCCACAGGCAACTTTGGCAGGCCCCTAAAATACTTTAAAGCTGACACTGCGGCTCTAACCTGGTTAAGTCTTCCGATTATGGGCGCGGTGGAAATACCAATATATAAAAACAAAAAAACAAAAATGTTGAACTTAAATTACCTCTGGAAAAGTCACAATGGTATTTGTTATGCTTGGAGCATCAAGAGGTATAATATTGTAAGCAATTAGGTCATCCGTCATAGCTGCATCAGATTCCATCACCCGTTTCAGCTGAAAAAATAATCTGTCAGTCGTCCAAGTCTTCAGCGTACTTGTTTGAGCACAATTAGATAAATATGGCTCCATAATTTTCATCATCACGGAATCATATTCCATGTTTAGTTTCAAAGAATCTAAGGAATATATGTGACTTTAATTGTAGTAAATAGAATAGACAGCACAACCAACCTCTTCAGGGATTTCCTGGCTTAACTGCTCAAGAACCATCCCTAAAACTTTCAGAGTCGCAAAAACCTTTTTCCTCTTAACTGTTTTTCTCTCTAACCTGGACCCAGTAAAAGAAAAGTTAAGTTACACACCCTATAGACAACTTTAACATCACTGTGCCCAACTTAGAGATACATACTCTCCCAAATTTCCACTGAAAGTGCCAGATTCCCTCAGCTTCATTTCTTCTTCTCGCAACTTGTCCACGTCATTCTTTTCCCTATAATCCTTATAAAACTCAAGCAAACGAGCAATATCTTGGCTTCTATCTATGACTCCCCCTTCCCTCTTCGCAAGTTTTTGCTGTAAATATAAATACGAAAAAAACGGAAAATGAAATACTGTAGAAACACGGGAGCTATAAAATTTATCAATATTGAATACCTTGATGACAGACATCAATCCAGTTTTGAACTGTAAAACCCCTCTTCCCTCGCTGTTAGGGTCCAGATTTTGGGCCAGCGAATAAGCATGCTCACATACTTTTTATTATATTCAAAAGAAATTCAAAAACCATTCAAAACCAGGATACTAAAACAAATGAAACCAAAAACAAAAAAAATAGTAACAAAAGAACATACAAATCCTCGAGACATTGGGATCCACGTCTTGGATTTCATCTGCAACTCGGAGAATCTCATCAATATCTCTGTTGTTGGCAAGCGAAGATGGCACAAACGCAGCGATTCCTCCAATAGGTCGCCCAAGCGCATCTTTCCCAGCCCTATCTCTAGTCAGGACTGCACGAACTAAACGCTCCCATAGATCCTCAGCATTTGACATCTTGTTGATACGATCTCGAGGAAAGTTGAATAACCATACACCGGAAATTTATAAAACCGAAATGCTAAAGCAAAGAACAATCGCAAAACATGAGAAACACAAAAACCAAGACAGAGATCGAAAAAATTTATATTGCACGTAAAATCTGAAGTTAAAAATCGCTATTTCTCTTTCTCGGACCGGTCTATAGAGCTTCAGCGCACGAAATTAATTTTCTCGGCATCCGAAAAGAACGAGAACCGAAAACAGAGAAGATGAAGAAAAGGAAATGGCGTACCTTAAGGAAAGAGCATGGAAGGAAATAAAACCCTACAAATCGAGTCGATGAAGAGTTGAATCGGTCTTGAGCTGGAACCAGAAAGCGGGGTATATCGATTGTTTCAAAAGCAAAGAGCTTATAAAAGTTGCTTTCTTGGGATGTTTAAAATTAATAAAAGGGAAATCAGGAGAGAAAACGAGAGTGAGAGAGAGATGACTTGTTTTACCGGGTATAGCCGGTTATGGATCGGACACGGTTTGGGACCAAAGACTTTTGCGAGACGAGACGACGCGGGTAATTAAGAAGAAAGAAAAAGAGAAGGGGATGAAGAAGCCGGTACGAAACGGTCACTTCCTGTTCGTTATAGTTTGTCCACAAAGAACGCCCAATGGACTGAAAATTTTAAGCCCATTTTTTTCCTTATGTAGTAGGGGACACTGGGGGTTAAGATGAATATGGAATCCGGACTTAAATATAAAATCATAATTTAATTTACTTTTTAAGGATTAAAATCGGGCTGAATTTGAAATATAAATCATCACTTGTATTCAAAGTGATGATTTACAATACAATTAGATGAAACGAAAAATAAATATTGAAAACTAACTGCATATAATTAGGTAATCGTAGTGTATGAAAAGACATTTAATATTTTGTGACAACATTTTGACACTTTCGTAACAATTTCGTCACGAGAATTTGTGATTTCGTGACAAAATTTCGTCATAAAATTCAAAATTTTGTGACGAAGTCGTCACGAAACTGTCAAAATGTTGTCACAAACTATGAAATGTTCGTGATGACTTGGTCACGAAATATTATGTTTTTTCACCAAATCAAGCGGGATCGATACAGATGTAGTTTATAGACAATTTAAAGCCCCATATACGACGTTTTTGTTGATTTAAAAATTAAAAAAATAACCACGAACTCATATGTGCCTATACAAAACGTCAAGACATCCATTGAATGTGATGTAATATAAATCTAAAAGCGAAACTAACATTTAAGTTTACGTTTCATTTTACGAATTATACTCAATCTGTATTGGCTAGGTCACTTTTTTATAACTAAACGTATATAAAGAAAATATTTCAGATATCGTGACAATATTTTTGACAATTTCGTGACAATCTCGTCAAGGGATTTTGTAATTTCTATTTTGTGCAAGTTGTCGCTTGCATCAAATATACTTATCTACAACGCTAACATAAATATTACGTTTATACGAGATGGTTGGGTTTACAATAATGAATCATACTCACTATCTTGAAAATAAATAGGGTTATAATTGTGTACCTACTGTCAACTTCGTCACCCACTAATTGTTATGACAATTATTGAATGATCTATATAATTCGTGTTCCCCATATATTTTTTTATCTCTTGGTCATTATTAACCAGATCAAAGGCGGACATATTGCGGATTCATTTCAAGGATAAGAAATCATCTCATCAACAAGGTATTATTTTTCTTTCAGTACGATTTTACAATATGGATGCCTAACAGAGAATGTTTTAGAACAAATAGAAGAAAACTCCATCAAAGTTCAAAAGTATAATAGTTTGATGTGTCCATTTTGTAAAAAATATAAAAACAAGGCTTATAACTACCGAGGATTAATAGTTCATGTCTTGAAATTTACATATGGATACCGTGAAAGAGACCTAATTCAATTGGTCAATCACACTGCATTGCAAACCTATTTGATTAACAACTCGAAGAAAAAAGTAATTATTCATTCATATTTTATATATTGTATATGTTGGTAGAGATGCACACAGGAAAATTATTTATTTACATATTGATGTAATATCTAAATCTTTCGTAGGTCCTTATTGTAATTTGCTTATTAAATTAGTAAAATTTGAAAAGATCATTCATTCCTTTTGCGATTAATTGAAGATTTATGATATTAAATATTCTTATACTCCTTAATCAAACCTAACAATATATGAAGAGACAAGTGTAGATTTGCGTGAACAAATTCTTCATGGTTTGGTTAAAATGAAATATTCACCATCTAAAGATCAACGGACTATTGATCACAGTATGATAATTGGAAGAGTCTATGATGTCTGGTTACGACGCATGGAGAGTTAGGAACTCTATAGTTCTTCCAGTGTATCTTCCGAAGATACTGAATTGACCAGTGCACCTTTTAAGACAATGTAAGAACAAACCATTTAACCTCTTCTGTCTCAAGGTCACTATGTATGAATTGCATCATGCTTACCTAAATCCTCAAATGAGACATGTCATTTCATATATTCAATATTCTCATATGAGAAAGTCAAGTTATAGGTCCACTATGTGATATAGACTAGACTAATCGGTGAGATATTAAGTTATGAAAATGTCATGAACAAGATTTGTGAAGTTCTCATAGATATGGAATTCATGTACAAGATTGCTGAAATGCAATATACATCACCTCATGCTTATTACTTGGATTGTGAATAAATAAACTGCGCGGTATCCAAAATTAAGTAGCGACTTTATTTGGATGAAACAATGTGACTTGTTAGCTCTTCGTCAATACATTGTTTCTAACGTATTCACAAGTAACAAAGGAGTTGAGGAAACAACAACTAGAAGGGTAAAATGATAATTTTTTAAATCCCATCTAGTTGATGATATTCATGAAGGGTAAACATAGATAACATTCAATGGATCCACTCAATATAATTAAGTTGAATTTGAGTAGAAATTATATTCAATTGAACTGAGAGATTCTCAGTGTCAACTCTTTAGTGGAGTCAGTTGACATTAAGCTAATACTCGGAATTAATTTTTTAACTTTTGACTCCGAGTATTGTAGCTCAAGCTTTGCTCATTTGGATCCATAAGATCACTATTACAAGTCATTAGACTAAGATCGTTAAACTAGAAGATAACTCAAAATAAGTTCAAGTGTTGAGCTAGACGTTTCCTCGAAAAATGTCTAAAGGGTATCTTTGTCTCATGGACATAAATGATGTGAATGTCAAAATAAGATTTTGAATATTTTCATATGATGGAAATATAAATTAGTTTCTGAAGCCGAAAAGTAGTTTGAGGCATTATAAAATTAATTTCATTATTTGTGGAATATTAGTTCTACAATAGGTATTTTAAGAATTGTCTTAAAAAAATAAGAAAGCATCTAGATACCCCTTCCTTAGGTGTTGAATTCGGCCAAGACACATCAAAGAGTAGAGAATTATTTGTCTTTAATTATAAAGATAATTACCCAAAAGAAAAAGAGGAAATGAATTTCCTTGAGAAGGAAACAAATTTGCTAAGTGAGAAAAAAAAAATTATTCACTAGGACAAAGATTGGCCGGCCATGTCAATGAAGAAAAGAAGAGGAAATTAAATATTGTATCATGAATGCATAATAGGAAAGAGTAATTACCTTTTCTTGATTTTCATTCTCCTATAAATAGACCATCACATAGAGATGTGAAAATAAGTTTTTGTTTCTCTTGTTTTTGGCCGACCAATATATCTCTCTCTCTCTCTCAAATACTTCTTTTATTTTGGCACGTAAGTGCTCAGTAGACTAAGACTTAATTAGCTCTCTAGTTCATAGACTTATTCTTGAGCTATTGTGATTAATTGTGCCCACACACAAATCCTTCAGACCTCTTTAGACTCTTGTAATAGAAACCTTATATTTCTCGAGTTCAATACTAGGCGTGAAGGAATCGAGCCAGACAAGAACATCAACATTTCTCAAGAATCCTCTAATCAAGGTATAAGAAATATTTGCATTCAAGCACTTTAAATAATGTTTTTAAATTTATACATGTTCATGCATTTTACCTAGGTTAGTAAAATTGTTTTACTTCTAAAGAAATTTTTATATTCCGCCATTAATGTGTTAATGATAATTTTTTCTTAACCCTAGACCTATTCCAACAAATGGTATCAGAGCTATGGTCAAAGTATAAGCATGTACATAGTATTTAAATTCAATATAAGAAAATTATTTTCAAAAATTTGCTTGAATAATGGCTTTTTCAAAGACTAGATCTTACACAATTTTAATTTTTTGGTACAACCTCTAATATTAAATTTGTGTTGATTTTCCACTTGTTAAATATGCTATATAAATACATTAAAAACAGTTTTTAATTATTTTATGTTTAGCATATTCAAAATCAATTTTTTGACAAGTTTGAAAATTTGTGTACATAGTTTAAACTAGTTTATTGCACTTCTAGTTTAAATTAGTTATTGAATGTTTTATATTATGTTGTTTATTTTATATTGGGTTTAATTATTAATATGTTAATATAACACACAACTGAAATCAAAACATACAATTAAAATGTTTTCAATAAACCTCTTTCTCTTTACACCTAGATCCGACGTACTTTTAATTTTTTTCAAATTCTGGACAAATTGTTATGACTCAGTAAAACATGCATAACTCTTTGCTCCAACCTTGAAAATTAGTGGTTCTTGAACCAAATTAAAGGTACGGATGTTAGCTATCCAATGCAATTAGTTTCAGCTCAATCGGATACCGGATGTGTCATTTATGATCTTTTTATTCCGAGGTGTACGGCAGTCCGCGAATCTAGATTTTTTAATCCGGATTTTGCGACTCCTAGCTTTCTCCCGTCTTCTTTATGCTATCGTGGATTTCCGACGTTCTCGCGCTCGACCACCATGAAGACGCCTTGAAGGAAGATGTCATCAAGATATATATATATATATATATATATATATATATATATATACATATTAGTTTTACAAGATTTTTAATCTCAAAAGCTTTCAAGTGCAAAAGTGACGATTTATTAATCGCACACACTTTCCTTAGGAAAAATAAATTAATAGACAAAAAGATCCGAGTATGTTCCTTGTGCCTTAGTGCATTAACACTGCTCTCCCCTCACAAATATCAATTTTAGGGTTCTTTTTCTCTAGTGATCCACTCTATCTCTCTTTGCTAATGGAAATATGTTTCCTATATGTACAAGAGTAGACGTGCCATTTTTCCAAAAATTAAGTGGGAGGATTGCACTCGTTTGCAATCCAGTGTCCCCTTATTTTTTCCTAAAAACTAAGTGGGAGGGTTGTACTTATTGTTTGCAACCCGCGATCCCCAACACTAATGTGAAGTGCATATGTCGCCGGACTAAGAGTCACCCTCGTGGCCCTCTCTTAAATGAGAGTACTCATAGACGCATTGCTCCTAACATTGCTTTTATAGCTACGTTCAAAAGTGAAACAATGAGACAAGGCCTCCCCTCGGCGGATTGTTTTCAAAGTAGATCTTGTTGAACTAAGTTGTTGGTTACACACTTAGACTCAAACTCTAGTAATCCTCCCACGAGGCCCTGCGAAAAGTTTTGAGTGATCAAACATTTTTATAAGGTGACTAGTCAAACACTGATGTATTGACATCATGACTATGCATTAATGATGTGTCATTTACTTATGAAAGGCGACTCTTTGCGGCCTTCCCTCGAAGGAGTAAAGTGTCATTTTGTTCATAACACCTTTGGATTTTTTCCTTGTCTAAATAAAATTAAACTTAAAATCCTAAACAAAAGACTAATCGTAAATTGTTTCAACTTTTGAGCAATGTCTCTAAACCCCCTCTCTACTATCCTTTCCTCGAATAAACTGGAAGGTGATAACTACGTAGACATTCTCCTTACCGTGGACAAGCACCAGTGGGTACTCACCACCCCATGTCCTCCTGAGACGAATGATGATTCGACCCAAGAGGACAAGGATGCCATTGCGGCCTGGCTCAGATCCGATGAGATTGCGAGATGCTATATTTTAGCGTCGATGAACAATGTGTTGCAACAACAACATCGTGATATTGGGTCAGCCTATGAAATGCTCTACAATCTCCAGGAGATGTTTGGAGGGCAAGGGCGTCAGGCTAGGCAACAAGCGGTACGACAGTTTATGAACTGTCGTATGAAAGCAGGGACTCCCGTTAGAGAACATATGATGCTGATCATAAGTTATCTTAACGAGATGGAAATCCTTGGATCTGAGATTGATGGAGATACCAAGATAGATATGATCTTGGAAACTCTCCCTGAATCTTTTGATACTTTCAAGCTGAATTACTCCATGAATAAGCTTGGGTACATTGTTACCGAGCTAATGAAGGAGCTTCACACCGCTGAGGGACTCTTAAAGAAAAAGAGGACTACTGGAGAAGCTCATGCTACTGAGCACAGAGTCTCCACCTCTGGACCTAAGAAGAGATCTCATAAAGCCGACAAGAAGAACCCTAGCAAGGTTCAGAAGAAGAAGATGCCTTGGACTGCAAAGGTGGACAAGTCGAAGGACAACTGTCATCATTGCAATGAACCCGGACATTGGCGTAGGAACTGTCCTACCTACCTCAAGGCTAAAGGGAAAGGTATTGTACTTATTATCGAAGCTTGTTTAGTAGCTGATAATGTATCATCATGGATTATTGACTCCGCTGCTACTAACCATATGTGTTGTTCCTTGAATGGGTTCAGGAAAAGCAAAAGCTTAGAGGATGGCGACTTCTGCTTCAAGTGGGGTGATGGGAGCTTGGTGTCTGTTAAGGCTGTGGGATCCGTGACACTGCTTTCGAAGACAGAACTTTAAATTTGAATAATGTGTATTATGTTCCTTCCTTTGGGAAAAACTTAATATCTGTAGCTCAAATTGTTGAGCAGAATTATTATTTAAAGTTTATTGATAATGGAATTCGTATTACTTTTTCCAATTCATTTGTCACTGATGCATGTTTAAAGAATGGTTTATACTATCTTTATCCTACACAACTTTTGCTTTTAGACACTGAAATAGATAATGATCTAATTAGGGAACCTAAGAGGATCAAACTTAATGACTCCTTTGATCTAATAAAATCAACATATTTCTGGCACTTAAGACTTGGTCATATTAGTCTAGATAGGATTAAGAGACTTGTGAGGGATGGTCCACTCAAAGCCTCTACAATAGGCTCACTGCCGACTTGTGAATCTTGTTTAGAAAGAAAAATGACCAAACGACCTTTCTCTGATAAAGGTCGAAGAGCCACTGAGCTGCTAGAACTAATACATTCTGATGTATGTGGTCCGCTCAGAATTCAGGCACGGGGAGGATACGAATACTTCGTTACCTTTACCGATGATTACTCAAGATATGGATTTGTCTTTTTGCTCAAACACAAATCCGAAACCTTTAACGTATTTAAGGTCTTTTGGGCTTTAGTGGAAAAGCAGACTGGCAAACAGATCAAAACCCTTCGATCTGATCGAGGTGGTGAGTACTTGTCTGAAGAGTTCGACGACTTTCTTAAAGAAGAAGGTATCGCTTCTCAGCTTACAGCACCTGGCACACCTCAACAAAACGGAGTGTCAGAGAGAAGGAATCGAACTTTGATGGATATGGTTAGATCAATGATGAGTTACTCATCACTCCCTAATTCCTTTTGGGGATATGCCCTCGAAACTGCCGCATACATTCTGAACCAAGTTTCATCTAAGACGGTTCCTGGTACTCCTTATGAACGATGGACTGGGCGTAAAGCTAGTTTAAGCCACATCAGAATTTGGGGTTGCCCTGCACATGTGCTAAGGCAAAAGACTAGCAAGTTGGCTAGTAGGTCAGAATTATGTGTATTCGTTGGATATCCAAAGGAAACCAAAGGTTTTACATTCTATAGTCCCGAGGATGACAAAACTTTTGTCATCACTAATGCTCGTTTCCTTGAGGAGGACTATATGAAAAATGCAAAACCTAGAAGCAAAATTGTGCTTGAAGAAAAGTTGGGTGAGGAAGCTTCTGCCTCATCTATAAGAACTGTTCTTACCCCAACTAAAACGCAACCTTTAAATTCAGAATCTCGTCAAGTGGTACTTCGACGTAGTGGGATGGTTTCTGAAAAACCTGACAGGTACATGTTCTATGGCGACACTCTCGTAGCCGTCGCAGATATGGATGAACCTGTTTCCTACAGCCAAGCGATGGCTGGTTCTGAATCAAACCTTTGGCTTGATGCCATGAAAGTTGAGATGCATTCGATGTATGTCAACAAAGTCTGGAAACTTGTAGAACTACCTGAAGGGGTTAAACCTGTAGGGTGTAAGTGGATCCATAAGAAGAAAAGGGGTACGGATGGAAACGTTGAGATGTTCAAAGCGCGACTAGTGGCTAAGGGTTATACCCAAAAGGAAGGTATCGATTATGAAGAAACCTTCTCGCCAGTCGCAATGCTTAAATCCATCCGTATACTTCTATCCATAGCTGCTGCTCTTGATTATGAGATCTGGCAGATGGATGTCAAAACTGCCTTTCTGAATGGCAATCTTGACGAGCGCATTTTTATGGCTCAGCCAGACGGTTTCGTGGAAAATGATCAAGAGGACAAAGTTTGTGAATTGCTTAAATCCATTTATGGATTAAAGCAAGCATCTAGATCATGAAATATCAGATTCGATGATACTGTTAAAAGTTTCGGTTTTGAACAGTCAATAGATGAACCTTGTGTCTATAAATTGATACATGAGGGTAAGGTTGTGTTTCTGGTATTATATGTCGATGATATACTACTCATTGGAAATGATGTAGGTAAATTATCAAAGGTTAAAATCTAGTTAGCTAAACAGTTTGATATGAAGGATCTGGGGGAAGCTGCATACATTCTGGGGATTCAGATCTTTCGAGATCGAAAGAACCGGACCTTGTCGCTCTCCCAAGCATCTTATATAGATAAGGTGATGGATCGCTTTGCCATGCAAAACTCCAAGAGGGGTGAAAACCCCTTAAGACATGGAGTCTCACTCTCTAAGGACTAGTCTCCCAAGACTGCACAAGAGATTGAGGACATGAGAAAGATTCCCTATGCCTCAGCCGTAGGAAGTCTCATGTATGCTATGCTGTGCACTAGACCGGATATATGTTTCGCAGTTGGCGTAGTTAGCCGTTTCCAATCAAATCCTGGACCCGAACACTGGATTGCTGTTAAGCATGTTCTCAAGTATCTTAGGAATACTAGGAACCTGATGCTTACATATTCAGGTACTGACCTGACTATGACGGGGTATACTGATTTCGACTTTCAGGTGGATAAGGATTCCAGGAAATCCACTTCAGGATCTGTGTTCATCTTGAACGGTGGATCTGTTGTTTGGAGGAGTATCAAGCAATCTTGCATTGCTGACTCTACCATGGAAGCAGAATATGTGGCTGCTTGTGAAGCATCCAAAGAGGCTGTATGGCTTAGAAAATTCCTTAAGTATTTGGAAGTTGTTCCAAATGTCAACGAGCCCATGAGACTTTATTGTGATAATAGTGGGGCTGTTGCTAACTCAAAGGAACCTAGAAGCCATAAGCGCTCTAAGCATATTGAGAGGAAATACCATTTGATTAGAGAGATCGTGCAGCGTGGAGACGTGGAGGTGAAGAATATCTCAACGGTGGACAACCTTGCAGATCCTTTCACCAAGGCCCTATCCAACAAGGTCTTCGACCAACATCGAGACAGATTAGGCATGAAGGACTACTCTCCTCTTCTTTGAGTCAAGTGGGAGTTTGTTGGCAGAGATGCCCACAAGAAGATTGTTTATTTACATATTGACGTAATATATAAATCTTTATAAAGTCCTTATTGAAAGATTGTTTATTTACATACTGATGTAATATATAAATCTTTGTAATTTGCTTATTGAATTAATAAAAGTTGAAACGTTCATTCATTCCTTTTAGTTTGATTGAAGATTTATGATATTCAATAGTCTTATAGTCTTTAATAAAACCTAACAATGTATGAAGAGACAAATGTAGATTTGCGTGAACAAACTCTTCATGGTTTGACTAAAACGGTATATTCGCAATCTTAAGATCAACGGACTATTGATCCCAGTATGATTGTTGGAAGAATCTAGGATGTCTGGTTATGAGGCATAAAGAGTTAGGAACTCTGTAGTTCTTCCAGTGTCTCTTTCGAAGATACTGAATTGACCAGTGCACCTTTAGAGACAATAGAAGAACAAATCATTTAACATCTTCTATCTCAAGGTCACTACGTATGAATCGCATCATGCTTACCTAAATCATGAAATGAGACATGTCATTTCATAGCATTAATACTCTCATTTGAGAAAGTCAAATTCTAGGTCCCATGTGTGATCTAGACAAGGCCTATTGGTGAGATATTAAGTTATGAAGATGTCATGAACCAACTTTGTGAAGTTCTCATAGATATGGAATTCATGTATAAGATTGCTGTGATGCAATGTATATCACCTCATGCTTTATTACTTGGATTGTGAATAAATGAACTGCGCAGTGTCTAAATTTAAGTAGCGAGTTTATTTGGATGAAACAATGTGACTTGTTAGCTCCTCGTCAATACATTGTTTCTAGTTTATTCACAAGTACTAAAGGAGTTGAGGAAATAACAACTAGAAGGGTAAAATGGTAATTTTATAAATCCCAACTAGCTGATGATATTCATGAAGGGTAAACATAGATAACATTCAATGGATCCGCTCAATATAATTAAGTTGAACTTGAGTAGAAAATAAATTCATTTGAACCGAGAGATTCTCAGTGTCGACTCTTTAGTGGAGTCAGTCGACATTAAACTAATACTCGAAAAAGGTTTGTGAACTTTTGAGTCCGAGTATAGAAGCTCAAGCTTTGTTCATTTGGATCCATAAGGTCACTATTACAGGTCATTAGAGTAGGATTGTTAAACTAGAAGCTAAGTCAAAATAAGTTCAAATGTTGAACTAGACTTTTTCTCGGAAAATGTCTAAAGGGTATTTTTGTCCACTAGGACATAAAATGATGTGAATGTCAAAATAAGATTTTGAATGTTTTCATTTGATGAAAATATAAATTACTTTCTAAAGCCGAAAAGTCGTTTGAGGCATTATGAAATTAATTTCGTTATTTGTGCAATTATAATTCTACAACGGGTATTTTAAGAATTGTCTTAAAAGAAATAAGGAAACATCTAGATGCTCCCTCACCCTATGAAGAATTCGGCCAACATAGCATCAAAGAGTAGAGTTTTATTTCATTTTTCTTATAAGGATAATTACCCAAAAGAAAAAGGGAAATGAATTTCCTTGAGAAGGAAACAAATGTGCTAAGTGAGGAAACAAATTTCTTCACTAATGCACCCATATGGCCGGCCATACAATGAGGGAAAGGGGAATGGAAAATCAAATATTGTGTCATGAATACATTATTCATTCATGAATGTATAATTGACCTTTATAGATTTTTCTTTCTCCTATAAATAGAGCCTCACATAGAGATGTGAAGGTTAAGCAATTTTCTTCTTCTCTCCCTATTGTGGCCGAACCTCCCTCTCTCTCTTTACAAAATACTCTTCTTATTTTGCACCTAGATTCACATTCAATCTAGAGAATTAGCTTATGATCCAAGAATTGTTCTTGGTTCATATGGTTTAATTGTGCCCACACACAAATCCTTCTTAAACCTCTTTTGACTCATGTAATAGAAATCTTAGGTTTCTCGGGTTCAAGATTAGGTGCGCAGGTGACGAGCGAGCGAAGGAAGAAGACCTACCTTCTCGAGACGCTTCAAGATCAAGCTTCGTAGAAAGGTTCGTGTTCTAGTAAATTAAATAATGATTTTAATATATAATTTGTATATGCTTTTTTCTAGTTTAGTAAAATTGTTTTACTTGAAAAAGAAATTTTTAAATTCCGCCATTAATTTGATTAATGTTAAATTTTTCTTTAACCCTAGACCTATTCCAACAACAAATTCAGGTATTGACCTGACTATGACGACATATACTAATTTCGACTTTCAGGCGGATAGGTATTCAAAGAAATCCACTTTAGGATCAGTGTTTATCCTGAATGGTGGATCTGTTGTTGGGAGGAGTATCAAGTAATCTTGCATTGCTGACTCCACCATGGAGGCGGAATATATGGCTGCTTGTGAAGCATCCAAAGAGGCTGTATGGCTTAGAAAATTCCTTGAGTATTTAGAAGTCGTTTCAAACAACAACGAGGCATTGACACTTTATTATGATAATAGTGGGACCGTTGCTAACTCACAGGAACCTAGAAGCCACAATAGCTCTAAGCATATTAAGAGGAAATACCATATGAGATCGTGTAGTGTAGATAGATGGAGGTAAAGAAGATATCAACGGTGGACAACCTTGCAGATACATTCACCAAGGCTCTGTCCAACAAGGTCTTCGACCAACATCAAGAAGGATTGGGCATGAATGACTAATATATAAATCTTTCACAAGTCCTTAATGTAATTTCTTGATTAAATTAATAAAAGTTGAAACATTCATTCATTCATTTTTCGATTGATTAAAAATTTATGATATTAAATAGTCTTATAGTCTTTAATCAAACCTAAGAATATATGAAGAGACAAATGTAGATTTGCGTGAACAAACTCTTCATGGTTTGGTTAAAATGAAATATTCACCATCTAAAAATCAACGGACTATTGATCACTGTATGATTGTTGGAGGATTCTATGATGTCTAGTTACAAGGCATAGAGAGTTAGGAACTCTATAATTCTTCCAGTGTATCTTCCGAATATACTGAATTGACCAGTGCACTTTTTAAGACAATGTTATAACAAACCATTTAACCTCTTCTGTCTCAATGTCACTATGTGTGAATTGCATCATGCTTACCTAAATCCTGAAATGAGACATGTAATTTCATATCTTCAATATTCTCATTGAGAAAGTCAAATTCTAGGTCCACTATGTGATCTAGACTAGACTAATTGGTGAAATATTAAGTTATGAAGATTTCATGAACCAGCTTTGTGAAGTTCTCATAGATATGGAATTCATGTGCAAGATTGCTGAAATGCAATGTATATCACCTCATGCTTTATTACTTGGATTTTGAATAAATGAACCGCGCGGTATACAAAATTAAGTAGCGACTTTATTTGGATGAAACAATGTGACTTGTTAGCTCATCGTCAATATATTGTTGCTAACTTATTCACAAGTAACAAAGGAGTTGAGGAAATAACAACTAGAATGCTAAAATGGTAATTTTCTAAATCTCATCTAGTTGATTATATTTATGAAGGGTAAACATAGATAACATTTAATGGATCCACTCAATATAATTAAATTGAATTTGAGTAGAAAATAAATTTATTTGAACCGAGAGATTCTCAATGTCAACTCTTTAGTGGAGTTAGTTGACATTAATCTAATACTCGGAACAAATTTGTGAACTTTTGAATTTAAGTATTGTAGCTCAAACTTTGTTCATTTGGATCCATAAGGTCACTATTACAGGCCATTAGAGTAAGATTGTTAAACTAGAAGATAATTCAAAATAAGTTCAAGTGTTGAACTAGACGTTTTCTCGGATAATGTCTAAAGGATATTTTTGTCCTCATGGACATAAATGATGTGAATGTCAAAATATGGTTTTAAATATTTTTATATGATGGAAATATAAATTAGTTTATGAAGCCGAAAAGTAGTTTGAGGCATTATAAAATTAATTTCATTATTTTTGCAATTAATTATACAATGGATTATTAAAGAATTGTTTTAAAAAAAAATAAGGAAGCATCTAGATGCCCCTTCCTTAGGTGTTGAATTCGGCCAAGACACATCAAAGAGTAGAGAATTATTTGCTTTTTATTATAAAGATAATTACCCAAAAGAAAAAGAGGAAATGAATTTCCTTGCGAAGGAAACAAATTTGCTAAGTGAGAAAACAAATTTCCTTCACTAGGGCAAAGAGTTGGCCGGCCATGTACAATGATGAAGAGAAGATAAAATCAAATATTGTATCATGAATGCATAATAGGAAAGAGTAATTACCCTTTCTTAATTTTCATTCTCCTATAAATAGACCATCACATAGAGATGTGAAAATAAGTTTTTGCTTCTCTTGTTTTTGGCCGACCTATATATCTCTCTCTCTCAAATACATCTTTCATTTTGGCACCTAAGTCCTTATTAGACTTAGGCTTAATTAGTTCTCTAGTTCGTAGACTTGTCCTTGAACTATTGTGGTTAATTATGTCCACACATAAATCCTTCAAACCTCTATAGACTCTTGTTATAGAAATCTTAGGTTTCTCGAGTTCAAGACTAGGCGTGAAGGAATCGAGCTAGACGAGAAAATCAACATTTCTCAAGACTCCTCTAAATCAAGGTACAAAAAAAGTTTGTATTCAAGCACTTTAAATAATGTTTTTAAATTTATACATGCACTTTGCCTAGGTTAGTAAAATTGTTTTACTTCTAATAAATTTTTATATTCCACCATTAATGTATTAATTATAATTTTTTCTTAACCCTAAACCTATTCCAACAGTATAGACATATCATGTTGCCTAATACTTGTATTTTTCTATCTTATTTTAAAGGTTAGTTTATCTCTCCCCTTAAGTTTTTAACGTTTGGATGTTTTGTTTTTTTTGTTAACGTTTGCTTTGTTTTTGTAATTCTTGAATATTATTGTAATGTATTTTAAGTAGCCGAACTACGTATTTTATATATATATTAGATGTATTTGTGTAGTTAGTAATCGCAATTTTGTGACAATATCGTGTTCTCGTGATGACATCGTCAGGAAATCCTGACTTCTGGACAATATTGCTAAATTTTATAAAAGGTAAAAATGAGTGAAACATAATTTTAGTATATAATCAGTAGGTGAATATTATATATCCCAAAAATCAATAGAACATACATACAAAAAATTCTAGTTAATAAGTTTCATTTGGCGGTATATAAGTAACATATATAAGTTAATTATGTTATGTGACACTGGAAATGTCACCCAAAATCAATATTGTTTGTTCAAGACTAAACCGATTCTTCGCAATTTAAGACCTTCATCGACCATGGTTTACGAGTTCAATCATGAGCTTCTTCCGGTGGTTTTCCATGGACGCTGGCGTCAAACATTTCAGTGGAATTCCGTGTATAAGGTACGCTTCCACCTTAATACAGAAAATCCCACAGTCGCTCCTAAAAAAGCATGTACATTTAGTAAAACATTTAGCATAGATTAAATAAGAAACTATAATTATTACTCATTTGTTTGTTGCGGACTATCTGCACCTGACAACGAAAACGGATAAAGCTTTCCTTCGTCCATCCAAAGACGTTGAGAACATAGGGAAGAAACGAAGCAAATGATGACAGGTCAACTTTGCGGTGTGCATACAATGAGCTCATCTAGTCGTAAGCCATGATGTTTCATATTAAAAACTCGAGTGTTTCTAAGCTGCCTTAAAAACATATGTTTCGATATAGCTTAGGTTTTAAGGTAATTCGTGACATCTAGTATTGATTAACCTAAATTCATTCCTTCACGGAAAAGCTCCCAGTTGAGAAAGTGAGATACTAGGTCTTCTTAAAGTACCCTTCACCTTAGCCTCTCATCGGATTGGTGACAAAATTTTCCGATCTTTTCAACTCATTCATTAATTAATTATCCTAATCATATTATATCATTTTTAAATTAATGAAAGCCCATGATAACCATAAACAAACGATACAATATCTAAGTAATATCAAACAATCATAGCAAAGTAATTAAATAAACAAACACAACAATTATGCTTTGATTCGTGTTGATCGTATCTTAATTGCTCTTTATAAATTAAAACGAGATGAACCTAATCGTATTAGTTCATGGATGATAGTTGAACGCAATCATATGCTTCAAACAAATCATTTTCAAAATATTTGCATCTCGTAACATTTAAAAAAAAAATTATTTGAATCAAGGCCCATCATATGTCCTTTTGAAAAACAGATTGATATTAAAATCATTTATTTTTCAATGTTTTTAAATAATATTTACTTGAGCCCGGCCCATTTAAATAAATTAAATAAAACTTTAAATTTTTTAAAAAATTTAAAAAGTTTATTTTTCGATGGGCCTTAAGGCCCATCGGGAATCTAGGCTCAAGCCCATATCATCCTCGAGCCGAACCCACTATGGTAGGGCCAGACTCGAGTTGATTGGGGCTCTGCCAAGGGGCAATCAAAGCCCAACCGGGTGCCTAAGCAAGCCAAGGGGGTGCGGCTGGTCCTAGTGCGTTTGAGCTTCTCGGCCGAGTGGCTCTGGAGGCCTGGAAGGCAGCCCTTCGGTCTTGTTATGTCTCCTCGTCGCACATCCGTCTCTCGCCGATCGTCGGATTACAACAATTACCATAATAATTGAAAATAATAAATTTTACATAAAACTTATACCCTTTAAATTTCAAGTTTACCAAAATTCTAATAAAGCGAGAATCAATAAATCTACGATCAACCATAAATAAAAATTCACATATCACAATTTGAATTGTAATGAATTTCATATCAGAATATAAATCCATTCAAACCAAATTAAAGTTAATCACAAGAACGAATCAATTAAATTAATAAATCATCTAGCTCTGAACCACTTGTTGGTGATTGATAGAACTTAGTAACCGTATTAAAAGCGACTCACAATAGCTAATTAACAATAATAATTACTAAACAAGATCTAGATTTATTAATTTAATTCAATTACGAAAACGATTCAGCAACCAATAATAGAAGACGCGTTCATAACATTTACATGGATTTTGGTTCAGCTACATAATGCTCCAGTCTAATGCTCGTTTTGTCTTCAAGATTTTACAACTCCTTCAACTGATTTAGTACTTGAGGATGACACAGTAGTCTTCTGAAACGTAATCTTCGAAATGAATAAGAAATATGAGTGTGCACAGTCGATATCTCACTAGATCTCGAAACCAGATTGTTTCGGGATCTCGCTCCTATTATTTAGGATTTGAAGTAGCAATTTCGGGAAATATGGGAAGAGAAAATTCGGCCAAGAGAGAGAGAGAGAGTTGGCCGAGAATCCTTGAATGTACTAAGTCTGTTTTCCTCTTCCATTCTATATCTATCTATAGCATTTAGGGAGAGATAACATCTGAGAGATTTTCTCTCCATTCTGTTGAGATATTCTCTCCTTTCTAAAGGTATTCGCTCCTCTTAAATATATTCTCTCATTTGGATATAATATGAGACATTAGATCTCAACATTGAATCTAAACTCTCTCATCCATTAGATCAATATCTATGGTAGATATTTTCTCTCTTCAAAGAGATATTCAGAGAGAGATAGGGGAGAGAATTCGGCCACCCCTAGGGTCTATCCCTAGAGGATTTTTGAACATTCTTTAAGCCAAGCCCAATCCGAAATTTCAAAGCCCAAAAATCTAATTAATTATATATTTACTTGATCCAACAATAAATAAACAATTATGCTATAACATTAGTTAACTATGTGAATACCCGTTTCCATAATTAATGATGTCAATCACCATTACAGCAAGTGAGATTAAATAATGAACAACATTATTATTCAAAAATTCTTATCCGCATTTATCATAGCCGAATCGGGGACTATGGACCTAGAGTAGAAGCTTAACGAACCGAAGAAAAAGACGATACAGTCATATCTCTTTTTCATCGATTCGTCTCGTCTTTATCAATACTCCACCGTGTAATCAAATACTAAACCCTTCTTTATTACTAGAATTATATTTACTCATCGTGACGAGTGTCCACTGATATAGTCAGTTCGTGATCAAGATCCTCCAGGTTCAACCCGCTCCAAGAGAAGTCAATTTATTATACTTCTCTTTATACATATCAGCCCTAAACATTGTTGCTTCCCTAGCAAAAGATTCTTTTGAACGTTAACTTACTTCAAAAGTGCACGCAATCAATCGGTTATGGAATCAACCCTTAGGTGAGTGAAATTTGACCTCCTTTCAGAGAGGCCGGAGTTCGTGTCTGCAAATCACTTCCCAATCGATTCATACTCTGAGAAGACTCCCAAAACATAAGTTATGATTAGCATGAATAACCTTTTAGCGAATGAGTTAAAGAGATCAAAAACACAATCTAGTGTTCATGACCACTTCAGGATTTAGATCAAGTCTCTTTGTGACCATCATATTGGCCTTGGTTAGTGATTCATAACGATCCTTAAACGACACAAGTATCCTAAAGCCTGTCCAGGTTGTACACTTACCACAACGGTAGATTGCTTCCACATGATGATCAACATTCACCCATGTGTTTCACATATATGACTTTAGATGTACCTGATTTTAGCACACCGCCCGAACTTAGGTGTCCAACACGTGACTCAGTTTAAAACGAAGGCTATGGAAGATAGTTATTGATTATAATTAATTATTTAGTACTCAACGCACTAATCATATAATGCTTATATAATAATCTAATTATCAAATTCAGTAATTATTCAAATGTCGTTTTCAAGTAGGCAATATTTCTAACAGACCCCTCTTAACTTTCTTTATTTTCTTCTTATTCTCTTTTTCTTCTTCTTTTTCCTTTTTTAATTCTTCTTCTTCTTTTCTTCCTGTTTCTCTTCAGCATTTATATCTTGTTGATGTTCACTGTCTCACTCTGTGACATTCCTCTCTTCATCTTCGTCTTTGTCGTTGCTGGATCTCGACAAAGACTCATTGGTTGAGATTGATTTGGACGAGGGAGGGGGGAGAACATGTGCTTCGACGAATTTTTTGAATTCGTCGCGTATCAAAGAAAATACATCCTTCTTAAACCCACTAAATTCTCCTCGAAAATATTAGACTACGGATTCCAGTTTCGAAAATCGCACCTATGAAAAAGAAGACTTTCACGATATTTAAAATTATCGTTACAATATTGTCAAGAAATCAATCAGTTTTGTGACAGCACTGTGAAGACATAGTCAAGAAATATTACAGTTTTCTATCCATGATTATATTATACATCCAGGTCTACCAATCTGAGGCCACTGTCAACAGGCTTCCTCTTAGTCCTCGTCTGGGGTGATTCCATCACATGCTCTGGTAATTCAACCGGATCCCGATGTGTTTGAATTCGAGCTGAAAACAAAGAATTATGCATAAAAAACACATTTATGTATACATTTTTTAAGGCACGCAATATATTACCTCCTGAAAACAAATTCAAGCTATGTGGGACTCGAACACCCTTCCATCGACAGCTGTCCATTTCTTGATCAATGGTCTCGCGTTGGTGGTCAAGACGCGAGCAAACTAGACTGCGCTAAACTTGGGAGTACATTCATAGCTCCAAATCAGGAGCAGAATTAGGAAACTTGGAAAATGAAGTTTATTGTCCTTGTCCTTCTTGGAAGATAAGTTTTTATTCGCCTTCGTGACGAAGTTGGTTACTGACTCCATGAAAAAGTTCAACACTACGTTGCCCCAGGGATACGCGTTAAACATGTCGGGGTCGTCCACCATCTTGATGAATTTTTTGTTGGGCAGGTTGACCGCCTTCTCAAACGCGAGGAGGACATTGTACATAAAGTGTATAAGAAGAAACCTTACTCTCTTCTCGTCACCCCCAAGTTTGGTTGACCTGCGTCGCAATAGAAGTAATGTTGTCATACTTAGTACACAGGGTGTCATCACAGAACATCAACCCCGTTCGAGTACTCTTCTCAGTAATCAAAGTCAGTATCAAACTTTAGCCCCGTTATTTGTGCGAACTGTTCTTTGTTGAACTCACTGAGACGTCCACTGATCTCAAGATAAAGAGTATTTTTCGACACTCTAGTATCACCAAAATAGCCTGATCTTAGAATCAGATGACTATTTATCTTGGTCAACTTCATCATATACGATAAATTAAGAAACTTCCTGTAATAACTCTTCATGAATAGCTCTCTTTGAGAGATTGTCATACCAGTATCCTCACTGAAACCATTATGATTTCCATGAAAGTTAAAAGAATATCTCTCTTTGATATCCTCTTCTTGAATATGCCGGATCCAACCATGTAAACATAGTCAAGCACACTTATTAACATGATCTAACATTGTCACGAAAGATGTACATCGTGATCACGTCGTCACGAAACATTATGTTCATGACCACTTCGTCAAAAAATATTTTTGTTTCGTGACCACGTCATCGTCATGATACAGTGTTCATGACCACTTCGTCATGGATTGTGTTTTGTGAAGATATGACAACGCTACCAGAAAACATTATGTGAGTTACGATCTTGTCTCGTCCACAGTTCTGAGATAACTGTCATTCAATTATTTTGGACGATTTTTATGCTTATGGATCCTTTGTACATCTTAATTTTAAAGTGATTAATTTTTATATTCCGAAAACTTAACCAAATTGCTCGTCGAGCCTCTGAACTTATTCTTAAGACTCTGAACTTATTCTTATTAGCATTACTCTGGTAAAAAAATCGATGATAACAATCCCGAAATTGAACTTATTCTCCTTCTTAGTGGCATTATTCATTTCCAAACTTGTTTATATCCGCCTCAAGCTCAAAGTAATTTAACTAAGCTGGAAGATTCCAGCGCTCGGTTTAGTGACGCGGAACTAAGTGGAGCAAATAACATTACTTTTGGAATGAGCATATTACCAACTCAATTATCCATGCACCTGAGAGGCTTGGTACGGAAAATAGAAGTCCTTGGACTTCAATTACCAAAATTTACATCAGATATCAACACTTGAAATGGTTGATGAATAAATACCCGATCTAATAATGTGATGAAAGATGATACTACGTGATGTTAAGAGTTTCACTCCTTGTTTCGAGAGGACCGGTCTTTCCTCTGCCCTCCGAGAATACGAGAAATCTGCAAACCTCGGCTAAAGGCTTGGTTGAAGAGCATGCGAGTTTGGAATTCCGACACAAACGGAAACCAAGCCAAGAACGCGACCGGTGTGAAGAGAAGCAAACCCATGATGATCTCGTACCCGCGAGCAAGTGTCCGAATCGACCCCCAGAATCCGGCAGTTCGGATCACCGGCTTCACTGCCTGAGCAATCTGAGATACACAAACAAAACATGTTATTATCTACAGAAACGAGACTCAAAATTGTTCGATGTGTCGGGTGCAATAAAAGAGAAGAGAAGACTGACCAGAAGAATTCCCCAGCCGGTGGGCATGAAAGCGAGGATGCACACAAGAATGTCCTGAACTGACATTCGTGCAACAGCAATGAGAGTCACAATAATCGACACGAAAGTTAAGAATATCAACCCTTTTATCAGCCGGAACATGAGTTGGAAATTTGCACTGAACCGACGCCGTCCCACCGAGACAGTCTACCAAACGAAAAAGAAAATGAATATTTCTGATCAAGTGAAATCGATATTTATTTCAAGACATGATATAGAATTGAGATTAACCTTCATGATAAACAGTATCACCAAAATCACCAGCCACGAGAATCCATAAACCTGTAAGCATAAAAATACAACCAGAATATCAGGTTTGATCAAGTGATAAAAATGCCGAGAGTGAACAGGTAAGGTTAGGACTTACGAGGAAACTTCTGGTTTTCTGTGAAACGGGTGAGAGGTGATAAACAAGGCCGTACTGATAGATGAAAAAGCGCACAGCCAACAATATCTCGACGATGATACCGCGCTTTCCCGAGTGGCGTAGATGCTCTTGTTCTTCCTCCCACCACGACTCCCAACTTTTTTCCGGCGGAACTCCGATTCCTCCTCGGTTGCTGATCCACTTATTCCAGTCACTCCAATCGTCAACGATCTTTTGCCACTCAAACCCAGAAGGATTGAAGAGGAAAGGAGCGAAAAGCCACGTTCCGACCATAAACCACATGGAGATAGTGATCAAAAGATAGGCCACGACACCTCTATACGACTCTCCAAATATCTGGTACACGACCAAGAGAAGCATGAGCTCTAATCCCTTGACAAAGTGACTGCGAGAGTAGAGTCGATAGTTATCAGCGAATTTGGCGTGGAACACCACAAAGCCTCGCCCCGTAGGCCTGTACTTTGCACCTCCGTGGAGTAACGTCCTTCCGTAATAGTGGGTCTTGGTTCCGAGAGAGAATGTGAAGAACACAGGCGCTAGTTGCAATTGCATCAGTATGAATTCGCTGAGTGCTGTTCGGAAACCCCTTTCCAACCCGATTTCCATCAACATAGGCAGTGCCATCAAAAACCCTATCTGAACAAACGATTGAGAAGCAAGAGCGACTTGAAGGGGTTTATTGTCCCGTACACCTGGTTGACTATTCATGCCTTGTTCAAGTCCACTAAGAACTAGATAGAGACGACCATAGAGGAACACATACACCGTAAGTACAGTGACCTGCAAGTAAAAGATAAAAGTTGTAGCTTGGTGCCTTGAAATGCAAAATAACAGTTTAGACTAAGGCATGCAAAAAAAGAAAAGAAATAATACCAGAGTACTGAAGTAGAAACCAACTGTCGTAAAATAACAGGACATCATTCGGAAAAAATCAAAACGATGCCCAAGACGGTATATATCACGACTCAGTGTCTGCTCTCCGTTGCCATTTGCTATTTTAGCTTCAAACATAGATATCTGATTGAGGCCCACATCTCTGCCCTTCCCAACTTGTATGTACTCGTGATGAGTGACATTTCCTTCACGCAGTGTTGAATTGAATCCTGAAAAAACCCAATTCAATAAGCTACCCTAATTAGAGATTCATGACTTATGCTTGCATCCCAAGTGAATTCCATGCATTCAGTATGCTATTTTTGTACCAGCGAATATGTCTTCACTCAGATTGATAACCTTGGACGCTTTACTAATGCCTCCTCTCGTAAGATGGAAGAGTCTATCAAACACATCGGGATGGCCATAGTGGAAACGAACCCTAAAAAAGTACAAACAAATCACCAGAGTGTATAGATGGCATCCAAAAGTACTTAAATGAAAAAAAATTATTTTTTTTAATTACTTCAGAGGGTTGGCCAACAGTCTCTGACCAATAGTCACAAAACTGGTCTCCTGATTTGACATGAACCAAGCTAGAGAGGAAACACTGCACATAACAGCATAATAATTCAGATTGTTACATTTAAAAGTTTTTCCTAAACCAATTTCTTCATAACAGAAATGTATATACCTTCCAGTAAAAATATGCTCTCTCAGTCCAAGAATTGTAGGATTCCTCACACCATCATGCTTCTTAAGAAATTCTTGCAGCAAATTCCTCATTTTAAAGGCCTCTTCCATGTAGTTATCCTGAAAAAAAAATTAACACAAAAAAAAACTTCTAATACATGGTATAGGTTACTCCAATCACTTTGTAACTGGTCAAAACTATTGTACCTGGTTCATGTCAATAGTTTGTAACCCTTCTCCACGAGTGAAAATGATCGAATGGTTCTGGTTTTCTGGCTTACCCTCACCCAAAATAGCAGGCCCCGGAAGCCTGATTCGATAGATAACCTGCGGAAACGGAGGAATTGAGTCAAATAACTTGGGACAGGTTGCTGTGGAGTATATAATCAGGCGAGAGAAGTATAGGAAACCAGCCATTGTGTTACAATTGCATAATCCAAACCGAGAACTTGAACATTAAGATTTGTTTAAAAGCAAAAAGGACAAAATATCTCACCTGGTCCAGATTTTGAACTGTTTCCTGAGAATCAATGGACTTGGTTGGCAAAGCTTTCACTAGAGTTGAAAAATAAAGTTTCGGATTGCTTCTTGAGTTCGACCTCTCTTTGCTAGGTTGCTCAACCTCATCAATATACGCAACGCGAAGTGATGGATATCTGCCAATGAAAACATTTTGGCAGTTAACAAGCAATCGATGAACCAAAAAGGTAGGAGGAGAACTATGTTTAGTCACATACGATGTCATGAGCCTCAAAGTGTCCAATGCACGTGGATCGCCAGATCTCTTGTGAATACCATACTTTTGGCAAGACACAACATACGTGAACTTCATATCAGCGACTGCTTGACATTGTGCCCAAAGTGATCTATCCCCTTTTTGCTGATCCTCAGAATTCTCCACGGCCTTGTATCCTTCCATCAAATCTAAAGGTGTATCGAGCAGATGAAAGAAAATAACACATTAAGAAGTGCAAGATCGAATATGGCAAGGGACCAAAAGAAAAGACCAATACCCTCATCTCTGGCCATATCAAGGAAAGCTTGAAGCTCCAATGCTTTTCGGTAGTACATCATACCCCGCACTGTCATTTATGTATAAGTAAGCTACATGTACAGAAATAAAACACACGGAAAGCAATAACATAACTATATGTTAAGCGGGAATACCAGTCCTGGTTAAAGTCTGCCCTCTGTATGAAGCCCACAATCGAAGTTCTTCCAAATCATCCGATTTTTTTAGCTCCTCCTCACTAGTGCAGCTCACTCGCTCAAGGAAGTTTTCCCACTCATCTGGAAGTTTAATTCATTCAAATATGTAATGCATGCGTGCTCTGTTTTAATCTTGTTATTATGTTTCAAAGATATGTTTTTTTCTATGGAGGAGTGCAAAGTAAATAAACCCCTTATGTGTTTCACTGGATACCTGGGAAAATCTTTTGCAGGTAGAAGAGAATTGAGACACCGTCTTCATTTGGCACTTCCAAATCATGCAAGGAGAAAAGGACCTCCTCGGTGTAGTATGGAGTCAAGACGCTGAAACAAAATAAAATTTTTGTTACATAGAAATAAGACCATCAAAATTCTATATTATTCTATTGAAAGGTATAAGACTTACGAGAAAGATAGCATATTGCGAACTTTTGGAGCATCAGGCATATCCATAAACAAAGAATTGGAAAAAAACGAAATTCTCCTTCTGGCTTCTAAATTGGATGGCACATCCATGGCAGACTCCTTTGTCGTAAGCAACAGATAAAGTCTTTTAATCTGAAACATAAATCATGTATACCCATCCATCAAAAAACAAAAAAGAATCAAAATGAGTGTTGGAAGATATTAGAAACGTATATTGCAAAACTAGAAGGCACTAGTTAGACCAACCCCAACTGTACCATACAGAGGGTAACATATAAAATTATTATAGGACATAAAGAGTCATAAGGCATTACTGAGATTAACTTTGTCTAAATATGCAATCAAGCATGGGTGTTACGCATCTCACGTTTAACTTTGATAGAATTACCTTCTCTTTCCATGCCTCTGTCAGTGGATCAATAGGGAAATTGATGGCTCCAGCTGAAGCAAAGAGCTGATATTGCTGGTCTTCAAGCGGAGTCATCCCCTCGTGACCATCACCACCGTGTATTGAATCCACCAAACTATTTAACAATAGGAAGGAGAAGAATAAACGTCATTTTAAGATTCTAAGTGCATTTAATAAAAAGAAACATATAGCGATCTGAAACCTTGATATGTGGTCCTCCATCATAATGTCTCTTGTCACCGTTTCCAACATGTCTTGGAAAATAAGGACAACTGCATTGTTGTCTTCTGCTTTATTTTCTAACTGCGAAAATTGTGCATATGTTAAATCCTAACCTGCTGCAATGATACCTATACGTATAACATGCTCAAAAGTCTTACCAACAGCCTTGTGAGCTTAACAAAATGACCATAAAGGGTAGGAAGAAAGATCATCTTAAACCCAGACCCATTGAGTAATGAGCCTTCGTCTATGTGTTTGTCAACTTCAGAAAATATGAACTCTATAACCCTGCAAAGTAGTACAGCATGTTAGCAACGCAGGTTAGGTAAATCAATGTAAGATAGACTTGACGACCTTCTGCTATACATTAAACTAAGAAAACGAGATGGATATATATCAACTGTAAAAAAACTTTTAAAGCACAAACTTACACTTTTTCGCGTCGCCCTTGAACCAGGTACTTAATTATATTCCTAAACGAGGCATAACTTTCGCGAATAGCACATGACATATATACATCCGCCTCGATTCTCTTTTTCAATTCTTTATCTTTACCATTGCTGTCCTTGGCCATGTCTAATGCTATTGGAATCTAGAAGAAAATCCACTCTGTCAATTGGACAAGGGAGTTGGGGATTTCAAATTTCTTGCAGAAAACACGCTGAAACATACCTTGCTAGCAAGCAAAAAGGGAGGCCATTGTATAAGATCCAAATCCCGATCCGCCCAGTAAGGCACAAGCAAAAGATCCCTTTCCCTGTTATAAACAATTCATCACTTAATACAAGGAGTATTCATTGTTTAAGCAGAATAAAGTCATGACTCATAAATCGCCACCAAGCGCAATTCTCTCAGAGTACCTATTGCTTATAAGATCTTCCTCTCTGAAGTTACTGATAATTTTGTTCCACAACTGGGCAAACCTAGCCGCCCCCTTCTCTTTATTAGATGGTATCTACATCGCATAAAAACAAAATCCAATTTAAAAAATAAAAGCATTTTCGTTGCATTCATAAGAGTAAAAAAAGAAATGTTTGTAATACGAAATTATCATCCCCAACTTCAAAAGTACACTATGCTAACCTCTGCAAAATTGCGAGAGAGGGTTGCCCTCAAACCTTTCTTCTTTGGTTCATTTTTCTCCTCCGGAACCAAACGAGCATTAAAAACGCCAGGCAGAGAGTCAAAACGGGACCTTAGCATACCGAGCGTCCGAATCTAAAACAAATTACAAACAAATACAAGCCAGATGATTTCACAATTAAACAACTGGCAATCATTGACTATGTAACTCCTTATTGACACATGCAAGAAAACAAAAGGTCAAAATTATACATAGTCGACAAATCAGATATGATGAAATAGTTTAACAAGGCAGTCTGCATCAGATAATACGGGGTTTAACACAGTAGCCATATATGAGAGAGAATCATACCTCTCCAAGGCGACGGAATGCTCCATAAATACCTCCGAATAATGTAGAGAATATTGCATACCAAATCTGGGTATCCATAAAATAGACCTGCAAAAGGGCAGCTTATCAAAACATGCACTCACGGGACCTTGATAAAAATCAAACCGTTGATCAGATTAAAATCACAGAAAACATACCAAAATAATTGGAGACCAAAGAGCAACCACCACACCAATATTGTTTTTCGCTGCACATAAATATAAACAGTAAGTCTTGTAATAAAATATTTACCCGTGTTCTCAACATGTAGACTATCATAGGTATGTTTACTACCGCGGGGAAAGAACTCGTGCCACTGAAAATCTTTAATATGCACTTCCATTATAGCTTTTGTCGGACCCACCAGAGGCTTAATCTGCAACGAGAAACGGAAACAGGGTGAATTACAATGGGTGAATAGAGTACAGTTTCAAGAAATAACATGAACTACGTAGGAGAGTATAGTACAAGTTAAGCACCTCTATATAATAACTGAAGGCCAATTTCGTGGCTATAAGAAGAACCCAAAACATTGTATACCTAGCAATTTAAAACAGGAAATATCAGTCTTCACATTCGACATTCAAACAAAGCAACCCAATAAATAATTAAGAAATAGACTTACTTGAAAAGGGAAAATGCACTCTCATGCATTCCCCTGCCAACATAGAGGCGAGGCTGAAACAGTACAGCATACTTAAAATTTAGGAACAATAAAATGTAAAACAGCGCATATGAGAACGAAAATGACTATAACCTATTGATATTTAAGAAATTGGGAAGCAACGAAACTGTACCTGAGACCACCACATCATCAGCATCACAATTCTATAGTTTGATCTCTCAAGGAAGCGTCGGAGGAATGGAACAACAAACAACACCCCGGCGAGCATATTTGGAGACAAGTAGATGACAACAGCCAAAATAAACAGAGATGGTGCGTTTGAATTGTTTCCGAACCAGCCTTTGATGGTTTGAGCAAAGCCAGGAGGATTATCCCATGTGTAAGCGTAAGTAACAGGTAGAACTATCACCCACGCAGCAGCGGAAACAACCTTCAGAATGTATCTGAGCTTGACATGGAATGACATACTCTGCTGGGATTTCCAGCTAAGAATCACATCAAGGACAGCTACACAAATTCAACGCAAACATCAATTAACAGGCCCTTCTCCAGCGTACAAATTCTTAAATTATTTCTATAACCTCCTAGTTCGATCCAATTAGTCTATGAACAAAATCTACTCAAGGACGACATCAATATTTCCATGAAAGCAGTATTTTTAAGAAACATCGGACAGTTATGAACACATCAATATACTTGACTCACCTTGACCAAGCTTCAATACTGCCGCTGTAATGAATACACTCAGTACTCTCTTGAATTCATCGCCACTGAACACAGAACCAGGTTGCCCCGAGCCATTCCACGCAATAATGATCATAGCCTGAAATTAGGATCCAGCTTGGCATTCTTTACTAAAAGTGTGGAGGATTTGTAAGGAGCAATTTTCTGTTTCTAATACTGGAAGGGCTAAATACCTGTAAGCAGAGGATAAAAAAACTCCACATGCGGTCAAAGCTTCTAAAAACATGCCAAAATGACCGAATCTCAACAAAGTTCACTTTTCCAACCCATCGATCCTTCCTTAACGGTTTGCTATCCTGCACGTCAATTGCCATGGCTGAGGATACTCATTCATCGAACATGATCATGATCGATAGAGAGCATTGAAGAGAGAAAAGTTGTATATAATATATTATTTTCTCAAGATAAACTCTATAGAGAACATTTTACGAGAGAATTATATAAAATTACAGTGTCGAGCATGGATTACCCCACTATCATGTTCTTGACGAGACAACAAGCAGAAGAAATCGGCATCTGCCCGCATAGGCCAACCTAACCGGAAACAATCAACCGACCTGTAATGGTTTTTAAGAATTAGTTGTCGTTTAGAAGCAATGGAGAAAAATATTCTGTAAAGAGAACACATTACCAAAAGTACTCGTTTAAATCATCATAGTTCCTCCACTGTGAATGCTTTGATCTTGTTTGTTGACTTCTCTCAGCTTCCTGCAATTTTGAATCTTATTAATAATATAAAATGAAAGATTTATGATATAGATTAACGTGTTTCAGTCAAACTTCAGAAATATGTAGAAGAAAATGCTTTTAAACACCTTTGCAATCACTTCATAAATAGGGGTTACAACTTTGTTCAAGAACGCCTCTTCTTCGCCCCCATACGCTGGTTTCACATTCTCACCCGTCATCGGACTAACATTACCAGCTAACATACCATACAATTCAAATGCCATCTGAAAAATGTTATAGCAGGTCAGAACTGGTTCCCCTTAGCTTTCCCTTGGAAATTAAATCTTTCAGATCCACCACTGTGAGACTAATTTATGGAAATAAAAAACTAAGCAAACCAGGAAAAATAGCAGTTTATAGAGAAGTCCAAAGCAGCTCTCTAGACTTTGCTTGTATTTAAACCAGAAAACAATCACATAGGATTGCAAAAACAGTAGCATTCTCACTTTTAGTCATAACATTTTCTTGTTTGGAAAATGTATGGTATGCATCCGTTCTTGTATTTAAAGAAACAGTCAGAAGTACTGCCATATGTTTAGAAAGTGGTATCTGAACATACATGATGGTAAATATAGCAAAGACACTCTGGCATGAATCTTAAATTTGCAGCCTCTCCCCAAATTAACAGATAGAGTCCCATGTAAAGGAGCTTGCGCTGTTGGACTTCTTGCTGTATGGTCGGCAACCTGCACTCAGGACTTGTTTATCACCACCTCGTACCTAGATAGCATACCCAAAAAAATGCAATAATTCAACATAATAACTAGTTACCGCAAGAAAAAATACTCACCACAGGCTACTTTTCCGGCCTAAATACTTGCACCATTTTTTGTAGTTCTTGAAAAGCTTCTTCATCACTTCTGTCAGTGCACGATCGTCCAGCTGACATGATGAAAACACGAGAAAAATCAGAAGAGAAGAAGATAAATATTCAACTAGCCCAACGACGACATCTATTATTTCTATGTATGGACAGAAAATGTGGGTGCAAATTTATCCTATCTGTAACTCATGTTTTTGGTATGGAGCTATCGAGTAATTTACTTCAGTTTCTTCTATAGTAATTTACTATAGTAATTTTTGGTGGCAGAATGATCAAGTAAAATATGTCATGTCCGATATGCAGCATCCAATACTGGTTATGTAACTACTGGAATCATTCCTCATTTGGGAGCGAATTGCTCTCATCAAGCTATCTTCTCTGAGTGCAAAATAACAATATTTACTTCCATGCATGTTTAGTAGGGGACAAATTATTCTGAAACCAGACGTTCTTGGAAGTGGCACATGGTGCATGTAGTTGTTATTGATCAAACACAATACAACATGTTGATTCGTATCTGAGAAAAAATATCCAACTATTTCCTTCAGAGAAGAGCGATATATCTACATTTACAGCCTAACCTTGGGTTGTTGATCAGGCTTCGGAAATTGCCTTATATGCACGTTTGCGAGTAATAGGATGAGGTGCTCTCTTTGGTTAGCCACATTGTCTTTCTGTAAATATCATAAATTAATTCAAATATAAATCAACGAAACCCTGGAACAACCAAGAAATGGTTACTTTTCACAAAGGATCATCATGTATTTAAATTATTTACCTGAAAACCAAACATAGCGAGAAGCCAATCTAGAATGTCTTCATCTTTTTTCTTATTATATTCCTTCGGCCAAGGAAGCCCTCTAGTGTTACGAAGAGCGACAACAGCAGCTTGAATCTGCAATCGTAGAATAAAATCGAATTAAGAATCATAGAAATGAATCGGATTTGGAGCAATATATGTAACAGTTTAAGAACATACCTCGGGGTATCTCATAATTGCCTGATTTGCACTATCAGGATCTAAAGGAAGAATGTTGTAGGGGACTAAAATCTGTGTCTTCTCTGCAACTTTGTCTTGCGCTTCCAGAATCTAAACCATTCGAGTTAATAAACATTAAATGGGGGAAATAAAAAAAGATAAGCTTTAAATAATGATCTTTATCAATAACCTAAGCTACCTCGCGATCAACTTCCATTGCCTGAGTCATGTTAACAGCCTTTAAGACCTCAAAGAGAACATTGGCAGTCTGGTACGCCTTGGTAAGCTGAGCACTGTAAAAGAAATTAAAGGAAGATATTCACAAACGTATAAACTAAAGTGCATTCCTCGAAAACATAACCTACAAAAGCTAATAAGAAAGTGTGATTCGCTACCGGTCAGCTTTATCGGCAGCGTTTTGCAAAGCTTGGATATATTTTTTGTAGTAATGCTGATAGAAACTCTGCATTTCCCGAGCATCACTTTTCTTAACTCTACCCATAAGAGTTGGATCATTTTCCTGAAAATATTAAACACAAAATCAGCCAAAATGAAATATTTTCTACTCTAAGATCACATACCATCAACAATGAAACTATACCCTTTCAAGACGTTGAAGGAGCGCAGTTTTAAATTGCCTAACTCCACGCCCGTTTGACGATGGATCCAACCTATGAGCTTTCTCAAAGGCATAAAATCGGCCTGAAAAAGATGCACACAACATACATGAACAACATTTCATACAATCCATGATCGGTGCACATAATGAGAGGGAAAAAATGACCCATTTCATGCAAGTAACCAAGTCCGACCCATACGAGCGACATACGAACAACCAAGTGACTAATCAAACCAGACTCCATAATTCAAGACATAGTCTGCACTTCATTACTTCCAAATAAGTAAATCATGCAACTTATAAACATTTACAAACTTTCTATTTGTGCACATCTGAAATAGAAAATCAAAACTTAACAGTAAGGACACGAGGCAGATATATTTACTGACTAAGAATAAATAAACTCAAAGCCAATATTTTATCCAACAATATCTAGCGAGGATTCTTTATCTTCTAAAGAACACGAAGCAGTAACATCTAGTGAAGATATACTTATGTTGGTCATCCGACATAATTTAAACTTATTAGTACTTACAGAGATATGCAACCCTAGGATTGCTTGATTCGACTTCATTGGCGACACGTAGAATCGGAGCGATCTCTACGAGAGAGGAAGGAACAACCTCACTGTCGAATATCGACTCTCCGAGATTCCCCGCCGTCTGAGTCCGCTGAAGCCGGCGCTGCGGCTGCGGCGGCTGGTCGGAGGTTCGCCCTCTCGACGTCGACGACGACATTTCCTTCTTTCACCGCCACACTCTGATCAAAACCTCAGACCGCCGTTAAACACACAAGCAAACGAACGCTTCTCTTTACCTTTCAGAAGAAACAAACAAACGCAGATTCAGAGAGTCAGTGTGAAACAAAGAGCACTCCAACGCTAATGGAGCGCCAAATCGCACCTTTCTGGTCACAGAATCTCGAATCTTACTCCTCGACCGCAACCATGCGCTGTTCTAGATGAGAAACACCAGCGTAAAGCTCACTATTCCGAGAAAAGAAACCCTAGCGGAGAGGAAATCACACCGACCTTGTCACTGACAAACTATGTACTCAAACCAATCACCGTATGATGTATATTCCAGCTCGGGCGTCTGAATCAAGAACCGTTTTGGCTGGAATAACCATGCAGAGTTCGGATCCGAATAAGAATCAGGCACGGAACCAAAACCCTAAGAGAGAGAAAATCGTACGAGCCAGAGACAAATTGTTCTCTCTATCCCACGGTAGCAGAGAAGAAAGAGAAACACTCTGCTGCAACTTTAAGCTACTAACTTTTACTTGCAAAAGAAAGAAGGCAAACAAAAAGATGAAATAAAAAAGAAATGCTAAATTTGCTATAAAATTTTCGCTGACGTGTCAATCTTCCTTTCGCCCAAAGGAACCGTAAAAAGCTTTACTAATCTAGTGGGTCCCAGTCTCGATGTTCGGTCCATCACAAGGCCGGCTTTTTCCCCAAAATAACCATTTCGCCACTGAGCGGGTACTACTACTGATGCATGCACCGATTTCGATACCTAAATGACGGATATGCTCTGAGAAATACGAGCAATGGGACACATTAAACAGGGGTATTTCCGTCAGAGTACTGGTTTCCCGCTAATAACGACTACAAGTGTTGATTCCGTGATAAAGCCAAACATTCGAGGGTGTTCTGGTAACAAAATTGAAATTCAAAAGCAAGATTCGAAAATATACAAAGCTATTAAATCGGATGAAGTAAATTCTCTTTTTAATCACAGTCTTCAGGGGTAGAAAAAGTAAATGCGTAATCGCCGTTAGTATTACTAACTGACCGTTGCTGTGCAGTTTGGTTCAAAATATAAAAATAATATATTTTTAATTACTGGGCTAGAACTCCTGGGATCAATGTCGGTTAGTTTTGTCTTTTTGCTATTTTTGTTTTGGTGCGTGCGTGTAAAACCCACATTCCATTCAACAAATCAAAAGCTAGGCTTGGAACGTGTTAGGACTTCGCTATCCTCTTTCTCGATGTTCTGTTAGAGAAATTTCATAGACCCAAAAACATTAAAAATATCTAGATTATACCTATTTTGTTAAAAATATCTAAAATTGGACTTTAGACTTAAAATCGGACAAAAATACCCTAAACCTCATTGATAGAGTTTCTTAGAGATTTTATTTTCATTTTCAACTCAAATTTTTTCTAAATTCGTTGAAATCATCTAAGATTATCGAAATAATGAATATGTTACTTTATTAACTCTATTTAAATCACTTTTGAAGTCGTTTTTGATGTTAAAATCATTTTTCGATCCGGAAAAAATAAGTTCGTCAAAAATCTGGAAATTTTTGGTTGAAGGCTATCGTACGCTATCGTACGCCATCGTACGCTATCGTACGCCATCGTACGCTATCGTACGCCATCGTACGCCATCGTACGCTATCGTACGCCATCCTATGGACACGCAATTTTTGTTTGGTTGAAGGCCATCGTACGGCATTGTACGGCATCGTACGGTATCGTACGGCATCGTACGCTATCGTACAACTTAAGTTATCGTCAAAAAAATTCCATATTTTTGACGAACTTATTTTTTTCCGATTGAAAAATGATTTTAACACAAAAAACGACTACAAAAGTAATTTAAATAGAGTTAATGAATTAACATATCCATTATTTCTATTATTTTAGATGATTTTAACGGATCTAGAAAAAATTGAGTTGAAAATGAGATTGAAATCTCTAAGAAACTCTATTAATGAGGTTAAGGGTATTTTTGTCCGATTGTGAGTATAAAGTCCAATTTTAGATATTTTTAATAAGATGGGTCTAATCTGGATATTTTTAATGTTTTTGAGTCTACAATATGAAATTTCTCTTCTGTTAGGCCTTGTTTGGTGGAAATTTATATTCCTGAATTTGAAAGGACTGAAAATTTGTGGATTTTAGTTTTTTGAAATGATAATTGGAATATTAAGAAAAAATATCGGTATCCATCGATTTATATATTTGATACAAATATAAAAAAAGAAAATAAATAAATTGATATGATAAAATTATTTTTATATCTTATTTGATTAAATTTTCATGTATTATTTATATAAAAGACACACATATATATATTTAAAAATAAAAAATACATAAATATGAATTAAAATAAAAAATATTTAATTTTGTGTACTTATATATACAAGTTTGTTATTAAAATTATATCAAATAAATCTAAAAGATATTTTAGAAAAAATAATATTTAAAAGAAAAATAATTTTATTTATATGAAAAATATTATATATAAAGAGTTATGAATTTATGTCAATTGAATATTATGTTTTTGCTATCAATAGTAAGGTTATTATTGACAATATTAAAAAATTTGTTCTCTCCCCTCTCAATCCATCCAATATTGAAAAGAATGTTTCTTGGTGAGTTCACGGATTCACATCCCTCCTAAAATTATTGCTTTTCATTTTTCTAGGTATACCAAACGCCAAATACGATAAATCCATCTATCCAAATCCTTTAATATTATTTCACCCTCTCTAAATCCACCCTACCAAACAAAACCTTACATTTCCTTATCAAAGAAGTTATATCTTTTAAAATAAAAATCAAAATTAATAATAAAATTATTTGATCTCTTTATTTTTAGGCTTAAGTGTGTATAAAATATGAAAAGTGAACTCACTATTTAAATTTTATACTTTTAACTTATTTGCGGACAAAAATATTCTCCAATTGTATTTAAATCATATTCTCCTCATTCACTACTCTATTTCAACTAGTGTTCAACAATTTCAATCTCGCTCTTTTAAAATTTCTCATGCTCTATAATTAAATCTTGTGTTGTAAGTTACAAATCATTGAATAATGAGTACGTTTTCTTACTTTATCAAATCGTTATGATTTTTAGGCTTATAGTTCATTGAATGGGAGAGGATGGTGAGTTATGGATCCGGGTTTTTTCACTTATTTTCTATGATTTTTGATGTTTTAATATAAAATTTATACTAATTTTGCGGTGATAGAAATTTAAATTTTCCGATAGTTTACAATACGTTTTCGATGAGTTCATATCAAATTTAGATAGTTTTTTCTTATAAATTTTCGATAACTTTCGATGATATCACAAGTTTCGTATGAAATGAGTATTTTCGGTCGTTTCAGATGAGTTTCCCGTGAAAAAATAAAAATTTTACAACGTGATATTTATTGGCAGAGATGCCCACAAAAAAATTATTTATTTACATATCGATGTAATATAAATCTCTCATGAGTCCTTATTGTAATTTGTTGATTAAATTAATAAAAGTTGAAACGTACGTTCATTCATTCATTTTTCGTTTGTTTTAAGATTTATGATATTCAATAGTCTTATAGTCTTTAATCAAACCTAACAATGTATGAAGAGACAAATGTAGATTTGCGTGAACAAACTCTTCATAGTTTGGTTAAAACGAAATATTTACAATCTAAATCAACGGACTATTGATCCTAATATGATTGTTGGAAGAATCTATGATATATGGTTACGAGGCATAGAGAGTTAGGAACTCTACAGTTCTTCCAGTGTATCTTCTGAATATTCTGAATTGACCAGTGCACCTTTACAGAAAATGTAAGAGCAAATCATTTAACATCTTCTGTCTCAAGGTCACCATGTATGAATTGCATTGTGCTTACCTATATCTTGAAATGAGACATGTCATTTCATAGCTTACATATTCTCATTTGAATAGTCAAATTCTAGGTCCACTATGTGATCTAGACTAGACTAATTCGTGAGATATTAAGTTATGAAGATTTCATTAACCAGCTTTGTGAAGTTGTCATAGATATGAAATTCATATAAAAGATTGCTGAAATACAATGTATATCACCTCATGCTTTATTACTTGGATTGTAAATAAATGAACCGCGTGGTATCCAAAATTAAGTAACGACTTTATTTGGATGAGACAATGTGACTTGTTAGCTCCTCATCAATATATAGTTTTTAACTTATTCACAAGTAACAAAGGAGTTGAGGAAATAACAACTAAAAAGGTAAAATGATAATTTTATAAATTTCATATAGTTGAAAATATTCATGAAGGGTACTCATAGATAACATTCAATATATCCACTCAATTAATTAAATTGAATTTGAATAGAAAATAAATTAATTTGAACCGAGAAATATTTAGTGGAGTCAGTTGACATTAAGCTAATATTCGGAACAAGTTTTCGAACTTTTCACAAAGACAAAAAAGGATTTTATAAACGACAAAAGTCGCTTCTAAATGACCTTTAGAAGTCGCTTCTAATGCTTTCAAGCGACGAAATTAGAAGCGACTAGACGCATCTATAATCGCATAAAAAGCGTTCGATTTTTATATTTATTTTTGACCTTTAGAAGCAGTTTTTTGACCTTCAGAATCGACTATTAGCTTCTAAAAGTAAAAAAAAAGTTTTAAAAAAAATTAAAAAAGAAAATTAAAAAAAATTCAAAAATTCAAAACAAATCAAAACAATTAAAAATAATACATTAGAACTTTCATTACATGTTATATACAAAGAAAAACACGAACAAAAAATGAACGACAAACCTCATATCTAAATTCTAATGAGGTTGCAACCAACTCGAGACTCCGATAAATACGAATATCTAAAACACATTTTAAAACCAAATTAAAACAAAACTAACAAAAGTTAAAAACACATTAACCAAACCAAGAAAAACAAAAAACACATACCGAGAAACAACCACGATGTGGGACGAGGCTAGACTCGAGACTCCGACCAACATATTATTAATTAAGTGATAATTAATTACAAATTCAATTATTAACAACAAATTCTCTAATTACGTAAAATATTCAAAATATGGTAATGTAGTTAGAAACTATACATTTCCTATTTTTATAGTTATTTTATTGACTAAATAATTAAGTTATAAATATATGAAACGATGTGAGAGGCAACAAACTTATATATATCAAAACTATACAACCCTAATATAAAAACATATTAGTAAAACTGAAAATTAATTAACAAACTTATATATATCAAACTAAAAAATCATACCGAGAGTCGTTGTTTTCAGGAGGCGGCCGGAGCAGTGAAATGGCGGCCGGAAATCTACGACCGGAGAAAAAAATATAAATACAAACATAATAATTTAAAAAACATACGTTAAGTGAAATAAGATAAAAAAAAAAGGTAAACACTTACCTCACAGGTCGCCGAAAAAGGGATGATCGACGGATGCGTCAAGGCCCCTGCGCGGGTCGCCGGGAAAGGGCTGCCGGAAAATGGGATTTTCAAGGAGGATATCCAAACAGAGAGAAAAAAGAGAATGCTTATCGGAGAGATGCGAGAGGAGGCAGAGGGCGGAGACCGGCGATTGCAGGGAGAAAAGAGATAGAGGCAGAGGGGCGGAGACCTGCGGTTGCAGGGAGAGAGGTGAAAGGGGGCGGAGGGGCGGGAGAGAAGAGAGAGGGGGGCAGCTGGGTGGGAGAGTGTATTGGCAAAGGAAAAATGGCAGAGGGAGAGTGGCAGAGGGGGGAAACCGGTCGGAGGAGGGTTGAACGGCTGGATGAAGTTTTGGAAAGTGTTCGGGGGCTGAAAATCGCGAAATGGGGAAGAGAATGGGAGAAGGTCGAGTTTTAAAGATCTAGGAGCATTAGAAGCGACTAGTCGCTTCTAATGTTCCCACTAACGAAAACGATGTCGTTTTGGTTTGAAAGGAGTGAAAGTTTGGCCGAATAATTTTGGAGCTAAATATTTGGCATTAGAAGCGACATTGTCGCTTCTAATACTCAAATTTCAGTACTTAGCAAAATTTTGGTGGAGAAATTTTGGAGCCAAATAATTTAGGTATTAGAAGTGACTTTATAAGCGACATTGTCGCTTCTAGTACTCAAATCTCTATACTCAATGAAATTTTGGCGGAGAAACTATTGAGTCAAATAATTTTGGCATTGAAAGCGACATTAGAAACGACAATATCGCTTCTAATACCAAAAAATTGACGGAAAAAAGCGAGCCAAAATTTGTGGTAATTTGAAGCGACTAGTCGCTTCTAAAAAATTGACTCGGACAATTAGAAGCGACTAGTCGCTTCTAATTGTCAAATATTTCATTTTTCGGGAAAAATCGGGGTGTTTACGTTAGTCGCTTCTAAAGGTAAAAAGTCATTTTTAATTAGAAGTGACTTGTCGCTTCTAATGCCCCCCGTCACTTTTAAAAGTAATTTTTGTTGTAGTGTTTGAGTCCGAGTATTGTAGCTCAAGCTTTGTTCATTTGGATTTATAAGGTCACTATTACAGGTCATTAGAGTAGGATTGTTAAACTATAAACTAATTCAAAATTGAAATCAAAACAAACAAATAAAACAATTTAATAAACTTATATTCTCAAACACCTTGATCCGGTGTACTTTTAATTATTTTTCAAATTATGTACAACTTGTTATGGCTTAGTAAAATGGGATAACTCTTTGCTCGGAACTTGAAAATTAGTGGTTCTTGAACCAAATTAAAGGTACGAGAGTCAGCTATCTAATGCAATAGATTTCGACTCAATCGGATACCTGATGTGTCAGTTATGACCTTTTAAATCCAAGGTAAACAACAATCCGCGTGTCTAGGATTTTAAATCCGAATTTGCGACTCCTAGCTTCTTCTCCACTTCTTGATGAAATCGTGTCTTATTGACGTTCACGCACTCAACCAACACAAAGATGTTTTGAAGGAAGATGAAATGAAGACGAATAAATTAATTTCAGGAGATTTTTGAATCTCAAAATACTTTCAAGTGCAAAAATGAGATTTATGAATCTCATATAGATTTTTTAGGAAAAATAATAATAGAAAAAGTTCCAAGTATGTTCCTCGTGCCTTAGTGCATTAACATTGTTCTCCCATCACAAATATCGATTTTATGGCTCTTTATATAGTGTTCCACTCTATCTGTTTTTACTCATGGAAACATGTTTTCAAACGTACAAGAGAATATGTGTCAATTCCAAAAATGGAGAGTTGTACTTATTGTTTGCAATCAACGATCCTCAACACTAATGCTAAGTGAAATTGTTGCAAGACTAAGATCACCCTCGTGACTCTCTCTTTAATGAGAGTACTCAACGGCGCTTTGCCGTTAGCATTGCTTGTAGAGCTACGTTTAAAAGTGAAATGATGAGACAAGACCTCCCCTCGGTGGATTATTTTCAAAGTAGATCTTCTTGAATCAAGTGGTTGGTTACACACTTAACTCTTTAGTGGAATCAAATGACATTAAACTAATACTCGGAAAAGGTTTGTGAACTTTTGAGTCCGAGTATAGTAGTTCAAGCTTTGTTCATTTAGATCCATAAGGTCACTATTACAGGTTATTAGAGTAGGATTGTTAAACTATAAGCTAAGTCAAAATAAGTTCAAGCGTTGAATTATACGTTTTCTCGAAAAATGTCTAAAATGTATTTTTGTCCACATGAACATATAATGATGTGGATGTCAAAATGAGATTTTGAATATTTTCATATGATGGAAATATAAATTATTTTCTAAAGGCGAAACTTCGTTTGAGGCGTTATGAAATTAATTTCATTATTTGTGCAATATTAATTTTACAACGAGTATTTTAAGAATTGTCTAAAAAAAGGATTCATCTAGAAGCTCATTCCCTAATGTAGAGTTCGGCCAACATCATCCAAAGAGGAGAGAAATTCTTTGCCTTTAATTACAAAAATAATTACCCAAAAGGAAAAGAGAAAATGAATTTCCTCGAGAAGCAAACAAATGTGTTAAGTGAGGAAACAAATTTCCCTAAATAATGATAAGAGTGGCCTGCCATGTTGATAGAGAAAGAGAATCAGAAATCAAATATTGTGTCATGAATGCACAATAGGAAATGTTAATTACCCTTTTTTGTATTTCAATCTCCTATAAATAGAGCTTCACATAGAAATGTGAAAATAAACTTTTGGTTTTGCTCTCTCTTTCTAGCCAACCATTCTCTCCTCTCTCTCTCTCTCTAAATATCTCTTTTATTTTGGCACCTAAGTCCTCATTAGACTTAGAATTGAATTAAATCTTTAGCTCATAAACTTGTTTTTTTAGTTATTTTGTTTAATTGTGCCCAAACACAAATCTTTCAAATCCTCTATAGACTCTTGTAACAGAAACCTTAGGTTTCTCGAGTTCACGTTTAGGTGTGAAGGTTATGAGTAAGAGGCGATCTAACTTTCTCAATGCTCATAAAAGATCAAGCTACAAGACAAAGGTTAGTAGCAAGGAATTAAATAATGTTTTTAAAATAACAACATGTTCGTGCACTTTGCCTAGATTAGTAAAATTATTTTACTAGTAAAGAAATTTTTATATTCCGCCGTTTGTGTGAATGATAATTTTTTCTTAATCTTATACCTATTCCAACATATCAGTCAATACAAGAGCAGTGAACCTCGTACTCACGTGTCTCAACATACTCGAACAGTCATACGTAATGTGACTCGGGAATCTTTTGTCGCAAAAACGTACTTCAATTTCATTTACAAAACATAAAAACAACATTATTTGAAAGTCAATAAAAGCTCATTAAAACTTGTCAAAAACTAATTTAAACATGTAAAAAAAACTCATCAACATTCATTAAAACCTGTCAATAACTCCTCAAAATTCATCAAAACTAGTCAAAATTTGTCAAAAAAACTTACCGGAAATTGATACGCCAACACCGGAAATAAACCATCATAAATGTATATGAAACTATCGGAAATCACCTAAACTTATCGGAAATGTATATGAAACTATCGGAAATCACCTAAACCTATCGGAAATGTATATGAAACCATCGAAATCACCTAAACCAATCGGAAATTAAATATCATCGCAAACTTATCTGAAACTATCGTAAATCAACTAATCTCATCGAAAAAATTTATAATACCGAAAATTAATCGAAAAGCATCGAAAATAATCAAAAGTCATCGAAAATTATTTGCTTCAAATTGTTTCATCGTAAATGCTTCGGGAAACATCTGAATTTTCTGGATTTATCACCCGACGAGTTCAATCCCCAAAAGTTATAAAACCCATATATACATATTAATGTCAATCATTTATACTCTAAACGATGTTTAAAGTAAAAAATAATTAAAAAAACGTGTTAAAATCTAACTTTTCTCTTGTTTACTCATTGTAGAACCGGAAAATGGCCGATCAATAAATTATGGAAATGGTCACGGAGAAGAAAGATTACCGACGAAGAAAGGATCGGAAAACAATTTATCACTATGGGAATTTATTGGAGACAGTCAGAAGATGAGCACGGCCGTCAAAATCATCCGAAGTCATCGGAAATAGTCGAAAGTTTTTTGGGAAAAAAAGAAGAAGAATATGTCCGTGGAAGAAAAAGGAAGAGAAGGAAAAAGAAATGTTTTTTTTTTATGCTGAAAGTATATTTGTTAAAAAAATGAGACAAAAGTGTTTTGAATTGAAAACGAAATGGACTGACTACCTTGGAGAAAGAGATTTCCCGTACGTGATGTTACGTCTTTTCCAGCGAATCACGCATGCTTGGCACTAAATATTTTTATATTTATTAAATAGGCATATGGTATGACAAATAAAAAAAGGTGTTGCATCGCATGTTAGGATACTATATCATATATGGTACTATCTATAACAACATTTTTTTTCCTGATTATGACTGTTGTGTTGTCTTACATGTTTTAGAGATACTTCTTATGGATGATTTTTTTTCTTTTAAATAAGTTGGTGATATTAAGCATTTTTTAAGATTCTCAACCTCATGAGAGTTTCCTAATGGGCTTCTTCTATAGCCCAGCGGATGATATTTCCTTTTGGTAGAATTTGATCCAAACAATTGTGTTTTGGGCCCATAAGACCTGATATACACCTTACACTCATAATAGTAATTTGGGCCTATATGAAGTAATTTGAACTTAGTTGTGATGTGAAAAAAATAATGGGTTTTTAACATACAATCGATTTTTTTTCTAGTGTTTAAAGTTTTTATTGCGAAAATATTTGCATTATATGGTATGTAAATTTTCTTTCGATTTTTTAAAAAATATAGTATTTTGGGATGTATTTTTTACTTTGATAATTCATTTATACATAATATTATTTCAAATGACTACTGCATATTAAAAAATTATTATTAGCACATTCGTATTGAATTTTTTTAATTAAAATTATTATTTATGTATTTTTTTAATAGAAGAAAGTGGACTAGCGATCTCCTTCATACACAAATAATATATTAACTCGTAAATAAAGTTAGTGCGAGAGACGTATAATGGTTTCAATCATAAACGACTGCTTTTGCAGATGAGTTATCTTGATCTCTCGTTTCCATATTAAAGCATTTACTTACCGATTTGATATTTACTACATTAATTAGCTTATTCAATATCTGAGATCTTTTGGATGCCTTTAAGACCACTTCGTCGTCGACCCTTTTCAATAACATCTCTATCTAATTCCTTTTTATTGATCGATGAACTTCTGTACACATTTGCTATTCGTACAATGAATTCGCTACATGTGATACACCACGAACTTCTCATACAATTGTCACAAAGTTATATGGCTCGAAGAACTTTACTTAATCTATAGCACACAAAGATGATCACAATCTTCATCAACGTGTTTTTGACTTCTTTGAGGATCACGTATCATCGATGTGAATACAAACATATGAACAACTTCAAATCTCTTTCACAAAAATAAATAAAAAACGCACTTCGATCTCAAATTTAATATTTTTTATGTTTATGTTCTTTCTAAAAATATTTCTATGGATTTTGATTTTGTATGTGGTTTTCATTCGACTAAGATATTACTATCCAAAGACTTATTGTCGGAAGAAAAATTTAAGATTTAAGAAATGAATAAGATTCTTTATGATTCAGCAGTTGAGAGTCTTATGTATGCTAAGATTTATACGCGTCTGGATATTGCGTATATTGTTGAAGTTTAGGCAGATAATTGAAGCAATTCAAGTATGAATTTTTGGAAAGCAGCCAAAAGGGTCATGAGGTACTTGAAAAAAACATAAGATTATATGCTCACATATCGGAGGTCAAACCATTTGGAGATCATTGGCTATTCTGACTTTGTTTTTGTGAGAATCCATCAGGCTACATCAATATGTTGATGGTGGAGTTATATCATGTTATGAGACATATAACTATTATATATGGCTGATAAATTTTGTCACAGGAATTGAAATGCCACTTAAGTTATATTGTGACAATAAATTAGCCTTAAAATATTCCAACAACACGAGTTTGACAAAGTCAAGTTCTTAGTTGTTAAAGGAAAAAGTGCAAAGTGAACAAATTTATATAGAACATTTGGGAACAAAACTCCATAATAGCATACTCTTTTGCAAAGAGTGTACTATCAAAGGTCTTTCGTCAACACACTTCATATACATGTGTTGTAGTGGGAGTTTGTTTGTTTATTTATGTTTTGTGTGGTTTGTAATCAACCACATTTATTATGGCTGATCAGACTTATGAAATTTATTTTAGTGCACTTTGCATATTCAGATAAATTTGATCTCTTTAAAGTTGGATCGGATAAAATTGATATGAATAGATCACTTTACATATAATTTTATCTACCGCATATTCACGATTATTTGATCTATGTCATTTGACTATATTGATGTATGTGACCATTGGCGGGTTTAGTTGTGATTGAAACAACGAAAATCACTTTGATCCTATGTTGATATAGTTGATGGACGAGATTGTATTACGTCGCATCATAGTAATGACTATTTTTTGACATGTCTAAAGTTTGACACGTTTATTTTGTACATGCCAAGTCCAATGGGAGATTGTTAGAATTTCTGGGACTATAAATGTTATAAAATAAATATGTTGGGTCATTATTTATTAAGTCAAATTTATGTGGTCTAATTCGGAATAAAGTTTGTGACTTAAGGACGTATTTGTCATGAAATTATTATGTGGCTACGATAAGTGCGAATCTAATTTGATGAGGGACAAAATTAGAAATCAGCAAAAGTAATTAGTAACTGCCAAAAAACAGTTATTATAGTGTAGGTCCCTGATTGTAGAAGTAACGATTGTTTTTTATCCCCATCAACAAGAACATTAAGGCACTAAGGCAATCTACAATTGGAAGACCACTCACGGTGTTTTCATACATGGATTCAGGTACGCTTCCGTTATTCAAATTCGATTCCTATAAATTGAATTAGGATTAAAGTAGGGATTAAAAATTTCTTGCAACTATTTGTAGAAATGTGACTTAATCACTTATGCCATAATGAACTTGAATTTTCATTGATTAATTTTCTTTAATACCGTATGATTCCACATTTAAGATATCATTTTAAGAAGCAATAATTACAAGCGTTTAAAAATTGTCATAAATAACAAATGAGCCGGTCCCAACAACTTTAGAATTAATAGATAAACTGAACACAATATCTTGAATGAACAAAATATAAGCCAAATTCATTCTAAACAATGGTACAACAAAAGTATATATTAAATTCAAATAAAAACCAGTACTTAGTAACAATCTGAAATGCCCAATTGCTTCCACATCTACCTACTTGCCATTACTAACATAGATGCATCTCTCGGCATCTCTTGGTTTTTGGTAGCTCAGGCAACCTATCTTCTTGCGCCATAAGTGATACTTAAGACATTTATCCTTCTCGTGTCCAGGCTTATTGCAAAGGAAACAATTCTCCGAAAGTATCTCTCGGGTAAGTTCCTTTAGTGCTAGACCTTTACCACTTTCAAAGGTACTTGCCAAATGAGCACTTTCAGTATTATATTGCTTCAATCTTTTCTCCTCTTGAACACAAAAAAAAATGAGCTCGTTAAGAGACCACTTCTCTTTCTGGCAGTTATAACTGACCTGAAAGTGACTGAATTTATGAGGGAGAGAAATAAGGACCAAATGGACAAGCAAGTCATCCGAAAACTTGAGTTTAAATTCTTTAAGTTTTGAAGCAATATGAGACATTTTCATAATGTACTCCCTTATGTTTTCATTGCCCTTGAACTTCATTGAAATAAGTCTCTTTAAAAGAGTACTAGTTTCGGCCTTATCGCTCTTTTTAAAGCGTTTTTCAATTTCGGCAAGAAAATCTTTGGCATCGGTAATCTCTTCAGATACCACACCCTTAGAAGCTTTAGGTATGCCACGCTTGAAGATCATAAGACGTATTCGATTAGAACGGTCCCACTTCTCATAGATCGCTTATCATCAGCGGAACTAGCATCCGTAAGAGAAGTCGACTTATCCATTCTCAACGATAGGTCAAGATACATGCAGCCAATAACAATCATCATGTTCTCCTTCCATTCCTTAAAGTTGTTACCATTAAGGACTGGAACCGAATTGAGATAAGCAGATAACATAGTAATAGTTGAAAAGAACAATATAATCACACTAAGCATATATACACATAAAGTAACCTTAATATAATTAATAAAATTCAAATAATGGTAATTTTCATTCCAAGATACCTAATGCAACATCAATATCAAGTCTTTGGACAATAATATCGATTGCTAATGATACTCTCGTTGTAATGATCACACACTAACAATAATACTTGTCAAATAATTTATCTATCTTTGAATCTATTAATTATTCACAAGTAAACTTTACAATTGTTACATGTTTATCATCACAAATCTGTATATTTAATTTGGTAAATCACTAATCTTCCTTTGGGCTGATTAGTAACCGCATAAATTAACATACACCGCATTCAAAATTCTTCATAAATAATTTAAACAATAGAGGTCACTTTGGTGACAATTTTGTTTAAATTATTTATTAGGAATAATGAACAAATATATATACTATTTATATTTACCATTTATTTAAATTAAATAAACTTTAATTATGTATATATAAATTGTGTGAATATCATGATTAAAAATCACGAATATATACAAATTCTCATTTATTGTTTAACTAAATTAATTGCCAATATTAATCATATAAAGAATTAATATAAAATTCTTTAAGCATGGCAGATCTGAATAACTAGTCACTAGTCATATCGAAACCCGCATAACTTAATTATCAGTAATATTCCATATATATATGTAACATATAACTTAAATGTCATGTATGACAATAGACAAAAATAATTTCACAGATAATTCTTCCGCATTAGCCTATTGCGATATTCAATGTTCATACTTTTTAGTAAGGTAAACGAGTATTCAAGTTTTGTAAATTATTTATATATGTTCGCACTGAATTTCATCTTGAATATGTATAAATTGGGTATGTGATATCCTGAATATTATACGGCATCACAGTATTCTTTATCCCACAAAAAAAACATCATTGCGATCATATTCAACGACGGTATATGTAAAAACGTTTGCTGTAAACGTGTGTGTAAGAAAATTGATACACAATGAATCGCATATCCCTTTATCGCATATATCCCTCTATCGCATGTCTGAGTAAAAAACAATATCGCATGTTGCAGAAGAAAAACAAAATATATAGATTAATAGTGACACGATCAGTGTCGTCGTCGTATAGCAACACATAAATATGTTCGACTGAATTTATATATTCCCAAAAATCAAATTAGGTTGCTATACCATTTGGAATTTTTAATCTCTATTTTAATCCTAATTTAATTTATAGGAATCAAATCTGAATAACGGAAGCGTACTTGAATAACGGAAGCGTACTTGAATCTATGTATGAAAACACTGTGAGTGGTCTTTCAATTGTAAATTGTCTAAGTGACTTAGTGTTTTTGTTGACGTGATACAAAAATAAGCGTTACTTTTACAATCAGGACCTAACCTATAATAACTGTCGTTTAACGGTTACTATTTCTAATTTGGCCCATCATCAAATTAGATTCGCACTTATGGTACGCACATAATAATTTAATGACAAATACGTACTTAATTCATAAACTTTATTCCGAAGTAGACCACATAAATTTAACTTAATAAATAATGATCCAACATATTTATTTTATAACATTTATATTCCCAAAAATTCTAACAATATAACTTTTTACGTATAATGGATTTTCATAATGGCCAACGTTTAACATATTTTTGATAAATGGTCTTGTTAAAATGTAACGAAAATCTTAGGACGAATTCGCTAATTTTTTTTTAAAAGTTTCCGAAATAAAAAAAGCAAAACTGTAAAGTCATCATGTTAATTATTATGCCACGTAACCAATAGGATCATTAACCAAAATTTAATCAAATTTTACCATTTTGCAATAGCCAATTTGTTGATACTCAGTTATAAGTTTAAATATAAGAAAATACAAAGTACTATTACTAAATTCCCAATATACATAGACTTGATAATAGAAACATCCATCAACCTAAAAAAAAAAATAATAGAAACATCAACATCAGTCATATATTAATTATATCTCCCTTATCTCATTTTCTACGACAATCATCCGGAGCAATTAATACTTATAATTTAACCCGAGTCGCATATTCTTGTTCTTCTTCCTAATCTTCGCCAATTGCCTGATCCTACGTTGCTCGACGCTTTCATGCTTGTAATGAGTCCCCATGTGAGCCGCGAACATCTGAGAGGTCACAAACACACCGTTACATTTTGGACAAGTGTAAGGCCCATATCTCTTGCAAGGCAAGCTATGCGTTATCCCATCATACTCATCGCCAGCCGTCGAGTCCATGGACCGATTATTACTAAGTGGATGTTGGTTGACTTTGCTTTGACCCAAGAAGTGATCCGTCATTGACATCGTCATAGAAGTTGCATTGAGAATTTGATGAGTTTGGTGTACGACCTCGGTGACGCAAACTCGGTCACGGTCCTCACGGACCAAGGTGAGTGACGTTGGCGAATAAGTAAAGCAGGTTGATTTTGTGGTTGTCGTTTTAGTGGTGAGGTAAGAATGATTATTGGGTTGACTTTGACCAGGTCCTGACACGATATCAAAGTGGAACACATGATTAATATTGTTGGGAGTGGAAGATAAATCGTTAGGCATATTGTTGTTGCGATTGAGCAAGACGTATTTTATTGTTTTTGGGTGTGTCATGTGTGTGTTATTTATAAACTTTGTCTTGTGGGAAAAAAGATATTAAAATGGGATAGTTACGCGTATTGTCTTAACTGCTTGGGATTTTTGCCATACTTATAGTCCTCTTGATATATATGAGAACATTTGTTATTAGATCACTCCAAATCCTGGACGGGACCGAAGTGTAAAATTAATGGCCTTCTTCTAGAACAGCGTTTCTCAATCATGGTATAGTATTTGCAGCCACACATGATTTATCAATACAAATCTGGTTATTTTTTCTATCAGTAGTTATCAATCAGTTTCATGGTTATCGCAGGATATCCTGCACAGGTTTCTTTCCAAAAACATAAATAATCATGCAGAAAAAAATGATATGAAGTCAGATTATCAAACCATCTTTCTAAAACTACTCAATCTATAGTATAAGTTGCACCTAACATATAAGAAAAGAAAACGGCAAAGAGAGATATAAACAAAAGATAGCAACACAACATAATTATTAAATTATGCATGAAGGTTCAAAAAAAAAAACCCATAGAAACGACATACCAACCCTAAAAACAAAAAAAACCAAAAAAAAAAAAAACCATTCCAGTTCATTCATTCATAAGAGCAGAGTAAAAGAGTAGCTCTGGCTCAGAGGTCATTCTTGTACCAAAAGACAGCTTTGTCCTTGTCCTGATCCTGATCGGGCTCCACGTAAAGACACTCCCCAGCCTCCCTCCACATAGCTTTCAGAATCGGCGTGGAGTCCAACCGGTAATAATCTCCCAACACCGGCTTCACCGCCTTCGTCGCCTCCACCGCATGGTAATGCGGCATCGTCGAGATCAAATGATGCACCACGTGCGTATCCGTGATATGATGGAAAACCCGGTTCAAAAACCCGTAATCCCGATCCACCGTGGCCAAAGCCCCCCTAAGCCAGTCCCACTCCTCCGCCCCGTAATGCGGCAGAGCAGGATGCGTGTGCTGCAAGTAAGTAATCAAAACCAAGAAACCATTGACCACCATCAACGGGCCAAAGTACACACACACCACATGGGCCACCCCGTAGGCCCAAGCAAAGTATCCGAGCCCGATACCGGTCAACAGAACTCCGACATCGGAGATCAGAATCTGCGCCCGTTCTCTCGGACTGTAGATCGGCGCGTAGGGGTCGTAATGGCAAGCGAAACGCGGATAAGGACGTCCCGAAACGTTGAAGGCGAGGTAAAGCGGCCAGCCGAGAGTCAAAGTCACGACCAACGAGACTACACGACCGAGAGGGTTGTTGAGGTGCTTCGAGAACCAGGCGAGGCTCGACTTCGGCTTGGGGACGAAGACCTCGTCTCGGTCGAGGGAGCCGGTGTTGGAGTGGTGGCGGCGGTGGCTGTACTTCCACGAGAAGTACGGGACGAGGAGAGAAGAGTGGAGGATGAGTCCCACGGTGTCGTCGAGCCACTGGTGGTCGCTGAAGGCGTGGTGGCCGCACTCGTGGGCGATGACCCACACGCCCGTGGAGACGCAGCCCTGCGCCGCCCAGTAGAGGGCCCACAGGGCCCATCGGAGCGGGCCCGGGGGGAGGAGCGGGACGGCCCACGTGGCGGCGTAGTAGAGGGCCGCGACTATGGTCAGGTCGTACGCCACGTAGGAGAGAGAGCGGAGACTGGAGCGCTTGAAGCAGTGAGGGGGGATCGCTTTCTTGATCTCGGAGAGTGTGAACGGCGGCTTCGCGTGCGGGACCCGTTTGCCGGAGTCGGGTTCGGTGTCTCCATTTTGATGATCCTCCGCCGCAGCCGGGTTTTTCCTCATCCTTCCTCCGCCTCCCATCTTTTTTCTTTTCTTTTGCCTGTGATGATCACTAACAGGGTAAGTTTTTTTTTTTCTTTACACTTTTTTCACCTGAAATTGTTTATTTTCTCATTTTTTTACTTCTGACCACCAGGTCCTGTCCGACTAATTAAAAGATTAAATTAGGTAGAAAAATAACTAAATTTAATATTTTTTAGGTTAAATTGCTGAAATATTATCAAGTAGACAATAAATGTTTAAAGAAAACATATAAAAGTTGATTTTTTTACTTCCTCCGCCTCCCATTTTCTTTTCTTTCCCTGTGATGATCGCAACAGGGTAAGTTATTTTTACATTTGTTACCTTGGAATTTACAAATTAACCTCCCTAAAATACATTGACCACCACAAACAGGTCCTACCACTAAATAAAAGCTCTAAAATAAAGTTAAAAAATGCTTAAATTTAATATTTTTTAGACAAAAATACTGAAATATTATCGAGTAGCTAAATAAATTTTTAAGAAAAACATATGAAAGTTAATATGCCAGCTAATACCACAAACATATATCCGGCTTTATAAGTTCCGGGTATTGTACATGTATAACGTTTTCTGTTTTTATTCAATTCAAAACAAAATGAAGACGTTTTTGTTTGTTTATATTACTGTTACATAGAAAATGTATGAACAAAAAAGAGAAAGTCACCTGACAAGTGTGCTTAAATAGATGACAAAAAGCTATAAACCACATGAAGACGGACCGGAATAAAATAAGAACAAAAAAAGGACAAAATACAAGTCTATATACCACACAAAGCGACTCGGCAAGGATGTGGAGGAGTTAATAATAATAATAAAAAAAGTGAAAACAATTATCACAAGCAAAAGCAATCTCAACCAGAGATTGAACTCTGCAACTTTTCTTTTACGAATATAAGGCCTGTAATTATTGAGGCCCGGTTTCTGACTACACTGCTACGATTATTTAATTAAGAGTGTAGAAATAAATTAAAATCATGAACTACTTGGACGATTGGACCATAGTTCTTTCTTCTTATACACTCACGTTACTGTGTGTATTTTTTTGTAACGTCCTTTCGTTGTCAGCAATCGCAGCCGTTGAAATTACTTGATCAAGATTATATAATATTTAAATTGTACACAGACAACCATAATTTCATACTATAGCAGTTCATGGCTGCATTCTGAAGGAATGTATAAATGACTCACTCAAACTCCTTGTAAATTTATACATATTTTGACGAAAGCAGATCTGAAACTGAAGTAAATCCAAAAGCTCGAAAATCAAAGTTTTACATTCATATGAATATTAAATATTGTTGTCACAACCGAGGTTTGATTTCGACTGATTTTCCTACTTGATTAATTAATAACATAGTGTTAACAAAAACGACAGGCGCTTTAATAAGGAACTAACACTGTACGACAACGTCTCTGCTAATGCATGAACGCAATCGAATTGTAACATAATTTTTAAATCTATTTTAATTGCCTCAAGTTCAATTTATATTTTTTTATACAAAAAAAAGTGACTCCCTGGTTTACGCACTCAGACGGAAATTATTAATTACTTCTTCTTTTAGATTATCACTGTTTGCTTTAGAAAAAGGCTATAATTAGCATAAATTAAAAGCCATCATGAGCAATGTCGTTCTAAATTCAAAGAATCCATGTGCGACTAGTATTTCGAGATCAGTGTTATCTCTCTCCAAACTTCTGGTTTATCCGATTCAAGAAAAAAAAAACAAATAAATGGCATGCAAATGCAAAACTATATATCGCACCTCGAAAATATGTAGAACAAGTAAAAGAAGAAGAAAAAAATATTTCGTAGCTTACAAGAATTTTAAACGCTCAAAACTCAAAATAAATTTTTCGTGTTTTGTGAAAAACATTCTTGTTATTCTCAGATCTAGTGAATAGCGATATTTTTTCCTTTCGGAACACACCATCAACAAGTAAAAGAGCTGCATTAAGATACCATAATAGATGAAGAAGAAAAAAAACATCAGAGACTTAACCAACGACAAGAGATTGAGATACATTACATGTTTATGGATCAGGTTTTTGAAACGAGAGAGAAAGAATATGTAATTAGAATCGTAGTTACCTGATACCAGAGATGAATCAAAGAACCTGTGAGAAAAATCACTTTCGGAAGGGAAAAGTGATTTTCTTCTCTCTCTCTCTCTGATGCGCTGAATCACTTTCTGAGGCTTAGTTTTCTCTCACTCCGCATTGTGCTGCTGTGGTTTCGAGACTCGTATTTAAAGACCCAAATATCCTATTTTTTATTTATTCAAAAAAATAAAATATCCTATTTTTTCTATTAAATAATACTCTTCGGAATGGTGGGCCCGCAAGAGATTCTCACACGTAGACTTTTTAAATACGATATAATGCTTGTATTTGTTTCTCAACGTGCACACGTGTGACACTTTCGTTTCTCTCGACCCATGTGCTTGGCATTGCATACTTTTTTTTAACACTTGCCATCATATACTTGAAAATCAAATTTATATCCATTACTAAATCAGTTTATACGAATTAATCATCAATAGTAGATATTTATGAAATAAAATTGATATTATATCATAGTTTAATGTAAATATATCTGATAAATATCTGTAAACTAAATTTGATATATATAATAAAGTCTTCCAAAATATACTATTAAAAAGAAACATAAATATATTAGTAAAAAATGGTAACAACTAAATTTTAAATTAGTTTTATGATCGACCGCTTCATTGTCCATATACATAGTTCTTCAAAAGTCCTGTAATACATAAATGTCTTTGCTAATATGGTGGTGGTTTATAAGTCGAGTTTCATACTCAAGCATAAATAGTTTTCATCTCTGATAAGTAAATAAAAAAATAATTAAACAAGGAAAGTACTAACATTGAAGAAAATTAATTAATCAGCAAAGTCAAACGTAATGTCCAGATAAATTTACGCACTACAAACAAAATAAAATGATATAACAAGTACATTGTTTGAACAAATGACAGAATATATACAACTAAAATATAAAAAATATGCGTTTCTTAAAAACAAATTCAAATTGTGTACCCAAGCTAAAACCTATTTCTCTTGATTCATAATTTAGAAGTCATCAAAACCCGTAATGTGTGATTTTTCTCGTGCTTCACCATTTCGTTTTATTTATTTGTTCTTCATTATTCCATCGCAATTTTCGATGTATCGTCGTCCATGATAAATGTGATTTTTTTTTCATAAAAAAGACTGATATATATATACACATATATTTATTATGAATGTTGTCCATAAAAAATAAAGAAAAAATTAAAATAAAACAGTAGAAAAAATATCGCGTAACACGTGGGACGTGGAAGTTTGAGATTCAGTAATATTGGCTAGTTGGCAAATGACGAAACTACCCAGCTTGCATGGCTTTGTTCGTTAGTGCAACTAAACCACACACTCGTCAATGATTCCGGTTTAAATGAAAAGCTACAAACAAATTGGCTTCAACTGCATTTATTTTAATATTTATTTAATATATCAGTTTTTTTTCCATCGGTAAAACACGTATGAATCTCACGACTTGCCTCGTGAAAGAGAATATTCACTTAAAACATCTCTCATCGCAATTAAAGAGAAACTTCCGTGTCCTTTCATATGGTTTTAAATACGAGTTTGTGTCGTACTGCAAGACCATGTATTTTTATATATATATATATATATATATATATTTAAAGTGAGCCAATACACAAAAATATCACATAAACCTTTTAATTACACAATTAAATGAAACTTATATTATAAGTAATACAAATAAAAATCAAGTAAATACGAGTTTTAGCCTGCTATGTAAGACCTCAACTTATAATTATCGATTCGAATTATCTCCCACGAACTTAGAGTGATGATACTCAAACAAATTGAACTCGAATTATAGTTCACCGCAAAATGCGCTAAATTATTAACTGCAACATTACAAATACAATAAACATGCTTAATGCTAAACTTCTCAAACTCTCTCACTTTCATTGATATTTGGTGCAAGATCATACTCACCTCTGTCGTAGGCGGCAAGTTCTCATTAGCACCTCAAAGCAGTTAAATTGAATATCCATTCTCTTTCCGCTAACGCTAAGCGCTAACACTACGTCACCACAAGCTGGGGTGAGAACCCCTTCTTCAAAAAAAACGTATGCGAGGCTGTCACCATTTCGGTGTGGTAACGAACAATACAACCAACACCGAATTTTTCATGATCCCAAGACAGCGCGCATGAATATTTATCGAAAGAGTCTCGTCCTTTGGAGGTTCCATCTACTGGTCGTTCTCACCAAACGCTCGCATGAACATTCCCAGCGTTAGCAGCTCTACACTTCTCGAGAAAGCTAACTGTTCACTGAATTAGTTGAATCCGGCTTCATGTTGACTTTCCGGATAAGATATTGTTCATATAATTTGATAACTCTCAAATAATAGTGATAAAAACTTCTAACTTCCAAAATAATTCTCGCTCTGAGAATAATATCGAAAACGTCCCTTCTCTATAGAAAAAATGATATAACCGAAAACATCATAATTTTAGATTCTCTTATTCAAACCGCGCTCTACAAAGAAAAGTGGCTACCCCATAATACCTCATAGATCTACATATCTTCCCACAAAGATTATCAAAAGAAATCATCTTTACTTGAAGAATAAAATCATACTATTTATAAAGGAAAACAAACCACAAACTATTTATTTGAAATGTCTCATTTCTTAAGAAAAAAAACTGTCACGTTTTTGGTTGCTTTTGTAGTACAGATTAATATTATTATTACCATTAAAAAGTATATGATGATTGATATTATATGATTAATATTAATATTATTAATAATATAGACATACCATTTTATTAAATTGGTTGATTTCTTAAATATGTTGACGATAAACTATAATTTTGAAATAGAGGGACTATTTTAACTAATTAATAGCTAATAAATCTATGTATAAGGTATTTGTGAAATATTATCATTTCAATACTAGTACAGAAAAGGCCATAATAGCCCAGTAGGTCCAGTTAAGCAAGGCTTGATTTGTAGAGGGGACTGGCTTAGTGATGTATATATATATACATATATATATATATATATATTTGTCTTATTTGTAGACTTGAGTTAGATAACGGATATAGATGTCGAGGTGATTCTTTCCAGTGAACTTATAGAAGTATTTTTGCTTCTTCACATTGCTATCTCATTTTTATCCAATATAAACAAAACAAAAGATTATTTGATCTCAATTTCCCTTGTAAAGTAACTAATTTACCTTTGACTCTCCTCTCAAGTTAAAAGAGAAACTTGATCAATCAAGGTTACTTACATAGATTAATCCAAGAACAAATGATATTTACGTCCCTTCAACTTCGGTAAAGAACTTCCCAGTACACTTTTATATACAAAATCAATAAACCCAAAAAGATGATTATTTTGTGATATTTTTTTTGTGCCTACAAAAAGTGACATTTGTGCTTGTGGAAATTATCAAATCAGAGATATCAAAGGAGATCCGAAATTTTGCAACCAATATATGAAGTCGAATTTGTTGATTCGCGGATACGAAAATATCAAATGGGCTACATAAAATTGGCATGCCCGATAACCCACACGTGTTATTTAAAACGTCTTCTTAGTTATATAGCAAATATATTAAATAAGATTTTTAAAGAATTAAAAATCTTAATATACTGCGATGTGTAATTCGATGAAAATCATGTGTTTTGTAAAAGTGCTTTTCACCGCTTCACGTAAGTGTCATTTTTACGAGATTTGATGGAAACACATTTCCGTTAATTTTGTGTGTTTTTTTGTTAATATGCATAAAAATAATTTTATATTCAACAATTATGTATCGTTTACTTTTAAAGTTAGTGAAAGTATCATGAGGTTCCATCTTAATACCAATTGGTAATGAGAGGAGTAGCTCACGAACTTTATAAGCTCATGTTAGTTCCCATTCACTTTCAATGTGGATTCCTAACACGCCCCCTCAAGATAGCGGCTATTTGCGTTTGCTCATCTTGTGTCGAATCCCAACGATTAGATCGGATACCCGTTTGAATTTAATGGGCTATGATACTAAGTGAATGTATCTTGAAGTTCAATCTTAAAACCAATTGATTTTATAAGGAGTAGCTCGTGACTTTTATAAACTCTTGTTAATTCCCATTCATTGTGGGATTCCTAACAAAGTTTAACAACTAAAACTATATTAAAAAGAAAATAACACATACGCATACATTTTTTAAACAGTTTTTAGCCAAATAAACTGACCGTTTGGAAAGGTAACGGGATATTAGTATAGACACAACGCTTTAAGATAAGTTTGGACTCACGCGATCATATCTAAGTTATACATAACAGCTATAACTTGTTATAAAACTTCTCTGTTAATTTTTTAATTATTAATTTGTCTAATGCCATCTCGGTTATTGATTGACGAGTTACAGAGCAAAACGTGTGCATGCATGAATCAACGACTATGTGATTATTTGCTATAAGTAATAATATTAACATTTTCATTGGAAAGTTGTTTTTGCACTTCCCTCTTAGTATAAGCTTTTAATCTCATGATTAATTTGTCATTTGAGCTTCCGAATCAGTGGCATCTTTATGCAGTGGAGGCTAACATATAGTTCTTTCATTTGCAAGTATATAGATAGAGTAATAATTTAATTTATAAAATCTTACTCAGTGATTATGATTTCTAAATATAATTTACATAGAACAAATAGGAGGAAATTTAACAATATTTAGAAATATGATGGTATTAACGTATAGGATAGTTGGATACCGTCGCAACATATTAAAAATTTAAAATTATATTTTTATCAGAAAGTCATTCAAATTTAAAGATTCTTATAAGCTTTGCGTGTTTTTGTCATTAGAATGGTCTTTTGTTTCTTAATAAAAATGGTTCCCTCACCAAATACAAACAATATGTGTTTGGTCTCTATTCACATCTTAAGAATGTACTCTCCCTGCAGTGAGGCTGGAGAAGAGATAAGGTTGGAGTAATGTCCAAATTTAAATCCCTTGAATTTTTCAAAAATGTGACTGATTAATGTAAAAAATTATAAGGAAAGGCAGACCAATAATTAACTTAATTAACAGCGCAGCGATTATCCTTTTCCGTTTGTTTCCTTTAAAATTTTAATCAAGCATTACCATATACTCGACGAATGAAAGTATAAATACAGCGCATGATTCAAAGACGCAAAAAAAACGACGACTCTTAACGCAAAGTTTTAGTAATTTTAATATCCATAACAAAAAGAAAAAAGTTAATTTATTATGAATAAGAGGAATAAAGAGGGAGAGAGAGAAAACTAATTTAAGGACACAAGTTTTGTTTCCTAATAATCCTTGTTAATTAGTGACCCCCCTACAATGGGTCTACAAAAATGTGATGATCCTGATCGTCCAATTTGTAATCAGATATGGATGATCAAAATGAATACTAAGTTGTGAGAATACAAACACACTTGAGTGAGAGTGAGTGCAATGCTCTTCCAAAACCACTATAAATATACGAGTGTGGTTCTCATACATCGTACTCATATCCCATCTCTACTCATATATATATTCTCTCGTCATTTCATAGTTTCTCAAGAGCTCTCTCTTACTCACTGTAAGCTTCTTTCTACCATCTCTCTTTCGCTCGTATTAATATATACTTGAACACACACACATATTCATATTCATATTCATATATATATAGATATTTATATAAGCATCGATCTTGAATTGACTGCACTAATATTCAGATCTATGTTTATGCTTCTTCTTCTTATTCTCGTTCATCATAATCTATGTTTATGGTGAGTTGTTCCTTATCTAATACGTGGATTCAAAAACCGAGTCAGGTTGAGTTTATCGTTTAATGAAGGAGCTAGCTAATAAGCGTGTGTAATATTTGTCCGTATATATGAACAGTACAGTCGCTCATTTTTCACACCATTTGAGTACTTCTTCTTTCACTTTGGTAACGTCAAAAAATCATGATGTTTTGTTCTCTCTTGTGCGTGTGTGGGTTCTATTAATAAGTCCCTCTTAATTATAACATAAATTATTTATTACTCTTGTGAAGTAACTTTCTTGCTAATCTATTTAGCGATTCCCAGTTGATTCTCTTGTCGTCGCGTGATTTTTGTTTGTTTATATGGGTCGTAACGATAATCTTAAATTTATTTATGATTTTTTTTTTCTTTTCAGATGGACGGTTTTGGCGATTTGAATCGGGTTAATAATGATGTGGAATTTGTGGATCTTGATCTTCGATTGGGATTGCCGGCTTTTCACGGGAATGAGAATCGAAGTTTGATTGGCGAATTCGATCTTAATCTGGCTCCCTCTTCTGATTGCCTTCTTGATCAGGTACATTATTATTTTCTTCCATTTTAATATTTAAATAATTGAACAATTAATTTACAATTGTTCGTCCTTCAGTTAATAGCTTGAGTAGTGTTGGATTGGTAATTAACTAATCTTTGATTATTTATTTTGATTGATTAGTGTTCAATATTGTGTATCATTTGGGAAGAACAATAATGCATCCGTCAATGATACTTAAAGTCCGACCTCGCTATTTTATTTGACGAATTTTGGAAGATGTATAACAATTTGGTAAAAAACTATACTCGTCATAGTTTGAAAATTTTCCAACAGATATTCTTTTAATCTTAGTTTTTAATTTCTTTTCCTATTTTTTGTACACACACCATTTTACTATGTACTTATTATACAAAAGTATAGTCCTATTATTTCAATAAAACTAAACTAAACAAATAAATAGAAGTGGCCAACATTTCGGAAAAAGAAGAAGAGTGATGTTAAGATTATTTCTGGAAAAATGTTCTCTCCTTTTTTTCTTATACATTTGTATTATTTTTCAATTTCTTTATATGTCCAGTCATGTCGTTAATTCCCAGACTCAAAACATAATTTCCGAAAAATGGCACAAACAAAAAAAACACCTAATAATTTGTCACTTTCTGTTATGAATTTATGGAGATAACACGAGAGACACACGCACACACCACTAATTTAATATGATCAACGAGACGAGTCAAAATAACGTTAATATAATCTTAGTGTCTGTAATATATATATTATATAAAGTTGTGTTGAATTTTAAATTGTTTATTTGCAGGCCATGCAGCATGGTTCGTATGGAGAAGGATCAGGAAGCAATAATACAGGCCACAGCATTAATACTGGTGGCTACCAAGGATACAATAATTATAATTATGACTATAATCATAATTATATAAATAATTATTACCCATCCAACGTTGGGGCTCCAGGGGTATTCAGTCAAAGTGGAGGTTATTTAGTGCCAAACAACAATGATCGATTGCAGATTATTAATAATGCTAATTATAATACCGGTATTAATATCGGCCGACCTGCGGCTAGGCATAGATCAGCGAAAAGAGCTCGGAATGAAGCGAATAAAAACGAAATCGAAGATCCTAACCGGTGCTGCTCTAACGGAGATTGTAAGACGTTCTCTACTCCGATGTGGCGTAGAGGTCCTCTTGGTCCTAAGGTATGTACTGACAAATTTATCGGATTTTAAGCTACAAATTAAGATAAAAAGAAAAGAAAATAATACTTTAATAAGTCTCAACTACAAATTAAGTTTTCATATCCAACATTTGTCGCATATCTAATAGTATAAAAGTCGAATATGATAATACTATCACGTGTGAATTTGTCGTATTCGAAAAGTCGAATCCGAAAGTCTCATATGTGACTTGTCGCATTTGAAAGTCCGCACTTTTTAAGTGTGACAGTTAAGATGATAATTATCATATCGGGAGTCGCATTTATATATTATTTTTTTGACGAGTAATTTACTTTTGAATGTGACATATCACATCTAAAAGTGTTATTTGTAATAGTGACTATTTTTCAATAATTTATTTTATTAACTAATATTTCACTAGGCTAATCTTAAATTAAACTAAAAAATAATTTAGTATTTGATTTATTCTTTAGATAATTAATTTACGATGCGTCCCCCAGACTGTTTTCTTAAAACAAGACTTCGATAATCTTTTGTACATGATTAGCTAATTGTAACTAATTCCTTTTTATTAATTATTTTAATATAGATTTTGCTATTGATAAAAAAAATAAATGAAACTCATCCATCAAAATATAACTTGAAATTTCCATCAATTAGTTAAAATAGCTCACCAAACGATAATCTGATTAATAGTTTTTTTAAGTTTTCCACACGGTAAACTAATTATGTATGGTGTGTTTTTATTTTCTTGCTGTTGTTGTCGTTTATGTCTCAGACCCTATGCAATGCCTGTGGAATCAAATGGCGTAAGCTTCAAGAGAAGATGGAAGCTGATGCCAAACATCTTTGAAAGAACAAACGTGTTGTCGTTTTTCTCACCTTTTTATTTTCCTAGGGATAATTGATAATAGTAATGCCATGCACTATTACTATCAGGAACCAGTTTGTTTCGTTTAAGCACATTTTGAAGTGTTGGTCATAGCAAATTTTTATTATTTGATAAATGGTCGTTTATTTTAAACATTTGTCGTTTTGAATTTCTGAGAACCATTTTATGCCTATCTTACTGTTTGTTTATTTTGTGCCGGCTCTATAAAATTAAGAATTCATGAGTTTAATGATATCATTATTCATTATTTTATGTGACTAGCTAACATGTAATATTCTAGCTTCTATATAATATGTGGGTATTTGTACAATATTATTTCTTAGTTGCACATAAAAATATAACGTGAGATTATGATAGTTTTACGTTTAGCCGCATTAATATGGTTCAATTAACTCATGTAAAGTTAAACAGTAGTTAGATATATACATGCATGAAACCATAAACTAATTAGCTGTCAAATTTTATATTTCAATTTTATTCTAAAAACTGATTATATCGTTTACCAAACCGAGCGATGAAAAAGCGTCAATTAATAAAACATTGTAGTGGTTTTGAGTATTAACTTTTTGCAAGGAATTAATCTAAAGTTGCTAATGCCATTCAGGTAACAATTCTTTTTCACGGAATGAACGAAGGAGCATTAATAAATAAATAAAAAGAATGAATAAGAGTCTAATTATATTAATGAGATAATTCAGTTAAACAATGTCTACACCAAATAGCCTAAGCCCTTTTCTCGGCTGACCAATTTCGACGTTGTGATCAGTCTCAACGCTACTTCCACTGCGACTGTGGTGGTGCGTTACATCGATCAGGCAAAAGCTCCGTCTAATATTATTATTACTATTATTAATATTAATATTCTCGGTCTGCTCACGTGAGTAAAACGTGACTACGTCGTTTGCCTTGAGCTTGTTATCTTTGACGAACCTATTCCATCCTCTGGTGAAGACGTAGCTCTGACTGCTCTTCCAGTAACAGTACCGGAATCTCCATGGCGTCATTTCTCTGTCGTAGAACACGAGCTCTACGTCGTCGGAGTCAATCGCGAAGCTCTCTTCGCTGATGTACGGGAAATACTTCACGGCGAACTTCTTCGGGATCACAAGCCTGTTCAGCTTTCCGACGTCGCTCGGAGTCAGCTCTTTTTGGAACAGGAGCTTCGTCGCGAATCTCCGATCTCCGGCGGGGATCGGATCGGCGGCGGAGAATATCGCCTGATCCTTCGTCGGCGATGAGGCGGCGACCGATCGCGACCTGAGGAAGTGTTGGAACTTGGAGTGGTACGATCCGTCCTTGATCATGGTGAGGATCGATTCGGCGGAGTGGTGGGACTGGAATTGGGGCTCTTGGAGAGTCACGGCGGTCCAGGGGAAGTTCCGGTGGAGATCTCCGGCGCGGAGCTTTATAGCGGCGCTATCGTACGCCGTCGCTGCCAGCGTGGCGCTTTTGAAAGTGCCGAGCCACACACGCTGGTGGTTCGCGTAGATTTGCGCGCCCCAGTTCCCGTTCTGCTGTGGGACCACGCCTTTGAATTTCGGAAACGACGTGCCTGTGTTGTCGTTTAGAACAACGATGTCGTTTTCTTTGAATATCGAGAGTTCGAGTTCGAGGTCGTCCCTGGAACGCTTTTTGCCGTTCGAGTCTGAGGTTTGCGGCGAAGAAGATGATGAAGAGTGGTCTTGGATTACGACAATGTCGTTTTTCGGAGTAGTGGAAATTATCACGCTTGAAGAATCGTTGTCCATGTTTCTTTGTTCTGGAGAACGATTTAATTGAAAATCGAACCAGAGAAGAAAGAAGAAGAAGAAGAAGAAGAAGAAAAGATCAGGGTTGAGAATGAACACAAATTGAACTGTGTTAAATAAGAGGGGGGTTAGTGAGAGAAGATCAACACGTTGTTTTGGGAGAGATTAAAGGAAGGAAAAAAGATCTGGCAATAAAAGAGATAGAAAATTTGGCATTATGTTTTGCATTTGGAAGGACGAAAATTGCAAGACTGAAACAAATTTAGGTAGTGAATCCCAACCCAAATCAAATTTCTCTAGAAACTAAAAACATGGCAACAATAATATCATTTTTTTTTATTTCAAAACGAAAAGAGAAAACAAAGTTTTGAACAGAACAGCTTGCAGTACTGGCCTTTACTTATTTTAGGCAAATTAAGTTTATCTCTATCACTAAAAAACTAATTAACCTCTTTTGTTATATTCATATATCATAATCACGATTTACATTTCCTCTCACTCATGGCTTTGCAAAATCAACAGTATCCCTGTTCACTTTGTCTCTGCTGCTTCTTTTTCACGCGGTAATAATAAATAAAAAAATCAAGTTTTATGATACTAAATTATATATTAGGTACGAAAATCAGTAAATATATGTGCTAAATTAAGAACCAGAAGATTCTCATACTTGATTTAGAAATGAAATCTGATATGCAGTTTTGTTTGGGGTTTCAGATATAAGCCTTAACAACCCATCGATATATAATATATATTTAGACATTCATTAAATTCTCTATGACTGTGAAATAGTGTTGTAACGCTGTGGAGGAAGTTACCGAGACTTCATATTTTTTTCCTTCCCTTTTTCTAGTGTAATTATTACGAGCATATTTAGATGTAATATACGTGTATTCTAGAGGAAATACGTATAATTATAGTAAAACAGTAGTGAAAAATAAAACAACAAGTGAACATGGACGGTGTCATTTTAACTTAAAACTGGTCTAGTTAGGTTGTTATTTTTGGAGTTAAGAGAATCAATAGAAGTGAGACATGTATTTTCATTTTATTTAAATCCGAATAAACTGATTTTCAACATGATTTCATCGTGACTAAAACCAGTAATATCATGAAATAACCGATAAAAAGATTTGAGAAAATATGGGTGCATGAAACTACTATTAAAAACAGCATTAATTTGTTAACGACATAATTTGTGATCTGGCGAAAAGTTTAATGATTTCTTTTGATATAGCCGGAAAGTTTAATTTTGATAATCAGATTTTTAAAATATTTCCTGCTCAAATCCAAACATTTAAATCGGTCATCTCGGTCTATTTTTTTATTAATTATAATTTATATAATAGTCAGTTTCACATTCTAAATTTATGCAATGAATTTAATTCTGGTAATTAATCATATTTTAAAAATAATCGAATCCGGAAATTACTTTGATTTTCTTTCAGGGAAGGAGATTTATTCAAAGACGGTTGACATGAAAGCTGTCTATAAATAATAATACCGAATAAGTAATAAACATGGCTCATTTTTTATAGCAGTCAATATTTGATAGTATCATGCCTAAGAAAATGGCAACAGCCCAACAATATATCTTATTTAATATAAGATAGAATATGGTTAAACAATTGAATTTTATAACAACGCGGACATTAACATCTAATTTGTTTTTTTTATTGAAAGGATTAACATCTAATTTGTTAGTCCTCTCCTTTAATCATGTATTTCTAGAGACATCAAATCCAGTGAGCTCTAAAACCATCTCCACCCGATACTTAAAACCATCAAATGGCGTAGGGGTGAACTCCAACTGAACGCTATAATCAACACCACTATAATGTATGACACTATTTGAAAAAAAAAAATTGCAACAAAATAGCGCATCATTATTAATTGCACTATAATATTTTTTTAGTCTCTACCAAAGTTTATGATTTATATATTAGCACTAAATTATAAAATGGTATCATATTTATCCTTAAATAATTTATATTTTATATTTGAAAAGTATTTGAAATGCAACATTGACATTTGGAGTTTAGGAAAAACAAAATGACATTAATATTGATACCGAAACGAAATAACATATTACAACGATATCGAAAATGCAAAAAAAAAATACATTAAAAAAAGTAAAAACCACAATACATGAAAATGAAATTACAAAATTGAAATTAAAGGTATTCTAATTCGAATGTGTAATTGTACTTTTTTAAAATTTAATTTATGTTGTTTGTTTTGTACTGTATTTTTTTAATCAATATTATGGTTTGTGTGTGTTATTATATATTTTGAATTATTTCAATAAATAAGTGGTATAATTTAAAGATATTAAATAAATATAAGGGTATAATTGAAATACTTTATATTAGTTATTTTTATACCCTTATATTTCTCTTTTGGGGAGATATTCTCTCTTACGTGAGATATTCTCTCATATTAGATTTAATTTGGGCGATTAGATCTCAACAATGAATATACAATCTCTCTCATTCATCAGATCAATATATCTGGAAGAGATTTTCTCTCCTTTGATTTAAGAAATAAGAGAAAACTGACGGGGAGTTCGACCAGGGGGTTACACGCCCAAAATTACGGTTTTGGCCAACTCTTGTCCAATCCCAATCCGAAATTCCATGGTCCGTTTGCTTAAAAATCCAATTAATTATTTATTTACTCGATACAACAATAAATAAGCAATTATGCTATAAACATTTATTTAACTATGCGAATACCTATTTTCCAGAATTAATGTTGTCAATCACCATTGACAAGTTAGATTAAATAATGATTAATACTTTTATTCAAAAGTTCTTATCTGCCTTTATCAGAACCGAATCGGGAACTATTGACCTACTATTAGAAGCTTAATGTACTTGACAAAAAAGATGATATAATCCTATCTCTTTTTCATCGATTCGTCTAGTCTTTATCAATACTTCACTATGTACTCTAAGACTGAACCCTTCTTTAATACTATAATTATATTTACTCATCAGGACGAGTATCCACTTTTATAGTCTCGGGATCAAGATCCTCCAAGTTATACTCATGTCAAGAGAAGTCAATTTTTTTGTTATACTTCTCTTGATACATATCAGTCCTAAGCATTGGTATTTCCCCAACAAAAGATTATTTCGAATGTTAACTTACTTCAAAAGTGCACGCAATCAATCGGTTCTGGAATTAACCCTTAGGTGAATGAACATTAAATTTATTTCAGGAAGGTTGGATTCCGTGTCTGTATATCATTTCCGACTCGAATCATGATCTGAGAACACTCCTAAGACATAAGCTATGATTGGCATAGTTAGCCTTCCAGGGAATGAGTCAAAGAGCTCAATAACATGATCCAGTGTCCATGATCACTTCGGAATTTAGATCAAGTCTCACTATGACAATCATAGTGGCACCAATTAGTGCGTCGTAACGGTCCTTAAACGACACATCTACCATAAAGCCTGTCCAAGTCGTACACTTACCACAAGTGTCGTAACGATCCTTAAACGACACATCTACCATAAAGCCTGTCCAAGTCGTACACTTACCACAAGTGTAGAATGCTCCCACATAGTGATCAGCCTTCACTCATGTGTTCTATACATATGACTATAATTATAGCTTTCCAGGCGTATATCAGTCATCGACCATGTTTTAGCACACCTCCCAAACTCAGGTGCTCAACACGTGATTTAGTTTAATACGGAGGATATGGAAGATATTTGTTATTGATTCTAATTATTTAGAACTCAACCCACTAATTATATATCGCTAATAAAGTAAACCGTTATTCTATTTAGCAATCATTTAAGATTTTATTATCTCTCGTGGGCAATAATCACTAACAGGTAAGTCATCGAACTGTTTGTTTTGAGAAAATGGTTGTTTATTGACCTAATGTACTTAAGAGTTTTTCATATTTTTTTTCCAGCTATACTCTCAATTGAATCCTAAAGTCTTTCGCTACGAGAAAAAGGTCAAGGATGTTGAGGAGAAGTGTGCCAGCTTGATCAAAGTCCAAGAGGGGACAAAGTCTCTGAATGCCGAGTTTGAAGCAATGAAGGCGAAACTCGAAGTTCTTGAGGAATATCTTCAAGCTAGATATTCCTTGCTCAAGAGAGTCAAGAAGTCTGCGAAGACAGACTCGCTTCAGATACTTTCTTGCAGGCCGATCTCGACGACAAGACCGAAGCCTCTGAAAAGTATTAAGGACGAGCAAGATTGCTGAAGGAATAATTGGCCATGTGCGAGAAATCGGCGAAGGTCAAGAAGGATCGGGCTATTTATGCAGTCAAGAGGGCAACTTTGCTTCACTATCGAGAGCACATCAGGTATTATCAAACTCAAAAAGAGAAGATGGATGAGGAAATTAGAATAATATAAAGGCAATCAAGAGCTGACCAAAGAAGTGCGGAGGTGAGATACCTAATTGGTCGAACGAGCTGAAGGATACAAAGGCCGACATTGTGGGATACAATTCACAATACGTTTCAACCGAAATATCGATTCTCGATGAAGTCCCTTTCATGCCATACTCAAAGACTTTTGCCTTTCAATATTTTTTACGAGGATATTGCTCATCTTCTCAAAAAAGATTCGACTATGGCTCCTGATGAGCCTTTGGCGCCGGTCCCCTAAGAGAACGAAATCACACTGACCTCAGTGAACTGATGTGAAGGAGTGTCATGACTTTTGATTCACATTTTTCCCTTCTTCTTTTTTTATTTTGTTCAATAATGGAACTTTTGGGTTTCTGTTTTTAGGTAGTTTTTTTTTCTTTTGTGAGACAATTGAGATATTATTTCCCTAATTATCTATGCATGTTCATTGCTCTTTAAATTTTTTAAGTATTTTGATTCGTCATTGTGCATTAAGTACTTTGATTATAAAATTTTCAATATTGCTTTGCATGGTTAAGTTTTGTGGCTTAAGTGTTACTTCTCGAAATAAATCTATATTTGATTGCACCAAGAATTTTCGATCTATTGTGTTATTTAGTGTATATGACAAAATAAATATGATGATGAATTTTTTTAAGTATTTAAGCTCGATCGGGAAATGACTTTGATGAAATAATATATAAATTAGCGAATATTATGACAATTTTTTCTAAGTATTTAAGCTCGATTGTGAAATGACTTAGACAAAATAGTATATAAATTAAGGAGTAGTATGACCAATTTTTTTTAAGCATTTCAGTTCGATTATGAAATGACTTAGATGAAGGTGATGATTTCGACTTCCATTGTTTTAGTTCGATTATTCAATATCGTGTTGGAGTTCGATTTCAAAGTATATCGTTTTAGGTATTTGTAAGTAATTATTTAATACTTTATGAATTTTGATTTCTCCATATGCGGTCAGATGATACGAGCTCCGAAGCTTAATTGCGTGTGTGTGGTGGGGTTTGAATTCACTACCACTTTTTTAATTTGTTTTTGATAGGATACGTGCCTTTTGAAAAAGACTGCTTGATAAGCAAATTTTACACATGACTATTAGATTACTTAAATAAAGAATCGATGTTTATCCTTAAGAATTTTGATAGTTCTTGGAGTTTTTGGTGTTGATTCCAAATTTTGAACGATTGGATGTAGATTAGAGCACACGTGCGAAGCGGGAGCTAAAAGGAGCAAAAATCAATCGAAAGGAGCGACTAAACGCCCATCACATCGCCCTTGACCTTCCGAGCATCACGATAAGCCAAAAGAAGAGATGACGAAGAGCACCTGATTTCCCACCGCGTTGCAATGTGGCCTGGCCACGTCGCGATAATACCTGGGAGACTGAGGTCACGGCGCGATGGATCTGGATGTGTCGCGACGATGCCGCGTCAACAATTTCTTTTTACACATGGATGATGCTTTTGAGTCGTCAGATCAGTTTTTGAAGGTCAGATTTAATCGAATTTTTAGAGACCGACCATAAAACCTATTAGCAGCCTCATAATCCACACTATTGTTTTGTTTATGGTTTTTGGAGAGAAAAACCTAAAGATGGAGATCAATGTGAACAGAGAAGAAGATAAAGACGTTCTCGAAGCTGTGACGAGTTTTGCATATTCTAAACTAGTTTTTTCTTTTATTCTTTCATCTAAACTATGAATTTGTTCGTTTTGTGCGTTTTAGTTTCATGAATTATTTTTTTGCTTGTTTTCTAGTTTTTCCACCATCACCATGAACAAATCTATTATAGGGTGATGGTGGATCGTTTCTCGGATTCCGTTATGGATCTTGCTTGATTTATATAAATTTGTTTTGTTCGTTCTCTGTGTTTTTGCTATTCTAAATTTTAATGCCTAAATGAATTTGATCACTTTGTGTTGTTCATAAAATTTATCGGTTACTCTAGCGAGATCCAGTAAATGGTGCAGTAGAATATTAATCCATAAATGATTATGATGACTAGTGATAGCAGTACAATATAGGGATTTATTGTTTGTTCTTGTTGGTATTGCGAGTTGAGAGTTTAATCTTGAAATTGAGAGTAGAAAGTGAATTCTAAACTTAGATTGTTAATTTTACTCTAGCAAGATTTACTTAACGAACTGAAGATTTTGACTTCAGTGACTTTGTTTGACGGGCCGTGTTGTGACTGATGAAATAGCTCAATGATGACTTCGGATATTAGGTCTAATACTGGCCCAGTTAAATAATCAGATTTTATACCCTTATAATTAATCATTATCTTATTTGAATACATGTTGCTTAATTCTATATGAAAGCGATTTATCGCTTTTTGAAATGGGGGTTTCTATTTTATATATTTTGTACCTAGACATAGATGGTGAACAATCACCTATAGAGAGTTTTGTGTCACTTAGATATATAAAATAAATTAGTTATGTGGATTAAAAATTTGATCAATAAACGGAAACGAGATGTGACATGAGACACATGATTGAGAAATAATTTTTTAAGAGATTGTTGTTCTAATCTCGGCCGCCCACTTTTATTATTGTTGATGATCAATAGTTTCCTTTTTTTATTTTCGTTTATATATTCGGCCATATTCAAAGTTTGTTGTTATAAACACCAAATGTCATATCAATTTTTAGAATTCACAGTTAATTTTTACACCAAATTTAACAAAAAAAAATTCAATTTTACCTTTTACCGAAAATATTTATTTCCATGAATGTCTGTTACTGTCAAAAAATAAATATAACATTTTTCTAATTGATTATACAACAAATGCTGAACAAGCTCTGTATATATTGAATGTAAATGTATGGTTGTATCAAACAAATCTAGTTAGAGAATATATGGATTCAACAAGGAAGAAATTATTGGTGATATTTATGTTCATGCGTGGGTGTTAATGTTCCATTTTCTCTTTTAGTCTGCTACTTTTATATGTTTTTGAATGGAATCGTGGGTTGATCATACTTAGTCTGTCATAAATATCGTTGATTAATAAGCAATGTGTTCGTGTCTTTGATAACCGTTTTACGGATATTTAGACAATTTTGTTTATTTTCGTGACTTTTATAAGTTTTAATTTACTTGAATAGTCATTACATTATCGAGCACTTATCTGGATTATTCAATTATGTTGGTCGGTATTCAAAATTTAAATTAAACTCTTATTTGTTCTTCATTTTTATTCTTTGAATAGAGTTTTAGTCGCATATAATAACTAATAAGGTACTATAAAATTATGATCATAACAGTCTTGCTAAAATGTCATTTCCGTTAAATCACAGGACATCAAAATGCTTTTGTGGGCCGACAAAAGACACACAGTGGGCCGACAAAAGACACATAGTGAAACCGGTAATTCCTCTTCATTCCGTTGCCCAAATTGACACATTATCGGCATTTTCATCCAATTAATAATTTTTCTTATCATATCAATTAAACTCGCTCGAAATTTGTTCACCGTACCTTTGTATGAATCAAAAGTTCACATTCAGTTCTCAAAATAGAAACAAATGTTTTCATTTAAAACAAATCTGATAAAACGGTGTAAGTTCGTAGGGAATTCTAAATTTCAATTTATAAATACATCCAAAAAATAAATACAGTAAAAAAGGCTAGTTTTGTAATTTTCCCCAGACAAAACGCAGTGTCGCATAGTCCACAAGTTTGAATGGGCCTAATGAAACATAGGCCTGTTTATAAGACTCGAGACGTCAGCAAATCCGACGAGATCAGATTCCTTTTTGGCGCTCGTGTCACACGGACGGCACGTGACTTGAGTTCTATTACCCATCTCTGTTTTCTATAAGCCACATTTAACTCTATTTCAATTCCGCTCTTTTTTCCTCTCTCTTTCTCTTTCTCTTTCTCTTTGTGTTCTACTGTTTTCCTCTCTTCTCCCCGAACCCTAGGAATATCTCTATCTCTTGCTCTTCAACTTATTTCTCAGCCCCTTGTTCTTCTGTTATCGGTGAAAAGCTGTTTCATTTTGCTCTTGCTATTTCTATATATCGCGTTCCTTTATGGAGTTCGGAAGTGGCCGGAAGAGAGGCAGGTACGACGCTTCCTTAAACGGCAATGGCGGTTTCAAAAAATCCAGGCCAGGTTCGTTGTTTCTCTTATATACTTTTACTCATATGTTATAAAATTGATTTATATTAGTGTAGTTTCTTCATTCTTTTTTGTTTTTTTAGTCGCTAGGGTTTCTAGCTCTGTTTTTTTTTTTTTTTTTTTTTTTTTGTGTTTACTCGTATTCCTGTACCTTTTCATTTTATAATTTGTCGATAAGGAATTTTCGATACTGTACATGTTTGTGAAAAATAGTGGCTGTATTCTGTCGATTCTGTTATAGTTCTATTTTCTAAAGACACTCTGGGACCAATAATTTCCACATTTGGAATTGTCATGAAGTTCTGAGAGGAATATGAATTACATCGATGAGAACTTCTAATTGTTGCTTGCTATGTATCTATAACTTTCTCGAGTCTTGTGAGTTGTGCCTCTGAATTACACAGGTCGAGTCTTGTGAGTCGTGCCTCTGAATTATACAGTTTCAAGATCCCTTGAAAGTTGAAAAGTAAATATTAGTACTTGGTCTAACTCTGTTAAGTTGAAAGCTTGAGCCAAATCTTATAAAAATATCTTATCATTTTGAGTTATAGCTCGTTTCTTTGATTGTTAAAGAATCGAGACCCTTACTTAAAAAAGTATAGGTAGTTCACATTCCAATATCATAACACTAAAAATAGTTCCTTTCTCATATTTTCAGTAATTTCTTTATCAACAAGATAGCTCTAAAAACTTGTGAAAATAGTAATAGAACTGGTACGCATTTGGCTATACCAGGATAATAAATATGATGTTGGTAAAGTGTGAAAGATTAATAATTTAATGTAATTAACTGAGGGAAACAATTAATGTTTTAACAGAAGTGGAGTCCTTATCATCTGGTATAGGAAGCAAATCGAAGCCATGCACAAAGTTTTTCAGGTTCAAATCTTAACTTATCTAAAGACAATAACGTAATGCGATTTTTCTAGATCGTAATTCAGTGGAATGTCATATAAGTTGTTCCTTACACCGATCTTTTAAGTAAACCTTCTTTTGTCGTGAACTAATGGAATGAGCATTTATAATTGTGATACAGGTATATTCTTTGTTCTAATCATGATAACAAAGACTACAAACAGATATTATTGAATCACAGGGATGTCTTTTGGTAAACTACAGGCTGAACTATATGTAACTTTAAAGAAGAATGCAGAAATAACCCTTCCCATAAAGGACACATATATTCTCTAATACAAGAATCCTTGCAAGTAAGAGGAGTGTCAACTGTTTCCCATTGAGGAACAAAAGGTAAAAAGGGAAAAGTCCCGGGGCAAGTGCGATTGAAGAGCTACTAAATTGTTGACATTTTAGTCACGAGGTTCCTTTTTTCAGTCAATGGCCTCATAATCCCGGTAGAATCTAGAAGCTTGCTCGCCGAAAGAACACAATAGTTCCCACGAGTCGATTTTGTATTTGGTTGATTAGGATATTTAATCTGAGTCTGACCCATAATTTTTTTTAACTGCAGTACATCTGGTTGCCCATTTGGCGAAGGATGCCATTTCTTGCACCATGTCCCGGGAGGCTTCAAAGCCGTGAATCAGATGATCGGAGGAAACCAGTCGGTCCCTCCTCCGGCGAGGCACGCTCCGGCGCCGCCACAGTCATTCCCAGAGAGATCTTCTCCTCCGACCGTCAAGAATCGCCTCTGCAACAAGTTCAACTCCGCCGAGGGCTGCAAGTTCGGCGACAAGTGTCACTATGCTCACGGAGATTGGGAGCTCGGAAAACCCACCGCCCCGTCATCGTACGAAGATCATTATCGTCACCACCACCAAAATCATCATCAGAATTATCAGAATCAGAATCAGAATCAGAATCAGAGGGGCAGTCAGATGATGCAGAATCAGCGCGGTGGGCCTCCTCCTCTGGCGATGAACCATGGGCCGGCGGCGAGCTTTGGGCTTTCTTCGACGGCAAAGATCAGCGTGGACGCTTCTCTTGCCGGAGCTATAATCGGGAAGAGCGGAGTGAACTGCAAGCAGATCTGCCGGGTCACGGGAGCCAAGCTTTCGATACGGGACAACGAGGATCCAAGCCTGAGGAACGTGGAGCTCGAAGGGACGCTGGACCAGATCAATCAGGCGAGCGTGATGGTGCGCGAGATCATCGCTAACATAGGCTCGGGTGCGGGGAATCAGATGAGGAACAACAACCACCACGGAAATCACGCGAATCCGGGGAGCAATTTCAAGACCAAGGCCTGCGATAACTTCAACAAAGGCTCGTGCACGTTTGGCGAAAGATGTCATTTTGCTCACGGAGCCGATGAGTTGCGAAAGGCCTCTATGTGATTGATTCATCATCGTCGAATAATGGTTCCTAAGTTCTTGTTTCTTTTTTCTTTTTTCTTTTCTAGGGTAAAACTCTTTTGTAATAGAATGTAGTCTTTTTTGCTCTTATCTTCTGTTTATTTCAGTATTTTGCAGCGTGTTGAGTTTGGGATGGGGAAGGTGGTATTTTTGTTTTTCTTTTTGGTTTTAAATATTCTCGAGTTTTAAAGTAATGGCTTACCAATCCAACCATTTGATTTCCTGGATTAGTGAAATAACTTCTTTTTTGTTTTTTCTAAGGCAAGCTTTGTGGTCTAGTTTCTAATTATTTTTGTTATCAATAAGATGTCGTTTCTACAGGAATGCAAAAATCCACTTGTCGTTCTGTAGCAATCCAAAGCTCACTTGTCGTTTTTATAGGAATGCAAAAACCCACTTGTCGTTTCTGTCGGAATGTAGAAGCCCACTTGATCAAGCCTAGCTGTAATTGCGCACTGTAGGCATGGTATATCTTTCAAAGCACATTAAACACCAAGAAGAAAAGAAACCAAATATTTATTTAGACCATATCTAAGTGCAATTATATAATAAATACACCATTGTTCACATTGTCACTCTCGTCTTCCCTCGAGTGAAGAAAGTAAATAAGCAGAAGAAAGATCTCTCTCCTCTCCGTTGTACGCACTGACACTTCTCTCTAAAGCCTTGTAAGCGTCAGTGTTTTCTGGGATTTTATTTGGCGGGGGTTGTGGTTTAAAGGGTTTAACTGTTTACTCCACTTAAAATGCTTTTGGATTTTATCTTTTCTGTGGTGACTTGATTATGCCTGTTGGTATCAACCGGAATAAATTGATCTGTTTTCGAGACTTTCATTTGCTTTTCGTTTTGTGGGTTTGGGTGTAAAAATATAATAAGATTTATAATTAAGTATAATATTTGTCTGCTCGTGTACGGGATTAATTTGGCAATGTAGCATCCCAGAATTCAGGACCTGGATTGTGAGATGGTTTCTGAAATTTCTGTTTTGCATATCTTCTTTGGAGAAGGATTTAGGTTTATTGTTTAATCTTTTTTATTACAGAAGTACAGATGGCGGCGATAGCGGCGTCAAGCCTGCAAATGGCGGCAGCAACGAGACCTCGCATTTCGTCAGTTCGTTCATCGCTGGCAAAGCTTTCCTGTGCCTGCCACGTGTCATCCTCTGCTCAGCTGTTCCATCGCAGCTTCTCCAAACCTTCTTCTTCTTCTGGAAAGACGGTGGTTGTGAAGGCAATGTCCGAAGGCAACGAAGCCACTCAGCATTCAGGCTTGCCCATCAACCTCAAAGGCTTGCTTTCTTTCCATTCCATTCCATTTCATAAAGTCTTGAATCTTTATCTTTCTTCATCTTGTTTGTTTTTGTATATACATTTTACTTTACAGGAAAGACTGCGTTTATTGCGGGCGTGGCTGATGATAATGGATACGGATGGGCAATCGCAAAATCCCTCGCTGCTGCCGGTGCTAAAATTCTCGTCGGAACTTGGGTTCCCGTATGTTTTTTTTTTTTTTTTTTTTCATGTAGATTTGAAAAATTAGAACATTATTTGCTAGACAGATGGTAAAACAGTAGATAAGTTACGGAGGAATTTTGTTTTGCAGGCTTTGAACATTTTCGAGACAAGTCTGCGACGTGGAAAGTTTGACGAATCGCGAGTGTAAGATGTTACGGTTGTGTTATAAAGTGATTATCGAAGTTGTTATAAGATGAACTGAAACAATGAAATTGATTGATTGATTTATTTATTGTTCAGCTTGCCCGATGGTTCTTTGATGGAGATTACCAAAGTTTATCCTCTCGATGCAGTTTTTGACAACCTCGATGACGTGCCTGAAGATGTGATTAACCAAACACGCACTTTTTCCCGGTAAAATTTTAGCTTTTTTATTGTATTTTTTTGAATTTTGTTTTATATGTTTGGTGCAGATAAAATCAAACAAGCGTTATGCAGGCTCGAGTAATTGGACTGTTCAGGTCTGAATTTTTTTCGAGCTTGAATTTTTGTATGTACTATTATAGATCGGAACGAGGCTTGATTTTGTGGGTCGAATTTCACAGGAAGTCGCTGAATGCGTGAAGAATGATTTCGGCAGCATCGACATTCTCGTCCACTCACTTGCTAATGGTCCAGAGGTGACTTGTCAATGTGGGATTTTTTTTTTCTGATTTCGATTTATTTATTTGATTCTTAGAATTTTGATTTATAGGTGACTAAACCTCTGCTCGAGACATCAAGGAAAGGATATCTTGCAGCGATATCCGCGTCAAGTTACTCATATGTGTCCTTACTCAAGCATTTCGTTCCCATCATTAATCCAGGTTTTAAATACTTTACGTGCTTTTTTTTTTAATTTTTGATGAACTTTTATTAATGTTAATTGAGAATAAAACACGCTTTCGTTTTCAGGCGGTTCGTCTCTCTCGCTTACCTACATTGCTTCGGAAAAGATCATTCCCGGGTATCTTTTTTCAGTAGATTCGTCAAATTTTATCCTATCATATCATATCATATCACCTTTCACGATGTCACGTAAATTGTAAGTACTCTCATCAGATACGGCGGTGGTATGAGCTCCGCAAAGGCTGCTCTCGAGAGTGACACCAGGGTTTGTTTATCTTTTTCCTTTTCTCATTTTTCTATTTCGTGTTTATTTTCGTTAGTTTCAAAAGAATTCGTAAATATATTTGCATTATTTCAGGTGCTTGCTTTCGAAGCGGGAAGAAAGCACAAAATCAGAGTGAACTCGATATCTGCCGGTATAGAGTTTAATTAATAAATCACGGATTTCGTTAAGTAGTTTAGTAATTGTAATTTTAGAGCCGTTGATGATTGGAATTGTAAATAGGGCCACTTCGAAGCCGGGCTGCGAAAGCAATCGGGTTCATCGACATGATGATCGACTATTCATCCGCCAATGCGCCTCTTCAGAAAGAACTATCTGCAGGTAAACTCAACACTACACCAGAACTGAAAAAATACTTAAATTTACTAAAAAAAATGGTAATTCTAATTTCTAGCCATATAAACACTCAATATTTTATATGAGTAGTAATAGGATCAGTGCACTGCTGATAAGTCCCCGAATTGCATCTCTTTATTTTATTCTTAAAAAGACAAAGAAAAATATGCAATATTTGATAATAGCCATCGTTTTGTAAACGTCTAATGAATAGTCACAAATGTGTTTACAACAGTATGAATAATATTGTAATCCAAAATTCGAATGCACAAAACAAAATAAACGATTGTAAACAGAAAATAATCAGGTCCAGAATTTCCTGTAAATGACAGGTTGGCTATTTTCAAATTTTTATGTTTATTTGGCTAAATACTCAATTTTTTTAATTAAAAAAATTGGAAAATGAAATGAAAACAGAGGAGGTGGGAAATGCGGCGGCGTTCTTGGCGTCGCCGTTGGCATCGGCGATAACAGGAACGGTGTTGTACGTCGATAACGGTCTTCACGCCATGGGCGTCGGAGTTGACAGCCCTCTCTTCAAAGACCTCGATATCCCCACCTCAATTCACTAACCATTAGCTCTTCTTCTTCTTCTTATTATTATAATTATGTACTTTTTGGCTGAGATTTTCTACTTATTCAGCTCATTTGTTTTTTTTTTAATATTTGAGTGGCATAAATATTCGTTGAGAAATTCTGAGACGAGTTTGTGTTGAATATGATCAATCAGCGATAAAATATACAAAAATTGCTCTAAGTAACAAAATGAAACATTAATATTGTTATTTGGTTATTTTTTTTAATAAATAGTTATTTATTTATTGTGACGTGGCGGCTATTAATTGGTGTTAATGAGTTATATTTTTAGTTAATATATATAGATTTATTTTGATTAATAGCTATTAATTAATTTTTTCAAAACGTTTGGGTATATAGCAATTAATATGTTTTAAAGTGTTATATTGCTACTTATTCCTAAAATATAATATATTTATATTAAAACTAAGAGCGTCTCCAATAATATCAACTAAAGTTGATTTTTTTATGTGAAATTGCGAAATCATTTTTATTTTTATCTATTATTTAATAGGCATGTAATAATTATGACACTAAACTAAAATTTAGCAGGCTTTTCATTTTAACTTTTAAAATATTATTATAATATTAAATCCACCAATATATTTTTTTAGTTGGAACAAATGCAATCACTATCAACTTTTATCACACTCAAACTAATTTGGTAAAACAACTGACGGACAAAGGCTGACAACTCATCTAAGATTCGGGTAACTCAAAAAGTAGTCTTAGTGCTCGTTTAACATAAAAGATACTACTCTAGTATTTTCATTATTTAATAACTGTTTTTATTCTAGTCGTTGTGAAGTATAGAGTCAACCTGGGCAGTCGGAAGGAACGGAAAACCGTTCACCGCCCAGGCAGAAAAGATATTTCCGGCGGAAGGAAATTTCCGCACACCACATGCGCGGAAACCGCCACTGTGCGGAAATGGTTTTTCCGGCGGAAACCTTTCCTTCCGTCGGTAGACTTTAATAATTAAATAAAAAATTAAAAATGATATATAAAATGGTTTAAAGGGAGTAAAAATGTAATAAATTTAAAGTAATGTAATATTATGAAATGTAATTTATATGACTAATTTGAAAATTCATTACAAACTTTAGAAATAATAAAAATGAAACATTACACATTTTACATTCTCTAAAGTTCGTTGATGTTCATACTAGCAAAGTTCAAATCGTAATTGTCGACAAGATCAATGTTAAGGTTTTTTGAGATCGGTCGTCGTGTTGACACCAATCTTTGTAGACAGTGAGAGCTTCGACTATTTCGGGCTTCAAACTTTGTCGTCGATCGTCGATTATTCGGCCCGAACTACTAAACGCCGATTCGGATGAGACGGTTGAAACCGGGATCGAAAGAATATCTCTAGCCATCTTCGATAGGATTGGAAATATATTTTGGTGTTGTCTCCACCATGCTAGTAAGTTGAGATCCTCTTTACTCATTGCCGCAAATTGTTGAGAGTTGTACAAAAGAATCTCGTCATGCTCCGACGTCTCCACATGAGGCTCCGGATGGGGTGATGATCTTGGCGTTGAAGTTCCTCCTCGTGCAAAACGAGCAATGTCTCGAAAGATTCCTCGACTAGTTGTTGGTGGCCTTGGTGGACTCATCTCTACAGGTTGCGGCATTTCACGTCGCTGGTAGGTCCTGAAAAACGAATAAAATTCTTCCACGATCCTTGGATGATCATGTGTAACGTAATCTTGTCCGGTTTGACGTTTCAAATAATTTGCAAATGTAAGAAAACCACTAAATTTTATTCTAGGATCTAATATAGCTGCAAAAGCATATAAGTAAGGAATTTTACCAGCCCCCCAATATTTATCAAATTTAGCTCTCATTGAAGCAACACAAGGTCGAAAAAATTCAAATCTATTAGAATCACTAAGATGTTGTGCAATTGCACTTACGCTATGAATAGCTAAATATGAAGTTGGAGTATAAACAACGGATAAAGCACATGTTTCATCGTAAAATAAATTTAAAAATCGCATATAACAAGAACATTTAGCTATGTCATCCTCCGTTATCTCATGGCCGCCAATTTGGTTAACATATTCTACAATAACATTTACGTACCTTGGTTTAACAAGAACAATAAAAATTGGTTTAACATCAAGTACGTTGAATTCCATCTAACTTTAACATCGGTATGGAATGTTCTCTCCGCTAATCCGTTTAATAAAAATCTTCTTTTTAGTTCATCTACCCTAGACGTTGAACTATTTAACCATGAAATTGAATTTCTAATTTTATCAATTGTGTCTTGAAAATGTGTCGATCCCGCTCTCACAATGAGGTTTATTATATGTGTCGCACATCTTTGATGTAAAAGAGACTCTTCATTAGGAATTTTTAGACGTAAAACTCGAATCATAGCGTCATTGTTCGTTGCATTATCTAGAGTTATAGAAATTATTCTATTTTTTAAGTTCCATTCTTCTATAACACTTAATAATATTTCTAAAATAGCATCTCCGGTGTGACTACCTTCAATTCTTTTAAACGCAATTATCCTTTTGTTAAGGTTCCATGCCGAGTCTATGTTATGGACTACGACACTCATGTAATCCATTTAGCGTTACCCGACCAAATATCCGACGTTAGCGCTACGTTAAAATCACCGGTTTGAAACAAAACTTGAAGTAATTCTTTTTCTTCATTATAATATCTCATTACGTCATTTCTTAAAGTTTTTCTATAAACTAATTGAATTGTAGGAACTAAGTAATGAACAAACCTACCAAACCCTTTAGATTCTACATGTGAAAAAGCTTGATCGGTTGAAACAATATATCTAACTAATTCTTTTCTAAATTGTTCGGGGTCATGGCGTACCTGAGATGAAGAAGATGAGTCGGGACCTTGACATTTTCTGTAGTGATGACGTAAAGAAGAAGTACCTTGTTCTCTACTATCACATTTGATGTGTCTCCCGCACTTCCGGCAAGCGCCTTTTCGTCTTTCGTCGTCTTCAATTTTTAAGAAGTAATTCCACATCTCGGACCTTACTCTCCTTTTCTTCCTTTGAGTCCTTGGACTCTCTTGAGTCTCGGGGATGTTGGCTTCTTCTTCATCTTGTTCTTCTTGTGAATGTTGTGTTGGAGGTGGAGGATGTGTCGGAGGTGGAGAATATGAGGGTGGAGGAGGTTGTGTTGGTGGACGAGGAGGTTGTGATCGTGGACGGGGACGAGGTGGAGTAGGATGTGTTGGTGATTGTGATTCGAAATGAAGAAGTTGTTGTTGATAAACTTTATATGGATCTTGATAAACATTTTGTGGTTGTACCGAATAACTTGTTTGACCGTGGACGTAAGGATTTACCTGGGCAAATTGAGCTAGCTCGGTCATTTATTGTTGGGAGTATGGGTAGGTTGGTGGATGGTAATTCGGTATAGGAGTAGGAGTCGGAATTAAATTTGGAAATTCGGATAGGTTTAACCAATTTTGTGGATATTGGAGTCGAGGAGATGGATTTCGGGGCAGTTGATTAACTTCTTCCCGATTCAGAGAAGGAGTTACAGTGCGAGACCGATCCCGGGAATTTCGTCGATGAGATGATTCCCGAGACATAATCAAAATTGTAGAACTTTTGAATAGATTTTGGAGTGAATGAGTTGAAATTTTAGAGAGAAAGTATTGAAATTTTAGAGAGAAAATCGGATGAATTGCGAATGTTGTGAAAATGGTTTGTATTTATAGAGAAAATTTCGGATGGAGTTTATAGTGTAATAACGGACAAATTTTTTAAGCCATTGGATTGAAAAACGGTATTATTTTCAACGCCCAGGATTGCGCCACGTCAGCTTTCTCTCTCCCCTACCCCCAACGGAAACCTGTCCCGCGGCAGGATTTTTCCTTCCGCCCCTGACACGGAAGTCAGGCTTCCGCATGCCGCGTGGCTTCCTTCCGCGGTAGATCTCTTCCGCGTGGCTGCGGAAGGAAGCCTTCCCTGCCGTGTCTTCCGTGCCGCATGCGCAGGGTGAGTATAGAGAGATCGATTAGTGAATAAGTATTTTTATAATCTTATAGATCTTCGAAGTTGAACAGGTCTATTAAGATTAGCTAACTTTGATTCTTATTGACGATTATTTGGAAACCGGACTACTTACTCGTGAAGAGCCATGATTTCGAGAATCATGTGGTGTCATAAGGGCCTCGTTGATAATTATTTTAGTAGTCATTTTTTTATAACTTTTTTGATATAAAATTAGTTTTCAGGACTTGAAAAAAAACCCCACGTCTGAAAGAACTTAAAGTCTCTACTATTTTGAACATGGTACACTTCTGATCTGATAGTATTTAGCAAAACTCAGAGGAATAGTGTTTTAAATCATTCTTTTTTAAAATTCTATAAATGAAATCGTGAGCAATGATCGAAGTCGGATAATCCTAAAAGTATATTAAATTAAAGAAGTCAATAAACTTTAAGCAAATAAGCTATTTAATATATAAAAAAAAATTAGCTGTATCTAGGATAACCGTTAACAAAAAGCTGCCATAGATAATAAGTATTTTAAAAAACAAAAGGTTAAATCTATACTCACCTTTATCTTTGCTAATTTCAATATACAAAACGTTTGAATAATTTTGTGTAAATATCCACTGTAAATTATTTACAATCAAATTGAGTCTAAATTATTCTCTTTAATAATTTCGGAAATTGTTTTCCGGTTATTGACATTGAATTTGAAGTAATTTGAACTCAATTTAAGTGTGAACAGTTTACAGTGATTATTTACACAAATTATTCAAAACGTTGGCTATATTAAAACTGTTAAACATTTACATGGTTATATAAGTAAAAGACACTTTAATAGATAATATTTCTACAATAATAACGTTAGACATGCTATTCCTATAATTAGTATAAAAAAGCAACGTAGCATGTAATTTATGGACAAATCATTGGGCTGTTGAAGTCAATCACTGATTAGAAAGTTGGCCCAATTTCAGAAATGTGTATAGTAATAAAATATTGGAAAAAAGGGCCGGACAAGTGTTGCGAGGTTGCAAAAGAAAAGAAGAGCAAGTCGTACGACCCAACGCAAATTTAATTATTTGACAAAACTCAACCGCAGAGAAGAATTCACATTTCGGATATAAATATACCCGAAATCATAAAAGAAAACTATAAGATTGAGGGAGTTTTTTATACATAACACACGCACAGCGCAGACAAACAAAAATTGAAATTAATTACCTTCTAAATCTGTTCTCTAAAATAACTCTACGGAAGAGAAAGAGAAACGTAACGAAAACAATTATACAAAAAAAAAAGAGAAAAAGGAAAGACATCCATTATCGAACCCAAACCAAATCATATATTTGTGAAGCGAAAACAAAACACACCCCATACACACATACTTGTGCACATCATAAAAAAGAAAAGAAAGAAAGAAAGACTCAAAAACCCTAATCTTGTTTCCTTGGCTTCGTTTTTATTAAAATTTATTTGAAAAAAAGGAAGAATGAGGAAGACGATGAGATGAGGAGCGTGCAGGCTTGGGGCACGATGGAGGAGCTCTTGCTCGCCGCCGCCGTCAACCGCCACGGCACGGCCTCTTGGGACTCCGTCGCCGGCGAGCTCAAGTCTCGTTTCTCCACCGGCGACCACTCGCCGGAGAACTGTCGCCGCCGGTTTGACCATCTCAGGCGGCGATTCTCTCTCCAGTCCGACGGCGAATCCACCGCCGCCTTAATCGACCGCCTCACCAAGATTCGCGTCGACGAGCTCCGCCGCGACCTCCGCCGCCGCGACTCTCTCATCGTGTAACGGAAATACAGAGTGGTTTTCGGAGAGATCTGAAGGTTTTGACCAGAGATCTAAGCGATTGTTGATGTTGCGTATATACAGGTCGTTGGAGTCGAAGGTTCAGAGTTTGGAGGAGAAGGAGAGAGAGAAGAGCTCGAAGCCGGAGAAGGAAGACGGCGGCGACGGCGATGGCTCGGAGAAGAATCTGAAGAAAGGCGGCGAAAGAGCGACGACGTTCGTGAATCGGAGAGGAGGATCCAAATCGGACGGTTCGAACCGATCCTTCGACGAGTCGAATTCCACGACTCAGAGGCGAGACTACTCCGACTCCGACTCCAAGCGGAAGCGGAGCGCCGCCGTGAAATCGGAGCCGAAGCCTGAGAGAGACGCCGACGACGAATCGGATCGCGGAGGAGAAGAAGAAGAAGAAGACACGAATACGAACAGCGCGAAGCAGAGCAGCGAAGTTCAGAGCTCTTCGAGGCGGCGACGCCGCGCGGGCGAGGAGGCGGAGGAGGTTTCTCCGACGACTGCGATCACGAAACGAGCTCCGCCAATCAAATCTGAGCCGTTGATTGTTAAGCTTCTGGGGATGGTTCGCTCTCACCGGCTCGGCTCTGTTTTCCAACGACGGCTTCGAAGCCAGGTATATGTTTTTCTTTTTTAATTTCTTTTTGGGAATAAGAGTAGTCAAAACTCAAAATACTGAAATTTTTCAGCTTTCATTAAACGATAATCTTTTTTTTTTTTGAGCAAGATAAATATTTATTTTCTGTTTAAAAAAATTAACGTATAAGACGAGAATATAATTACAGTTTTTTTAAATCTAATTACCATTTACTTTTTGATGTGGTTTACAAGTAACATAATAATTTTAATTTATAGAGTTAAAAAAAAAACAAAAAAAATTTAATTTATATGGATATAAATATGGTTTTGTTAATTTTGTCGAAAGAAATGAATGGAATTGGTCGTTTTTGAGAGGTCAAACGACGGTAGATATTTTGTTGTTCGGTATAATAAGACTTGCTGTGGTTTCGAAACGTGACAAAGGCTAAAATATAATACACGTGCGCGATGTGCGAATAGTAACAAATTCAAATTCGTAGGCCCAAATATCCTTACACGTCAAATAATCGCTTGGGCTACCTTCTCTCTTTTCTTGTTCTCTTTTTCTGTCTATACCTTCTTCTTTTTTCTAAATTCTAAAACAAAACAATGCTATTTCTTTGTAGAACTTTACACAATTGTACATTTTTATTTTTATTCTTAATCCAAATCACAAAACACGCGAAATTTCGCTTTTTTTCTTTTTCTTTTCTTCTCCTCCTTATCTAAAACTTATTCTATAATTAGTATAGGAATTTATTTTTAATTACAAAATAATCGATTTCGTAAACAAAGAAAGTCATTCCAGAGAACGACTCGTGAATTTCATTCTATTATTTTTCGGCGAATACGCGGTTTCGTGCAGTGCGATTTACGTACGTTGCTCAGGGAAACTGATATTTCCTTCTCAGAAATTGACCACGTGTTTTCTAGATTATTTTTTAACGTAATCGTTGTTTCAATTTTTTTTTTTTTAATCTTTTATAGGAATCACAAAGGTATAAAAGCATGGTGAAACAACACCTTGACCTGCAAACGATCGAAGCCAGAGCCGAGAAAGGCGTCTACTCAGACTTCATAAACAAGTTCTACCGCGACCTCGTCGTTCTATTCACAAATGGCGTCGTTTTCTTCCGCAGAGGAACTCAAGAACACGTGGCATCCCAAGAGCTCAGATCCATGGTCTTGAAAGAAATGAAAACCAACCACAAAAGAGTCGGCAAGACCAAGACTTTGACCGTCATCACCAAGCCCTCGGAGCCGAAGAGTCCCACATCAAACGCGAAGCCCAAGAACAAGTCCCCGATCATAGTAACTTGTGGGAGACGCAACAGTACCTCCAACAAAAAGTCCATCACTGACCCCCATAGCAAAGCGAGAGCGCTCGTGGGCGAACAAGTCAAAGTAGTGAAGCCGGGGAAGAAGGCGAACGGGTCGGGTTTTGGCGAAGAAGAAGAAGAAGAAGAAGAAGAGGAAGAAGAAGAAGACGACGAAAAGAAGAGTGTGGTTGGGCTGGGACGAAAAGGGTTGAAGAATCAGGCTGCTACGAATAGTAGTGACAATAATAGTAATAGCAACACTAAAAACAGTAACGTTAAGGAAAAGGGTAATAATGTTAAAAGTAGCGGGAGTAACAATAGCACAGAGGAAGAGCTGAACGAGCGGGAATTCGGCGGGAACGAGCTCAGCTCGCACGACACGACTGCCGTGAAGTCGAAAAAGGAAAGCGTAACTACGAAGAAACAAGGCGTGGCTAGCTTCTTGAAGAGGATGAAACAAAACTCGCCCAAGAAAGACGAGCAAAACAGTGATGCCTCAGACAAAGAAGAAGAAGAAGATGAAGATAGCGATAACGAAGAGGAAGAGGAAGACGAAGAACAAGAAGAGGATCGTAGGAAGGTCGAGGAAGAGGAAGAGAAGACGAAGAACAAGAAGGGAAAAGGGAAGGGAAAGAAGGCGATGATGAATCGAAGCAAAGAATCTCCGAGAGTGACGAGAAACTCGACAAAGAGCGGTCGGGCAGGGAAACAGGAGGCTGACCGAAAGTCAACGACGAGAGGGGTCGGGCGGCCGCCCAAGAAGCCGGAGAAAGCGGGGCCGGGCAGGAGAGAGTGTAACGGAGATCATCAGCCTAGGAAGAGAGCTAGGAGATGAGTAGATATACTTACACATACATATATCATCATGATCGAAAGTTTCCCTTTTTTATTTTTATTTTTTAGGGGTGGTTGTGTATTGTATATTTTTGGAGTGTGGGCTTTGTTTCCTTTTTTTTAAGGTTCTCTAGGTAGTTTTTTTATTTTTATTATTAGGACTAGTTTCAGACATAGTTGACACACTTAGGGATATGTTTTGAAAGGCTTAAGAGAGAAGTGAGAATGTTTTTACATTGTGGAAAGAAGCCATTTTGCGAACACCACATGATTGTAAATTTGGATTAGCATAGCTCTAAATTTATGAACCTTTTCTTATTAAGCTTTTATATTATCAAATCACAGTCGAATCTAAAACTAAAAACAGTCATTACTTACTTTACAATGAAAAGATGGTCTATGAGTTGGTTAATAGGCCTTGACTTTAAGCACTAAGATGCTTTTCATATATCTGCCTCTTAAGTCAATGATACGGAGACGAGTACTCCAAAAATGAAATTTTAATTTTGTGTGCTTTGTTATAAAAGGGTAATTTAGTTTTCTACCCTCAAATCTCAAAACTATTTAGTGCGTACCCTTCAAGTTGGCAACTTTAGATAAGTACCTTTGCATTTTCAACTTCTCAAAAATACCCTCATCCTTTTATGTTTATTTTTCTTTTATTACAAAAAAAAAAATGGGGAGCCTCTCTCGATCGTAAAAATTTATGACGCCAACAATGATGACGACGACAATGGCGACGGCGACAAGCGGTGACAGCGGCAACAATGGAGTTTAGGCGATGATTTGACGATCTCAGCTCAATCCAACGAATGGAATCAAAAATATTTAATTAAACGTCTCTTAAACGTAAATGATTCCTTAAATTTTTATATTTTGAAGGGTTTAATACTTCTTTTAATGTTGGGTTAGATTTATAACTTTGTTAACTTTAAACAAGGATATGTATCATACTCATCTCATGAATCCTACGTATGATTTTCTCAAGTTTATTTTTCAATGTTGAAGATGACGAACAAATCTACTGGTACTGGATAATTTGCAGTAGAACGGTAGAGTAGTAGAGTTGTTTACATATGTTGAAGATGAACATAAACTCTGATGGGGTAGTAGTTTACAGTAGACCAGTAGAGTTATGTATACATCAGAGCGTTAGAGTAAATCAATAGAACACAGTAGATCGTTAGAGTAAAACCGTGTATGCAATAAAAATATTCAATAAAGAGCAATAAATATGACTTATGTATTAAACAATCATCAACATTCTGATTTGTAACTATTATATTGTAGATCATGACAGAAACTACAATTAAGGTTTATTACAATGGAAAGTGGAAAGAAGAAGAAGGCTCGCATCAATAGATTATCGAAATTGGTGATAAACCTATTGTCATCGTTATCAATGCCGAGATCAAGTTAGCCGACTTAATTGAAAATTTGTGTCGAAAATTAAAAGTGAATAAAATCGAGTTAGATTTGAAGCTAAGTTTTAAGTCAATCTCATGAGATGCGGTAGATCTTATATACATAGAAAATGACGATGACGTATACGGTTTCTTGATGAATCGCGATAAAAGATATCGTAGAATAATACCAATTATTTACTCACTAAATTAAATATATCATTTCAAATTATCTACTTACTAAACATAATTAAATATATCTTTTTTCACAACTTAATGTAATAGAATTATAAAGCATGTCACGAAGTTATAATGAATGTTACATCATATTAGAGATGTGACTATGTCACTTAAGTATACTTTATTTGACTATACCATTTGTATATGTTTTTTCTTATTAAACTAATTAATTACTCACTAATTATAATGATATATATCATTTGACATGTCATTTAAATTAAATACTAATTTTAATTAACTAATATATAATTTGACTATATGACTTTATTATTAGGTTGTTATTAGAAGTGTAACTGATTTTAATTTAATAATCTTGGTATTGTATATTAAACTAATTAAGTACTTACTAATTCTTATTAAATATATCATATAAATAATTTTTCACTAATATATAATTTGACATGTGAATTTTTTATTAGAGATGTAACTAATTTTAATTTAATAACTTTGATATTGTAGATTAAATTAATTAAGTACTCACTAATTCTTATTAAATATATCATTCGACATATGATAAGAAATTATTCACTGATATATGATTTGACTATGTGACTTTGTTATTAAAGATATAACTAATTTTAATCTAATAATTTTGTTATTATAGATTAAACTAATTAAGTACTCACTCATTCTTATTAAATATAATGCAACATATTATATAAAAAATTATTCACTAGTATATAATTTAAATATGTCCCTAACTATAATTAACTTGACTATCTCTTTAATATAACTTTGTTATTGTATATTAAATTAATTAAGTACTCACTAATTATTACTAAATATACCATTTGACATATCATTTAAAGAATTATTCACTAATACATAATTTGACTATGTCATTAATTATTATTAGTTTGACTATATCTTTAATATAACTTTGTTATTGTAGATTAAACTTATTAAGTACTCACTAATTCCTATTAAATATATCATTTGACATATCATATAAAGAATTATTTACTAATATATAATTTTACATGTCATTTAAATATAAGTAATCTACCGACTAGTAGAACCAGTAGAACTAGTACGAACACTACTCTACCAGCCATTAAATTAGCTCTAATGATTGATAGAGTATGTAATTCCTAACGGTCGGTAGAGCAAATCTAATGAGCAGTAGAATCATATAATACTTATTAATTATAGTAGAACCAGTAGAACTAGTACGAACACTAATTTACCAGCCATTAAATTAGCTCTAATGATTGGTAGAGTATGTAATTCCTAACGGTCGGTAGAGCAAATCTAATGAGGAGTAGAATCATATAATACTTATTAATTATAGTAGAAGCAGTAGAACTAGTACGAACACTAATCTACCAGCCATTAAATTAGCTCTAATGATTGGTAGAGTATGTAATTCCTAACGGTCGGTAGAGCAAATCTAATGAGGAGTAGAATCATATAATACTTATTAATTATAGTAGAAGCAGTAGAACTAGTACGAACACTAATCTACCAGCCATTAAATTAGCTCTAATGATTGGTAGAGTATGTAATTCCTAACGGTCGGTAGAGCAAATCTAATGAGGAGTAGAATCATATAATACTTATTAATTATAGTTCATATAACTTTTTTTTGTAGATTAATACCAATTATTTTGGATATGTAACTAAATTAGTTTAATAACTTATATGATATTTGTGTAGATTAATTATAATTAATTTGAACATGTAGAGAACTAATCTACCGGCTAGTAGACGGAGTAGAACTAGTACAAACACTAATCTACCGACAGGTAGATTAGCTCTAATGATCGGAATAATATGTAAAGATGTAATTATGTGACTAGAGATGTAACTAAATTAGTTTAATAATTTTTTTCATATGAGTCAAGGGTCCCAATCCTCTATAAAATTATAACTTTGTTCATATAAATTTGTTTAATAACTAAGATATAAGTCAAGGGTCTCAATCCCCTCCAAAAATATCAACTCTCATCATGTTCTTGAAGAGTGGAACGTGAACGTCGTCAATAACTTCAAAGCCAACTCCAGCTTAATCGAACTCGATAAACTTGATTCCATATATTCCACAATATGTTCTCCTATTTACAAAAAAAAAAAAGTTTAAAAATTAAACACAAAATTAAACATGTATAAACTTACTTCGTATTTTGTGGCAAATCTTTCACTCATTTAAACGGCCAATAACTTCTTAATTTTTCGCCAAGCTCATCAAACATTCCACTCTTCTCAAGCATGATCGGAATCATTGTGCAAAGAGGTTCCATAAGAGCTCCAACACTATGTTCATCACAAAATTTCATGTTGCAATCAAAATTATCATTCACAAGATGAATAATCTATAATACTTTCATGTTTTCCCAAGGTTTACCTAATTTAGGTGCTTGAATTTCCAATAAAATTGTACACTTGGAACAATGTAAAAATATTAACAAACATGTTATATATTTTTTTAAATCTATCGGTCAGTAGAGTAGTCTACCACATAGTAGAGCTCACCACAATTATATTCTACCGGGCGATAGAGTTTATTTTATTTACGAGTAGTGTTTCATGAAATGAATAAATTTCCAAAGAGGTACGTAAGAGCTTTTTTACCTGAATGATTTGAGGCTTCAAATCAGTTGATAACTCTTCATCGTCCTCACTTTCATTTTTTTTCTCCGGCCGTGTACTCGGAGCTATGTTCCTCCGTGGATCATTCACAATCCTGTTAGTTTTTTTCTTTATTTTTTCTCTTATTAAATATATAGAGCATACTTCGAGCTCATTATTGTAAATAAAAAAATAAATACCCAAAAGAAAGTTTGAGATGAAGGTGGAGATGAGAAAATACCAAATTCTCAAAACCGAATTGAAAGCGTAGGAGATTTTTTTTTAAAAACCCTTGAACGAACCCTTGAACAAATGAGTTGAATAGAACCCTACGTTGAATGAGATGGACAAAAGAATTGATATTGTGAAAAATGATGATTAGAGGATGAGTAGATGAATTGGTAGAGTAAATTTTTTATTTATTCATGAAAATGAGAATGAAATAGAAGAAGAATAGAAAATACTGTAAAGGAAGAAAAGAAAAAGAGAGAATTAGGAGAGAGAGTGAAATAATTTTTTTATTTAAAAAATTAATTTTATGATGGATATATAAGTAATTGCATAAATTTTTGATGATGTGGCATTAAAAATTAATTGAAAACGAAATTGAAAAGAAAATAAGAGTAGAAACTTAAAAACAAGTTTAAGTAGATGTATTGAGCTAAATTTCTCGTTATAAAACCACTTTTTAATCTAGAACTTTGATTTTTTTTTTTGTAAAAATTAATTATTAATATATTAATTGACAAGCAAATCCAAACAAGATTATAAATAATAAGTAAACGATTTACATTAATATCCTCTTTAAAAAAAAGAGTAGTCATAAAAATTTGAAAACTACAAAAATAATAATACCAATAAATTTGTTATTATTATTTGAGAAGTCATGCATTGGATAAACATATATACTGCTAACCTGAAAAAAAATAGTGCAACAATATCTCACCAATATACTGGGGATACCGAGTAAGTTTTCTAGAGAATAAGAACAAGATTTTCTCTTATTAGAAATGAGTTGAGTACAAGAGAGTAAAATTATTTGAGGTTTACAAATGAATAGGTGAATAATAGTTAGTAGTTCTCAGATTTTCGTCGTCATTTCCTTCGTGCCTCCTGTTTTCATTTATAATTGTTGTTTTAACTGCATGACGGTTATTCTAAGTAGTGGGTTCGTGGATTTGATGGATCATGGGGTGATTAATCTTACGTCATTACTGCGAGATTTGTCTTGTAAGTATACTCATTTTTACACTTGGTCGCTATAGCGATCCGAGTGGTTTTATTTACACGTATTATTTTGTTTTGACTAGTTTTTGACCTATCATCTTTCTCTTCTCTTTGAAGACTTTGATTGAAAGGATCCGTTCTTAATTTATGAACATAATGTTCCTTATCTTAGGTTGTTCTCGAGTATATTTTTCTCGGGCCTTTATCCTGAGGACGGGTATGTGTCTCGGTATCTCGATGAACATCCTGGCTATGCTAAATAGTAAAAATGGTACGGAAGTTGGTGAGCGATTTCTTGTTTAATCCACTCTTCATCAGTTTTACTATAATATCTTCTCAGTATATTTCAAGTGTCAGCTATGACATTTATTCGTTTTTCTCTGGAACAACATCGTTTTATTTTTACATCGTCGTTTTGTTCTGCGGAGACGATTTGATTTTAGGAGAATTTTCGTCTTTGGCCGTTGGATGTGTAAACCTTCTTCAACACGCTGAATTCCGACCGTCAGGGGGCTCTTTATATAAGGTTGAAGGAAATTTTTCATACCTTATTCGCCATTTTCTCTCAAAAAGGTTTTCAGTTTCCTCAGTGCTCCTAACGTTCTTCTCAAGTTCTCTTTGAGGTATTGTAGCGCCGAATCTCTTCTCTTTGATTTGGTAAGTACTTTTCGATCTCATTTTCTCTCGATACTTGTTTGTAGTTTTTTATTTCCATTTTCGAGTTATGATTTGGTATAGAGTTTCTGGAATGAATGTTTTTTTACTTCCCGATCGCTCTCTCGATCCTCGGGTTGTGTACCATTCAGAGTCAGTTTCCGGGAAGAAATTGAGTTCTCCGGATTGGAACGGTTAGTTCGCAGTCTTTATTGGCGCCTAAGCCCTGAAAAGGGATGAGACCGCCTATTTTGGCTCGCCCGGTATGGAGGATTCCTACTCCTGACCTTGTGCCTCCTGTGGAGATAAATACTAATGGAGTGACAGGATCCTCGATTTCTCTCAGGGCCGATAGGACTTATGATAATTCCGAGGATTCTTCCTACGTGCCTTTAAATGAGGAAACGATGATTTCAACAGACGCCTCTCAGCCTTGTGCTGTCGAAGGGAGTGGTCACGTCTTTCGTAAGGACCTTCTCGCGGATTCTTATGAGGACGTGTACTTTGAAAGGAAAGAGGGGGATTTCTCGGCTAAGCAGTGGAAGTCTCAGATGACTACAAGGAATTTGGATTCCTTGTACGAAGAGTTTGTATTCGATGACTGTATCAAGTTTTCTCTTCCTTCTGAAGATGATCGTGCCTTCTAGCCTCCAGAGGGGAAAATGGCCATGAATGCTATGATTTTAAGGTGAATTAGGGGATTGCTTATGCACCCGACCATTGCCTACTTCTTATCCAAGCTTGGGTTCTCTTCGACCCAACTGATCCGGAGCTTGGGTGCCTACGTCTATCGTACCCTCGTCGGCATGACTCAGCTATGGTTCCGCTTCAACGCGAAAGCTCCTACTCTTAAGGACTTCGCTCAATTTTATCACTTTCAACCTGCTCGCAATCAGAATGATTTTTATTGTGCTCGGTCTCATTTGAGTTTCGAGAAAATTGTCACCAGTCTTCCTTCCAGCCATAAGAAATGGAAGGATCGCTTTTTATGTGTCGAAGGCCCTATTGTGTCCTCTCGATTCTTGATTAATGCTGAATTTGTGGAACTTGGTAATTTGACTTTTTTCTTTCTTTTATTCGTTTTCGATTATTTTCTAATTCTTCTTTATTTCAGGTATGTTATCGTCTTATACCAAGGATGAGTTTCTTGAACGAGAGTCGATATTTGACTTGATGAACGAGGACGTTCTACATACATCTTGTCGGACCCAGATCTCTTGGCCAGTCTTTTTTAGGAACCTCTTAAATGTAACAATTTCTAGAATAACTATTAATTATATTAATTGGTACTGACCTTTGTATAATTAAGATATCATGGTGAGGAAAGCTCCGTCAGCTGCCAAACTTGAAGCTTCGAAGTCAAAAAGTCTTAAGCGAAAGAGGGGGAGGCCTTCTTCGTCTCCGACCAAGACCAAAGCGCCGACTGTGCCGATCGCCAGAGAAAAGAAGAGGAAGAAGGTGACAGAAAGTTCTTTAGAGAAATTCCTCGTTGGGGTAGTGAGTCTTTTTCATGCCCATGTCCAGATCGTCGATGGGCACAAAATAGGCGATATAGATCCTTCTAGTCTAACAGATCTTACTGCCGATATGTCTTCGATGGTGAGTTAATGTATGTATATTTTTTTTTGATGCTGAGTACTTTGATTTAATTGTGTACTGACTTTTGCTTTCCAGACTTATGTTGGAATTACTCGCCTTAGGGAGATCCCGGCCCAAAGCTTCAGTCTTTGCGGAGGCAGGCCGAGCGCAACGTTAAAAATGTTGGCAGATATGCCCACAAGAAGATTATTTATTTACATATTGATGTAATATAAATCTTTCATAAGTCCTTATTGCAATTTATGATTAAATTAATAAAAGTTGAAACATTCATTCATTCATTTTTTATTCCTTTTTTGTTTGTTTAAAAATTTATGATATTAAATAATCTTATAGTCCTTAATTTAATCTAACAATATATGAAGAGACAAATGTAGATTTGCGTGTACAAACTCTTCACGGTTTGGTTAAAATGAAATATTTACAATCTAAAGATCAACGAACTATTGATCCTAATATGATTGTTGGAAGAATCTATGATGTCTGGTTATTAGGAACTCTATAGTTCTTCCAGTGTATCTTCTAAAGATACTGAATTGACTAGTGCACTTTTAGAGGCAATGTAAGAACAAACCATTTAACCTCTTCTGCCTCAAAGTCACTATGTATGAATTGCATCGTACTTATCTTAAACCTGAAATGAGACATGTCATTTCATGACTTCAATATATTCATTTGAGAAAGCTATACTCTAGATCCAAGTTTGTGAACTAGATGCGCTCTATTGGTGATATATTGGGTTGTGAAGTTGACATGAGTATACTTTGTGAAGTTCTCATAGATTTGAAATTCATGTACAAGATTGCTGAAATGCAATGTATATCACCTCATGCTTTATTACTTGAATTGTGAATAAATGAACCGCGCGGTATCCAAAATTACGTAGCGACTTTATTTGGATGAAACAATGTGACTTGTTAGCTCCTCGTCAATACATTGTTTCTAACTTATTCACAAGTAACAAATGAGTTGAGGAAATAACAACTAGAAGGGTAAAATGGTAATTTTATAAATCATGTCTAGTTGATGATATTCATGGAGGGTAATCATAGATAACATTCAATGGATCCGCTCAATATAATTAAGTTGAATTTGAGTATAAAATAAATTCATTTGAACCGAGAGATTCTCAGTGTCAACTCTTTAGTTGAGTCACTTGACATTAAACTAATACTCGGAAAAGGTTTATGAGCTTTCGAGTCCGAGTATTGTAGCTCAAGATTTTTTTATTTGGATCCATAAGGTCATTGTTACAGGTCATTAGAGTAGGATTGTTAAACTAGAAGTTAAGTCAAAATGAGTTCAAGTGCTTAACTAGACGTTTTCTCGGAAAATGTCAAAAGGGTATTTTTGTCCACATGGACATAAAATGATGTGAATGTCAAAATAAGCTTTTGAATATTTTTATATGATGGAAATATAAATTAGTTTCTAAAGCCGAGAAGTCGTTTGACGCATTATGAAATTAATTTCATTATTTGTGCAATATTAATTCTACAATGGGTATTTTAAGAATTGTCTTAAAAGAAATAAGGAAGCATCTAGAAGCTCCTCTCTAGGTATAAATTCAGCCAACATCAATTGAGAGAAGGAAATAATATCTCTTATTATTTTGTGCATTATTGTATATTGGTAATTGCCCAAAAGAAAAAGAGGAAATGAATTTCTTTGAGAATAGAACAAATGTACTAAGTGAGGAAACAAATTTCCTTCACTAAAGCAAGAGGAGGGCCAGCCATATTGATAGAGAAAGAGGAGAAGACATCAAATATTGTGTCATGAGTACACAATAGGAAATGGTAATTACAATTTCTTGTATTTCTTTCTCTTATAAATAGAGGCTCACATTGAGATGTGAAAATAAGTCTTTCCTCTTGTTCTCTCTATAGTGGCCGAACCCCTCCTCTCTCTCTCTAAAATATCTGTTTTTATTTTGGCACCTAAGTCCTCATTAGACTTAGGCTTAAATTAGCTCTTTAGCTCATAAACTTGTTCTTGAGTTATTGTGTTTAATTGTGCCCAAATACAAATTCTTCAAACCCTCTATAGACTCTTGTAGTAAAAACCTTAGGTTCTTGAGTTCACGATTAGGTGTGAAGGAAACGAGCAAGACGAGATTATCAATCTTTCCTAAGGCTTCCCGAAGATCAAGCTACATGAAAGGTTAGTCTCAAGTAAACAAGTAATTAAATAATTTTTTAAAAATAATTAGATGTTCATGCACTTTGACTAGGTTAGTAAAATTGTTTTACTGGTAAATTTTATTTATATTCCGTCATTAACTTGTTAATAATAATTTTATTAACCCTAAACTTATTCGAACAATCTATCCCTATCTCGTGGACTATGAATCCCAAAAGTTTTCCTGCAAAGACATGAAAAGTACATTTTAAAGGGTTAAGTTTCATTCGATACTTTTTTAGTGTCTCGAATGATGTCTGGAGGTCCTCGGTATGCGAACTCATTTTCCTGCTTTTAACCAAGAGATCTATATATGCTTCCATTGTTATACCGAGGAGGTCTGGTAACATCTTATTTACTAGTCTTTGGTAAGTAACCCCTATATTTTTTAATCCGAATGGCATCACTGTATAACACTATAAGCCTCTATTGGTTATGAATGCAGTGTGATATTGGTCTGGATCATACATGGGTATTTGATTATATCCCAAGTATGCATCCATGAAACTTAATAGTTCATGCCCTGCCTTGGCGTTGACTAGTTGGTCAATCATCGACATAGGGAAACTAACTTTTGGGCGAGCCTTGTTTAGATCGGTGAAATGTACGCAAGTTTGCCTTTTTCCATTTGGTTTCTTAACCAATACTAGATTAGCTACCCAGCTTGGGTATTTTGTTTCCTTTACAGATTTATTTGAAATCAATTTATCTACTTCCTCTTTAGAGCTTTGTACCGCTCAGTATTTAATGCCCTTCTTTTATATCTAATGGGTTTTGCTTTGGGGTCGATGTTTAGTCTATGACAAGCTAGTTCGGGATCTATCCCTACCACGTCGTCTTGCTACCATGCAAATATATCCATGTTATTTGACACAAGAGAAATTAGTGTAAACTTTATACCTGGAGTCAGGTGTCTGCCGATGCGAATCTTCTTCTTGGGAATTTCTGATCTCGACGTGACTTCTTCCTCTTCATCTCAAGGTCCGATCTCTCCTTTGTGGGGAAGTCGTGGATCGAAATCAAAGGTGTCGGTCATCACCTTGCGTCCTTCTTTGTCTTTACTATTCTTTAGATAGTCTGCATAGTAACCTCTAGCCAACGCCCCGGTTCCTAATTCCTCGTCTATGCCTTTCTCAGTTGGAAATTTGATATTTGAATATTCCATGTATGTAACAGCTCTGAGAGCCTGCAACGTCGGTCTCCCAATGATCCCATTGAAAGAGGATTTCCCCGGTACTATCACCCATTTGTGTTGACAGTTTTAGTTTTGCGTTCCTCTCCCATGGTCATCGGTAGAGAGACTACCCCTCTAGAGACAATGGAGTCTCTTGTGAAACCGTATAAGTTTTAAGTTGAATGAGAGAGAATATCTTTCTTAAGACCCATCCTCTAAAAAGTTTCTTCATAAATGACGTCCACGACACTTCCTGTATCTACTAACATCCTGTGAACCACTCTGTTGCTAATTTTAACTGAAATTTTCAGAGGGTCGTTGTGCGGGAATAACACCCAACGCGCGTCTTCTTTCGTAAAAGGTGATAGGTTCTATTTCTGACTTTGAAAGTTTTGTCGATCTTTCCCTATCAGTGAAAATGACGTGTTTGCATCCCGCCTGAGCCTCTCTCACGTAACTTTTTTGTGAGCTTCTCGAGTTTCCTCAGGTGTGCGGTCCTCCTAGTATGAAAGAAATCTCCCCATATGCTTCTTTAGGTTTCGACAACACTCCTAGCTTTGAATTTCTTCAAGGCTCATCATCAGATCAAAGCTTCTATTGCTTCCTTCATATTAAAACATTATGCAGTTTTGTGACCTACATCAGTGTGGAAAGCGCAGTACTTCGTCTGGTCCCACTTTGTTATATCTTTCTTAATCTTGGCCGGCCTTGGGAAATCTTATCTTTCATGGGTAAGACTACAAATTTCTTTTATCGAAGTATTCAGTGGGCTATACTGATCATACTTGCTTTTGAAAGGTTTCTTCAGCCCCGCTCCAGACCATATCCTCTTTTGAGGTCGATCTTCCCCGGTACGCATTTCCTTTCGTTCTTGGTGCCGAGGCTTAGAGGCTTTAGCCTTCCTGGCTGCCAGCCTAGCTTCTTTGGCATTTATATACTTCTGCGCTCTCTTAAGCAAATCATTGTAATCTCGAGGACTGGTTTTCTGGAGTGACCAACAGAATTCTGATTCTGTTATGATCCCCGAAGTGATCACAAAGAGTTTGAAGTCTTCATTGATGTAAATCTTCAGTGATTCGTCATGAGCATGTTTGATGGCCAAAAGGCGTTCATTAGGGGTCTTTCCTGAACTTGATCCGACAAACTGCTCCATGAATCTCCGTGCCAATTAATCCCATGAGCCTATTGTATTCGGCCTGAGTTTCATATAGCACCTTTTTGCTGAGCCTGAGAGATTAATGGAAAATGCTCGGCAAATAACTTCAGGAACTGCTCCCTGCAGAAGCATTCAAGAAGAGAAAGTATGGAGATGATCACCCGGGTCGGTCTTTCCATCATAAGCAAGAATGTTCGGCATCTTGAACCTATCAGGCAGTGGATGGAAGAGTACCCTTGCCGTGAATAGTGAGACTGCTTCTCCAATCTTTTGGACGGGCTCTTAATGACCCAGAGCAACCTCTTCGATCCTCCTCTCCAAATTTCTGAATTTTGTTTCCTCAGTGCTCACGATGTCTTTAGTATCTTCCAACCTATCTGGACTTCTTAGTCCCGAACGGTTTTTTTCACGAGATGGTTGGTAACGCTCCGGAATATTTTCCAACACGTCCACACCTTCTTCCAATTCCCCAATTTTTCCGTTTTGTAGCGATGGCATGCCTTTTGGATATCTTAATCTGAGCTTCGGAGCCCTCGGGCTCTTTCCCTGATCGGTACGAGGGTTCTTCGTCGGGGATCACTATTGCGCTTCGCAACGTGACCCTTTTAGCTGCAGCCTCATTTCCAGTTCCTTATTTTTGGCTTCCAAAGCCACTAGACGCTCTTGCATTTCTCGGAATTGGACGTGCAAATGAGATTCTGGAAAGAGTTCAACAACTTCTTCCTCGATAAGAGAGAGTGTTCGATTGTGGTGTTCATCTTGGTCGTTCATGAGTGCATTTTCTGCGGGAATTGATGAACTAACCATTGATATTCGACGCTTTTCCCCTCTTTCTAGCGCAAACTGTTAACTTGAAAAAATAATGTAACAATATCTCATCAATATCCTCGAGATACCGAGTAGGTTTTCCAGAGAACAAGAACACGACTTTCTCTTATAATAAATGAGTTGAGTACAAGAGAGCAAAATGATTTGAGGTTTACAAAAGAATAGGTGAATAATAGCAAGTAGTTCTCAGATTTTTTTCGTCCTTTCCTTCGTGCTTTATGTTTCCTTTTATAGTTGATGTTTTAACTGCCTGACGGTTATTCTAAGTAGTGGGTTCGTGGGTTTGGTAGATCGTGGAATGATAAATCCCACGTCCTTACTACGAGATTTGTCTAGTCAGTATATTTTTACACTTGGTTGATGTAGCAATCCAAGTGGTTTTATTTACACGTGATAATCGTGTTATACACGTGCTTGTTACTTTCAGAGGTGAAAAAAGTTAGTTCGAGAAAATTTTCACGTGTTTTGTAGTGTTTTTCTTAATTTTCAGAGTTTATAAGTGAAAAATGACAAATTGAGCATTTGAGGATGATGTGACGATTACAAGGAGTTTGGAACATTTTTTGGATCTCAATTCCGACGCCCGGAGCTCAAGATAGGTGATTAAAGGCGAGACAACGCACAAACTTCCACAATCCTTTGCGTTTGCCCTATGCGGTGCACAGCCCCTGTGCGCTCACCTGTGCGGTACGCAGCCCCTGTGTGCTCACCTTTGCGGTGCACAGCCCCTGTGCGCCTGCCTATGCGTTTGCTGTGCGGTGCACAAGTCGTTATACACGTGCTTGTTTGTACTTTTGGATGTGAAAAGAAGTTAGTTCGAGAGCACTTTCTCGTGTTTTGTAGTGTTTTTCTTAATTTTCAGAATTTAGAAGTGAAAAATGACAAATTGAGCATTTGAGGATGATGTGGCGATTACAAGGAGTTCAGAACATTTTTCGGATATCAATTCCGACACTCGGAGCTCAAGATAGGTGATTAAAGGCGAGACAACGTACAAACTTCCAGAGTCCTGTGCGTTTGCCATGTGCGGCCCCTATGCGGGTGCACAGCCCCTGTGTAGTGCACAATCCCTGTGCGCCTGCCTGTGCGGTACACAGCCCCTGTGCGCTCACCTGTGCGGTCCCTGTACGCCTGCCTGTGCGTTTGCTGTGCGGTGCATAGGTTGCCCAGCCAAAAGTTTCAGATTCTTGTGCGCCCGCCTGTGCGTTTGCTGTGCGGCGCAAATGCCTCGATTCCAACTTAGTTTTAACGCGTTTTAATTGTAATATAAGCCGTTAGATGCAATCCAATGGCCCATATGAGCTCCGAAAAACCTAGGAAACCTAAAAAAATACTTTAGTTTATTCTGAAACATATCTTATATTTTGTTTTTGTTTTTGAGTTTGGAGTTTTCTTTTTGGCCATAGCCATCCCGGGAGAGAAGAAACATTAGGAGATGATCATCATCGCCATAACAACGCTTTCACCATTCACAATTTTTATCTCTCTTCTCTGAATCTTTGGAACCATTTTTCTATTAATACAATTTCGTTTTTATTCATGAGTTTTTCATATTCATCTTCATCTTCGTTTATTCTCTGCTCGATTATGCACTAAATTCGTTAAGAGCTATGGTGTAGCGATTTAGGAATATAGTTATGGATTCAATCATGTAGATCAATATTCATATGCTCTATCATGTTTATTTATTTTGATTCGTGTGTAATGCTTGAATTCGCTTAGCTACCATTTTCTTGATATTAGGATTGCTTGATGCTCGGAAGAGATTAGGTTAGTCGTGCACAAGGATTAATTTATCGGGATACATTCCTAGGCTAGATATAGCTAGACTGTTTCAAAATCGTGTGAACGTTCTTGTTTTTAATGCTAGTCGTTGTTTTTAGGGGTTGAGATCGAGAGAAGATATCCCGACATAGGTTTAGATTCTCAGATGTTCGGAAGAAATCTTAGATTACCATTATCGTGAGCGTGATTAGTAAACATAAAAGTGTGTGTTTTGTGCTTTATTTCCGAATCCGAACCATATGAATAACTTGTAAAATCATAGTTCTTGTTTTCTCATTATTGTAATATTTCATAGTTTAATTGTTTTTAGTTGTGTTCGTTTTAATATCCATCACATTCATCAACTCATAAAGTTCAATTCGTGCTAGTAATATTGTCAATTTAATTAAACATTTTCCTCGTTGTATCGACTCATACTTATAAACTCTACTATTTGAGCGACTACGTGCACTTGCGTCCCTAAAAATCGCAACAACACATGTTATTTTGTTTTGATTAGTATTTGACCTATCATTAAAGGTCAAATAACCTATCAACAACACGTGCTCTCTTCGAAGACTTTAATTGATAGGGTCCGTTCTTAACTCATGAAAGTAATGTTCCTTATTTTAGGTGGTGTTTTAGTTTATTTTCCTCGGATTTTTGTCCTGATAACGAGTATATTTCTCGGTATCCCGAAAAACATTAAAAGGTATATAAATAAAGTTGGTTTATTGTGTATTTTCTAGGGACCTATTTCCTATTACATACACTATTGATTCCAAAACAAAAGATTGGGTATTTACTTTTAACAGATTCTAGTCCTTGATTCTTTAGTCAATAAAGATTATCATAAAGTATTTTCCGTTTCCATAACCACACTACACTACCAAACTAATTACTCAAAATAATTAAATACCCAATGAGATTCTAAACATAACAGATATAGGCTATGATTGCCTTCTTTTATATTCAACAGAAGTTTCATATTTATTCTTATCATCATTATTATAATTGTTGTACAGCTTTTATTATGTTACCTGAACTTACCTTTTTTATTGTGACTTTTATTGTCCTTATGCTTATATATATAATGACGTGTTTTAGGCTCATTTTACGTTTTGTTTCCGCTTTCAACTATAAATAATTAACTTGAATTTTTATTCAATATTTGAACAACACCTCGTGTATAAATGGGACATGCAGGTCCAATAGGCCGATGATATCGTTTCTTTTAGTAAAGAGAAAGTGATTTCTAATGGGAATAAAATAGGGATCATTTTCCAAACAATGGTGTCTACTCAAAATTAAGTTTACGGATGAAAATAAATGCGTTGGCCTAAATTGGGATATAATTCAATAAACACAAACCAGCTACCTTGTTCACCAATTCGAAAATCCAAAAAAAAACACATCAAAGTTTCGATCTTTATCATCATCGTGATGTCGAACTGTACGGTCGAGTCGTTCACAGTAGAGACGAGCGATGGGGCGAAGCTTCACACGAAGCTGTTCAAAGGAAGGAAAGAGATCGCCGTGGTTTTGGTTCACCCATTCTCGATCCTCGGTGGCTGTCAAGCTCTGCTCAGAGGGATCGCCTGCGGGTTAGCGGAGAAAGGTCACAGCGCTGTCACTTTCGATTCCAGAGGCGCCGGCAAGTCCACCGGAAGAGCCTCCCTCACCGGATTCCCCGAAATCAACGACGTTATTGCTGTTTGCAAGTGGGTCTCTGAATCTCTTTCCATCCCTAAAATCCTCTTGGTCGGTTCTTCAGCAGGTACTATATATATTTTTTTTAACGTTTTTATTTTTCTTTCTTCTGGATCTGTTGAGTTATTACATGGGTTCTGGTTAAGTTTCCTTTGTTCTTTCAGTTGGAGTTTGTTTGCAGTACCCACAGTTTTCTTGATGAATTTCTTCCAAGATAGAAACTTTGCGTTGTTTTGAGATTTTGAATAGACACTTGGTTGGAAATCAGGATTTTTTTGTCATCTCATTTGTTTTGGCCAAAGTTTAGAACTTTCAGTTTCCTCAGTTCTTTTAGTAAAAAAAGTAAAAAAAATGTTGGAGTTTGTTTGAAGTATCCACAGTTTTCTTGATAAAATGAAACTTTGTGGCATCTAGAGTTAGAAACCTGGCTAGAAATCAGGATTTTTTTTATGCACATTCTTTTGGGATCATAGGAATAGAAAATGTGAGTGATTAAAACAAACCCTTAGATTTGAATTTGAAAAGAAAAGAGCCAAAGAAAATGTGTGATGTACAGGTGCACCAATCGCGGGATCTGCGGTGGATCGAATCGAAGAGGTAGTCGGGTATGTGAGTCTTGGATATCCTTTCGGAATAATGGCTTCGATTCTCTTCGGAAGACACCATAAAGCTATACTCGGATCTCCAAAGCCGAAGCTGTTTGTGATGGGCACAGACGACGGTTTCACGACCGTAAAACAGCTAAAAAACAAGATCCGCCGAGCCGCCGGGCGAGTTGAGACTCATCTCATCGACGGCGTCAGTCATTTTCAGATGGAAGGCCCGGACTACGATGCCCAAATCGTCAATCTCATCCACAGTTTCATCTCATCTTTGTAGGGTTTTACTTTTTTTATTTAGGGCTATTTTAATAACAGATAAATATGCACTAAAAGTCAACTAGTTTAAGCCATTATTTGTGGACCAATTTAACTCAGAATAATTAAAATAGAAATAAACAATTTGGTCAGTTGTACTTAGCTTTAATTATTTTCAAATTACTTTAAGTTATGTTGGCTGAAGGTATAATTTTTTTGTATCATTCATGACAAAGCTTCTCCTGCGTTTCTTAAACTTCATTTCAATATTAGTTAAGAGGAACAATCTTTACAGGAATGGTCTTTATACAAGCAAGCATTCCTTTTAGTTAAATCCACTGGATGATGTATAACAATTAATAATACTATGAATTAAAACCTAATCCTAGGAGAGCAATCGGGAATAATTCACAATACACCAAAAAAATAAAAACAATTGTAAACTACAAATAAAACCAAACCCATATTTTTTCCCTAAAAAAACTACATGTCATCTGCCTCATAACGCCGACGATGATGATCGTCCGATGCGAGTCTGGCCATCTTATCACCGTTGGATCCTTCGCCTTTCCTCCACCCTCGATCATGGTCCATCGAACGACCACCTTCGTCTGCTTTTTCGCCAAAACAAAATCCCATAAATAAGCTTGTCCCAATCTATGTTATAGTATCAACATATCCTCTTCTTTTTTATCTTTTCTTTTTGGTCTTTTTCTTCCCCCGAATGGAAAAAAAAACATACATTGATAATATGATGTTACAAGTCCAGCTAGTTAATGTCATTAATAATATGGTGAGCGAATTGGCACAGCCATGACAGAAAGCTAAACTACACATTTGAGAGAGAGAGAGAGAGAGAGAGGAGTGCCCTTAATCTACAGTAGAACCAAAAAGAAAACAAAAGGAGATAAGTTAAAAACATTTTTTCATTTTTACAGAATCCTCACTAGTAGCAAAGTTTTTTTCTTTTTACTGCAACGTACAACAAAAGGGTGGGGTTATATTATGTAATTAGTTATTACCACTTTCACCGTCAGACGCATCTTCTAGCTTCGCTATGGCATCGAGAAGAGCTTGTTCGTGGTCCTGTGATTATACAGAACAAACCTCACATTATTTACCAAAAAGAAAATCACCACAAGGGAGGGATTAAAAAAATTGAAAGTTTTCCGTAATTTATTTTTACCCTAAGCACTTTCTTCGCCTTCTCGATTTCAACGGAATCAGGATGGCTTGCACCAAATACTTTCTCGACCTGTGTCGTTATTATTACCACGTGAGATATAAAAAAGACGATATGTGATTAAACAAAAGAAAGGGGTTTAATAGTGGGTTGTTCACCTCTTTGATCAAAGTGTCAGTGTGAAGTATTTCGATATCACCCATGGCTTTCTTTCCAATGCCGTTTTGTTGTTGTAAAGGTAAGTCCTTTTTGGATTGGGTCTTTGTTGTACCTCTGCCCCGACCCACGCCCGGTTGAACCGACCCGCCCCGAGTCATGGCTTTTTTGTTTCCTCGACCCGGTCCCGCTCCTGCTCTTCCTTTCCGTGATATACCCGGATCCTCGCCTTCCCATCTTATATCTTCAGGAGATATCTATCGATGATCAAATTTAAATTAAATAAAATCAGTTTAAAGGTTGTTAAATACGCTTGTGTGTGTTAACCCCCTTTGCTCCTTATATTGATACAATGGGTACTACTCTGACTAAGAGATTCTCCAAAAAATAATGATGATGGTACTCATAAAAGCAAAGGAGCATAAAGGGAAAAAGAAGATTGGTTCTTCAAATATCTGATAATCAATAAGGAAAGGAATCAACGTCTTGGAACTGTAGTCCTAGAAGGGCATTTACCATTACATTAAAAAGCACTCGAGTCCTACCTCTTTGAGATTAACCCATTCCCAAGTCTCGTCGGGGGAATTTATATCATAGACAAGAGCATGCAGACCCTGTGAATTAAAAAAATGAGAGCTCAAACTAAAAGGATAATACGATGGAAAGGAAGACACGAGTGCATGGAGTATATTAGTATACCTCCGCAGCATTGTAATCAGTGATAACAGCCTCGTAGAAGTGATTGTCTTCGGGCCATCTCGTCCAAACTTTCCTTCCTATCAACGGATCAAAAGCGGCTCCTTGAGGAAGCTCCGTCGGTGCAAATGCAGCCCCCGAAGAAACTCGATTATTGGGCTGAGGCCTCCCACTAGCCGGAGGGTATTGCATCGACTGCACATTCAACACCAATACTTGAACACCTTAAAAACTATATTATTTTGATTAACGGTGATATAACTTTGATTAAAGATGGAACAGGCTACTTATCGATGTAAAATCAGTTAAAATCACTAGGGTCGGGAGTGAATTAAGGGTTATTTTAGTTACCAGCCATATAAATTAGTAGTATTTTGGTAGCAGTCAACGTTTTGTAAATGTGTACTAAATTGAAAGGCTAATCTGTTTACGATATTATTTGGACCTATTTAGCCCAAATAACTCCTAAAGTTACTCAAATCGGAAGGGCAATCCGGTACATAATTTCATGGAAACGACTGTGATGTCAGAACGATGGCTATTTGCAACATATTTACAAAACATTGACTATTTCCAAATTTCTTGTGTTTATGTTGGCTAAAGACCTAATATTTTGTTGAATAAAAAGAGTCAAATAATGGTGGTTCTCTAGAACTTACGGCTTTAGGTTTCTTGGTGCGAGCTCCAGGTGGCGGGCCCGGGCCTCGTCTTAGGGCTGACGAGGAGGGTTGCATAGAAGAGGGTAATACTGGCGAGGGGGCGTTCATGGATTGCGAAGCTACGGACTGCGAAGTTTTCGGTTTTTTGCGAGAAGCTGATACAGTTGGACTTGGAACCGGGTCGTGAACGGGTTGTGGAGCGCTACCCCTACCCGGTTGAGACCCACTTGTCTTTCTCCATTCCCTATTACCATAAATTCTCTTGAATAATAAACAGAAAGGAAAAAGAAAAAGTTGTACAAAAATCGACTTTCATATTACATACCTTATTCTTATGATCATGTCATCCACGTTGACCCTGGATAGGAGCTCTCTATGTTCCTCGTCCGATACTCTTAACTCTTTTCTCAATTCCGTTATTAAGCTTTCCTTGTCCTGAGATTTATGACGTTGATTGTTACACTTACACCACTACCAATTTTATTCCGAGGAAGAAAAGAAAAACGTACCCAAGTGATGGCATCGGATTGAGCTTTAAAGGCTCGGAGAACAGAACAATACGCTTCTTGCTCGATGAGGTGGATCTGGGTTTCCATATCGCCATGGATTCTAGGCATAGGAGCAGCTGATCCGACTGGTGCGGATCTTCCATTTCCAGACGCTCGGCCTGTCCTTTGAAATCTGTTTTGATGAGACGGAGGAAGATCGTCATCCGTGCCTGCAATGCGCAAAACACCCAACAAACAAAAAAAAGGAAGAATGAAAACTGCAATATCATTAAACTAGTACATCATTTGTTTGTGATAAATTGAAATCCCCAAATTCATACATGTTAGTATTTGCACATGATATGCGATCAGACTGCTTTCTGGCAAAGAAAGTCACAAACTTGATGGGGATAGTGAAGAGAGTAAGCACAATGACAGACTCAGATAAACTCTTTTCTAGAAAAAAAAGCTTATAATTCTCTTTCTAAAATCCACTCTTATTCTAGTTTTTCTAACAACTAAAGTTCAGCTGCTATGCAAGATTAGAAATCGTTAATAAGTGGAAGAGCAAATAGAAAGAACTCCAATTCTGTATCCATCAAAGATCATGAATACAAGGTGCACCTAAAAATTCTATCAAAAGTTATATATTTCACTGATGGTGATGACTGTTCTAGAATTGCTCTTTCACATTTTATTAAAAAATAAAATATAGAAGATTAACCAGCTCCAATAACTATGAAGTAACCTGAAATGTAAAATAAAAAGTAGAAGAAGAAGAAGAAGAAGAAGAAGAAGAAGAAGAAGAAGAAGAAGAAGAAGATCAAGGCTTAAACTTTCTTTAGCTTTCTTGACAATTTTATAGGCCAGTGGTGAACAGGGTGGGTGTTCTTAATCCAAGAAAGAAGAAGATCAAAAGCCTTTTTCAGTGAAAAATACTCAATTCTTTTGCTGACCAAACGTTGATTAAGCATAGGAATTTACAAGGCAAACTCTGCTAAGCCTCAGCTCAATCAAACTCCTAGATTAGCTTCAGAAAACTAAAACTCATAGACTCCATCGCTAGAAAGTTATAAACTTAGCTATTTATTTTCACTATCATATAGCTTTCACGTAGCCAATCTCAAGTTCAACACTACCGAGTTCAGTTCAAATCAGCTTGGAATCAGAATAGCTGGTAGTACCCTATTCAATCATGAGAGCAATAATGGGTGACCGAAGATTGAAACAACGACTTCATAATCAGTACTTAAATAGCGAGGTATCGGAATTTATGGCCAACCAAAAGTTCCATCAAATTCGACAGGAAAGTAAATCACTTGATAGGAAGTAAATGCGAAGAAGAAAATAAAAACTCACCACTGCTATCGGAGAGCCCGTAGTCCATTGAACCTATCAAAACCCTAAATCCAGCAGAGATATTGAGAGCGCAAATCGAGTCAATCTCTACACAAAAAATGAATTCGGAGAAACACTTTTCACGAGCTCTTGCCTCAATTCGATTCGAAATGTTGATCTCAGAGGTCGAAGGAGCTGAATTTGAAGTGCGGAGTTTCGCGGAGAAAGACGATCGGAGGCGAAAATTTAGGGCTTGACAAATATCTGAGAAGTGAGGGGTCAAATTCGAAATAAACAGAAAATTATGGGCTAAGAAAGATAGCTTCTTTTCGGTGTGGATATGGAAACTAGGTCAAGAAATTGATGGAGCGAGTGAGCGTGTGTGAAAAAAAATCTGCAGAGACATTGATGGAGAGAAGATGGGGCTCCAGAGAGGGAAAGGCGGACTTCAAACTCACTTTGTGTTTCTTTTTTCTTCAGTTAATTCTAATTTTCAATTCCAACCCGGTTTCGGTCCGAAACGCGTTTCTTTTCTTAGCATTTTTTTTAAGGCAAGCTACGAGCTCTAACTTAGACGAATGTACCGTCCTACTTACCACTTCCGTTTCTTGCTCTTATTCCATCCCCTTTTATACCATATGATTTTTATTTTACTCCTATCCACAATTTGTAGAAATAAATTTCACATGAGTGACTCTTCTTGACATCTAATTTGGTTTCGCATCTAAAAAAATCATTTAACTTCACTATATATAACAAAAAAATTCATGGTCAAAACAAGATAAATATCTAGCAGTTTTAATCCATATAAAAGATAAAAAAAATATTAAATTTCTTTATCAAACACCTGATTTAATAGAAGAAATTGAACTTGTGTACCAAAATTTTTGTTCCGTGATGAAAACATATTCTAGAGTTTGTCTCGTAAATGAAAAAGAATGATATGTAGTGTAGACTGTAGAGTATATAGGCACCAAATAAAGAATGTCTCTTCAGATAAAATGAAGCAACGAAACATTGAATCAAATGAGTGTTGTAAGTAAACATAAATTTGGTGGTCAGTGGTCAAATGAGAGATGTTTGACGAATTGGGAATTGAAGGAAGTCAACGGAAGTGAATTGAATGGGATTAGTTTGACAGCCAAAAAACCATGTTACCATCAATTTCAAGCCTTGCTGACATACCCACATGTTTATTTCTCAGGGAATCTTTTTACTCACATGTTCATTTTATAACCAACTTTTTCATATCATTCTAGTACATGTCCATTATTACAAACCATATTTCTATTTATAATCGCAGCCATTTTATTCTGCGCTAGCTAATCCATACCAAATCAATACTAGTGAAGAAGAAAAGAAAATATTGTTTTTAAATCATTATTTTTCTTACATCATTTACTAATTAGCTCTACTTTTTTTCCTTGACGTTATTGTGTCTCTATCATATGCAAACAATTATGGATTCAATATCAAGTATTTTTTTATACAAATAAGTACAAGAAAATAAGGTCACCGATTTGGTCTCATGTGACTGAGAAATCTTGTTAATTATTAAAAAAAAAGTTTTGTTGTGAGAGTCAGAGATATATTATAGTTAAATTTAGCATCACATGATCAGTGCTTTCCAGGCATTACACTACTCACGGTCGATATATATACACATATATAGCATGCAAATACTATAACGGTTCTTCAATATTCCTTTTTCTTAAAAAGCCATGAAAGCAGGCCTAAGATCTGTTTATGTCTCGCTCTTCTTGTTCTTCGTCATATTATCTGCCACGATGAATTGTTCTTGTTCGTCTTCGATTTCAATCTCTATTCAGCAAGAGAGACGAGTTCATTCGAGAAGACGTTTGACTTCTTTCGCTTCGATCTCGGTAAACATTCCAAAGAAGTGGATTGGAAAAAGCGCCCGAGAACATGCAAAGAGATCGTCGGAAATGAGTTTAAGGCCTGCCCCGAATAGCAAATCAAACCCTATTCAGAACTAGTCAAAAGAAGAAAAAAAAAGGAATATATGTGTGCTTATGATTGTATATAGTGATCTTTCATAAGGAAAAAGAGAAGAGAGTATAAATATTTGATTTCTCTTTTTTCCAAAAAATTTCAGTTTTTATTAATCTATATTGTATAGGTAGGAGAATTGCATCTTTATTATATTCTTTGATTAGTTCTCTCTCAATATTTTGCTTCTTTTTTACATTTTCCTTTTTGTTCACTTGTTAGAAATTAAGTTTTAGATTCAGAGAAAAAGCATTTAGAGAGCAATATATATGGCATTTGTTTTGTTTTTGATATAGCAATGAATGTTTATCTTTGTCATTCTCTTGTTGCTTCTAAGCTGGTGGATTTGAAAGAGTTCATATAACATCAATTATGCTAATTTTATAAACTAATTTGATAATCTACCAAAAGATCCCGGGTCTAAGTAGGGAATCTCAGAGTTGTAATTCATTTTCAAATACTTAATAGTGAAGCCATTCATACATTAAGAAGCAACATCATTGTTAGAGCTTCTTTCTTAGATATTCCATAAGCAGTTAAAGATTTTTATTTTCAGGACTTGATAACTAATTGCTTTTGATTATCATACTACGAGACTTGGATGGAATGTGCCAAATTGAAGTGTCCCACATCGAGCAAAGGGGAGTAAATCATAACATATACTAAAAGTTTCGATTGAGTAAGCTGGGCCTGGTTGTGCGGGCTTGTTACCAAACGGGGCATTAAAATGGGTTCTGCTATAACACGTGACAAATTCATATGGAATTATATCAATGGTTACAACAAAACTCAAATTATCCAAATCACTACCAACACTTTTTCGTAGGTGCATTTGCCCTTTGCCAACACAACACTTTTGTGGGGAATACTCACGCTTTTTACTAAGACCACTCAAGAAGATATGACAAGCTACGTGTTTAGGATTTACACTCTAAAACTACTCTAGCTTCTCTTGAGCACACTCTCTTTAGGAGACTACTACACTTTTGTGTTTCTTGTACTCAAAGTGGAGAGGGTGGAGGGGTATTTATAGAAGAGGCTAAACAATGTGATCACACATTTTTTTATTCTAGGACATTTTAAAAAAAATATCTAAATATTTTTATACATTTTTAGACATCTAAATACTTCTACATAATGCTAAAAAGTTTACTAGTGTTGATCTTTTAACAGTTTATTCTCCTTTCCACTTTATGATAGTTAATAACAATTGGATTTAGAAGTAAATATTAATAAAATGTTTTGCCGGGAACTATTGCCAAACTTAAGACTATTCGAAAAACGTCTATGGACTAACTTTAAGCTTAAATCACAGCAGATTTTCAAATTCATGACTATATCAGAAAAAGTGAACAACACATATTGAAGCACTCAAAAAACAACTCAAAGGTCATGGAATATGAAAGCAGCTTAAGAACACTCTAGCACTTTTCTTATCGTGAAAGCGGAACCGTTTGATATTGCATATTAGAACTCATTAACGAACATTCGCATAATTTTTTTTTTCCAATGCATGAAAAATATTGCATATATATATGATGAAACATAGATGAGCTCAACTCGAGATATTCAAAGAAATATATATGAAATATATTTTATATATTATGGATAATATAAATAAAAAAGCAGTACAGTTTTTATAGATTCATTTGTGCCCAAATCGTTATGCCTTTCGCTATTTTATGACCGTTATAGTTACGGTCTCCGTTCACCGGGACTTCGGTCGCTGGTGCTAATATAGAAAGAAACTTATATCGTAAGAACGAACATAACCGGATAAAAACCTGCAAGGAGTGGTTAATTACCACTAATACAAAATTAGCCTTTAGATGCGACATTTTGTCGCATCTGAAGGCCAAAAGTCGCATCTAAATCGACCTTTGGATGCGACTTCAGATGCGACTATGTCACATCCGAATAGTCATAGCTAAAACTATTGGATGCGACTAGTCGCATCCACTGCTCTCTACCATCATACACGACAATTTTGACGGGACTACTCGCATCTAAATTCTGCAAAAATAAAACATAAAATTTGGCGATAAACGACATTTAGATGCGATAGTTTTGCATCCAAAGGTCTGCGCGCCAAAAGTATCCGATTCGACTAGTCGTATCTAAACGTATACCCGGGAACAATAAAACAGAACAAAAAAAATTATTTTTCGGTCTTTGGATGCGACTATGTCGCATCCAATACTCTTTGCCAAGTTATTAGATGCGACTTTGTCGCGTCTAAAAGTTAAATAATTTAAAAAAAATTAGAAATAGTAAATCGACATAAATAACAATTAAACAAATAAATAATTGTTGGATTATTTAACAAAATCATTTTTTAAGAACGTATCATTTTGGGATTGATGCTAATATATAAGCCTCTTTCCAAAGTGAGATTTGTTTGGTTGGCTGATCAGATCAAATCGGATGTAAATGCATTGTTGATTTCTCTTTCATGTGAATGTGTAAATTATGAATATGGAAAATAAAAAAAAATACGAGAAGAGCATACTACTTGGGGATTAGTTGCATTATTGTATAAGTTTAAAGAAGACAAGAAGATGAAGCCATGGGAATATTCAAGCACTGCTTTCTTTCACCTCTCACAATTTAGATTTGAGAGATAACGAAAATAAATGAGTCGAGAGAGAAGTATATTCAATTAGACATTTGCTTGTGGACAAATAAATATAGAAAGTCCTCAGAGTAGGCTACAAAATTACAACTTGTTTTGGTTGTTTTATTTTGATCATTATATAGTTCATGTGAGTAATTATTTATTTCTAACTCGCCTCTCCTCTTTTTCTTTATTTTATTGTATGTCAATACTTCCGTTCACATTTGTGATCATCAAATATGACTTGCGTAAAGTTTAGTTAAAACCAACTTATGAGTACTGCATGTTGTTTAGGCTGTTCATGGCCTTATAAGTAATGCAAAATGTCTATTTTTAACGAAGTTATTTATATATTATTTTACTGCATTTAAAATATATAGTTAAGGCTGTAAAACCAAAGAGAAATATACTAATAATTTAACGGTGAAAAATGAGAACTATCTCCAACACATATCATGGTAAAATATATAAGAATACCAAACTCCAAAAAAGTCACATATATAATTCCTATTGTATATAAATATGTGAGCACATGGTCGATGATCCTATACCCACTACACACAGAGTGAAATGATATCTATGTCCGCAAATAAAATACAGAAAAAAGTTCCTCGGATTTGTTCTCATTTTGGTAAAATCAAATTACACTTGCGATATTCCACACCATGCACCGTCATTGTATATTAATAATGGTATACAATAATGGTTTACGATATTATTACTATACAATTATTTTAATTTTTTTAAATTCTATAATGTACGGTGGTAAAAAGATGATGCATGTTAGTATACGAAATATACATAATACACTATTAATTGAAAAGATTAAAAAAAAAATATTTTGTCCATTTTTTTATTTAAAATTAATATCATAAATATTTTACACCATAGAATTCGGCGTTGTATTTCTTCACAGAAAATAGAATAAGCATAAGTCGCAAATATTATTGGATACTTTTATAAAAAGTATTTCAACATTGTAAACATATATATATATATATATATATATATATATAAGTTAAATAAGATATATCTAATAAATAAAAAAATTCCCGTGATAATATAATTAACAAAGCAAATAGTTAGAGGAAAAAAGGTTTTTTTTTAACCTAAGAGGAAAAAGGGGGTAAATGAGTCACTTCAACACCCCCATATTTAACTCCCCAACAAATGCGAAGATTAAAATCCATCTCAAAAACCTAAAAAGGCCAAACTCCAAAATCACATCCAATGCTACTAGTATAATTACTATATATATCATATATATATATATACATACGAGCACATGATCCTATAAACATATAACACAACGATGGACGAAGCCTCGACAACCATAATGGCAGCATTCTCCACTCTCACCCAACCGGAGCTCGCCGCCGTGACTTCCTCCATCGGCGGAGACTTCCTCCGTCGGCGCCGGCGCGTGGTCGCCATCCTGACCTCTCCGGCAAGATTCTCCGCCACAATCCGGCGCCTTCGCCACCTCTCCCTCCCGGCCGTCGTGGCCTCCCACCTCCTCCGCTGCCTCCGCCGCCTCGTGGGGCCCACCGCGGGCCCCGCTCCCGCGAACGAGGACCTTGACGATGATGCCAGCGCGTTGCTCCTCCTCATCTGCCACGCGCGGCCGCGTCTCCCCCACAAATCTCCTCCGTCGCAGTGGCGGCAAGCTCTGGTGGAAGTCTACGTGGCAGACATGCTGGTGGGCCCGCCCTGCACCTCTCTCCTCCTCCCCTGCCTCGAGGAGGTCGCCCGGTGCGCCGCGCTCGTCTCCGCTGCCGCTTCCGAGTCGGAGTCGGAATATGCGGTGGCGGCGGCGGAGTGGGCGGTGGTGGGGCTCCCGGCGGTGGAGTATTCCGGCGGAGAAGGAGGAGAGTGCGTGATATGTAAGGAGGAGATGGGAGGAGAAGGGAGTAGTAATAGTAATAAGGGCGTGTGTAAGCTTCCTTGCGGACACGTGTTTCATAGGAAGTGCGTGCTGACGTGGCTCTCCGGGAACAACACGTGTCCTTCTTGTCGTTTTCGTCTCCCGACCGACGGCGTCTTCGCTGAGATCCGACGGCTATGGGACGTCCTCCTCCGCATGGCCGGCGGTACCGGAAAATAGTTGCTTATTAATTATTATTAATATTATTATGTGATCCGTAAAAATTGTTTTGGTTAAATTTAGATAATTATTGTGGTTTGTAAATGAAAAGAATTAAATGAGTTTTGGGGACGAGTGGCGTGGATGTAAGTGTGAAGAACATGGAGAGAGCGAGATTGAATGGATTGGTGTGAATACGACAATGACTCTTGTGGATCTTATTTTCTGCTTAATCGCTCGAATAAAAGGTCAATGTCAGGAGGTTTGACTTTTAAAGCCGTGAGAGGTTTAACTAGTCCTGGGCTTTTTTTTTTTTTTTTTTTTTTTTTTTTTTTTTTTTTGAGGAAAGTCCTGGGCTTTCTAACAACCCATATCGATTTAACTCGAGAGGTTTTCCATGTCCATGAACTTCTTCACTTCATAAAAAACATAACAATTCATCAGGAATTTCCATCTCAATTATTTGAAGTTAATTTCAAATTAAAATGGATTGAAGTAGCCAAATGAAATCTAACTAGAAATTAGATTCATAATCAATTTTTCAACCCGATACCCGATTTAGGAAACGTAGATGAACACTATTCAGATCTAAACACTAGCAATTTTTTTAATTTTTTGTTCTGACCAAGAATCGTACTAAATTGGTCCGAGTTCGGAAGTCGTTTATTCGAATTCCTAGTTAACCGAACTATGAAAAACGAATTAAGTTAGTGCTTGAAAGAGGATATATTATTTGGAAACTATTTCTTCAATAAATCTTTCATGGAGTTCAAAGTAATTGCTTTCTTACAATTTTGTATAAATTTAAACTAATGAAAAAAGTTTAATAAGTTTCAAAGTTGATTGACCAATTGCAATATACTATTCGGTTTTATACCTGATTATTTTATAAATGTTATTATTCTGAAGCCCAAACTCATCCAACCTAATCAGAGGTATTCTTGGCCCAATTCTTTGAGGTGGTAATGGTTAGTATCGTTTAGGTGACTAAACGATAAATGGATGTCGTTTATCATGCCAGGAAACATAGACCATCAATTGCCGAAAGAATGGACAGCTGAGATTAAACTCGTAGATGTATTTGATATTTAAAGGGTTGTGTTGCCTTAGCTCATTCATTCAAACATTTTTTTGCATCTATCTTCTTCTTCTTCTTTTCTGGTTTCTCTAGGCTGAAGGTCTAGGATTTATAGAGCTTCTTCAATTGTTGATAAATGGTGTTGATATTGTATGTTGTAATAAGTTCTATTCTTGGCTTAGAGAAGTTATGTACTCGGTGTAGAGTAAACTTTAGTTTGAGATAGTTGTAACTTAGATAATGTTCCGATTGGGGTTTGTATTGTTTGCGCGTGAGTTTTGAAACGCCAACCCCAGATCTAGTGATCGAGTTTCCCGCTGGAGCTCAACGTGCAGTAGGTGTGTTTTACAACGAAGCACGGTAAAAATCTGTGTGTTATATGTTTGCATGTTTTCTGTTTAATCTTGTATGTTTAATCAGATAAATAGATAATATGAATCTGTAAATTGTTGTGTAAATTGATCGGAAAAATCCTAACAGTGGTATCAGAGCATTTAGGTTAAATGCATTCACAATCCTGTATTCTTGTTTCTTGATACCGATTCTCGCGTAGATTAAATATGTTGTTACTGTGTTGCTTAGAATCGATTTATTAGGGTTTCGATTGAATCTATTCTTGTACATTCTTGTCGTTACTCTCGCGGTACTTTTTTTATGTTATTAGATTTCACGATCTACATTCTCTCGCTCACAATAATCAGTTCGTTGAGGATGGAGGTTTCTGTTTTCGATGGCAAAGGTGATTTTTCCAATTAGTCCAAGAGAATCCGCGCGTTTGTTATCACACAGCAAGGTTCTTGCAGCTCTTGAACCAGATCAGAAAAAGTGGCCTGAGGAAACCTTCTAGAAAGCCGATGAGGTCAACAAAGAAGCCTATAATCTCCTAGTCATGAATCTCTCCGATTCGGTGCTCAGAAAAGTTGATGGTGCCGAGTTAGCCATCGAGGTATGAGAAAAACTGAACTGTATATATTTTGTAAATCTGTTCCGAATCTTGCGTTTTTAAAAGGTGCTATTTTAACTATAATATGGACCCCTCGAAATCTATAGGAGAAACCTAGATGAATTTCTAAAAAATGAATCAGCTGTTGAAGGGAACTAAACACACCCTGGATGAAACCAGCTTAGCTGTAATTTTGTTCAATTCTCTGCCTGATTCGTTTTCTGTTGTTAAAGATGCTTTGAAACATTCTGGAACTGTACCTTCTTTAGATCTTGTAATCTCTGGACTAAAAACACGTGAAATCAAATTAAAGAATCAAAGAAGAGGAAATGGAACTAACCCGTTTGTTAAGAATAGGACATATTCGAACTATGGAAATAATCACTCTAAGTCTAAAAAGAAAGGTAAAAACTTGGCTGAAAACAAGACCGAGACAAGAAAATGTTTTTACTGTAAAAAAACTAGACACATTAAAAAAGATTGTTACTAATGGATAACTAAACAGAAAGAAGAAACATATGAATCTAACATTGCTGTTAAAGAAACTGAAAATTGCAACATTTTGGAAATCTTAAATGTAACTGACAGTATTAGGGAAAATGAATGGAATCTTGATTTTGGTTGTAGCTATCACATGTCTTCGTTTAGGGAATGTTTCTCTGATTTGAAATCTGTTAACTCCGAATCTGTGTATATGGGTAATAATCAGTCCTGTAAAGTAAAAGACATTGGTAATGTGATGCTCCAACTCTAGATAATTAAAAGGTGATTTTGTCAAATGTAAGATGTGTTAGTGTGGTCTTGGCCTCATTGCTTCGTCAAAACCTTGATGTTTCTGCAGATGTTTTGATCATGTGTTGAGAACATGTCCATGTTCCTTTTTCTGATGCCTTGTACCTGCTTGTACCTGCTTCACTGTTTATTCGGCGCCTTTCCCATCCTTTCTGTGTTCTCGGGTGCTATGGTTCTTCGTCGTCCTGTGAAGTATATAAACCCTCTCTTGCACTCTTATAGGGTTTATGTATTTCTTCATTTTCTAGCGCCGTTACAAATCAGAAAAGAAGTCCTCTTCTTCATTGTGCGTCTCCATTGTAAAGAATAGCTTTGTGAAAGAAAAGCTTTCTGTAAGTGCATCTTTTCTTTACCTCAGTGTTCAAGACATATACAAGGACGCGGTTCTTGTTCAGGTGATTAAGTGAGTTAAACTCACTCCTAGGGGGAGCCTCAGGAAGAGTAGTACTAGGAAAGAAAGAAAGTGTTAGGTTAAGGAATTGAAGATTCGCTTGTAAAATCTTTGTAACTTTATTCTTTCAACACATATTATACTCGTTCACCGGGATTCCTATCCCCCCAGATGTAGGCAGTTGCTGAACTGGGTTACTAACGTATCTGTGGTATTTACTCTCTCGTATTTATCATTGTTATCATAATTGACTGTAACATTGTTTATAACATCACAACATAGTAGCATATCCCCTTTTCATTTGGTATCATAGCTGGAGCCCTAATTTTCTGGGTTTACGATTCTATCTTGTTTACTGTGTTGTGTATTCTAGAATGGACACGTTTAGAGAAGGTGGGTCAGTGAGTCTGATAAGTGAGATTTATTCACGCTTATCTATACTTTTCTAAGCAAGAAACGTAACTTGACCTAAGTGTTTTTATAGTGTTTTGTAGTTTTTAGTCTACTTTCAGGGATAAGAGAGTGTGAAGTCATAATGGAGCGAAATCGAATATTTTTGGAGCAAAAAACGAACAAATTTGGTCTAAAGGAGCAAAGTCAACAAAAAGTCAACGGAACAAAGAGTGGGGAGTCGACGCGTCGCGTGAACCACATCGCGTCGCGTCCCGAAGGCAAAATTCTTTACCGAGAGCAGCTCGAAGATCCACGCGTCGCGTGGTTAAGTTGGAGCGTCGCGCCAGGCAGAATGTCATTTACCACGCATCGCGTGGTTCACCTGGCGCGTCGCGTGGTTGTCGCGACAGTTTTTTTTAGTGGCCTATTTTCAGCCGTTTGATGGCATCCAACGGCCGAGATAGATCCGAACTTTCTCATTGTAACCTAGGAGAAGTTCATTTCGAAAAGAAAGGGGGGAGAAGAACAAAAAGAAAGAAAGGAGAAGAGAGAGGGGAAGAAGAAGAGCTTGAAGGTTTTGAGAGATTTTTGGAGAAGAAGAAGAAGCTCACATTCATCTTCATTTTCCTCCATACTAGTTCTTTCTTACCTCTCTTTCTCATTTACAATTTATTGCTTTACTCTTATTGCATTAATTGTTGTTCTTAAGCTTAATTAGTGTCTTAACTTTCGTTGGATTATTGAATATTTTGAGCATTTGAACTATATAGATTGGAGATTTGTTTATTTGAACCTTTATTGAACTTGTTTTGTTTTAATCATTTTGCATTGTGGTAATTTAGAGTAGTTATCAATGTCTAGTTTGTTCTTAGTGTTGTTGTTATTGCTTATCTCTATTTTGTTGTGTTTGTTCAAGATCATGTTAGGCTAAATTATTTAGGGGATGTGATGTAGCTAGGGAGTTGATTTCGGTTGGCCAAGTCTTAGGTGATGACGTGTTTAAAGATTGGATTAGTATAAATATTTCACGGGATGGGTTATGTGTAAATCCTAAGTAGATTAGCTACCTAATTAGGAAAATTTAGGTGAGTTTTGAGACCGAGAGGAGATAAACGAGCGTGCTCTACTCTACTCGTCATTTGCCTTACTAAAACTAGATATATGATAGGAGGTAAGTATAATCGTTGAAATTCCGGGCTTAATGCGAGTGTTTGTTTTAATAGGACCCAAGCCGAGAGGTGAAAGTTCGTCAAACATTTAGATTCCTAAAGCTCGAGAGAGATTAGTGAATAATTTAAGGGGAGTGAGATTATGATTATTTATCACTAACCCGTAGTTAGAGCCGTTACCGATACCATGCCGACCGAATCGACAAACTAGCGAAGTCATGTCCCTTAGTTGTTCATCTTGAGTTAATCGTTTTCTCTAATCATTTTTTTTTGTTTCTTGCAATAGTTGAAAGACAAAAAAAATCACCGAAAACAATTCCCATGTTTACAGTTTATATAACTCGAAAAAATAAACTAGCTAAATTAATCGAATTTGCCTCAGTCCTCGTGGGAACGAAATCCGTGCTAATTGCACTTCATTACTTGACGACACGTACGCTTGCGTAGTGTGAAATTTAATCAACGAAGAGAAATTTCCCATCAGAGTCGTGCCCCTTTACTTGATGACCAAAATTATGCTTACTGGAAAGCGAGAATGGGGGCCTTCATTAAATCCATTGATCAAAAGACCTGGAAATCTGTAGTTGTGGGATGGAGTACTCCTAAGAGATTCCTTGCTGATGGAGTCACTCTCGAAGAAGTCCATGTTCTCGAGTGGTCTGCTGTTGATGACGAGGCATCTCTCTCCAACTCCAAGGCCTTGAATGCCATCTACAATGGAGTTGACAAAAATGTATTTCGCTTGATCAACACCTGTAAAAGTGCGAAGGAAGCATGGGACATCCTTGAGACCACGTATAAGTGAACTGACAGTGTAAAGAATTCTCGGTTGCAACTTCTCACTTATAAGTTTGAAAACTTAAAGATGTCAGAAGATGAGTCAATCAATGACTTCTATGTGAGAGTTCGAGATCTTTCCAACGAGTCTCATGCGCTGGGTGAACCCATGGCTGATGCAAAGATTGTTAAAAAGATTCTCAAGTCACTTCCAGAGGTTTTTAGAATCAAAGTCACCACGACTGATGAAATTCATGATACTTCATCCATGAGAGTTGATGAACTTATCGGTTCACTTCTCACTTATGAAATGTCTTTGTCGTGAAATTCTGATGATAAAACTCGAAGTCTGGCCTTAAAATCTACTGGCCCTGATTTTTCTAACTCAAGAGGTGATGATTCCATAAACTCCTATGAAGACTCTCTCGCTCTTCTTGCTAAAAACTTTGGAAGATTTATGAAGAGGTTTGATAAGAAGTCTGTGACTCTTGTCAACAACTCTCGCTACAAGTCTAAATCATCTCAGAGCCTAAGACCAAGTTCTCACTCAAGAAGATACCGGGAAGATCGTCAACCTGGTCAGAAATCTAAAGGTAAAGGAATTCAGTGCCATGAATGTAAAGGATTTGGGCACATTCAATCTGAATGCCCTAATTTTTTTCAAGCGCCAACAAAAAGGCTACAATTCCACTCTTTCGGATGATGATCAGAGTGTCAGATCTGATGATGATGATGGGAATGATGGTGGCGCAAACAAAAACTTTCTTGCTTTTGTCAGTAAGTACAGTTCTTCTTCCGAAGAGAATTTAGGGGTTTCCCTGGCTCTTGCAGACCCTGGTCTATCTGACTATCCTCCAACCTAGTCTTTTGCTTCAGCAAACAGTTCAGAACTCTCTGATGAATTTCTTGCTCATGCATATGATGTTCTGTCATCTCATCCAGATTTCAAGTTATCTAACTCTCTCAATACCTCTCTCGAGGAAGATGAGATCAGTGATGAAGTGCTCATTGAAGCCTACAAAACTCTTTTTGTTAAATGGGCGGATGAATCTAATGCTTATGTTATTCAGAATGACAAGATTGTCGAGCTGGATAAATCTCGTGCTGAGCTCCTTGAGCAACTCCAAGAGTTTCAAGCTAACTCTGATGTTTCGGTTAAAGAACGAATCTCATCTCTCTTGGAGGAGAAAACTCATTTTCTTGAGGTTATCAGTTCATTGAAACTTGAAATAGCTCGTCTCTCTCAAGAAGTTGGTCGTCTGTCCCAGTCGGTTGATGTTCATCCTAGCACGAGGATTTTAAATGATTTACTGGGACATGGCAAGTCTGCTGCGGACAAGACATGTTTAGGATTCAATAGAGGCTCAGCTCTTCAGTCTTAGCCTAAGTTTGTTCCAGCATCAGGGAGGTTTTCTCAACCTCCTCGTTAGTTGAATGTTGGTGCTAGCTCCTCTCGTGGCATGTCACGTGTCTCTACCATCAATGGTAACATGCCTGCTTCAAATCAATGATCTAACCCTGCTCACCACAATTGGAGGTGCCATTTCTGTGGAAAATTAGGTCACATTCGGCCATTTTGCTTCAAACTGTATGGTCGTACTCCTTTCCTCACTAGACAACAGTTTCCCCCGGGGAGTTTTCAACGACCTATGCCTCACCAAAAGATCGATCTTCTCCCCTCTAGTTTTCACTCTCGTCAGCGTTGGAAAGTCAAGGGAAATCAAACTGCCTTTGTTGCATATACATCTTTAAAGGAAACCTCGCGCGATGATTGGTACTTCGACAGCAGCTGCTCACGACACATGACTGGTGTCTCTGACTTCTTAGCAAATGTTCAGCCTTGCACCAAAGGCAGTGTCACTTTTGGGGGAGGATCTACGGGTTCTGTCATTGGGCGAGGAACTCTTGATGTCTCAGGTTGTCCATCCCTTGATAATATTCTTCTTGTTGATGGGTTGAAAGCAAACTTAATCAGTATAAGTCAATTGTGTGACCAAGATCTTATAGTCACATTCACCAAGTATGGTTGCACTGTTCTTAACTCGGGAAACAAGGCAGTGATGCATGGATCTCGCTCCTCTGATAATTGTAACATGTGGTCCTCTCCTATCTCACCTACTACTTGCCTCCTGAGCTCTGCTGAAACTTCCTCGTTGTGGTATCGTCGACTTGGGCACTTTAACATGCGTAGTATCAGTTCCCTTGCCTCCAAGGCAGTAGTGATCGGTTTCCCCTCTATCCTCTCCTCTGATCAGGGAGTGTGTGGAGACTGTCAAATCAGTAAGCAGACTCGTGTCCCTCACAAGCTCGTTGATTTCATTACTACATCTTCTGTGCTTGAGCTCCTGCATATGGATCTGATGGGTCCTATGCAAGTAGAGAGAATTGGTGGCAAACGCTATATTTTGGTTATTGTGGATGATTTGTCCAGATATACGTAGGTTGAATTTCTTCCTGAAAAATCTGAAGCGTTTCCTGTTTTTCACTCTCTTGCCCTAAAGCTTCAGAGGTCTCGCCTGAGAAGATTGTTCGGATCATGACCGATCATGGCCGAGAATTTGAGAATGCCAATTTCTCAGACTTTTGTTTCTCCAAAGGTATCTCTCATGAGTTCTCAGCTCTCATCACTCCTTAGTCAAATGGCATTGTAGAACGCAACAATCGAACAATCTTGGAGATGGCTCGAGTCATGCTCCATGCCATGAAGATCTCTTATCGGTTTTGGGCTGAAGTTGTTAACACAGCTTGCCATATTCATAATCGAGTCTCAATTCACCCAGGAACCTCATCTACGAATTATGAAATCTTTAGGGGGAGAAAGCCGAATGTCAAATATTTCTATGTGTTTGGAACTGTGTGTTATATTTTGGCTGATAGAGAACCTAAAAAGAAACTTGATCCCTGTAGCGATGAATGTTTCTTTCTAGGATACTCCTCTATAAGTCGTGCTTACAGGGTTTTCAACAACAAGACTCAAGTTGTTATGGAATCCATGAATGTGAAGTTTGGTGATGAGGGAGTGTCTTTGTCGACCTCTCAAACTGATGAGGTTCTGTTATTTGCTCCAGATTCTCAATCATCTGTTGTCCCTCCTGTTGTCTCTGACACTGAGACCGCTTCTTTTACTGGAGCTGAAATGGTGCCCTCTCATGTCTCTAAAACTCCATCTAGCATGATCTCCTTGAATCATCCCATGGATGCAGTTATTGGTGATCTTCATCAAGGGATTACCACCAGAAGGAAAGATCCCGTCAATTACCTGGATTTAATCGATAATGTTTGCTTCACCTCGAGAATTAAACCAATTTTTTTTTTCAGAAGCCATTCTGGATGAAAATTGAGTGTCTGTTATGAAAGAGAAACTTTCTCAATTTGAGAGAAATGATGTGTGGGTCCTTGTTCCTCGTCCTTCTGCAAATGTCATAGGAACCAAATGGATTTTTAAAAACAAGTCTGATGCGCTTGGAAATGTGACCAGGAACAAAGCTAGACTAGTGGCCTATGGCTATTCAAAGATTGAGGGAGTTGATTTTGATGAGACTTTTTAGTGGCTCGTCTTGAAGCCATCAGACTCCTACTTGGAATTGCTTGCTTAAAAAAGTTCAAGCTGTTTCAAATGGATGTGAAAAGTGTTTTTTTAAATGGCATGATCAATGAAGAAGTGTTTTTTGAGCAACGAAAGGGTTTTGTTGATCCTCACTTTACCAATCATGTCTTCAAACTCAACAAAACACTGGATGGGTTGAAGCAAGGGCTTGGTATGAGCGCCTAGCTGTCTATCTGATATATCAGGGGTACTCGCGAGGAGTCAATGATCAAACCATGTTCATCAAGAAGTCTGGTTCAAGCATGATGTTTGCTCATGTATATGCTGATGACATTGTTTTTGGGGGAATGTCTCAAGTTCTTGTTGATGACTTTGTAAATAAGATGCACTCTGAATTTGAAATAAGTATGGTTGGAGAGTTGTCGTTCTTCTTGGGATCTCAGATCAATCAACGTCATGGTAGGATTTTCTTGACTCAAAGCACGTATGCTCGTGAGCTTGTTAAAAAGTTTGGTCTAGAGTCTGGAAAATCTAAGAGGACTCCTGCCTCATCCTCAATTAAATTATCTAAGGATGACTCAACTGATCTTGTGGATTCTAAGACTTACAGAAGTATGATTGGAAATCTCTTATATCTTATTACCAGTAGACCTGACATTGCCTTCTCAGTGGGAGTTAGTGCCAGGTATCAATCTAATCCCACAGAAAATCATCTGAGTTATGTGAAGTGGATTATCAAGTATGTTCATGGAACCATCGACTATGGTATCTTCTGTTCCAAAGACACGAATCAGCATCGTGCGGGTTATTCTGATGTAGATTGGGCAGGAAGTGTGGATGATCAAAAAAGTACCTCCGGAGGATGTTTCTTTCATGGTAACAATATTATCTCATGGCTCAGTAAGAAGCAGAACTGTGTTTCTCTCTCTATTGCAGAATCAGAGTATATAGAAGTCGACGCTGCTTGCACATAATTGGTTTACCTAAAGTGTATGCTTGATGAATACGATGTCTCTCAGGATGTCATTACGCTCTACTGTGACAACACCAATGCCATAAATATTGCCAAAAATCCAGTTTAGCACAGTAAGACCAAGCACATTGAAATTCGTCATCATTTCATTCAAGATCTTGTTGAGTATAAGATTCTCTCTCTGGAACACGTTGGGATGGAGAATTAAGCTGTAGACATTTTTACAAAGCCCCTCGATGTCGTTCGATTTGAAAAATTGCGGGCTGGTCTTGGTGTTTGCTTATTGGACTTATAGCAATTACAGTTGGGCCTACATGTTTGGGTGTCTCTGGGCCCACATTACTTGTCTGTATCTCATCAAGTCAAATGCCGCGTTTTAGTTCCCTTTCTGCTTGCTGTTTCCTCAATCAATAATAGAACTACGTAATGCGAGCTTATAATAGTGTTCTTTGGCGGCTTTGCTTGAAAAAATACGGTCTTTGTAATCTACAACCGGTTCCGGAGAAGGTTGACGAGTCTGTTTTTTTCGCGTGTCTCGACAAGTTAGGAGTATACACACGACTCAAATATTTTGACCACACCATTGTTTTACCTAAAAACGATCAAACTATAACACATTTTCATTCAAGATTGATATTACATAAAAACAAACTCAACAACATACTGAATCTCAACAAAATATCAAATTACACATCAAAATACCAAAAATCAACAAAACAAAACATCTCGCTGCGACGAGACCAAGGCATGGCCACAGCGAGGATGAGAGATATTCATCCCTAGTTCAAAAAACTTCAAATCACATATTTTCAAAGAGAATATATTGCCGCGGCGAACACAACTCATGGCCACGATAAGTAGAACAAATCTCACATTAAGCATGTTATTTAGCAATATTTCGAATACAAACATGGAATAAATCATATGCACTAACTCTAAATGTAATAAATAGTTAAAGAGAGAAAGTAAAACAAATCTAAACTTCTAAACATACCTTGAGTAAAAAAGAGAAGAACAACACTGAGGGAGGAGGAGAACCTCGTGGCCGCGAAAAGAAGAAACGACGAGAAAAAATGGCCAAAAATGGTCGAAATAGGTTTTTAGGTTGAGAGAATAAAGAGATTGAAAATAAATATGTGAAAATAAACATTTTACACTCGAACCTTAAGAATATTACGAGAACTCGTCACGGTGAGATAACTATTTTGCCGTTGTGAGGATGTCCCACAGCGAGACATATGATTCGTTGTGAGACATTTCGTCAGAGAGAAGTAGTTATCTCGCTGCGGCATAATATTTTTTTTATAGTTAGTCTCACAACGGGTCATATGTCTCGCTGTGGGATAATTCGTCACGGTGTGAAATGTATTTCGCTGCGGTGAAGTAATCCCACAACAGTTCAAATGACCTGCTATAGAAGTAACTCGCCGCGGCTAAATACAATTCAGACAGCGGCGAAGATTGGCCGACGACTGTGTCCTGCAGCGTCTGGCCATCTCGTTTAAAGACAAATCAAAGTTTCGCAACAAAGCATTGTGAGAATGTATACTCACAATAAAAGAAAATGGTGAGAGTCGATATTTGTAGTTGCGTTTGATGAAGAAAAAAGAACAATTTCATAGCTGATGTATCAGCACTACAAAAAACAAAATTAACTAACTTAATATTAGCTGCAACGAAGTCCTTGCTTTAGGAAAGCAATGATAATCATCAATACATTGATCAGACTATGTAAATCATGTCACATTAAATAATCAAATAAATCTGATTTACTAAAAAAGAGACTTATAGTTTATAGACAATCGACATCCACTAACTTTGGTCCCATGCACCATAATAGAAACGACGAATCTTGACAACGAATAAAGATAAAACAACTAAATAAAATTCAACGAGAATTGATTAGACTGATTAACACAAAACAAATATCAGCCATCGATGTAGCTATCGTAGTAAACGCAAATTTGTACCACCAAACGTAAACATATACATATACATATACATATACATACACAATAAACAGCAACGCCAAATCAGTCTCAAAATATCTGCTTCACCTGCCAACACAATAATTTAAACTCGTCAGGTAAAAACTAGAAAATGTTCAAAAGTAAAATTAATTAAATTGCTAAAAGCATAAATCTTGTCGAGACAGTCTGGAAAAAAGAAAGCTTAAATTAATGAATTTAGGTTCGTAGCATATGTCATTTCCATAGATCATAATAAATAAAATATGAGGCTTATTAATTTAAATAAAAATACATGATGAAAAATAAACAAATAATTGACCAAATGACAACTTGTGGTAAAACTAAATGACCTTAGTATTTACATGACACAATTATTAACAGCCTAACTTTACAATTTTAATTTTATTATTTCGATTGTAAATGATCTTCATAATCTGATAAAATATTTACTGGATCATAATCTGATAAAATATTTACTGGATCATTTACCTAACTTTCGTCAAACATTCACATTTCAAAATTTCAACATGTTTATGGGTCTATACTACTAATTAACCCAAAAATAAAATATGCTTCGGCTCTCCGGGAACGTACTTCGATATCATGTTTGAATTTCGAAAAATAAAAATACAGGAATCATATGCTTAAACAAAGGTAACAATGCTAAAGATAACATTACTAAACAAAAAGAACAGAACAAAAGATAAAGCTAAAGAGTTGGCAATAGGCATTAAAATAACAATTTTGGCTTTGTTCGTTTGACATAAATAATTGGAAATTAAAACTATAAACTTTGTGTCTAGCCAAACTGCCAAATCTCATCTAAAATTAATGCAGCAATAAAAAAAAATACGCAAGTATCAAGCATTCAAAAAAATATGATCAATAAATTTATATACAATGGACACTGTTAAATTTTAGCTAATTTGCTAGCAAATTTTAAAATTTACTTGTGTGATGATATTTTAAACTAATAATGAACTTTTTAAACCCATATTGAGTATTCAATGTTCGACTTATGTTTTGACGAAAAAAATAATCATTATTTCTATTAAAATAAATTAACTGCTGCTTGGAAGTATAAGTATGGTAGAAAAATACATCATGTAATTAAGAAAGACGAATAAAAAAGGATATATCATATATAATTACTCACACATTAAGATGGTATTGATACATGATCACCTGGTGATGACATATAGGGCATAGATGATACCAGGGAGATATCCAAACAGAGTCAACAGCAAGCAAATCCAGAACTTGTCCTATAAAAAAACACACGCATATATATATATATATATATATATATATATATATATATATTCACATCATCTTTAGCAAAATGAAAATAGAATTTAACAATTTAGAATATACGATAGAGTTGTGAATTACATTGCAGCGGAACTTGAGGAAGACACCGAGTGGAGGCAGTATGATGGCCACAAGAATGTCTATGAAGTGCGATGTTCCTCGGCTCATCTTCGATTGCTTTAGTTTTCCTTTGCTTTCTCTTTTTCTTCCTTAATAGAAAAACTGAAATAACTGGCTATATAAAGAAAGTGTTGCCCTTTGCTTAGAGAATGTAGATGTAGTGGTGTTCCACGTGTCAGGTTCTTATTGCAGGAGGTCCTCTACACGCTATGCTATAAAGATTCGAACAGCCCATACTATGGGCCCGATAGTCTCGTAAATGTGCCACGTCATCGTCGACATCCATTGCTTCGTGTGTCTTTTTTTTCCTTAGTGGCCCATGTAGTCCAATAAAAATATCTAATGCATGTAATTAACCCGATGAAAATATCTAATGAAATCAATCATATCTTTCATCTTTTGTACGTTACCTGACTTACTCAAGAATTATTGCTCGAATATAGAATTCAAGCATAAATAAATCGCCTGGAGGCGAACATGGTGACGGATGCATAAATTTGAGTTTCCAAGGACGAACAACCGAGATAAACTTTGATAGAAAAAAATATATTTGAGAAATAAAAATGATTATAATATTATTTTATCCGGAAAAAAGTTAACGAAATAAAGAATTTCAAATGTATAATAGTGTATGAAAAGGATACGGAAAAAAATTCTTTGATTCAAATGTTTAGATTTTTTAAAAAATATATCATGTCTAAATATATAACTAAAAAAATTACAACTTAGTAAATTTTGCGTTAAAAATATTAAGAATATAAAAATGTATCTGCCCAACCAAAATTAAAGCTATAAATTATATTATAATACTGCTGAATTTTGCGCTAAACAACCTAGCACACAAAATATTTTGTCATTTTGTCTACGAGAGAAAAGAACCAAATAAAGTACCATAGAGACTAGCTCAAGAGAATCATTTCCCTGAACACTCAGACATGAGCAGTGGCTCTCTCACAAGCCCTTCTTTATGGCTCGTTCACGAGGCCCGATCAATAACTCTCTTACAAGCCCTACTCAATGGCTCTTCCAAGAGCCTCATCTCCTCTTCTTGCTTGCACACCTCGTTCGGTTACGAGAACTATTTGGAAGATCTTCCACGAGCCATGCTCGCTACAAACCCCGCTAAGCTTCTCCTCCATGATTCTTAATACCTCATGGCTTGCAAAAATGTAGCTCTGCCACGAACATATACCATTTTTACTCAGAAAATGAGAGAAAAACAAAAAAATTGAAGAGATCTTGAGCCCTAGGGTTCTACAATGGCCTCTCAAAGCCATTGTTTATAGAACGAGAATAACTCGGCCAATTGGCCTTCTCTCTTCGGCGAAAAAACAAATAGCATGACTTCTGATCCTCGAATAATTGTCGCATCATTTTCTTTTAATAAGTGAATCGAATTCGTTGGCACCCTTCGTTCATCGTGGAAGTCTCCATCAATGTTTGTGGTGCATATCTTTGGAAAAAAAAGATTGGAATTTTTTTATTCTTAAATTTGTATATTGTATTTTTGGAATTGTTGTTACATTCAGATTGGTTTATTTTTACTAGGCAATTATCGCGCGAAAAATATGCCTTTAATATGTTGATTTATTGTGTAATGAATTGCACATTAATTGTAAGCTATTTAAGTAAAGTTTCCATACTTTGCAGATTATTTGAGAGAAAATTTTTACATAGAAATTTTTGTAATCAAGGACAAGAAAACCCTAAGAAGACATTTATATTTAGGAAACTATAAAATCGAAGCCCCTGTCACTTAGCTTACTTGACGCTTTTCAATCGAGATTGCAGAATTTCTAGATGTGCTGAACTGGTAGACTGGAAATCTAAGATCTTGGTTATTAGTTGTGTAAGAGCTCAATCACATAATATGGTTTGAGTCGATTTAGTTTTTTTATCACGCGTGATAGAACTACTCACAAGTAAAGCTGCAAGCTACTTGAACAACACAAGTTGAGATTGTTTATTTAGTGGAATCAAGTGGATGCAGTAATTCAGTGGGAGAGTCTGACTTAGTATTCACATATAGTGAAGTAATATTTGGCATTGATATTAAGGTTATTCGTATAAGATCATCGTTGTATTATTAATTAAATTAATAAGTGAATTCCTTTATACCAGATGAGATACCCCAAAATGTAGGTGAAGTTGCGCCGAATTGAGTTACCATATCTTGTGTCAGTTACAAACATGCACTAAATTCGACTGTCATCATATCTTTCAGTACAATGTTATACACATTGTTTCGACATTGTGAGTAAGATCTTGCATAAAGTTTAACAGAATTTCAATTGGTACCAGAGCAGGCACCTTGTACTTTAAGGTGATTTCTTGTAGTTAATCAATTATGTTGAGATGGACTGTTCCAAGAAAGATAGTTCGAAGAATCGTCCTCCTATCCTCGATGGATAAAATTATGTTTATTGGAAGGCACAAATGTGTGGTTTTTCTTAAAATATGTTTACAACAGAACCTGGAAAGCAGTGATAAATGGATGAGCTCCACCAACAACTCTAAATTATGAAAGTAGTGTGAGAAGTCGTAAGCCAGAAAATGACTTGTTGACAGAAAAAAGTGAGAACGCACTCGAAAATTCTAGAGCTTTTAAAAATACCTTGGTGCAGAAAAAAAATATTTTTAGGATTATCAATACATGTACAAGTGTTAAAGAAACTTGGAAAATACTGGAAGTTGCTCAGGATGGAACAATCAAAGTTTGCAGCTCAAAACTTCAAATTCTTACTACTCAATTTGAAGCTCTGTCTATGAGTGAAGATGAAACTTTTTTGGAATTTAATATCAAAATTCATGACATTTCTAATTATTCATTTTCTCTTGATGTTCCTATGTCAGATGATAAGTGTTAGCAGAGATGCCCACAAGAAGATTGTTTATTTACATATTGATGTAATATATAAATCTTTATAAAGTCCTTATTGTAATTTGCTGATTAAATTAATAAAAGTTGAAACGTTCATTCATCCTTTTTAGTTTGATTGAAGATTTATGATATTCAATAGTCTTTTAGTCCTTAATCAAACCTAACAATGTATGAAGAGACAAATGTAGATTTGCGCGAACAAACTCTTCATGGTTTGACTAAAACGATATATTCGCAATCTAAAGATCAATGGACTATTGATCCCAGTATGATTGTTGGAAGAATCTATGATGTCTGGTTACGAGGCATAGAGAGTTAGGAACTCGATAGTTCTTCCAGTGTATCTTTCGAAGATACTGAATCGACCAGTGCACCTTTAGAGACAATAGAAGAACAAACCATTTAACATCTTCTATCTCAAGGTCACTATGTATGAATTACCCAAAAGGAAAAGAGGAAATAAATTTCCTTGAGAAGGAAATAAATAAGTTAAGTGAGGAAACAAATTTCCTCCTTGCTTGATAGAAGTGGCCGGCTACATAAGAAGAGAAACGACAGAAGAAAATCAAATATTGTGTCATGAATGCATTATTCTTTCATGAATGCATAATTGACCTTTATAGATTTTTTCTTCTCCTATAAATAGAGCCTCACATAGAGATATGAAAATAAGCTTCATTCTTGCTCTCTCTCAATTTTTGGCCGACCCTTCTCCTCTCTCTCTCTCTCTCAAAATACTTCTTTTATTTTGGCACCTAAGTCCTCATTAAACTTAGGCTAAATTAACTATTTAGCTCATAGACTTGTTCTTGAGTTATTGTGTTTAATTGTGCCCACACACAAATCCTTCTAAACCTCTATAGACTATTGTAATAGAAACCTTAGGTTTCTCGAGTTCACGTTTAGGCTTGAAGGAATCGAGTAAGAAGAGAAGATTCACCTTTCTCACGATCCATTAAAGATCAAACTACAAGAAAGGTTAGTATTCAAGTAATTAAATAATGTTTTTAATTTATAACATGTATATGCACTTTATCTAGGTTAGTAAAAATTGTTCTACTAGTAAAATAAATTTTTATATTCCGCCATTAATATGATTAATGATAAATTTTTCTTAACCCTAGACCTATTCCAACAAGTCACGGCTATTTTAGACGTTCAAGATCTTTCTTCTATGAAGCTGGATGAACTAATTGGCTCTCTCATAACTTTCGAGTTATCGATACCCCATACTGAAAAGAAGAACAAAAATCTGGCTCTTAAAAGTTCTATGAAACAACACTCTGATCAGGTATCATCTGATTCTGATGAAGATATTTATGATACTATTGCCCTCTTTCCTAAGAACTACAATAGAGTAATGAAGAAGTTTTCTCGTCTTCCACCATGAAGTACTCCATCTGAAGGTCGTGACAATCAGTCACAATACCATCTTCAGCGTGGGAATTCCTCTCAGAGATCCAGCAGGAGGGGTGACAAACACTCTGGAGCTAAAGGGAAATGAGTACAATGCCATGAATGTGAGGGTTATGGCCACATACAAAAGACTGCATAAACTTTTAGAGGAAATAGAAGAATGGGTATACTGCTACTCTTTCTGATGATGAAGATAAGAGTGAGCCTGAAAACGCAAACAACTTTCTTGGTTTCACATCTGTTATTTCCAATCTGGAGGAAAATGAAGATGATTGCGCTGTAAGCTCTACTATATCCTCTATCATATGTACTGAAGATGTTAACAAGATAGATGCAATTGATAAAATGAATGTTGTTATCTTGACACTAACAAATGAAAAGACAAATTGCTTGAGACAATTGTCGATTTAAAGGCTGAGGTTGTTCGCCTTAATAATGAATTGGAGAAAATGATTAAATCTGTCAGGATGCTGAATTCAGGTACTGATAATCTGGATAAGATCCTTACTGTTGGAAAGTCTGCCAAGAATATGAGAGGTCTTGGTTACTCCCATGGCATATCCACCACTCATTCCAGATTTATTCCTCAAAGTATGAAGGAAACTGATCACAACAGTTTGTCTAAACAACATGTGAGACCTCTTGTCAACAGTTCTCCATGGATTTGTCATTACTGTGGAAGAAAAGGTCACATTCGTCCTTACTATTATCGATTGATTAACAGAATGAATCGACAATCTAAGACTATTGTTCAATATTACAATGGTGCAAACAAACAGATGCATATTGTTTGGAGAATTAAAAATGATCATCGAGCCAACATTGCTTATACATCTCTTCGTGCATCTACTTATGATGATTGGTATTTTGACAGTGGATGCTCTAGACACATGACATGTGTAGAAGATTATTTGACTGAGATCAAGCCATATAATAACTGCTACGTAACTTTTGGAGATGGTGTCAAGTCGAAGATCATTGGAAAAGGTAATATAAATTTTCAAGGCCTAAACCTGCTTCAAAGAAGCCCTTCTTGTTGAAGGTCTTACTGCCAATCTCATCAGTATCAGTGAGTTGTATGATACGAATCTCACTGTAAATTTGCGTGGTGATGAGTGTATAGTTACTACTCCTCAGAATGTCAATCTTATGAAGGGGATTAGATCACATGACAACTGCTACATGTGGTCTCCACACAAGAACTCTAAGACCGAATCTTGTTTGATTACCAAAACTGAGGAAACTAAGCTTTGGCATCAATGTCTTGGTCATCTGAATTACAGGAGTCTCCGGAAGATTATCAGTGAAAATGCTGTTATTGGAGTACCAGACATTAAGATCATGGAAGGTCAAAATTGTGGAGATTGTCAGATAGGAAAACAGGTTAAAAGCTCTCATAAACTTGTTCAGGTCAACACTACTTCTCGGGTTTTAGAACTGTTGCATATGGAATTGATGGGACCAATGCAAACAGAGAGTCTCGGGGGAAAAAGATATGTGTTTGTCTGTGTTGATGACTTTTCAAGGTATACCTGGGTTTATTTTCTCAAAGAAAAATCTGAGACTTTCAGTGTGTTTAAAGATTTCTGCAGACTTGTTCAACGTAAAAAAGGTGACTCTACTGGGAAAATCATCAGAGTTAGAAGTGATCATGGAAGAGAATTCGAGAACTCTAGCTTTTTTTTTTTTTTTTGCTCCGATGAAGGAATTGCTCATGAATTTTCAGCCCCTATTACTCCACAACAGAATGGCATTGTGGAAAGGAAAAACATAACTCTTCAAGAGATTGTTCGGGTAATGCTTCTGGCTAAAAACACTCATATCCGGTTTTGGGTTGAAGCTCTTAATACTGCTTGCCATATTCATAATGTGAAGTATTACCCAAATCATCTTTGGATCTACCTGTTATATTCTTGCAGATAGAGACGCTAGAAGGAAGTTTGATCCAAAGAGTGATGAAGGACTGTTTGTTGGTTACTCTAGAAACAATGCTGCATATCGCGTCTACAATATGAGGACTAAAAGTATCATGGAGTCGGTAAATTTTGTTGTCAAAGATACTACTGACTTATACATACCTGATACAGCAGATGTTTCTCTTCAACATGAGACAACTGTCAGACATGATGTTACGTATCTGTCTGACATCATGTTACGCCATCTGTCTCTAATAATCCTCCACAGATTAGTCCTAGTAATGAAGGGTCATCTGAAAACTCCATTGAAAGGAGCTCTTCTCAGAATGATATGTCTTATGAACCAACATAGACTGAATCTTCTACTTAAATCAATCATGAATTGATTCCTTCAACCAAAATTCAAATGAATCATCCTATCGACAGTGTTATTGGAGATGTTAATGATTCTATGCAAACTCGAAGAAAGCCTCCTGTCAACTATAAAGAGATGATCAACAATATCTGTTTTGTGTCAAAGATCGAACCTAAAAAAATGTGATTGAGGTCATTAATGTTGAGTTCTGGATGAATGCCATGCAAGAGGAGTTGGTTCAATTTGAAAGAAATTATGTGTGGGATCTGGTGCCTAAACCTGATCAAATAAAAATAATTGGAACAAAATGGATATTCAAGAACAAGTCTGATGAACACAGAAATGTTACTCGAAACAAGGCTAGACTTGTTGCACAGGGATATACTCAAGTCGAGGGAGTTGATTTCGATGAAACTTTCGCTCCAGTTGCCAGGTTAGAAGCAATACGTCTTTTACTTGGTATTTCCTGTCAGTTTCGATTCAAATTATTCCAGATGAATGTCAAGAGTGTATTCCAAAATGGCTACTTCAATGAGGAAGTATATGTTGCTCAGCCCAAAGGATTCATTGATCCTCATTTTCCAAATCATGTATATAAGCTTAGAAAGGCTCTCTACGGTCTCAAGCAAGCACCACGTGCATGGTATGAGAGACTTACAGAATTCTTAGTCACAAGAGATATATCCGAGGAGGTGTTGAAAAGACTCTATTTGTGAAGAATGAGAATAACCAACTCATGATTTCTCAAATTTATGTTGATGATATTGTTTTCGGAGGAATGTCACATAACTTGGTCCAACAGTTTGTGAAACATATGAAGAGCGAATTTGAAATGAGCATGGTTGGTGAACTAATTTTTTTTCTTGGATTTTAGATCAAACAAATGACAGATGGAATCTTTCTCTCTCAGAGTAAATATGCCAATGACATAGTCAAACATTTTGGGCTTGAACACTCCTCTCACAAAAGAGCTCCTGCAGCAACACATATTAAGCTGACTAAAGATGAAGATGGTGGTCCTGCAAATCAGAGTCTATACAGAAGCATGATTGGAAGCCTTTTGTATCTCACAGCCAGCAGACCTGATATTACTTACTCAGTGGGTGTTTGTGCTAGGTATCAGGCCAATCATAAGGCCAGTCATCTCAGCCAATTGAAGAGGATCATTCGATATGTCTCAGGAACCTCAGATCTTGGACTGTTATATTCTGTTGATACTACTTCTACGCTAGTAGGATATTGTGATGCTGACTGGGCAGGAAGTGCTGTTGCTCGCAAGAGTACATCTGGAGGTTGCTTCTTCTTGGGAAACAATCTGATTTCTTGGTTCAACAAAAACAAAATTGTGTATCCCTATCTACTGCTGCAGGTAGTATTTGCACTCAACTCCTGTGGATGAAACAAATGTTGGCTGAGTATGGTGTTTCACAATGTGTCCTGACATTGTTCTGTGACAACATGAGTTCCATAAATATTTCTGAGAATCCTGTTCATCATAGCAAGACCAAACACATTGATATACGACATCACTTTATCAGAGAACTGGTTGAAAGTAAAAAGGTTCATCTAGAGTATGTTCAAAGTCATAAACAACTTGCATATATTTTTACAAAAGCTCTTGATGTACAGAATTTTGAAAATCTTTGTGCGTCTATTGGATTATGTGTCCTTGACAAGTAGCAATTACATAATGGAAGTAAAAAGGTTCATCTAGAGTATGTTCAAAGTCATAAACAACTTGCATATATTTTTACAAAAGCTCTTGATGTACAGAATTTTGAAAATCTTCGTGCGTCTATTGGATTATGTGTCCTTGACAAGTAGCAATTACATAATGGAAGTTGGGTTTTTCTATATGGTCTATCACTATTGCAACATTTGTTGGGCTGCTTAAATTTTAATATGCATGTCTATAAACGATAGAAGAAGGTGTCGTTTTCTCTACATCGCTCATGAGTCGGTTGATTTCCCAATGAGCTTTGTGTTTTCCGCTTTAATTATAATAACTCTCACGATCAAAGCGGTTCCAACTGTCACAATTCAAATTTTCTCAGTAACTGCCCGTGTTCAAGAATTGTTTTCTCATCAATATGGTTGGAACGAGTAGCGGAATTCAAACCTCTTTCCCTCGCAAGACTACGAAAATGAGAAGAAGAATGTGCCACGAAGGGTGATACATGATCATGCAAAACCTGACGCCTCTAAGGGTTTGGGACAAACCTCCACATATTGTGTCGATGGTCAGGCCGGAGGTACTCCTGTGCGAGGAAAATCCCAAAATATCATTTTCGATCAGCGCCCTCTTTTGAAAATCCTTGACATTACTGGTCCTCCATCAAGTGATTCATGTGAGAAAACTGTGACCGACACTACTCCTCAACTCTCCGTCAACTACCAAGATCACTCTCCGACAAAGACTATGTCAGGTACTCCACCCCATGTACTGATAATGTGGATACGAGTATATCTCTGAATATGATCCCTTGCCCTGCTGATATGGAAATTATCAAAAGATGTTTGGGTTTGAACAAGAATAAGGAGAAAACCCAAATGCTATCCCAGACTGTTCTGACAAGTTTGTGTCAAATTCTGTGGAAAATTTGGAGACCAATCTTAAGAGAAAGGATTCCTCTGCTTCTGAAGATGTTCCTGATGACAATGATACCATCTTGAGTGCTCTTCGTACTGCTAAGAAGAAACTTAAGAATGTCTCTGATCCGGTTGTGGACATGCAACCCACATAATCTGCTTCTCATACTCAGGTGTCTGGATCAATTGAGTCTCGAGAAAAGACTCATGTTGTTGACTCTGCTGTTTCCACACTAAATAAGGCCTCTCCTACCATCTCTCATGTGAGTAAGAACAAGTCTCCTGTTCGTCAACCTGGGGTTATGAAGAATAAGAAAAGTGTTGCTAAAAGGGCTAAGATGAAGAAGATTTCTAGGATTTCTTTGAAGAAGAAGAAAACTACATAGACACATCCTCCTCAGCAGGTGCCTTTTGCTCAGGATGATTCTACAGAAGACTCCCCCTCGCTTGTTCTGAAGAGGAATAAGTACAAAGATGGAATGAAGATTCCAAAGAATGTTCCATCAACTCTTTTGGATAATATCGTTTTTCGCACAAAGGCTCAAGTTGCGAAGTGAAAATTTGTCTATGCGCGCATATCTTCCCTGAACGTGAGCTCTCAATTGATACTACAAAGTTTTCTGTGATCATTGATCTTCTGCAAGAGTCTGGTCTGTTGATGACTGTCAGCCATTTTGGGCCTTACTATCCGAGACTTGTCAAGGAATTCATCATCAGCTTGTCTCCAGATATGGGAAGGTTCATCTGCGTGGTCATGCATTTACCTTCACCTCTGCTCTGATAAATACCACCTTGGGTCGTTCTTCATCAATGCACAATGATTCTCTCCACAGTAGATACACCATTGCTAAGGTGATTACTGGAAATGAGAAAGCAGTTTGGCCAATAAAGACTGGTCTTCCTGCTGCTGAGCTGAGTGCCAAATACTCAATTCTTGCTCGCCTTGCTGCTACTTCCTGGGTTCCTACCTCAAATGGCTCTCTTGTTTCCTTCGAGACTGCTCGCTTGATCTATCAGATTGGGACTCATGGCAGGTTTGACTTTGGTGCTCTTGTTTATGACCATTTTGTCAGACACGCAAAGTCCTAAGCAACGCAGATGCCGATTGGTTTTCCATCTCTTGTCACGAAGATTCTCCTTGACCAGTGGAGGGATTTGTTGCGAACTGATGATATAAAGGGAAAGACTCCCTTCCCAATCAAGTTTCATCATAAGCACTTTGAGGGTTGGCATGTGTGTGACATTGAGCGCCCCATCTCAGGTGTGCAGAATACTCGGGTCTCTCTCAGCTCTTCTCAACAGAATGATGCTTATCAGCTTCTCCTCCAGGAGTCTCTGTTCCTTTAAGAGCTCATTGTGACCTCCTCTAAGCGCAAGGGCACTGTGGATTGCATGATAAAGCTCATGAAGACTACTGCCAATGCATCTACTTCTGCTGCTCAAGATGTTCCAACAATGTCTGGTACAATTTCTACTTGATCTTGATGTCGTGTATTTTGTTGGTTTCTTATCGACTTGTGGTTCGCTCTTTTGTGTTCTTCTGGTTCTGTCAGTATGGTTGTCAAGACATGTTGTGCCTCTGCCTCCAGACTTATTCAAGACTTACGCTATTTTATACTTCGTCTATTGATATGCTGTCTTGGTGTGTTATTTTCTCCCTCGGTGTTGGTCTATCCTTGCCTTTGTACTGTGTTTTGAGGCAATCAGGGGGAGATATTTTCAGTTCTGTTAAGATTTAGATCATGGTAAAAGAATCTTGTTTGGTTGCCTAAAAATAGCCAAAGGGGAAGTTTGTTATTACGTTGAGATTGACTTATTTTTATTAGGCAAGAAAATTAACTGAATATATCTCAATATCTTATCGTGATCCCTGTCTTAACAATCTGCGATTCCGGATTCTTTATTTGGACAGGTTGAGGATATCAGTTTAAGGGGTTTTTAAAAGATCCTTCCTTTTTGGTGCTGATGGTTGATCTCGTGGAAACCCTAGTCAGGATCTTCTTATTTTGGATGCTATAAATAGCAGTGCTGCAGCCCCTAGCGTTGCTTGATGCTTTCGTTCAATCAATAGCCCTTTCTAGATGTGCAAGACTGGCTGCTTGGAAAACTGTTGTGTTGAACAAGGGCAGTGTTTGAATCGGATTACCCATTGTGATCGATTCCTGTTTGGCGTTGTGTTTGCGCGTGAATGAACTGATCACGCACTCGAAACTTCTTGTGATTAAAGAACATGTGAAAATGTGTTTTTGGTGGATTTGTGAAAGGTCACTAATTTAGGGGGAGGACTGAATTAGAGTTTCACTTTATAGTTAGTAATTGGGCATTGGTGTGTATGTTGTTCATGTAAGACCAATTTACTAAGAACTATTATCATAGTGAAATTATTTTCACCGGGTTACCAATTGTGCGTGTTGATTATTAATTCCTACATTATTATTATTGTCATTTTTATTGTGTTTGCGAATTGTCACATACACTGTTATAATAGTTGGATAAGCGTCTAATAGAATTTCAATATGATTAGTGTGTATAATAGAACCAAAATTTATCTTAGGTGGCACAATTTCTTTTCACGTGAGCTACCATTCTGTGTGAAAGTGCGAGTATGATTTACAACAATAGAAAATATTTTCACCATGTAAAGAATTTTCGTTGGAATTTATGCTTAATATATAATATACTTATACATTATTTATTGTTAGTAAAAATTGATATCGGCTATCTAACTTATTTTGAGCTAGAAAGTTTCATGTCGAACGAAAAAGTAAAAGAATAATACATAACGCATGGTTTATTTGTTATTTCATAATTTATTTCATACTGTAAGATATGATATTATAAGCTAGATATTTTTATGGAAGCAAAAACGAAGTAGATATTTTTTATACAAAGAAGCAAGATATTTTTTCGGGTTACATGGGGCCACTAGACGAAAAAGTCAAGCAATACCACATGTCGATACCCACCACGTGGCACTTGAATGACACTGAGCTGTTTGATAACCCAAAATGGTAAGATTTTTTATTTTGCTAGAAAAATGGTAAAGGTTAGTCACTGCGTATGTACAATCACAACGTGACACGTGGTAGACAACAAGACCTCCAAATTATGTTCCTTTGGCAACGTTAAATACATGTTTCTTCTCTTCTTTCAACAGCAAGTTATTTTCAGTTATTAAAAGAGTAAAAAAAAAAAGGAAAAAATATGGGAAATTCGAACTTCATAAACATTATTGTGGCAATCATCTTGCCTCCACTCGGTGTCTTCCTCAAGCTTGGCATCCATGTAATGAATTAATCACTCGCCATTTAGTATGTATTGTTGCTATGTTTATTATATATTATCATTTTGTTTACTTATAATTATATATGTATGTATGTCTATAGGAGGAGTTCTGGATCTGCGTATTGCTGACTCTGTTTGGATACGTCCCTGGAATCATCTACGCCATTTATATAATCACCAAGTGGTCATATCGCGACCCTCTTAATCTCTAAATGTAAGTTTATATACAGTGTCATTTTCTGGGGAAGTAGTGTTATCCAGTATAGCAATATACTTTATTTTCATAAAATTACTGCTTTGTTATTTTCCTTGACTAAATTTATAACCTGATACGTATGAATATGATTGGGCTGTTTGACATTGTTTTATTTGACATTGTTTTTAATTCTGCGAGATTTATGTTTTCGTTTTTCGTTTTACTTTATTAAAAAAAATGAAAATCTGTCTTTGCAACCAAATCAATTTTTTTTTAAAGAGGATATTCTCGTTAACAAACAGATGCTCCACAAGCCTTACAATCAGATAAATGTCGAAGCTTCAAACATACAAAGCTAAATTATTTTCCTCCTCCCATTCCTTGACGATGCTAACTTATTTTGCTGGCAGGTAAAGCAGATGGAGACTGTTTTGTGTTTGCGTTGCTTATTCGAGGATGTACCGTTAGGCGGGACAAAACTACTCTTACTATGGACGCCACGTGGACGGCTGATCTTGACTTGTCTGTTTCTCAGTGTCAGCCATTATCAGCGAATTTCCGTTTATTTCTCATGGTTGATTTTCGATGTTTTTAGTCCAAAGTTAGTGGATGTCAGTTGTCGCTTATAAGTTATTTATTTATAAAAAAATTTGTCTACCAACTTTGGGTGTGTTGTAAAATGATAATTAGATACGTAATAATTAACATGATAACTCTATAATTTTGTCTTTTCTCGTTTCGGAGATGTTTAAAATAATTAGACGAGTTCGTCCTAAATTTTTTGTTAAATTTTAAAAAGAATATTTATTAAAAATATGTTAAACATTAACCATTTTAAAACTCCACTATGTTAAAATTATACTACTTAATAACCCTTAATTTATTTTCATTGTACTGAATATTTGTCGTTAATTGGCGAATGTTCCGTCGTTTTGGTTGCCTTTCAAGGAATTGGTGATTATCATTTCGTCTCAAGTACTACAAAAACATGATGGACAATATAGTGTTGAAATGTTGTATATAATTTTATTTAGTCGAACATAAGAATGGAGAGCCTATATAAGAGAAAATTAATGAATTTATTGTTTTCAGTTTTCTGAATTAGTTTACGCGAGTAATTAATGTAACAACTTATTATACATTCTTATTATACATGCTAAAAATGATTTACAATGTGAACACGTAAAAACGGAAGCGAAAAAACGATTACGATCTCATAATTATGAGCGTGCGATTTAATTTTTGACATTGGTATGAACGTAATTTTGATCGAAATCAATGAGTTAATTATTAAATATATATATCATAATAAGAAACGACTATTTTCATATTATTCTTTTAAATACATAGTAAAATATTATTTCAATAAATGAAATGATTTTACATTCTCTCATTTAATCAACATAACGCAACGCTCACCTCATGATAGTTTCTCTATGAGCGAGTATTATCGTCCATATATTATAATATATAAGCTTTCTGATCTCAATAGCCTTTTTATGTTTTAGTCAATAAATCATATGTTATTTTTTTTGGAGGCATGCTTTTAGTTAAAGCATCGGCAACCATTAAATCAATGATAGCGTGTTAGATGACCACTTTATCCTTTTTAACACGTTCGTTGATGGCTACATACTTAATGTCGATCAAGTTGACTTCGACTTACACTTTTGTTATTCTCAACCATAAAAGAAGCAGCTGAATTGTCACAGTTCTACTTTACAGGCCTAGAAATTGATTCAACAAATCTAAGCTCAAATATGAAAATTTTCAACCAAACAACGTGTGATGTAGCTTCAAAACAAGATACGAGATTAGCCTCTATTGTGGAAGTACCAGTCAATGCCATGTGCTTCTCAAAGACACCGCTCTGCCAGCTAACATAGTATTTAATCATGAAGTGGATTTTCATGAATCAATGCAGTCAACCAGTCAGCATCGGAATAGCCAGCTGCCTCCAATTTATCGGTCCGTCTGAACATAAGTGGTTAGTCATTTGTTCCGAAAAGGCATCTCATTACTTTCTTTGCAGCTTTCCAACGGTCAAGACCTAGGCTACTCTAGCATCTACTCAATAATCCAACAACATATACAATGTTATGTCTAAATACAAACTTGAGTATACATAAGACTTCCTAAAGAGAAAAGATATGAAATATTCTTCTTATGTCCCCTCTTAAGGTCATTCTCCGGACATTGGTTCAAACTAAACTTGTCACCCTTCACAATAGGTGATATATTGGGTGAACAATCTTTCATTTGAAATATCTCTAGAACTTTATTGATATATATCTCTTGAGACAAACTAAAAATGCCTCGTGATCTTGCCCTATGAATCTTAATTCCAATGACATAAGATGTCTCACCCATATCTTTCATATCAATGTTCTTTGAAAAAAATTGGTTAAACTCTTATAACAATTCTTTATCAGTAGTCGCTAGCATAATATCATTCACGTACAAAACAATGAAATATATCTTACTCCCAGTGACCTTTTTGTATATACATTGATCTATGTTATTCTCTTCGAAGCCAAATGAAGTCATTGTTGGAATAGGTATAGGGTTAAGAAAAATTTATCATTAACACATTAATGGCAGAATATAAAATTTCTTTACAAGTAAAACAATTTTTACTAACCTAGGTAAAGTGCATGAACATGTATATATATATATATATATATAAACATTATTTAAAATACTTGAATACTAACATTTCTCTTGATGCTTGATCTTGGAGTCCCTTCTTGGATGAAGATCCTTCTCCTTGTCTCGCTGTCTTTCGTCTTTACATTTTCGAGCAACCACGAAAGTTTATACCACTAGAGTCTTCAAGCGTTTGAAGAATTTAGTTAGTGGGCACTATTAAACAATATGAACCAAGAACAATTCTTGGTTCATAAGTTAATTCTCTAGATCAAGTGAGGATCTAGGTGCCAAAATAAAAGAGTATGTTAGAGAGAGAGAGGGAGGAACATGGTCGGCTAGAAGGGAGAGAGAGCAAGACCAAAAAGCTTGTTTTCACATCTCTATGTGTGGCTTTATTTATAGGAGAAGGAAATACAAGAAAGGGTAATTACACTTTCCTATTGCGTATTCATGACACAATATTTAATTTTCTCCTCCCTTTCTCTTCCAAATAGTCGGCCACCCTTGTGTCTTAAGTGAGGGAAATTTGTTTCCTCACTTAACACATTTGTTTCTTTCTCAAATAAATTCATTTCCTCTTTTCTTTTGGGCAATTACCAATATGCAATAATGCACCAGATAAAAAAAAAGATACTTCTCTCCCTCCCTTGATGTAAAGTGGCCGGCCATATGGATATCTACACACATATTTACTTCATAATTTGTTCATAACAAATTACGGAAAAGCCCTCACATTATTGCCCATACAATAACATGTCACAAAATTTAATTCACTCATGAAAACCAATTTTCAGCCGCGTGACTTTAAATTAATTAGTGAGAAAAGTCAAAATATTATTTTGACATTTTACATCAATTATCATTAAGGACAAAAATACCATTTAGACCATTCTTGGAAAATTCGTCTAGTTCAACAATTAAACTTATTTTGACTTAGCATCTAGTTTAACAAACTCTACTCTAATGACTTGTGATAGTGACCTCGTGGACCCAAATGAACAAAGCTTTATCTAGGACTCTTGGACTCAAAGTTCACAAACTTTTCCAAGTCTAGTTTAATGTCAACTGACTCAACTAAAGAGTTGACACTGAAAATCTCTCGGTTCAAATGAAAATATTTTCTATTAAAAAATTTACTTATTTGTGATGACCAGATCCTCTGAATATTATCGAATGATTGCCCTTCATGAATATCATCAACTAGATGGATTTTAAAATTACCATTTTACCTTTCTAGTTGTTATTTCCTCAACTCCTTTGTTAATTGTGAATAAGTTAGAAACAATGTATTGACGAGGAGCTAACAAGTCACATTGTTTCATCCAAATAAATTCGCTACTTAATTTTGGATACCGCGTGGTTCATTTATTCACAATCCAACTAATAAAGCATGGTGTGATATACATTTGTATTTCAGCAATATTGTATATAAACTCCATATCTATGAGAACTTCACAAAGCTGGTTCATGACATCTTCATAACTTAATATCTCACCATTGAGTCTAGTCTAGATCACTTAATGGATCTAGAATTTAACTTTCTCAAATGAGAATATTAAAGTGAAACGACATGTCTCATTTCAGGATTTAGGTAAGCACGATGCAATTTATACATAGTGACCTTAAGATAGAAGAGGTTAAATGGTTTGTTTTTACATTGTCTCTAAAGGTGCACTAGTCAATTCAGTATCTTCAGAAGATACACTAGAAGAACTATAGAGTTCCTAACTCTCTATGCCTCGTAACTAGACATCATAGATTCTTCCAACAACCATACTGTGATCAATAGTCTGTTGATATTTAGATTGCGGATATTTCATTTTAACCATACCATGAAGAGTTTTTTTCACGCAAATCTACATTTGTCTCTTCATACATTGTTAGGTTTGATTAAGGACTATAAGACTATGTAATATCATAAATCTTCAAACAAACGAAAAAGGAACGAATGAACGTTTCAACTTTTATTAATTTAATCAGCAATTACAATAAGGACTTATAAAGATTTATATTACATCAATATATAAATAAATAATTTTCTTGTGGGCATCTCTGCCAACAGTCATGACATCATAAAGTTGTTTTATTAAGGTTGCAGATTAAATGAAGCCAAACTGGAAATGGATTTGTTAAGGTTGTAGACTAAATGTTCACCATTACTATAGGAGAATACTTCATGTTGTTTAGGGAGGTCGTTTTAACATCCGTTTGATTTAGCTCAAAATCAAAGTGAGCTACTAATTCCATAATCGTGCGAAGAGAATCTTTCTTTGATACATGAGAAAAAGTCTTCATGTAGTCTTGCCTTATGTCTCTTGATGTTGCCTTATGAGTCTTTCTTTGTTTTAAAAACCTATTTGCATCCAATGTCTTTTACACCATCAAGAAATGTGATGGCATCCCAAACTTAATTGGATGCCATAGAGTATATTTCATCAATCATGAACTTTTTCCATAAGTTAGATTATTTAAAACTTACATGTTGTAAAAATGCATCAGGAACATTTCAGCTCCAATATTGCAGTTCGTTTCTTGTGAATGCACTTCGTAATCACTAAAGATAGTATATCTTCTTAATATTTATTCAATGTTTTTTTGGGGATTTTTTTGTTCGATAGGTTGTGCAATATGATCTTGATTAGCAACTTGATTTAGAAGATCAACATCATAAGCTTGTAGAATTTAATTGTTGATTATTTTACACACGATTGAGGTTGAGGGGTATGTGTGATAATCACTCTATCACTTGAATTAGATGGTCGAGCAGTTGGCGAGTTCCACTAATAAAGTAATTTTAAAGAAAATTTTCATTTTTTTATTCAACAATCCTAATATTGTGAGATGGACAATAAAATCTATTATTTTTGGACTTCTTAGCATATCAAATGAAATACCCACTAATATCTCTATGGTCTATTTTCTTTTTTTGTGGATTATATATCCCCACGCGCGTGTATGTCGCAAACTAGGTTTCAAACTTTTGAATAACTCAACATGCGTTTTCAATATAGACTTTGTTGGAACTTGGTTTAATATATACACAATTGTTTTTAGTGCTTTAGTCTGCATGAATTGAGAAAGTTTTGTTTTACTCCTCATACTTTCCACCATGTCCATTAAAATTCGGTTTCTTCTTTTAAATACATTGTTCTGGTTAGGAGTACCATGCATAGCGTAATGGGAAACAATCGCATATTCTTGTAAAAACTTTGCAAATAGCCAAAGTGCTTGTCCATTCTCAGTGTATCAAACGTAATACTCATCACCTCTATCAGATGTTGTTGGTTAATTACGTTGCTTATGTTATTTTCTGTTTAGCTATTTTGTTTTTGTTTGAATAATTCACCGAGACCACGTTTGTGTGTGTGTTCCGTGTATTTTGCTTATTTAGCAAGTAGGACTTTGTCAAGCACATGATCAGATCGTGCACACAAAGTTAGGAACGGTTATTTGCATTTCATTTATTTATTTAAGCAAGTATCAAATAGAAAACGCTTCAACATCTTACACAGCAAAAAAGGCTTTCATTGTTCTCTTTGTGTTGTGTTTATTTTGTGAGTTCATAATCAGAGTGAACAAGTGGTATCAGAGCCATGTTTCTATTTTTCGGTGTTTCTCGAAATGTCAGAATCACAGGCTAAGGACAACGACGACAACAAATCACCACGAGCACGGATCCGCACCGATCCAGCGGCAAGCAACACGGGACGTGAACATGCGCTACCGCGGGTGATGAAAGAGCAGGTCGGGTCGACAACCTATCCCACCCTGACAAGATCGAACTACAGTGATTGGGTCCTCTTAATGAGGGTCATACTGCAGGCGAGAGGCTTGTGGCAAGCAGTCGAGGTCGGTGAAGACGTCGAAGACGAAGTTGGTTTTCGGAACAATTGCATGGCGATGGAAGCCATCCTCCGCGCTGTGCCGCCGGAGATGTTGGCGACTCTGGCGGTGAAAGCAACCGCGAAGGAAGCATGGGAAACTATCAAGACTCTACGCATGGATTTAGAGCGCGTCCGCGACGCAAAGGCTCAAACACTCAAGACTGAGTTTGATGAACTCAAGCATAAGGCTGGTGAGTCTATTGACGATTTGTCTTTACGCTTGTCCGACATCGTGAGTAGACTCTCCATGCTTGGCGACGTGATCACAGAGAAGCATGTCATGCAAAAATTTCTCCGCGTCGTCCCAAAGTGTTTCTCGCAGATGGTCATGTCCGTCGACAGCCTGCTCGACTTGAACACGCTCACAATCGAGGACTTGACTGGTCGATTCAAGGCGGTCGAGGAGCGTTTTGAGGAAAACACTTCTGAAGAAGGTGGCAGCAAGCTTCTATTCACAGAGGCAGAATGGTTAGCACGTATGCGGCAGCGAGAGCAGGACGGCTCCTCCAGCAGCGGGTTTGCTAATCGTCGCGGGAAGAACAACGCACATGATGGGAGTGTCAAGACTACGAACACCAGGCATGACATCAAGAAAGATAAGTGTCGTTACTGTGATAAATTGGGGCATTGGGCACGTGATTGCAGAAAGAAGAAGAGGGACGAGGTGGCAAATCTCACCCAAGTTGAGGAACATGAAGAGGCTGCTATGCTCATGGCCACAGTGACATCTCTGTCTTTGGTCACCAAGAAGAAGCAGGACATGCCAGTGCAGGCCAGCGAACTCATCCACCTATAGGAGGAGAGCGCCGTGGTCTACTTCGGAAACAAGGGAGGTGTGAAAGAAGATGTTTGGTATCTTGATACTGGTGCATCGAATCATATGATTGGGCGCAATGAAGTGTTCTCAGAGCTTGACACTGGCATCCGCGGCACAGTCAAGTTTGGCGACGGCTCCATCATCGAGATTCACGGTCGCGGTACCGTCCTCTTTACCGCACACGATGGGAGGCACCAGATCCTCTCAAACGTCTACCACATCCCCAAGCTTCACAACAACATCATTTTGCTCAGGCAGCTCGATGAGTCCGGGTGCGACGTGCTGATCCATGGCGGCGTCATGCAACTGCATGACCGTCAACGACGTCTTCTCGCAAAAGGTGGAACGATCACGGAGCCGGTTGTACATGATGTCGCTGAACATCACGCAGCCCGTTTGCATGAAAACAACACTCACCTACAATGAGACCTGGCGGTGGCACGCACGCTTCGGCCATTTGAATTTCGATGCTTTGCATAAGATGGCGAAATCAGGCATGGTACGTGGTCTTCCACGCATCGAACACATGGATAAAGTCTGTGACGGATGTCTCGTCGGGAAGCAGAGGCGCGCCCCATTCCCACAAACCGCCAAGTACCGCGCCGGGGATCGCCTTGATCTCGTGCATGGGGACTTGTGTGTACCCATCTCACCGGCCACTCATGGGGGGAAGAAATACTTTCTCCTCCTCGTCGATGACATGAGCCGGTACATGTGGGTAGTGCTGCTCCATTCCAAGAATGAGGCAGCGGAGGCAATCAAGAAATTTTAAGCCGTCGTTGAGGTGGAGACGGGAAGAAAGTTGCGCACGCTCCGTACCGATCAAGGCGGCGAGTTCACATCTGTGGAATTTGGTGAGTATTGTGCTAATCGCGGAGTGCAGCGACAACTCACAGCGCCTTATTCGCCGCAGCAAAACGGTGTCGTCGAGCGGCGTAATCAGACTATCGTGTCCATGGCGAGGTGCCTGCTAAAGACGAAGAAGATGTTTATTTTGGGGGAAGGCAGTGAGCACAACGGTGTTTATCTTGAACTACTCTTCTACCCAGAGTTTGTCAAGCAAGACACCGTACGAGGCTTGGCATGGAAAGAAGCCGACATGGCACTTCTTCAAAACTTTCGGTTGTGTCGCGCATGTTAAGGTAACACGACCTAACCTTAATAAATTGGATGATCGTAGCATACCTATGGTGTTGATCGGCTACGATGTCGAGTCCAAGGCTTATCGGGTGTATGACCCAACAAGGAAGTGTGTTTGGGTGATGCGCGACGCTGTGTTTGACGAAGCGGCATGCTGGGATTGGTGCGACTCCGATGCAGATCCACCGTCGTTCACAGTGGAGTATGTCGCGACGGAGTGCGAGGAAAACACCATCTCCTCACAAGGAGGAGCAACATCATCGCATGTGTTCGAACCGTCCTCACTGATTGTACGGACACCAGAGCCAGCAACACCATTACCGGTGCACACTCCACCGAACCCCGACACGAACGCCGTAATTTTCGTGTCTCCACCGTCTGATGCAACACCTGCCTCCGTGATCGGCGATGATGAGGCTCCAAGGCGCTATCGCACCATCAAAAACGTGTACGCCACAACCGAAGAGTACGTGCTCGACCAAGAGAAGCTCCTATTCGCGACCGGGGACGAGCCAGTGACATACCAAGAGGCTGAACCGCATGCATGTTGGCGGAAGGCGATGCTTGATGAGCTGGACTCGATTGTCGAGAACAACACTTGGAAACTAACCGAGTTACCTGCAGGAAGGAAGCCGATTGGTCTAAAATGGGTCTTCAAATTAAAGAAGAATAGTGATGGCGAGGTGATCAAACACAAGGCCAGACTTGTGGCGAAGGGATATGTCTTGCGCGCAGGGATCGATTTAGATGAAGTATTTGCGCCGGTGGCTCGCTTGGATTCCGTTAGAGTGCTGCTAGCGGTCGCGGCGCGCAGTGGCTGGGAGGTTCATCATCTCGACGTCAAATCGGCATTCCTTAACGGGGACCTCGACGAAGAAGTGTACGTAGTGCAGCCACCGGGTTTTGTGCGTGACATGGAGGAACACAAAGTATTGCGTCTTCAAAAGGCGTTGTACGGGGTTCGCCAAGCTCCTCGTGCGTGGAACGCCAAGCTCAATGACACTTTGTTATCGCTTGGGTTTTACAAAAATGAGTCTGAACACGCCGTGTACACTCGAGCACCGGCGATGAGCGGCTGCTACTCGGCGTGTATGTAGATGATCTCATCGTCGCGGGTGCACACGCACGTTTCATTGACCGGTTCAAGGATGAGATGAAAGCTCAGTTTCAGATGAGCGACCTCGGCAAGCTAAGCTATTATCTCGGCATAGAAGTTCAGCAAAATGCCAACAAGATCACTGTGCGATAGAGCACGTACGCGGAGAAGTTGTTGGAAAAGGCCGGAATGATAGGTTGCAATCCAGTTCATGTACCGATGGAACCACAGATGAAACTGAGCAAGGTGAGCTCAAACCCGCCGGTGGATACGACCCTATACCGGAGCATCATCGGGAGTCTTCGATATTTGGTTCATACGAGGCCGGATATCACGTTTTCTATCGGTTATGTTAGCCGATTCATAGAGTCGCCTACCACCGAGCACTGGAGCACCGTCAAACACATACTCAGGTATATTGCCGCCACATTGTGCTATGGATGTTGTTATGTTAAGGAGAATGCAGAGGCTAAGCTCATCGGGTATAATGACGCTGATATGGCTGGCGACATAGACGACAGGAAGAGCACCTCCGGCGTGTTGTTCTTTCTCGGGAGAAACATCGTGAGCTGGCAATCACAAAAGCAAAAGCTAGTTGCTTTATCATCCCTTGAGGCTGAGTACATCGTTGCGACCACAGCAGCGTGCCAAGGCGTATGGCTCGCACTGTTGCTCATAGATTTGCTCGGAAAAAAAGTCGGTAGCACTACTCTACTCGTGGATAACAAATCTGCTATACAACTATGTAAGAATCCGGTCTTCCATGACCGAAGTAAGCATATCGAGACGCACTATCATTTTATCAGGCAATGCGTAGAAAATGGCAAGATCGCTGTCGACTACATCAATACCGACGAATAGCTAGCAGACATATTGACAAAGCCACTCGGACGAGTTAAGTTCCAGGGACTGCGCACAGAGCTCGGTGTCGTCTTCATTTGAAGCAACTAGATTAGGGGGAGTTTGTTGGTTAATTAAGTTACTTATGTTATTTTCGTTTTTAGCTATTTTGTTTCTGTTTGAATAATTCACTGCGACCACGTTTGTGTGTGTGTTTCGTGTATTTAGCTTATTTAGCAAGTAGGACTTTGTCAAGCACATGATCAGATCGTGCACACAAAGTAAGGAACAGTTATTTGTATTTCCTTTTATTTATTTAAGCAAGTATCAAATAGAAAACGCTACAACATCTTACACAGCAAAAAAGGATTTCACTGTTCTCTTTGTGTTGTGTTCATTTTGTGAGTTCATAATCAGAGTGAACAGATCTCACTATCTTAATATTTTTACCCCATTGTTTCTTTACTTCAACCTTGAAAACTTTAAAGGCATCTAAACTTCATTTTTTGAACGAAATAAATAGAGATACATAAATCGTGGAAAATTATCTATGAACGTGATCAAGTATTTTGAACTACTTGCATCCATATCAGAACCACAAATATTAGTACAACTCAGTATTTCTTTTTGCAACAAATATTAGTAAAATCCACGCAACTCTCAAAGTTAATAAAATCAAGGTCACAACGTACCCCCTTCATTCAATAACTTCTTTATTATATATAATTTAATAACCGTATAAAAAATCATTTATTAATCTCCACACGTGTTCTTTAATTTATGTTCTTTAATAAATGAGATTCCACCGGGTTATCACACCCCACAGAGGTAGGAGACTTTGCTCCGAACTGGGTTACCAATTGTGCGTGTTGATAATTATTTCCTGTATTTTTTACTGTCTTCTTTATTGTGCTTGTAAATTGCCACATACACTGTTACCATATTGCGTGTGACAGTTGGCTAAGCGATTAACAGAATTTCATTTTATAGTATATTACTAATTATTCTCGTGACTTTATTACAGTCCAAAAAAATTCAAAATTTAAATTAAAACAAAAACTTTGTTTGAGATCAAGTATACTACAATACCGTATGAGCAAGTTAGTTATCTTGTCAACTAAACATAATTCGTTATCTTGGCTTGAATGCAAAGATCTAATTAATTTGTTTGCACCACAAAACTCCAAAAAAGTTCTAACTTTATAAATATTTATTTGCTAAATATTTTTGAAGACGCGTGTTCACAAATAATTTTAGTGGATTTTGGGAAAATCAAGTACAAATGGTGGCATTTTGGGCAATTTCTCTAAAAATTTTCATATTTTTTTTTAATTTAATAAGATAATTCTAAAAGCAATTGTTAAAATATTGATAACATTATATTTGAATTTCATAATTTATTTTTATAAACTCTCAGTATCATTTTTCATGTTGCTTAAAACCTCAAAAGTAATTGAGCCGGCCTCGATATATATATGAAACTAATTTTATATGGTTATCAAGGAGAACACTGAACTTTTTTTTTTTTTTTTTTTTTTTTTTATGTTTAGCTTAAACTCTTAGGCTGGCCCTGCATATATTATATGAAACTAATTCTACATATGGTGATCCGAGGAGAACGTGCAAAGGCCGAAACGTTGAGGCAGCAGTTTCAAATGAAAGTAGAGAAATTGCCCAAAATGCCACCATTTATACTTGATTTTTCCAAAATCCACTAAAATTAATTTTTTCCCAAAATACTAGTACAAAAGTCTAAAATACCCCTAAAACAATTTTTTTACATTTTATTTCATATCCATATTAATCAGTTATTATTTATTTATTTTTTTATTAAAATTAAACTTTAAAATGTAGAAACTGTTCCAATCCTAAATTTTAATTTTTTTCAATTTTTTATTTTTTTTCTTAATTATTTTGACCGGTAGTATAATGTAGGACATTTGTGTTAGTTTTATTTTTTTAAAGGGTATTTCGTCATTTCACATGAAATTTACTATTATTTTGGGAAAATATTATGTTTGGGTGGATTTTGGGAAAATCAAAAATAAAAGGTGGTACTTTGGGCAATTCCTCAATGAAAGTATACTACAGCCAAGGCTATGCACGCTAAAAGCCAGACAAAAGTATTTCAGTCAATGATACATGATGTCTCCTTTTTATAAAATACAATATATAAAAAAATTAATTGATTAATTATATGATTTATTAGGGAGACACCAAAGACTGAGACGGGCGATCCGGATTCAACCAAGATTAGTACAAAAATAAGTATTCGTTCATTTCACAAATTACCATGATTTTATTAATAATACTTGAGTAAACATATATACTTACGCCATACCCCTGTAACCAGTGTAATAATTCAGGCAAAGTCTATTTAGCCAACCTAAATATCTTTTGACTATACATGTAATATATAGGGTATGTTGTTATTCTATGACCAGTTTGATGATTTAGTATGGCTTCTGGCCACGCCAGTTGCCCGGGGAGTCGTAGTTGCACGAAATTAAGGTACCACTGTTGTTGCACCGGACCTTGGCGCACCCGAGGTGGACTGAGTCACGCCACACGACCTGAGTGTAGTGCCCACAAACCTTGCCTATTTGGCAAGTGTTGGAATTGTAGTTATAGAAGGCCTTCTCATCGACCCACAGCTTCACGGCCCTTGTCCCCGACATGTCACCACTGCTCCAAGCCAAGTTCTCTCCGTAGGGCCCGCCAGAGTGGACCAACCAGCAGTCGCCAGCTCGGCTGTTTGTGTAGCTCTGTGCGTACGTGGCCAAGGTGCTGTCCCACACCATGGGACCCACACCTACGAGCCAACGAGCCGCGTTATGGGCGTTTAAGTAATCTTGCGGCGTGTCTTGGGCTCGAAAGGTTTGTCCTAGAATCGCTAAGGTTGCGTACAACAATGCGAGCTTTGAAAGACTAATTGGTAGTCCCAATAACCCCATTTTGTTTTCGGCTTGGTGGTTGATTAATTGTGTAGAGATTTATATGTAAGTTTTTATTTGTTTTACTTTTACGTTTGATGGATAAGATTATGGGAACTTGAGGTGTTTTAATAGTGACGAGGGTCTGGAGTTCTACTAGCAGTTGTACATATTACTGGAAGAAGCCAAGGTATACACGCATACATTTTTTTTATTATAATTATTGACGTTTATCCAAGCTATATGGAAAAAAGATATACACATTGTTGTTTTGGAAAAGAGAAATTATAAGATAAATTAGAGTTATGTTGATGTCACGTGGAAACTGCTATTCGATTTGGAATTTTGAACGTTACTCAGCCATACGGATCGCTAGAAGATGAAAGTTTATGTTATTTATATGCTCTAACTTACAATGGAAATACAAATGAGCTAGATGAACTATTTAATCTTAATTTTCATAAATATGTGATCATGGTGAAAGCATATGTCATCAAGCGAGGCTATATATTTTCGCTGCATTAAGTTTAGACTATTTAATATGTCAGAATAATAATCACATCAAGTACGTGGATCTTGTAGGGTCCGTAAGCATGCATGTACTTTAATTTTGTGTGTGCACTACCGTTACGTACATGAATAACAAAAATAATTAATATTTAAATATTTTCTGTCATTTGATACTAATAAAAACACATCAATTTCTTATGCATATTATAGAAGCGGAAAAGTAAAAAAGAATAAATTCTTATTACAATATTTAAATAGGCTGAACCGGATTTCTAATAAATTCTTTAAAACTTGAACATCAAATGCACATGTGTACAGATGAAGCACAACGATGATAATCCTCTAGCCATATCTGCATGAGTATGATATACTCCAAAGCTAGTAGCAATAACCAATTTTTGAGTAATTCTATATTTGGAAAACAAAAATGTGAAGCTCCGTATACGTATATTTTGACCTTAAAATCATGTATATACTTGTTGCAGGAAATGATACATTCAAGTAATTTATACGTAATAATTAATTTTCTTAACTGATATAACGGTGTACCTACATTAGCTTATTATCAATTTAATGCTATTTTTATTTACTGCAGGTGGTGAGAATTTTGATTATGTTGTTCTCAAAACAAAATCTGAATGTCGTAAGATTATGTTACGTGTTCTAAAGGCCAATGAATTTATTACAAATACATCAAAATTTTGCTGAGACACCGTATGTCACTATGCACAACAAAATCTATATTTTTAATTAAACATTTCAAAACCGTCAGTTAGTTGCAGAAACACGAAGTGGGATGCGATTTCGTGAACAAATTAGTAATCTAAAAAAAAGAGAGAATATAGAATAATATGGTAGTACCAATTTGTAATAATGTCGAATGTAATGACAATTTTTCTCAATAAATTTTATTCGCTCGTGAAAGAGCGCATTACGAGCAATTTGAATGAAACTCTAATAAAATTTCAACAGATTCAACTCAACATATTCAATTTATAATTAATTTATATTCAATTTAACATATTAACATATTCAACTTATATTTAACATATTCAACATAATATATTCAAATTAATTCATTTTAACATATTTAAATTATTAACATATTCAAATTAACTTAAATTAAACATATTAAAATTAACATATTCAACTAAACTTAAATTCAACATTCACATCAACATATTCAACTAAACTTAAATTTAACATATTCAAATTAACATATTCAACTAAACTTAAATTCAACATATTCAAATTAACATATTAAACTAAATTTCTAGTTATTTAATTAACATAATAATAACCTTGTGAGAGGAAACGAGCAAGGGCAAACTAGACGGCGGTCACTACGAGGGTGCGATCAACTCGACCAAAACGCAAAAATCTAAATAAATATTAAAAACCGGATTAAAACAAAACTAACAATGAACGCTATATAAAAACATATTAACAAAACTAAAAAACGATTAAAAATTAAACTTAAATTTAACCAAACTAAAAAAAACTTACTGATAACGGGGGAAAGAGGTGGCGGCCTGAGCAATGAAGTTGTAGCTGAAGCAAACAGGTGGCGGCCGGTGTCAAGGTGGCGGCCAGAAAATGGCTGACCGGAAAAGAGAAATTAGACCGGAAAAATAAAATAAAAAATGACCTTGTGAGAGAAATGAACTTACCAGAAAAAAGGGCGGGCAGAGACTGGCGTCGCAGGTCCGGCTGGAGAGAAATGGGCGGCCGGAGAAAGAGAGAGAGAGAGGAGGAGTGGGAGAGAGAGAAGGCGCAGGGGGGGGGGGGGAGGAAGAGAAGGGGGGTGGGGTGGGAGAGAGATGGGCGGCCGGAAAAGAGAGAGAGATGGGTGGAGGGCCGAGAGAGAGTGGGGTGGCCGGAGAGAGAGAGAAGAGGGGCGAGAGAGAGATGGGTGGAGGGCCAGGAGAGAGAGGGATAGTCGGAGAGAAAGAGAGAGGTGGGGCAGGAGAGAGAGATGGGCGGCCATAAAAGAGGGAGGTACGGCGGGGCGGTCAAAGACAGAGAGAGGAGGGGCATGAGAGAGGGTGGGGGGGGGAGAAAATGAGAGAGAGGGAAAGAGAGGAAGAGGCTCGAGCACTTTAAAGCCCTAGGGACATTAGAAGCGACTAGTCGCTTCTAATGTCCACCAAAATCAAAACGACGACGTTTTGATAAGTGGGGGCATTAGAAGCGACTTGTCGCTTCTAATGTCCCCACTAGTGAAATTTTGGCGGAAAGGTTTTGGAGCCAAATATTTTGGGCATTAGAATCGACATTTAGAAGCAACTAGTCGCTTCTAATGTCCAAAAATCTATACTTAGTAAAATTTTGGCAAAATTTTTTTAGAGCCAAAGAATTTGGGCATTAGATACAACATTAGAATGTGTCGACTTGGACAATTAGAAGCGACTAGTCGCTTCTAAAGGTCAAAATTTTCATTTTTCAGGAAAAATAAGGGTGTTTATGGTAGAAGCGACTTGTCGCTTCTAAAGGTGAAAATTTGCTTCTAACTAGAAGCGACTAGTCGCTTCTAAAGCCCCTCATCGCTTCTAAAGGTCAGTTTTGTAGTAGTGAAAGTAGTGTAACGACGTAGGATGATAAAGAGTAACACACATATCAAAAAGTAAATCAGGGTAATCAAACAATCTCAAATATAGTTGTGGCCAAAGCGTGATACTCAACTTTAGTGGCAGAGGAAAAAATAACATCAAGTTTCTTAGTATTCCAAGAGATGAGTGAATCTCCAACAAATACACAAAATATAATGGTGCGCTTGCGATCTGTAACATCAACAGCCCGATTAGTATCGAAATAGTGGCCCTCCCTTTCATGGGAGTACTTCGGAAGCATTTTGTTAATTAAAGTGTTACGAACTAAGCTTTAAAGAGAAACGATAAAGCGGGGTCTTCACATAGGTGAACCGTTATCAAAGTGACTTGATTAAAGACCCACGTGTCGATTATACACTTAGACTTATGTTTTAAAGTAATCTTCACATAGAGGCCCTGCGTTAAAAATAAGTGACCAAAATTTATGGTAATTAGTAAGAACTAGAAGTTGTGACTTCTTGCATGGTTCAAACTAAATAGTGATGTGTCACGACTATGAAAGGCGGTTAATTACGGTTTCCCCTAGGAAAAGTAATTAACCATTTGTGTTCATAATACCATGAATGATTTAACGCTTTCTTCACCGTATTAAGATTGTTCATGCATATAATTCGAATAGGTAGCACATACTAAATTTATTTATTTTATTTATGTTTTCGGCAAAATGTCTTTTAAACCCACTACAAACGATTTTAAGTTCTAACAAACTCGAAGGTGAGAATTACGTTGACTGGAAACGTAACCTCGACATCGTGTGGACGGTGGAAAAGCACAAGTATGTTCTCATGACCCCATGTCCTCCAGATCCGAGTATGACTCGAGTAAAGAGGACAAGGATGCCTATGATGTGTGGATGATGTCAGATGAGATTGCTAGATGCTACATCTTAGCATCTATGAGAAATTAGTTGCAACAATCTCGTCGGGACATTGCCACATCATATGAGATGCTCTACAAAATTCATGACATATTTGGATGTCATGGGCGTCAAGCGAGGTAGCAAGCTATCCGCAGTTTCATACACTGCAAGATGAAGCTAGATAATATATCGATTCCACACGATGAGCTAAGATGTTTCATAGTGATATAACCGATGACACATATCTATGGCACTTACGTTTTGGAAATATTGGCCTAAATAGGATTAAGAGATTGACAAAGGATAGTCCTTTGAAGTGAATCTATCTCGAGGATAAGATAACCAAGAGATTTTTCTTTTCAAAAAGTCTAAGAGCCACGCAGGTGTTGGAACTCATACATAGTGATGTATGTGGTCCATTTAATGTCCAAGCAAGAGGAGGTTACGAATACTTAGTAACCTTCTGTGATTACTACTCTAGATTTGGTCACGTTTTCCTTATGCGACACAAATCCAATACTTTTGAAATGTTCAAAGAGTATCCGGTTTTGGTTGTAAATCAAACGGAGAAACCGATCAAAACCTTTCGATCAGATCGAGTGGGAGAGTACTTGTCTGGAGAGTTCGAAGAAATTTTTAGAGAAAAAGCCATTCATTCTCAGCTTACAGCACCTGGCACACCATAGAAGCATGGTGTGTCAGAGAGAAGGAACGAACTTTGCTAGATATGGTGAGATCGATGATGAGTTACTCATCTCTTCCTGATTCGTTCTAGGAATATGCCTTAGAAACCGGCGGCTTATATTCTGAACCATGTTCCGCCGAAGACGGTTCCTGGTACTCCCTATGAGAAATGGAGTGGTAGAAAATCTATTTTACACCACGTCCGAATCTGGAGTTGTCCAGCACATGTGCTGAGACAAAAGACTAACAAGTTGGCCAGTCGTTCAGAATTATGTATTTTCGTGCGATATTCTAAAGAAACAAAAAGAGTATATCTTCTATGATCCTGCTGATGTGAAAACAATCGTTAGCACGAACGCTAGGTTTTTTGAAGCAGACTATATAAAGAATTATGTACCGAGAAATAGACTTGTGTTGACGGAGTTGTTGGGTGAAGTACCTGGTACTACAAAAGATAGGACGAGTCCTATACTAACAGTGGAAGAACTGTTGACAGAGTTTCCCACAAGAACATTGGTTGTTTACATATTGATGTAACATATAAATCTTTATAAATTCTTTATTGTAATTTGTTGATTAAATTAATAAAAGTTGAAACGTTCATTCATTCCCTTTTAGTTTGATTGAAGATTTATGATATTCAATAATCTTATAGTCCTTAATCAATGTATGAAGAGACAAATGTAGATTTGCGTGAACAAACTCTTCATGGTTTGGTTAAAACGATATATTTACAATCTAAAGATCAACGGACTATTGATCCTAGTATGATCGTTGGAAGAATCTATGATGTCTGGTTATAAGGCATCGAGAGTTAGGAACTCGATAGTTCTTCCAGTATATCTTTCAAAGATACTAAATTGACCAGTGCACCTTTAGAGACAATAGAAGAACAAACCATTTAACATCTTCTATCTCAAGGTCACTATGTATGAATTGTATCATGCTTACATAAATCCTGAAATGAGACATGTCATTTCATAGCATTAATACTCTAATTTGAGAAAGTCAAATTCTAGATTCATTATGTGATCTAGACTAGGCCAATTGGTGAGATATATTAAGTTATAAAGATGTCATGAGCCAACTTTGTGAAGTTCTCATAGATATGGAATTCATGTACAAGATTGCTGAGATGCAAATATATATCACCTCATGCTTTATTACTTGGATTGTGAATAAATGAACTGGGCAGTATCCAAAATTAAGAAGCGACTTTATTTGGATGAAACAATGTGACTTGTTAGCTCCTCGTCAATACATTGTTTCTAACTTATTCACAAGTAACAAAGGAGTTGAGGAAATAACAACTAGCAAGGTAAAATGGTAATTTTATAAATCCCAACTAGTTGATGATATTCATGAAGGGTAAACATAGATAACATTCAATGGATCCGCTCAATATAATTAAGTTGAATTTGAGTAGAAAATAAATTCATTTGAACCGAGAGATTCTCAGTGTTAACTCTTTAGTGGAGTCAGTTGACATTAAGCTAATACTCGGAAAAGGTTTGTGAACTTTTGAGTCCGAGTATAGATACTCAAGTTTTGTTCATTTGGATCCATAAGGTCACTATTACAGGTCATTAGAGTAGGATTGTTAAACTGAAAGCTAAGTCAAAATAAGTTCAAATGTTGAACTAGATTTTTTCTCGGAAAATGTCTAAAGGGTATTTTGTCCACATGGACATAAAATTATGTGAATGTCAAAATAAGATTTTGAATATTTTCATATGATGAAAATATAAATTATTTTCTAAAGCCGAAAAGTCGTTTAAGGCATTATGAAATTAATTTTGTTATTTGTGCAATTATAATTCTACAATGGGTATTTTAAGAATTGTCTTAAAAGAAATAATGAAGCATCTAGAAGCTCCCCCCTAGGTAGAATTTCGGCCAACATACATCAAGAGGAGAGTTTTATAAGGATAATTACCCAAAAGGAAAAGAGGAAATAAATATCCTTGAGAATGAAATAAATAAGCTACGTGAGGAAACAAATTTCCCCCTTGCTTGATAGAAGTGGCCGGCCACATTAGAAGAGAAAGGAGAGAAAAAGATCAAATATTGTGTCATGAATGCATAATAGGAAACGGTAATTACCCTTTCTTGATTTTCCTTCTCCTATAAATAGAGTCTCACATAGAGATGTGAAAATAAGCTTTCTTGCTCTTGTGCTCTCAATTTGGCCGACCCCTCTTCTCTCTCTCTCTATCTCTCTCTCAAAATACTTATTTTATTTTGGCACCTAGATCTTCAATTGATCTAGAGAATTAGCTAATGATAAAAGAATATTTCTTGTTCATATTGCTTAATTGTGCCTATACACAAATCCTTCTAAACCTCTATAGACTCTTGTAATAAAAAATTTAGGTTTCTCAAGTTCAAGACTAGACGTGAATGAATCGAGCCAAGGAAGAAGATCCACCTTTTCCAAGACGCTTCAAATTTGAAGATCCAAGAAAGGTTAGTATTCAAGTAGATTAAATAATGTTTTTAATTATAAGATGTTCATGCACTTTGCCTAGGTTAGTAAAATTGTTTTACTTGTAAAGAAATTTTATATTCCTCCATTAATATGATTAATGATAATTTTTCTTAACCCTAGACCTATTCCAACAAGAACAACGTTCGGAACCAGAGTCTCTTGTGATTCGTCGCAATAACAGGATTGTACGACAACCTGATCAATATATGGGTGTCGGAGAGACTTTCACTGCTATCACATACAAGGAGGAAGATGACCCAATATCGTTTTCTCAGGCAATGCAGAGTTCCGAAGAAACCTATGGCAAGAAGCCATGAACGTTGAAATGCATTCGGTGTATGTCAACGAGGTCTGAAAACTTGTAGATTTACTCGAACGCATTAAACCTATTGGATGTAAATAGATCTACAAGAAGAAAAGAGGACCGGATGGAAATGTAGAGACATTTAAGGCATGACTTGTGGAGAAAAGGTTCACACAAAAGGAAAGAATCGACTATGAAGATACCTTCTCACCAGTCGCAATGCTGAAGTCCATTCGTACTCTTTTATCAATTGATGCCACCCTGGATTATGAAATCTAGCAGATGGATGAGAAGACTGCATTTCTGAATGAAAATCTTGACGAGCTCATTTATATGGCTCAACCAGACGGGTTCGTGGAGAAAGGCCAACATGGCAAGGTTTGTGAACCCGTCTGGTTGAGCCATATAAATGAGCATCTAGATCATGGAATATTATATTCGACGAAACTGTAAAAGGCTACGGATTTGATTAGTCAGTAGATGAGCCATGTGTTTATAAGATGATAAACGATGGCAAGGTGGTCTTCTTAGTCCTATATGTAGATGGCATACTACTCATTGGAAATGATGTAGGAAAGTTATCAGAAGTTAAGATCTGGCAATCTCCCAAGACTCCTCATTAAGTTGAGGACATGAGACATATTCCATATGCTTTAGCCGTAGGAAGACTCATGTATGCTATGCTTTGCACATGGCCATATATTTGCTACGCATTGAGCGCTGTGAGTAGGCTTCAATCAAACCTTGGACCCGAGCACGAGGTTGTTGTCAAACATATTCTCAAGTATCTCTGGAGAACGAGAGACTATATGCGTGCATATTCAGGTTGTGACCTGAATATGAAGGGATATACCAACTTCGATTTTCAATATGATAAGGATTCCATGAAGTGCACGTTTGTGTTCACCCTGAATGGTGGATCCGTGGTCTGGAGGAGTACCAAGTAATCTTGCGTTGCTGACTTGACCTTGGAAGCCGAATATGTGGCAGCTTTTGAAGCTGCAAAGGAGGCTGTGGGGCTGAGGAAATTCCTTATGTACTTGGAAGTAGTTCCAAATGCAAGCAAGCCCATCACACTTTATTGTGATAATAGTGGGGTTGTCGCTAACTTTAACGAGCCAAGAAGTCACAAGCGCAAGTATCGCCTGGTACGAGACATCGTTCACAGAGGAGACGAATGAAAGATCATTCGTATCTCCTTTGAGTCAAGTGGGAGTTTGTTGGGATTGGTGCATACAAAGGAGATATTAGACATTATAAATACATTTGTATTTTATTTTGCTGAAATAGTAAATAAAATTAAATATTCATTCTTAATTAAGTTTGTGTTTATGTATGTTTGCTACGCTCTGAAACTGTCATCGACGAAAGGGGTGCTAAGTATAGACTTGACAAGATAGCCCCTTGTGAGTAGTTTAAAATATTAGATAGCAATCTAAAGATCGATAGGGAAATCGATTCTGAGTAATGATTGTTTGAATGAAGCAAGATATCTTATTTTGTGATATAGAGAGTTTTGACTATGTGTTTCATTCTTGATATCTTATAGAGGATATTGAACAAGACCTGTGATACTCTGAAGCTCGAGATAAAATCTTTTAATGACTCGAAGCTTCAAGATCACATACGAGGGGTATTTGGTACTTACCTAAATCGTGAAGTGAATGCATAATCAATGTGACACTTTATGACATTTGATTTTCAATGGGAAATGGCTAAGTTATATTTGCATTTGACCCGGCGGTTGGTGTCATAACGTTGTTATATTGGATCATGTGATTCACAGATACATAATTAATATTGAAACAATGCTAATGCATTAGTATCACACTATGCTTTGTTATGAGAGTGTGAATGAATAAACCAAGTTTGGTATTCATCGAATATAATATTCTTTGATTAAAACATGTGACATGTAAAGACATCTCACTCTATGTTTTTCTCATTCACAAATAACAAAGGAGTTAGTGAAATAATAACTTAGGGGTAAACATAATTTTATATTCCTCTAAGTTACAGATACACATGAAGGGTAATATCGTAAAATACTATGTGGATCGTGTGAAGAATTATTTTTTCACATCAAACAGAAAATATACGCATTTGAACTTAGAGCATTTCAATACTAGTCCTTTTGTGGAGTCGACTAATATTAAAAATTAAAAGACGGAAAAAGTTTGTGAACTTTTGAGACTGATTTTTATTCTAAATCTTCGTTCATATGGGTCCATAAGGTCCCAGTGATAGACTCTGGACGAGATTTGTTGAACTAGAACGATTGATTTTCTCATTGAATGTAAATTGTGATTTACATTAAGAAAATTATTTTCTAAGTAATTCACTAAATAATTGGTTATTTATTATTACATTTATTTAATGAATCGTATTATGTGATAATAATATAATTTGATGATTCAAATAAATGAACATGAAAATAAATATTTTCTCGTTTCGAACTTGTTTGCATAGAAAATAAATGATATGTTCTAAATTAATTAAACATATTTTAGAAATAAACAAAATATTTTTTGGACAAAATATAATGCTTTGGTCGGCCATAATTAAAAGAATTAGACCGGAAAATTATTTTAAAACTCATTAAAAGGATATTTGGGCTTAAGTTTGACTAACAGGCCAAAATTGAATTTTGAACTAACAAAAGCCCATTCTCTCAGATATAAACTTTTGTGAAACCCTAACCCTAAGAGAATGTGAATTTCGACCACACCTCCCCCCTTGTGTGTTTGGCCGATATTTAGAGAGAGAAAGAATTTTCAAGAAAACGTTTTTTGAATTTTGATTTTGATTCTTGAGTGTTCTCATTCTCCCATTGTTCGATCAAAGAGCTCATCATCTTGATCTCCCTAAAATTCGAGGGAATTATCTCTGACTCTTCTTATGGTGTCTGAGTGACTTTTTGCACGTAGGTATTCACTCGAGACGCGAAGAAATCGAGCAAAACGCGACGAGGCGCATTTCAGCCTTTTGGCCGGCCAGATAGCACTCGCCGGACCCAATGAGTGCCTGAGCCACCACCGGTGGCTCGCGAGGTTTCTGCTGAAGCCCTTTTACAGAGACCAAGCCTTAGGTCTCTTCCACGTTCCTGAAAAGTTTTGCAGTCAGATTCCTCTAGACGAAGCCACAGCATCGCAGGCAAGTTTCTGGCCAGACAGTCATCCGGCCAGCCTGACTCCAGGTGTGTCTAGGCCACCACGAGTCACTCGCTTGCATCCACCTCGTGCCATTTTACAGGGACCTTCCTCTAGGTCTTATCCACGTTCTGAAATGTTTCGTGGCCCAATTCTACCGGAGGAAGTCACAGCGTCACATACACAATTTTGGCCGGCCGGACAGCTTCCAATCCGGCGACCCTCGACTTCTAGTCCGGCAAACTCTTGGTGTGGCATTTTGGAGATAGCTAGCAACGCACGAGGTTATTTACAACCTCACATGTAAGTCCCTCTAACGAATTAGATATGCAACGCAAATTATAAATTTGTTTATAGGTTGCTAGTGTGATCAATTTGTTGACAACATGTTTAGAATAAAATATTTATTTACATGTTAATAATTTTTAATGCCTAGATTGTTTAATATGTTAAAATATGTTTTAATATATTTAGATCTTATTATATAATTCCGCCATATACTGATATTATATAATACTATTGGTTAAACGTTATCTAATTTCCAACACTAAATCAATGCCAATTGATTCTACAACGAAGACATGAAAATATAAAACTCCTGAATATGCAAATCATTTTGTCGAAGCGCACAAATATCCATATCCAACTAATATTATTTGGCGAAATTGGATTGAGCATAAAACTTCTCCAAATGTCCCCATACCTCTTTCATAGTCTTGTATTTTGTCAACTGAGCACCGATCGAGTGGGTAACCGAATTGTTAATACACCTGATATTTTTAGCATTTTCAGCTTCTCAAACATTGATGACTTAGGCACACCATCGTTGGAAGAACGATACAATGCATCGCGGAAAACATGCACTGCAGATGGTGGAGTCTCCTTAGACTTGAGACAAACCTCTTCGGCCAGCATCTCGTTGATCACCAAATTAACAGAAGGCAGAGGACTGCTATGAAAATTCGCAAGCTACAGTGCCTGAAAGTCATCCTGGAGGTCATTAGGAACGTGACCAATCATTATTCTTCACGTCGGGAGATGTTAGTTTCCACTGTTTTCAACTCACTCATATATGTCAATGCCAATTGATAGCACACCGAAGACATGACCAAATAAAACTCGTGAATACTCAAACAATTTTGGCCGAAGCGCACATATATCCATATCCAACTGATACTATTTGGTAAAATTGGAATAAATATAAAACCTCTCCAAATGTCACCAGACCTTTTACACATTCTCGTATTTTACTAACTGAGTACCGATCGAATTGGTAACAAAATTGTTAATACACGTGATAATTTTCGCATTATCACCTTTCCAAGTATCAATCGTATTGGCAAAATTTGTTCGTCGGAAAACTTAAAGATGGACTTTGGTCACGTAACTTCACGTAAACTTTCTACATAAAGAGTCCTTGTAACATAATTCAAATATGAGTACTTTTTGCCGGTAACAACACCAGTATAGATCAAGATATTTTTTTTAATAAATATACTAATCTGACCTGATCATTCGTTCCTAAACAATTCAAAATACGCTCACTCTGCTCACTAATTAATTGTATTTACAATTTCGTGATTAAATATGATTATACTTTTATATTATATAGCTCATTTGAAGTATCAAGTAAATAACAACAAACATTAGGTGACATTCTTAATTAAAATTTTATTAAAATTAAATGATGAATTATTTGTATCAATTTACACATGTAAATATATGAACACGACTATTTATCTAATGTAACAAATAATAATTATATAATATGTGAATATAATTATAATAATGTTTAAATATCATTATATACTTTATCAAGATGGTACATTACGTGGTTATCCCACTGGATTGGTTTGGGGAATAGACTATATTCTTCATGAATTGGTCTTTGCCTCAAACTTGTCTCTAACAGAAAATTCCAATAAATTTGCAAAACAAAAATATTTTGGAAGAAATAAAATGATAAATTGGGAAAAAATTAGAAAAAAATAACAAATAAAAATACCAAGTTACAAAAAATCTATATTTTTTAATCAAGTCATAAATTAAAATTCTTTGCTGTATTTGAAACGATGTTAAAACGTCATTTTCTGAGTTCCTTAATTGAGATTATGATGCCAAATAGGCCCTATAGTCTATGGAGGCATAGGATTAATAACGACGATGCCTTGGTGAAATTTGAGTGGAAATGGCTAAAATCGTGATCGTTTAGGTTAATCGATTTTTTAATGAGTTATCAACTCAAATTGCTAAAGATAATTTTCTAATATTTAAATCCAAATTTTTTTTTAAAGATATAGTTAAATTAAATTAACATATGACTTTTTCAAATTATTTTTATTGAAATGAGATCATGTATGTATACTATCTAATACGCTATGTTAAATAAAATTAAAATATTGACTTTATTCTTTGTTTAATTACATTTCCCTGTTATTAATTGTCCTTCAAACTTTCTTTACTTGCTTCCCTTTTTGTATTTGTAATTTAGAAATTAACGCCAAATACTTATGCACTGGATCATATTCATTCAGGTCTTGAAGAACTTGTAATCAAACCTCATGCAATTTTGTGTCTTTCCTAATCTTACCCACATCAGATTCCAAGGCAACTAATTCTATACGTAGTTATATTACGTACACAAAGAAAACGAACCACAAGCAGACCAACTCATCCATAAAGAAGCGACACAAGCAGAATAAACGGCTAAGACATATTTGATTTCTCCATTTCATGATTTATTGGTAGTATTTAAGCACACAGACACACATATAGTATATTGCACACTAATGCTTAATTCATCACTAGTGTAATGAATTAGGCAATCTATATAATTCCGCTAACCCAAATCTCTACCGAGCTTTAGGACATATGCGATTTAAATTCAGTAGGGTTTCTGGCCACGCCAGTTGCCCGGGGGGTCGTAGTTGCATGAAATTATGGTACCACCGTTGTTGCACCGGACCTTGGCGCACCCGAGGCGAACCGAGTTACGCCACACGACCTGAGTGTAGTGCCCGCAAACTCTACCTGGCTGACACGTGTTGGAATTGTAGTCATAGAAGACCTTCTCGTTGACCCACAGGTTCACGGCACTGGTTCCCGACAGATCACCGCTGGCCCCAGCCAGGTTCTCACCATAGGACCCACCAGAGTGGACCAGCCGACAGTTCCCGGCTAAGGTGCTGGCGTAGCGCCGAGCAAACGCAGCCACATTGTTGTCCCACACCATGGGACCCACGCCGACTTGCCTGCGAGCCGCGTTGTGGGCGTTTAGGTAATCTTGCGGCGTGTCTTGGGCATGAGAGGTTGGGAGAGCAATCGCCAAGGCCACAAACAGCAATGCGAGCTGTGAAACCCTAATTGGTCCCAGCCCCATTCTTATTTTTTCTTGGTGATTGTACTATGCTGATATTATAGAGGTTTGATGATGTTTTGATGTGGTGTGGAAAATTAGGGAAAATCGAAGGGGGGTTTTATAGCGACGAGAGTGGATTTTTACATGCAATTGCACATGTTATAGTGAAAAGTCAAATGTATGTATGCACCACATTTTGGTTAATGTATAAATTCAGTTGTGGAAAAATACATGGCTGCTTCGGAGAAAACTTACAAAATCCATTAGAGTTACGTTTTTGGCACACTTGTGGAAATTGTAATTCGGTCGATTGGGATTTTTGAGGTTAAGCAGCCATACAAGTTGCGAGGATAGGAGAGTTTACGCTACTTCCTCAGAGTCTATCAACCTATGTAAACAAATTCATTAGAAAAATTGAATTTTCTTAGTTTGTCTAGTCCATAGATGTGATCATAGTCAAAACATATGTTATGAGACTAGGCGTAGGGTGCACCCATTAGTTTTCGCTCATTCTCTATATTTTTCCCATGTTAACTTAATATTATTATAATTATTAGACTTTTATATTTATTCTTAATAGGAAAGAACAATTATCGTCTACAGTACGTGGAACAATTTTTTTTTTTTTGTAAACAAGGGTTCGTAACCATGCATTAGAATTGTTATAATATATTGCCCTCACTGTACGTGGTATATACCCCTAGAAAAGTATCATGGTTTATTTAGATAAATTGTAAGATCTATTGCCCTCGTGATATAGATATATACATACATTCAACGGTGCTAGAATATATACTATGGAGATATAGAAACATAAAAATGGTTAAATAATCAATATTTTTAAAGAATTTGTGTATAGTAATTAACTAAAATAAACTGAATATTATAACATATTTATCCCCATTTAAAACAACAGTTATTACGAGAAGTCATAATTGTAATAACGCAGCTTTTAAATATGTCACGTTACTACGTTTCACCTATTTATTTTAAAAAACAAAAAATAATGACTAAAATACAATAACAATGTTTCAATAGTTTATTTATTAGTTTATTTAAAGCAATATTTCTATGTACAAGGATAATAATACAAAAAGTTTAAGGGATTCTAGCCCCCTTTTCGAAGTTCATCCACTACTTTTTTAAGTTTTGGTTCTGGTAAAGTTGCAATCATATCTCCAGATGAGATTTCAGATTCTATTTGTTACAGTGTTAGACCATCCTCATTGAAATTTTAAAATAACTAATATAACGTTTATCAATTTCAATGGTACTTTAAAATGCTATAATAGCGTTTAGTTGCGTGTTGTGCTATTTTTAGCGCACACTGTATCTGTTATTTTATTTTTTTTAATCCTTTAATTTATATAATTTATTTAATGACTCAAATTTTATATAATTGCTTAATATTTATGCTTAAACTTATATAAAATATTAATATTTAAGATTTTATATAATTTAAAAAAAAACAAAAGGTTAAAATGAACAAAAATTGTACATTGCATAAAAATTAAATATCAAACATGATTTTAATAAATTAATACCAAACACGAATACAAACATTAGCAACTTGAAGAAAATTTAATAACGAACCTAAAAAGACATTAAAACACAGAACACAACAAAATAACGAACCTAAAAAAGACATTAAAACATTAGCAACTTTGTATTTATTTTAATTGTATTGTGTTGTGTTGTAATTTTCTTTTATTTGTGTTTGTATTGTACTTTTATTTTATTCGTATTGTGCTGTAATTTTTATTTTATTAAATGTGAATTGTTTTTAATAATTTGATTAAGATGATGTAATTAGGAATTGGTAAATAAATATAAGGGTATGTGTGTAAATACAATATAAAAGAGAATAAAAATAGAGTGAGAAATAGAGTGAAAAATAGAGTTCGGTTGGAGATAATTTACTATTCATTGAAAAATAGAGTAAGAAATAGAGTGGAAAATAAAGTGATCGGTTGAAGATGGCCTTAGATCATCTCCAATACAGCACAAAACATTAAATTTGGTGTGGAAAATGTCTCTAATTATATTGTATTTTTCATATTAAATTTGGTATGAACTGTTCACAGTACAAATAATTTCTTTTTATCTTTTATATCTATAAAATATTAAACCTTATATATTTATAAAACATCAAAATTCTTAAATTAATTACAAAATGCATATAAAAATAAATTTATTTAAAATATAAAAATTTAAACACATTAAAATTAAAACTAAACACACTTAATAAAATATAAACACAAATAAAAATGACATAATTTTAAAAGATATAAACAAAAGTTAAGGCACAATTTAAAAGATATATTAATTCCAATAATTAGTTTGATTTTATTTTATGGTATTGTTTTAAATAATTTAATTTAATTTCTTATTTAGTTTAGTTTTTGTGGAATAAATTATTTTTTAACAGTTAATTAAAAAATGAAAATATTATAATTAATTATTAAAATATTTATTAATGAAAAGATAATATAAATTTAATAATATAATAACAAAGTAATATTTTTGGTGTGAAATTTGATGTTATGGTTAAAGATGAAAAAACTTTAACATCAATTTGGATGTTATGAGTTGGAGATGTTCTAAGATTTAATTCGATTAGAAACCTTGATAAACCATACACTTACATAACAAGTTGTAACAACCATAATAGAAATTTGGAGTCTATGATTACGGTGTAAGATTTTAGTCTATATGAGCCGAATTAATATTTTCTATGCATACTGCTACAGTTTTTTATAAAAATATTATACTATAGATTAATATAAGATACCATTATATGTTTTGGCCGATCAGAGAAACTCATATTTGTCTTCCAAGACTAAAGTTTCCTCATACATTCAATACAACGCATAATCAGCGTCAACACTTCCTAGTGTTAACCTCTTGTTGAAGTACGTGGGTAAGTTTTAGCCGGTATTTTGCTAGTGAATTTTCATTACGTATAGTTCGATTTTCAGGGATAAAATTGATTTTTCTTCATAAGAAACGAATGATTAGATTTTCAAATATTTTGAATGATTTCAAATTTCTGAATTTTTGTTTCTTTGCCGATGTTTTTAATGAGATTCGATTTTGAAGCAATTAAAGCATTAAAAACAATCAACGTTTGAACAAAAATGTAAACTTTATCAGTGAAAATTATTAAAATTTGCATCTTTGAAAATTGTGGATTATTTACAAATTTATATATCAAGCTTCAAAAAACAAGTCATTTTACAACAAATAAACTCTTTTTCTCCAGAAAATCCTGGCCAGTACGATTTCCCAAAAAAAATACACAAGAAACCTATAAAATTAATTAAGAAAGAACAATACTTATATATTGAAGATCGACTTCAAGATTTCGACTTAGTCGTTTCGGGGGAAACCTATGAAGTTTTTCTGATGCGGTCAAACATTGAGTGATTTTCAAAAGTTGTATCCCGACTTGTATGTTTCCTATTAGCTCCATCCACGTGGACAAATTTTTTTGATGCATAGCCATCTAAACTATAACTAATTTGGTTTTACCCAAGGTTTCGTTAATAAGTTGAAAATACCCAGACGAATTCGTTTACAAAATATTAGAGCCAAAAATACCCCAAAAATATTTTCCTCCAAATGTAACAAGTAATAAATATAAAATCAATTAATATTTTAAAAATGAAGGGCATTAACCGCATGAAGTAATTATAATTTCCATCAAAAATTATTTTTCAGTTTTATATTATAATTTCCGAAAAAAAAATAAAACGATATATGCAACAAATAAATAACAAAACGTTCTCTGCAACAAATAAATAATATTACAGTGTTAATAAGACGTAAACATGATGTAAACAAAATAACATTGTCAATGTTAATGAGACGTAAACCATAGTACAGTACTTGATGATTAACTTTCTTAATTAATCTAACTACGTACCTAGGTTGTTATTAATTTAATGGTTTTGCATTTTACTGGCGTTGAAATGTTCAATCATTTTGTAATATTAAGTTTCGTGTTGGAGTGGCCAATAGAATTTATTCCCAAGAAGGCATAGTTTGGCTGGAGGCCGTGTGTCACGACGTATTCAGCATAAATATATTTTTAATCAATCATTTCAAAACAATTTTATCTTCTATCATTAAACTAACCGAATTCCTCTGCTTTCAGTTAATTGATTGAGCAATCGCAGGGGTACAAGATTCAGCAGCGATACACATTAGACCTTGTAATATAAGAAAGACTAAAACTTACGGAAATTATGGGAAGTGCCGTGTCCAAAGGGGTAGAAAATTAAATAACCCACCGAATAACTGATAAAAGCTTGTTATTAAATATATGTCATTCCTTTGTATACAATTCAAAATGCGACAACAAAAATTTGTACCGTAAACTATTCTAAATAAATATCACATCAATCACGGAAACATATTGATCATGAGTTACGTGTCGTGGTTAAGAAAAAGCGAAGAAAAGTGTACTTGAATTTTTTATTTAAATGTAAGATTGAAAGACCGTTTCTTACATTTCTAACTGTTATCATAACGCGGTAAGATCGCATGCATCACAGTATAGCAATTTTAAATATGATCGTAATATATGGCTTGTGCATTGCATTTTGAATGTTATTTAGAGCCTTTACGTAAAAGGATAACATATATAAATGATAAATACCAAATACAGTTACGTAATATTTTATATTCTTTGTGCGTGTGTACTTAGCTTGATTCAATTTTTATTTTCAAATAAACTAGTTATAGTGGTTGGTGCACAAAATTACGCCACTATTTGTGAATATTTCATTTAACTTCACGAGGAAAGTTTATTTGATGAAGTTACATTCTAATCCAACTGAAATAAAATTTATCCATTGAACCACTAAAGCTATATTTTCTTATCATATATAAAACTTAGCACAATACCACAACCAAAGACGAAAATTCAATGAGGTAGACGACTCAGCATTTACTATTACTATTATTATTATTATTATTATTATTATTATTATTATTATTATTATTATTATTATTATTATTATTATTATTATTATTATTATTATTAAGGTTAGTGTATAGTATAGTTTTATATACATTTTCCATTTAAATTTGTCTAATTAACGTTTTGTAGAATTCGAGTAAATGTCCATCACTTTGTTTTACTACATTTTCATTCCGAATTTGACCCAAATAAATTCTCGCCCATTCGTAATAATAATGAATTAAAATAATTAATTTAACGAATTTAATTACTCACTAAAAATTTGTAAACCATTAACTCAGAACATAACTTTTCGGATTGTAGGAGAGAGAAATTCAAAATCAACGGTGCAAAAATTTTCGTTCGAATTCTCTCTAAAAAATAATTCTTCAAGTCGGACGCAGAGGAAGAAGACGATGGAGAGTCCGGCGAGGAAGTCCCGACCGAATACAAGAACTTCCTCGTGACGGCGATTCTACGGCGCTGAAAAGGAACGGAGACGAAATCTTATAAGAACACGATGACAACGATGAAGAAGAAGATGATGAAAACGATGCGAAGCTTTCATGGCGGAGAGAATCATCACGTGGTCCTTCTTGAAACTCAAAAAACCTTCAGTCATAATCGAAGCCATTTCTTCATTCTACGTTCTTCGTTCTCCTTCTGGATTTATGATATTGAGATTTCTGGAGTTTGTGTTAATGTTGATGAAATTTATTTAGAAATATTCGTGTTTCTTGATTGATGTTATTTGTGTACGAAATTTTGATTTCTTTAATCTAGTAAACTAAACCAAAATCGTATTTTGTTAACTAATATGTAATTAACGATGAAAGACTTCAATTTACGTTGTAAAAATCAATTAACGTTATAAGATTAACTCAATTTACGTTATAAAAATTAATTAACGTTCAAACAATTTGTCGACTGTTTGTTGGTAACAGTTTTGGTTAGATAATCAAATCATGTCTAGCCGAAAATAATTTCCAGGACTGAAAATGAAAATGAAATAAAGATTGTTAATTAATACAAGAATAATTTACAAATATTGAATATATTAATTTTTATTTTTGTAGGATCTTTAATAATTATAGGAACAAATTAATGCTAATTAAACCGTATAATTTTTAATTATTTTGGTAGTTAATTCAGACTTTTAACTTGAATTTCCTAAAATAAATTCAAAATTAAAAAATATTGGCCGAAATATTAACAAGAGCTTTCGGGTAAAAATCAAATAACGTTGTAAAACTTAACTCAATTTACGTTGTAAAAATCTAATATGAAGAATATAAAATTATGATCGGTTTAAATAATTTTCATAACTAAAAATTAAAATGAAATACAAATTATGGCCGGCTGTAAATAATTTTCAGAACTTAAAATGGAAATGAAATAAAAATTGTTAATTAATATAAGAATTATAACGACTATTGAATATATTAACTTTCCATTTTTATAGGATCTTCCAATAATTATAGGAATAAATTGTTAATATTAACGAGGCTGCCAAATTTTCAATTATTTTGTTAGATAACTCGAATTTCTCAAAAAAAATTCAAACTTCGAAAAAATTGGCCGAAATATTATAAGAACACTCAGGTAAAATAACAATGTAAATTAAGATGATACGTAAACATTAAAGACATTTACATGAGTTTTACGAAATGTTGACTATTTTCAATATGAGTTAGTAAACCAAGACTATTTCGTTGAAATTTTGTTATTATTATTATTATCATTATTTTTATTATTTATATAATATATATTTAAAATTTAAATTTTTGGATTCTATATTAATTGCTTCATGGCGGCTAAAGGACGACATTATTGCTATTATTATATTTTTTTTGTGATTTATTTTCGAAAGTAGATTGCACTCTCGGTCCCCTCCCTAAATAAGTTTGAGAAATGCCTTTAAATAAAAAGTTGAAAAATCAATGTCAGAGAGAAAAGAACAGAAAGATTACATTTAAAGCAAAGCCTTACAATCAAACAATCAACCATGATCACTCAATCACCACACCATCACATTGTATTACCATGATCTACATATCTTCCAACTTGATACAAAAAAAGACATAAGCTAGGTATCAAGGAACTAAATAACAAAGACATATTAGTATTATTTAAATCGGCGAGAGAGGTCATGGTCACATTCACAATTGGTAACATATAATAATAGATTATAAATTTAATAATAACAAGAATCAGTAAGGTCGCTCTCCCAAGTAATTCCCGGGCGGGTCATAGCTACATACAACAAACATCCACCCATTCCTGCACTTGGTTCGGGCGCAGCCGATGCGGCGGGTGGAGCGCCACACGATCTGCGTGTAGTGGCCGCAGACGGAGCTACCCGCGCAGGAGTTGGAGCGGTGGTCGTAGCTGAGCCGCTCCGTGGCCCAGAAGTGCACGGCGGCGCCACCTGTCATCAGGCCCCACCCGGCCGCCAGATTCTCCCCGTAGGGCCCGCGCGAGTGCTCCATCGCGCACCCCGCCGCCACCCGCCCCCGAGCGTAGGCCCGAGCGTACCCGGCCAACGTCCTGTTCCACATCACCGGGCCCACCCCCACCGTCGCCCTCACCGCGTTGTGGGCCGCCAAGAAATCGAACCGCGATCTGTAAGTCATTGACTGGGCCGACGTAGCTAGCAGGCCCATTACCAGGCATACTTGAATGATCATCTTCTTTTTGCTGTAAGGGTTTGCCATTTTTTTACGACGGCCGGGCATGCATGCTAAGGGGGTGGTTTGTTTTTGTTTTTGTTGTGTTTATTTGTATATGTTCTTATTTAAGAGTCGTTTATGACCAGGCAAAGAGCACAGAATTAGTTTTTCTGTTACTTGATATTAGCTGTCTAGCTGATCAATATAGAAGCTACCTCCATGATAAAAATAGCCCTGATTGATGATCTTTTCAGTTTGTTTCATCAACGTTAACGTTGTACCTGCAAGGTCATCCTTGGGTTAGTTAGAGATAACTTTTATCATCGTTTTATATACAAAATAACTTTATTTTCTAAAATAAAATAGAGATACATCAACGGTTTGGATGGGATAAACTGGTGGATTGTGATATGATTTTCTTTGACAAGCAACAAGATGAAGTTGTTGAAAATGATTATTGAATTAAAACTTCAAGTTGTTTGTATGAATTGAATGGTAAAACTTGAAAAGATGACAAAATCTTCGAGAATGATGAACTCAAACTGAGATTGATAAAATTATTATTCTTGAAAAATTTGTCAAAAATATAGAAAGTCTCGGTTTTACTCATGGTGCATCCATCTCTAAAATTGTCTTTATTTCACGGAAGAGTGGACTCTCCTCCCAACTTTCGTCTAAGATGATACAAACATCTAGCCATGACAAGTCGTGTCTCCTTAAAAAACAAAGTTCTGAGAGGTCTTTTGTAGAGATATATCACTGGATTTGTCATCATTGTGGGCGTCCAAGACACATACGTCTCTATGGAAAGAATCTTCGTCAACATCAATCCTTCCATAGAACTCAGAAGAATCAAACCTTTAATGTGTGTCAAGTCTCGAGAGTGAAAACCGATAACAGATCCAAAATCGCGTATACCACTCTTTACGCCTCCACTCATGAAAACTAGTATTTTCAAGTGGTTTCCCGCGTCACACGACAGGTGCAAAATATTATCTCTCAAATATCGAACTTTACTCTAATTCTTATGTCACAGTTTGCGATGGTGTTAAATCAAAGATTATTTTCAAATATCAGTTGAGTTATCTAAGTTTACCTTATTTAAAGGAAGCTTTACTTGTTGAAGGTCTTACGGAGAATCACATAAGTATCAGTAAACTATGTGATCTAAACTTGAATGTTAATATTACCCGTGATAAAGGCATTTTTTTAACAAGAACCAGGATGAACTTATGAAAGGTTTTAGGACTCAGGACAATTGCTACATGTGATATGCACACTAACTCTCGCGCTGAATCATGTCTCATCTCTAAAGCCGTTGAAACCGATTTTTGATGTACACGATGTCAAGCAAGATATTGGGACATTGACTGTGATAATCTGAGTAAAAGCCTGCAATCGTCTCTTAGTCTTTGTAAGCTCAAATTATAGCAATTGCTAAGGCCCCACCAATACTCTATGTGTGTAGCCCATTACTCTGAATGTTATCTACCTCAGGAAAGAAATTATTCATCATCTTTATCGAATTTACTTTTCACATTGGCTCATTTCAATAACTTACTATGATTACGTTGTTTCGGTTGTTTATGGTTATGAACTCATGCACAAGATATTTTTATCTCTTGAAGAGGTGTGCATTTACTACTCAGTTTGTGGATGTTGAGAAGTAAAGACATGTACTTAATTACCTCAGGAAGCGCTGGTGGTCCGCCCGAAGGTGTTTCCTCGTTTGTGGTTGATTTATCCTTGCCTTTGGTATGTTTTGAGGCAATCGGAAGGAGAGGTATTTGGATGATCAATTTTGATGTGTATGCCCAAAAAATACCCAAAAGGGAAGATTGTTGTTACACTGGTATTAATTGTCTTGACTTTTTTCTTCAAAGATTCACGTCAAAGGTATCATTATTTATGCTTTAACTTACTCAAGATATATTTTATGCATGTTTTGAGAAGTTTCATATTTTGACTAATTTGATGATAAATGTCTTAACTTTCAGATTTTGTGATATTTGGAAAATTTTCTATTTTAACAGATTTCGTTATAATGTTGTAACATTATCCACATAAATTTCAATATATTTTGTAAGTTTCCTATTTTGACAAATTTTGTCTTAAACGCTACAACATTTTGTTTAGTGGTCATCCTGCCCAGTAGATTAGCATGCATTAAAAGGTGAAGAAACCCTAGGAATACTTACACTTTGTAGGATTGCGATCAAAGTATAGTGGCTCTCCTTTACCAGAAAAAAATTTCATTTCAACAAATCTCTAGGGTTCTTAGTCGTGCTCGACTCGCGGACTGAAAAATTATTGATTTGTACATGGTTATAATTTTTAATCACTTATTTATTTACTATAAAAATAGAAAAATGTGGGTATTGTGCTTGCGTGATTGAAGTACTCACAAATGTTCATTGCTACGACCAAACATCGAGTGAGTGTTTGAAAAGTGAAATTGAGAGGGCTCAAAAATAGGAAGTCTTTTATTTAATTTTTATATATAGTATTAACTAAAGTGACATTAATATTGAGATTCATATAAATTAATTGTTGTATTATTAATTATTTATTAATGAATTTTTTTCACTGAAATGAGAACTCCTCGTATGTAAATGACGTTATACCGAATTGAATTATTAATTTTTGTGTTATTTATTATTACGCATGCTGTCTTATATTTGATTAGCAAAATGTTACACATTTGATTTATTTGCGTATAACATCAGAGTTACAATTAATATTTAAAGTTGCACAATTTCGACTATTGAGCCCAACTAATATTTTAACAAAATTCAACAACTCATAAAATAATGTATACTTTTTAATTACCATTTTTACATATACTTCTAAAAAACATTCCAACAGCTTGTTGCAACGTTTCTTTATGTAATCTTATGAAATAATGAATAATGACTTGCATGTCTTCTCTATATTTTTCTTCTTATAACGTCTCGTATTGCTGTTTCCTAAAAAGTAAACGGATTTTTTGATAAAAATCTAAAATTTAAAATTAAACATAAACGACCCCTATAATCATTTTTCAAAGCGGTTTCTTTGCGGGTGTGGGTAACTCACAATCTTCTAACATAAAATTATGTATTACTAGGCTTTCATAGCTTTAAAAACGTCTCATAGTTTTATTACAAAACACTAATTCTTCAATGAAACTATTTGGAAGCGGGTATTCCAAAATTAATTATTACAGTTGCGTGATTATTATTCAATAGGAGTTATTTATTCCAAATTTATTTAAGCAATATCATAAAAAAAACATTAAATGACAAATATATGAAAAATTTACTTTTCATGACAATCTTGGTCTATGGAATAAACTCTTCTTAACGGGTAATAAAAAAGTAATTCAAACAGCTTTGACAAATATATTTTTTTATTAACTTGCTAAACATTTGAAACTTTTAAGTCCTTGAATAATTAAACTTAAACTTCAAAAAAAAAAATTAAACTTAATTTGGGCCTAATAATTTCTATTTGATCTTTGTGCTTTAATCATTTTGAGCTCATTTTAGATATCATATTATATACAATATTCATTTATTAGAATATTCATGATAAATCAAGGATATTATAGATAAAATATTCATGATAAATCAAGGATATTATTGAGAATATAAAGTTTAGAACAATTTTGCAATGTTTAGGATAATAAGTAATTAGTAGAATTCTCTAGAAAATATTGTATCTAAATATTTTCATAGAGTAATATAAATAAGGGATATGTACTCTAAGCCAGCCAAAAAAACTTCGGAGAAGTTTCGAACTTCATACAAGAGAGCATATCATGTCAAGAAGGTACGGCTTCAAGCTTTAAGAGAAGAGTTTCAAGCTTTGCGCGTGAGAGCACACGAACTCGTATCTGATTACTTCTCGTAACTTTCGACGATTACCAAAAACCTAATAAAATGGTGAGAAGTTGGTGTTGGGATTGGTGCCCACAAATGAGATTTTAGACATTATAAATTATAAATACTTTTAGTATTTGATTTTTTTGTTGAAACATTAAGTAAAATTAAATATCCATTCTTGATTAATGTTTTGTATGTTTGCTACGGTGTGAAGCTGTCATCGACGAAAGGGGTGCTAAGTACAGACTTGACACGATAGTCCATTGTGATTACTTTAAATAATAGTTCACAATCTAAAGATCGATAGGGCACTCGAATCATAGTAATGATTGTTTGAATGAATCAGGATATTTTATCTTGTAATATAGAGAGTTGAGGACTCTATGTTTCATTCTTGATATCTTACATAAGATATTGAACAAGACCTGTGATATTCCGAAGCTCGAGAGAAAACCGTTTAATCACTCGAAACTTCAAGATCACATATGAGGGTTATTTTGGTACTTACCTAAATCCTGAAGTGAATGCATAATTGATGTGACACTTTATGACATTTTATTTGTCAATGGGCAATGGCTAATTAAAGTTGCATCTGACCCGACGGTTGGTGTCATAACGTTATTACATTGGATTATGTGATTCACATATACGGAATTCGTGTTGAAACAATGTCAATGCATTAGTATCACAATATGCTTTGTTATGAGAGTGTGAAAGAATAAACCGGGCTTGTTATTCTTGGAATATAATATTTTTTGAATAAAACATGTGACATGTAAACACATCTCACTCTATGTTTTTCTCATTCATAAATAACAAAGGAGTTAGTGAAATAATAACTCAGGGGTAAAACGGTAATTTTATATTCCTCTGAGTTACTAATACACATGAAGGGTAATATCGTAAAATACTCTATGGATCGTGTGATTTTTTTTTTGTCACATTATGAACTTAGAGTGTTTGAATATTAGTCTTTTAGTGGAATCGACTAATATTAAGAATTAAAAGACGGAAAATGTTTAAGAACTTTTGAGTTTGATCTTTATTATAAAACTTCGTTCATATGGGTCCTTTAGGTCTCAATCATAGACTCTCGGACAAAATTTATTGAACTAGAACTATTTGATTTTTGCATTGAATGTAAATTCTGATTTACACTAAGAGAATGATTTTCTAAGTAATGAATCATATTATGTTATTATATGGATAATAATATATTTTGATGATTCAAATAAGTAAAAGATGAAAATAAATATTTTCTCGTTTCGTACTACTTTGAAAAGTATGAAAGTAACTACTGACTTGTCATTATATAAATGAGATGTTCCAAAGTAATTAACTATTATAGAAATAAATCAAATATATTTTTGGAGAATATTAACGTAAATATTCAGCCAAGTTATAGAACTAGGTTGCGTAATTAATTTTTGAAATTCATTTAAAAGAACAATGAGCTTAAATTTGACTAATGAGTTTGACCTAAATAAATCCTGCTTTCTATATATTTATAGGGATTTTTGAAAACCCTAATGACTAAACCCTAGAAAAATACTTGGCCACATTTCCCCTTCCCCTTGTGTGAGTGTTGGCCGAGAGTTTAGGAGAGAAAGAGGTCAAAAAATAGTTTCTTATTTCTTAATTCGTTGTTGAGTATTCTCCTTATTCTTCGTTGTTCAAATTGAAGAGCCCACCCTCTCAATCTCCCCAAAACCCGAGAGTATTATGATTTGACTCTTCTCGTGGTGTTTAAGTGACCTCTTCCCTTGCAGAGAACCGGCCAAAACACGAAGAAATCGAGCGAGACACGACGAGGTTCAAATCAGCCTCCCACCTCCCGGACAGGACTACTCGCCGGACAGACGAGCCTCACATGCGCCTGAGCCATCACGTGAGTTCCAGGTCCTTACAGGTCGAGCCACCCTAATGACTATCCACCTAGGCGCACAGGTCCCGCACCTCCAGCGGCTCGCAGGGACCCGCAGGCTCACAAGCCAATCGTGACCGGCCAGCAAGCTTCCAATCCGAGGGGGACAAATAGTCCAATCCGGCGAGGCAGCTTCTAGGAATCCGACGAGGCATTCCGACGGTAGCTAGCAACGCACGAGGCTGTTTACAACCTCATATGTAAGTCTACTAAACAAATTGGATATACGATGGCAATGTTTATAAATTATTTATAGGTTGTTAGATCGTTTGTTAAATTTGTTGTAACATGTTTAGAATAAATTGTTTATTGATATGTTAATGATTTTTAATGCCTAGGTTGTTTAATATGTTAAAATGAGTTTTAATATATTGTAGATCTTATTATATAATTCTGTCATATTTAGATATGTTATATAATAATATTGATTAAATGTTAATTAATTTTCAACAGTTGGATGCCGTGAAATCATGGAGAAAGTTATTAGATTCGTGGATTCAAAGTTTGAGCATATTGTCACGGTCATCGAAGAAACGAAGGACTTGAAGGCCATGACAATGGAGAAAACCCTCGGATCGCCCCAAGCTTGTGAAGATAATCAGAAGAAGAGGGATGTTACACAATATGTTAAGATGTGCTTCAAGGATAAGTGGGGCTTTGGCATCTTCAATTTCTGCATCTCAAATTTAGAGGATTGAAGTTGCTATCCAAGAATGAATTGGTGAAATGATTTTCCTGTTGGAATTTATTTAACAATTAAACAATATTAATTATAAAACACATCCTATGTGGCGGAAAATTATAATTAGATCTAATATATTAAAACTAATTTTAATATATTTAACAACCTAAGACATTAAAATTTATTAAGTAATTATAAACAATTTATAATTCACAAGCTCAATCAAATAATAATAAATTATATAACATTTATATAATTATTTAATTGAGAAAGACTTACGTAAATAGTTGTAAACAACTATGACGTTGCTAGCTAACTCCGGAATGCCACGTCACGCCCAAATCCCGAGAAAAGGCTCGTCGGAATGCTCAGCAGCGTCCTCGCCGGAATGGGAGCTATCGCCGGATTGCACAGCCCCTGGAAGCCTCGCCGGACTGGGATTTCTCGCCTGACAGGGAGCCTGCCGGAATGGGTATCCTCGCCGGACTGGGAGCCTCGCCGGACTGGAGTCTGTCGCCGCACAGGGACCTGCCTGACAGGGACCTCGCCGGATTGGGAGCCTCGCCGGACTGGGACTTCTCGCCGGACTGGAGATCACTGGGACCCCTCGCCTGATGACCTCGCCGGATTGCCCTCGTCGGAATGCCCTCGCCGGATTGCCCTCGCTGGATTGGATCTCCTCGCCTGACAGACAGAGTCGCCGGATTGGATCTGCCTCGCCGGATTGCCTCTGCCTCGCCGGATTGGATCCGCCTGACTGGTAGCCCTCGCCGGATTGGATCTGGGTCGCCGGAATGGACTCCTGGGAGCTGGGAGGTCGCCGGAATGCACAGAAACGACCTAGGGTGTTTTGTGATGGCTGAAACCTTTTTAAAACAATTTTAAAAAATTCCAAAACAGTTTTCTAAATTATTCAAACACCACAAGTGATGAATCAACAATATTACACAAGGAAAATATTGAGATCAAGAGTGTGGGCTCTTAAGAACAATTAGGAAATCAAAGATGAAAAAGGGAAAACTATTTTTCTCTTCTTGTTTGGGGTTTTGGCCGAGAATTGCACAAGGGGAAAGGGAGAGAGGTTGCCGAAAATCACTTAGGGATTGCCTCTTGTGATTAGGGTTTCTTAGCTTATTTATACAGGTTATAAATGGGCTTAAGCTGGGTCAAACCCATGACCCTATTCACTTAAGAAATCCGGCCAAACACTCCCTCCTTACTCGTCCATGTCTTTGATTTTTGTTCCTAAATTTATTTGATTTAATTTCTAAAATTAATTTAGAACTCTCATTATTATTTAATGACACTTCATTAAATATATTTCGTAGTTATCGAATAAGTACGAATTGAGAAACAATTTGTTTTCTTCTTTTAACATATTTAATCACTCGAGAATGTCATCATCAATATGATGTTATCTTGTGATTCAATAAACAAAATAAATAACTAGTTATTTATCGAGTTTCAAGAAAACAACTTTCCCAATATAAATCACTATTTATATTTAATGAGTAAATCAACTTTTCAAGTTCTTTTAATCTCTTCCAAGTGTCTATCATTGAGACCTCATGGACCCACATGAACGAAGCTTTAGAATAAAGTACGGACACAAAAGTTCACAAACTTTTTCCGACTTTTAATTCTTAATATTGATCGATTCCACTAAAGGACCAATATTGATAATCTCTCTGTTCATGTGCGTATCTTTTATGTTTGATATGAAGAAACAATTTCTCATACGATCCACGGAGTATATTACGATGTTACCCTTCATGTGTATCAGTAACTGAGAGGAATGTAAAATTACTGTTTTACCCCTCGAGTTATTATTTCACTAACTCCTTTGTTATTTGTGAATGAGAAAAACATAGAGTGAGATGTCTGTACATGTCACATGTTTTAATCAAAGAATGAACTCATTCAATGAATACCTGGCCAGGTTTATTCATTCACACTCTCATAACAAAGCATAGTGTGATACTAATGCATTTGCATTGTTGTTACATGAATTCCATATCTGTGAATCATGTAACCCAACATTGCATCCTTGTGACACCAACAGTCGGGTCAGATGCAACTAAAATTTAGTCATTGCCCATTGACGAATCAAATGTCACAAAGTGCAATGTCAATTACATATTCACTTCAGGATTAAGGTAAGTATCATAATACTCCTTTAGTTGTGAACTTGAAGTTTCGAGTGTGTAAACAGTTTTGTCTCGAGCTTCTAAGTGTCACTGGTCTTGTTCAGTATCTTCTATAAAATACTCAGTATGAATCATAGAGTCACAACTCTCTATATCACAAGATGAGATATCATGATTCATGCTAACAATCAATAATAAGATACGATTGCTCTATCGATCTTTAGATTGCGAACAAATGGTTTCAAACTTGTCACAAGGGGTTATCTTGTCAAGTCTGTACTTAACACCCTTTTCGTTGATGACAGTTTCAGAGCATAGCTAAAACATAACTAAACACAGTCTTATAAAGAATGAACATTTATTAATATCAATGTTTCAAAAAAATATAAATACATAAAGTATCTTAATGTCTAATATCTCCTTTGTGGGCACCAATCCCAACAAACTCCCACTTGACTCAAAGGAGATGCGAATGGTCCTTCAGTCCCAATCCTTCTAGGTGTCCCTCGAAGACTTTACTCGTTAAAGGCTTCGTGAAGGGATCAGCAAGGTTATCTAACGTTGAGATCTTCATGACTTCTGCATCCCCTCTGTGAACGATGTCTCGAACGAGGTGATACTTGCGTTCTATGTGTTTAGAGCGCTTGTGACTTCTTGGCTCCTTACAATTAGCGACAGCCCCACTGTTATCACAATAAAGTGTAATAGGCTCGCTTGCACTTGGAACAACTTCCAAGTATATAAGGAATTTCCTTAGCCACACAGCCTCCTTTGCAGCTTCACAAGCTGCCACATACTCGGCTTCCATGGTCGAGTCAGCAACACAAGATTGCTTGATACTCCTCCAAACCACGGATCCACCATTCAGGGTGAACACAGACCCTGATGAGGACTTCCTGGAATCCTTGTCCGCCTGAAAATCGGAGTCGGTGTAACCCGTCATATTTAGGTCACCACCTGAATATGCAAGCATGTAGTTTCTCGTTCTCCAAAGATACTTGAGAACATGCTTGACAGCAACCCAGTGCTCGGGTCCAGGGTTCGACTGGAATCTGCTCACTACGCCTACTGCATAGCATATGTCTGGTCTCGTGCAAAGCATAGCATACATGAGACTTCCTACGGCTGAAGCGTAAGGAATGTGTCTCATGTCCTCAACTTCTTGAGGTGTCTTGGGAGACTGCTCGTTTGAGAGATGCACTCCATGTCTGAAAGGTAGCTGTCCTTTCTTGGAGTCTTGCATACTGAAGCGATCCATGATCTTATCAATATAAGATGCCTGAGAGAGTGCTAGCTTACGGTTCTTTCGATCTCTAAATATCTGAATACCTAGAATGTAAGCTGCCTCTCCTAGATCCTTCATCTCAAACTGCTTTGATAGCCAGACTTTAACTTCTGACAACTTTCCTACATCATTCCCAATGAGTAGTATGTCGTCAACATAAAGAACTAAGAAAACCACTTTGCCATCGTTTATCATCTTATAAACGCATGGCTCATCTACAGACTGATCAAAGCCGTAGCTCTTTACAGTCTCGTCGAATCTAATATTCCACGACCTAGATGCTTGCTTGAGTCCATAAATGGACTTGAGCAATTCACAAACCTTGCCCTGTTGGCCTTTCTCCATGAACCCGTCTGGTTGAGCCATATATATGCGCTCATCAAGATTGCCATTCAGAAATGCAGTCTTGACATCCATTTGCCAGATTTCATAATCTAGGGCTGCGGCAATGGATAAGAGAGTTCGGATGGATTTTAGCATTGCGACTGGCGAGAAGGTATCCTCATAGTCGATACCTTCTTTCTGTGTGTACCCCTTCGCCACAAGTCGTGCTTTAAATGTCTCGACATTTCCATCCGGTCCTCTCTTCTTCTTATAGATCCATTTACAGCCTACAGGCTTGATGCCTTCAGGCAGATCTACAAGCTTCCAGACCTCGTTGACATACATCGAATGCATTTCAACGTTCATGGCTTCTTGCCATAGGTTTGCCTCGGAACTCTGCATTGCGTGGGAAAATGATACGGGATCATCTTCTTCATTGTTTGCAACTGCAGTAAAAGATTCTCCGATACCTATGTATCGAACAGGTTGTCTCACAACTCTGTTGCTACGATGAAGCGCAGGAGTTTCTGATTCCGAGCTTGGTTCTCCCACTGTTTGAATAGGACCCGTCCTATCTTGTGAAGTACTAGTTGCTTCACCCAACAGTTCCTTTAGCACAAGTCTGCTTCTCGGTACCGTATTCTTCATATAATCCGCTTCCAGAAACCTAGCGTTCGTGCTAACGAACGTTTTCTGGTCAGCAGCATTATAGAAGATGTACCCCTTTGTTTCTTTTGAATATCCCACGAACAGGCATACTTCTGAACGACTAGCCAACTTGCTAGTCTTTTGTCTCAGCACATGTGCTGGACAACCCCAGATGCGAGTATGGTGTAAAACAGATTTTCTACCACTCCATCTTTCATAGGGTGTGCCAGGTACCGTTTTAGATGGAACCTGGTTCAGAATGTAAGCTGCTGTTTCAAGGGCATATCCCCAGAACGAATTAGGAAGCGATGAGTAACTCATCATCGATCTCACCATATCTAGCAAAGTTCGATTCCTTCTCTCTGACACACCGTTTTGCTGCGGAGTGCCAGGTGCTGTAAGCTGAGAATGAATGCCTTCTTCTCTAAGAAAGTCTTCGAACTCTCCAGACAAGTACTCTCCCCCTCGATCTGATCGAAGGGTTTTGATCTGTTTCTCCGTTTGCTTTTCAACTAAAGCCTTATACTGTTTGAACATTTCAAAAGTATCTGACTTATGTCGCATAAGGTAGATTTGACCAAATCTAGAGTAGTCATCAGTGAAGGTTACAAAATATTCGTAACCTCCTCTTGCCTGGATGTTAATTGGACCACATACATCACTATGTATCAGTTCCAATACTTGCGTGGCCCTAAGACCCTTTGTTGAGAAAGGTCTCTTGGTCATCTTGCCTTCAAGACAGGATTCACATGTGGGAAGGCTTCCCACGTGTAGAGATTTCAAAGGACCATCCTTTGTTAGTCTCTTGATCCTATCTAGGCCTATATGTCCAAGACGCAGGTGCCATAGATATGTGTCGTCAGTTTCATCAGTATGAAACGTCTTACGCTTCCTAAGTGAATCACCATTCACTTCGGTGTCCAAGATTGTCGGCTCAGCAGGATATAAATAATATATTGAATCCACACGTTGAGCTTTAGTAATAAAACAATCATCAATAAAAATTTCAATACCATTATTGATCTTAAAATTGAAACCTTGTTCTTCTAAACGACCAAATGAAATCAAATTCTTGCAAAAATCCGGAACATAGTAAACATTATTCAATAATAAAGTTTCATTTCCAAACTTGAGCTTCATGGTCCCGACAGATCTTGCTCCGACCTTCGTTCCATCACCCCAGTTGAATCCGAACTCTCCGTCACCTAAGCTCCTGGTTTTCCTAAAACCATTCAAATTACACACAACGTGGTCAGACGCCCCGCAATCAAGAATCCAGGGCGATGCCTTGTTTGTAGTATAACAAGCTTGAGTAACAAAGATCTTACCTTTCCCCTTGACACTCTTGAGGTAGGTAGGGCAGTTCCTACGCCAGTGGCCAGCCTCTCCGCAATGGTGACATTTGTGCTCAGACTTGTCCACCTTTGCGATGCCTTTGCCCTTAGCATCCACAGCCTTCTTGTAAGGCTTCTTGGAACCCGCTCGGTTGGCGTTTTTGGGCCTCTTCATCATTCTCTTAGAACCAGAGGTCGAGGCTCTGTGTTCAGCAACATTGAGCTCTCCCGACTTCTTCTTGTTCTTAGGGAGAAGTCCCTCGGCAGTCTGCAACTCCTTCATAAGCTCAGTCACAGTGTAATTGAGCTTGTTCATGGAGTAGTTCAGACGGAAGCTATCAAAAGATTCCGTAAGAGTCTCCAAGATCATGTCAATCTTGGTTTCTCCGTCAATCTCCGAACCAAGAATCTCCATATCGTTCAGGTGACCCATGATCAATAGCATGTGTTCCCGTACGGAAGCTCCTTGCTTCATCCTACAGTTCATGAAACTGCGGATAGCTTGCTGCCTCGCCTGACGCCCATGACATCCAAACATCTCATGGAGATTGAAGAGGATTTCATATGCAGTGGCGATGTCTCTATGAGATTGTTGCAACACATTGCTCATCGATGCTAAAATGTAGCAACGAGCAATCTCATCAGATCTCATCCACGCATCGAAGGCGTCCTTGTCTTCCTTGCTCGAGTCAGCACTCGGTTCAGGAGGACATGGGGTCGTGAGAACGTACTTGTGCTTTTCCACCGTCAGTACGATGTCGAGGTTACGTTTCCAGTCAACGTAATTCTCACCCTCGAGTTTATTCGAACTTAAAATCGTTTGTAGTGGGTTAAAAGACATTTTGCTGAAAACATTGATAAAATAAATGACTTTAGTATGTGCTATATTTTCGAATTATATGCATGCATGAACAATCCTAATATGGTGAGGAAAGCGTTAAAATAATTCATGGTATTGTGAACAACAATAGTTAATTACTTTTCCTATGGGGAAACCGTAATTAACCTCCTTTCACAGTTGTGACACATCACTATTTAGTTCGAACCATCCAAGAAGTCACAACTTCTAGTTCTTACTAATTACCATAAATTTTGGTCACTTATTTTTAATGCAGAGCCTCTATGTGAGGATTACTTTAAAACATAAGTCTAAGTGTATAACCGACACGTGGGCCCTCAATCAAGTTGCTTTGAAGACGGTTCACCTATGTGGAGACCCCGTTTCAAAACTTCTCTTTTAGGCTTAGTTCTTTAACAATGAGATTAATTAAATACTTCCGAAGTACTCCCATTGAAGGGAGGGCCACTATGTGTGACTCTTAGTTCATCACATATTTAATTAATTTCATTCGTGTCGGGGACCTTGGGTTGCTTCAACGACAAACAACCCTCCCACTTAGTTTTTGCAAATGAATCATATTCATTTATAACAGTTTATAATTATTTCATAACTTTTATTAATTATAAACTACATGAACAATTTCATTTTAAATGATGTTGGCGTTCTATCCTATATGACATGTGAGTGTTCTATGCAATGAGATCAATAAATTTAAATATCAAATATGAAAAATTATTTAACTTATCAATAGGCCCATTTCTATTATACAACTCTTGTAAATAAATGAAATAAAACATTTTAAATTTCATCTTCAAATGATGCGTCATCGGATGTCTCGGGTTAGCCCCCACATGTTCTCCAACGTGCGGCCAATCCCGAGGTGCTGCCTTCTTTCTCCTTCGTCGTCGAATTACAATAATAAATTACAAATTTACATGTCCTCTCAAATTGAGGCTCACAATTTTAAATAAATTAAAATCCGGGACGATAACCGGAATAAAAACATCCTAGGGCCATATTGAATAAGGATCCATTCATTCACAAGCGCACACACAAAAAACATTCATAATGTATTCATACAAAAACGCCAACACCAACTAGTCAAACAAATTTCCAAACTAGTCATTAAATCTAAATTTTAATGCCTTTTACTAGCTCTGATACCATTTGTTGGAATTTATTTAACAATTAAACAATATTAATTATAAAACACATCCTATGTGGCGGAAAATTATAATTAGATCTAATATATTAAAACTAATTTTAATATATTTAACAACCTAAGGCATTAAAATTTATTAAGTAATTATAAACAATTTATAATTCACAAGCTCAATCAAATAATAATAAATTATATAACATTTATATAATTATTTAATTGAGAAAGACTTACGTAAATAGTTGTAAACAACTATGACGTTGCTAGCTAACTCCGGAATGCCACGTCACGCCCAAATCCCGAGAAAAGGCTCGTCGGAATGCTCAGCAGCGTCCTCGCCGGAATGGGAGCTATCGCCGGATTGCACAGCCCCTGGAAGCCTCGCCGGACTGGGATTTCTCGCCTGACAGGGAGCCTGCCGGAATGGGTATCCTCGCCGGACTGGGAGCCTCGCCGGACTGGAGTCTGTCGCCGCACAGGGACCTGCCTGACAGGGACCTCGCCGGATTGGGAGCCTCGCCGGACTGGGACTTCTCGCCGGACTGGAGATCACTGGGACCCCTCGCCTGATGACCTCGCCGGATTGCCCTCGTCGGAATGCCCTCGCCGGATTGCCCTCGCCGGATTGGATCTCCTCGCCTGACAGACAGAGTCGCCGGATTGGATCTGCCTCGCCGGATTGCCTCTGCCTCGCCGAATTGGATCCGCCTGACTGGTAGCCCTCGCCGGATTGGATCTGGGTCGCCGGAATGGACTCCTGGGAGCTGGGAGGTCGCCGGAATGCACAGAAACGACCTAGGGTGTTTTGTGATGGCTGAAACCTTTTTAAAACAATTTTAAAAAATTCCAAAACAGTTTTCTAAATTATTCAAACACCACAAGTGATGAATCAACAATATTACACAAGGAAAATATTGAGATCAAGAGTGTGGGCTCTTAAGAACAATTAGGAAATCAAAGATGAAAAAGGGAAAACTATTTTTCTCTTCTTGTTTGGGGTTTTGGCCGAGAATTGCACAAGGGGAAAGGGAGAGAGGTTGCCGAAAATCACTTAGGGATTGCCTCTTGTGATTAGGGTTTCTTAGCTTATTTATACAGGTTATAAATGGGCTTAAGCTGGGTCAAACCCATGACCCTATTCACTTAAGAAATCCGGCCAAACACTCCCTCCTTACTCGTCCATGTCTTTGATTTTTGTTCCTAAATTTATTTGATTTAATTTCTAAAATTAATTTAGAACTCTCATTATTATTTAATGACACTTCATTAAATATATTTCGTAGTTATCGAATAAGTACGAATTGAGAAACAATTTGTTTTCTTCTTTTAACATATTTAATCACTCGAGAATGTCATCATCAATATGATGTTATCTTGTGATTCAATAAACAAAATAAATAACTAGTTATTTATCGAGTTTCAAGAAAACAACTTTCCCAATATAAATCACTATTTATATTTAATGAGTAAATCAACTTTTCAAGTTCTTTTAATCTCTTCCAAGTGTCTATCATTGAGACCTCATGGACCCACATGAACGAAGCTTTAGAATAAAGTACGGACACAAAAGTTCACAAACTTTTTCCGACTTTTAATTCTTAATATTGATCGATTCCACTAAAGGACCAATATTGATAATCTCTCTGTTCATGTGCGTATCTTTTATGTTTGATATGAAGAAACAATTTCTCATACGATCCACGGAGTATATTATGATGTTACCCTTCATGTGTATCAGTAACTGAGAGGAATGTAAAATTACTGTTTTACCCCTCGAGTTATTATTTCACTAACTCCTTTGTTATTTGTGAATGAGAAAAACATAGAGTGAGATGTCTGTACATGTCACATGTTTTAATCAAAGAATGAACTCATTCAATGAATACCTGGCCAGGTTTATTCATTCACACTCTCATAACAAAGCATAGTGTGATACTAATGCATTTGCATTGTTGTTACATGAATTCCATATCTGTGAATCATGTAACCCAACATTGCATCCTTGTGACACCAACAGTCGGGTCAGATGCAACTAAAATTTAGTCATTGCCCATTGACGAATCAAATGTCACAAAGTGCAATGTCAATTACATATTCACTTCAGGATTAAGGTAAGTATCATAATACTCCTTTAGTTGTGAACTTGAAGTTTCGAGTGTGTAAACAGTTTTGTCTCGAGCTTCTAAGTGTCACTGGTCTTGTTCAGTATCTTCTATAAAATACTCAGTATGAATCATAGAGTCACAACTCTCTATATCACAAGATGAGATATCATGATTCATGCTAACAATCAATAATAAGATACGATTGCTCTATCGATCTTTAGATTGCGAACAAATGGTTTCAAACTTGTCACAAGGGGTTATCTTGTCAAGTCTGTACTTAACACCCTTTTCGTTGATGACAGTTTCAGAGCATAGCTAAAACATAACTAAACACAGTCTTATAAAGAATGAACATTTATTAATATCAATGTTTCAACAAAATATAAATACATAAAGTATCTTAATGTCTAATATCTCCTTTATGGGCACCAATCCCAACATTTCCTCCATCAACCACCCTAATTAAGTCTGTGAAAGATTTCTACTTGGAAAGATATTCAAAATGAGCTTTCCGAATGAGTCAAGCTCAAGAGCTAAGAAGCCGTTTGAACTCAAGCCAAGATCACTCGGTAAGGGTAACTACTTCCTTCTCTTATCGATGATTATTCAAGAAAAACATGGGTATACTTCTTAAAGGAGAAATAAAAAATGTTTGAAAATTTTAAAGAGCATGTTGGGAACGAACATGGCCTTGTGATCAAACCCACGAGGTCTGACCAAGGAGGATAGTTAACTTCAAATGCGTTTTAGAAGTATTACAAAGACAATGATATTCGGCGACAACTAATGGTGCCAGGAACCCCCCAATAAAATGGAGTAGCCAAAAAGAAGAGTCAAACGATCCTTGAGATGGGTAGGAGCATGCTAAAGAGAAAGAACCTACCAATATAATTGTGGGCGGAAGCAGTCACATGCGCGGTCTACATAACAAATCGATCTCCGAAAAGAAGCCTGTTGGGAAAAATACCATAAGAAGCATGGAGTGGAAGAAAGCCTGATATTTCTCACTTAAGAGTTTTTGGAAGCATCGTTCACGCTCAAGTACTGGACGAGAAGCGAAAAAAACTTGATGACAAGATCGAGAAGAATATTTTCATTGTCTACGACACCAACTCCAAAGCTACAAGCTCTATTATCCAGACACGATGAAGACAATTATCAGTCAAAATATCACATTCAACGAAGAAGGAGAATTTGAATATAGATCCATGACTGAAGACTTAAACTTCTTTCCACAATTTGAAGAATATGAAGTTGAACAACCAAAGAAACTAAGACATGATCTAGCTACCCCACCGACCTCACCAACTTTGAGCCCCCAAGGAGGCAAAAATTCAAGTGAAAGATCTCCCCACTTTAGATGTCTACAAGAGATATACGAGATAACATAAAATCAAGATAATCTTACTCTCTTTTGCATATTTTCTGGCTGCAAGCCTATGAACTTTCAAGATGTTTTGGAAAAGAAGAATTTTGGAGAAACTCCATGGACGAGGAGATCAAGATAATAAATTAAGAAAAATGATACTTGAGAGTTAACTTCACTTCCGAAAAGGCATAAGGTGATGAGTGTAAATTGAGTGTACAAGGAAAAGAAGAACTCCAACGGAAAAGCCAAAAAGATCTAAGGCAAGATTGGTGAGAAAATGATACTGTTAAAGAGCCGACATCGAATATGACGTGGTATTTTCTCATGTTGCTTTACTAGAAATTGAAATATCAATCATATCGTTTGCCGCATAATACATCAAATGGATGCCAAATTGACATTTCTAAATGTAGTCCTGGGTGAAGAAATGTACATTGAGCAACCAGAATGATACGAAGCCAAAGGAGAAGAAGACAATTTTGAGGCTGAAAAAGGTGCTATATGGGTTGAAATATGCCCGAATAACTCAAAATGATTGAATTGATAACTACTTCAAATTAGGAAGAGACTTCATCAAGTGTCCATACAAGCATGAAATCTATATCAAAAAATTCAAAACTGTTAGGAATATTGCTCACTTGAAGATGACGAGTGAATAATTATTGAATTCGCTAATTAGATTGCTATATAAGTATTATATGATTAGTGGGTCGCAAATAATTAGAATAGATAACAACTATCTTCCATAACCTCCGTATTAAACTGAGTCACGTGCTGGGTACTTGATTTCGGGCGGTGTGGTAAAACAACGTCGATGACTGATATACGCCTGGCAAGCTATATCGAAAGTCATATATGTGGAACACATGGGTGAATGTTGATCACTATGTGGGAGCATTATACACTTGTTGTAATTTTCATATAGTATAAATAAGAGATATATACTCAAATTTTGTACCAATCCACAATTTTACAAAAAAATTATTTGCCTCTCTACTTTTTTCGAACATTTTCTACTAAACCAAAATATTTAAACACTTACCCCGCATGCTCAAAACTTCATTCCAACATAATTATTTTATTTAGGGGTAAAGAGTAATATAGGCATTTGAAAAATAACAATTGCAAAATAGCCAAATTTTTTAAAAAAAATTGATTTATAGCAATAAACATAAATAAATCGGAGATATATGACAATTTTACCCCAATTAAAAGTGATGAAAAAACATAATTTCGGAAAGAAATAAATATATATTAATAATCGACTATAATTATCCCACTAACCGACACAAATAAAAAAGAGAAAAAAAAATAGACCACTACTAATATCCCGGAATTAATAGCTATTAATTTGAAAAATCTAAAACAAAACTGTTTTATAACCGGTGCATATCCAGATATTAATTCAAACCAGTTGAGTAATTATCCGAAATTAAAATAATTAAACTAGCAGTTAATTCTCAAATGACTTAATCGGAAAACACCTCTTAACAATGCCACATCATCCCATTTTAGCTATTAATTAAAAAAACGAAATATATGGTTAAAACAAAATATTAGAGTTTCAATAGACTATTTGGAGCAATTTTTATTTTATTTATCCATAGGTCCAAACAGTTACTTTATTTTAACTTTTCCATTACATGAATATGACCTGAAATAAAATAAAAACCATCCTCAACAATTGTTGCCAATCATTCATACGCAAAACAAACACCTTTATAATAATAATAATAATAATAATAATAATAATAATAATAATAATAATAATAATAATTCTCTTCACCGATCACACGGCGAGGAATACCCAGACAAACGGACGTATACAAGCCATTATTATTAATACATAATCTCACAAATGAAACATAAAGTTTTCACACTCAGAAATAAGACAATCGGTGGAGTGGAGTGATGAGTATTCAGTAAGGACGGTCTCCAATGTAATTCCCGGGAGGGTCGTAGGAACAAATGACGAACATCCAGTGATTAGGGCATCTCAATCTGGCGCAGCCGAGCCTGACGGAGTTCCGCCAGACGACCTGGGTGTAGTGGCCACAGACGGCTCCCTGGGCGCAGGAGTTGGAGCGGTAGTCGTAGTCCTTCCTCTCGCTGGCCCAGAACTTGACCGTGTCAGCCTCCCCCATCTCCTCGTAACCCTCCGCCAGATTCTCGCCGTAGGGCCCCTCCGAGTGCACCATGTTGCACCCCGTCGAGGCGCGCCGGGCAGCGTAGTCACGCGCGTACTTCGCCAGAGTCTCGTTCCACGCCACCGGCCCCACCCCCACCGACGCTCGGATCGCGTTGTGCGCCGCCACAAACTCGTTTTGCGGGACTTCGTCGGAGTAATGGGCCGTCGCAGTTACTATTCCGGTCACTGAGATTACGAACCATATTGCTGCTTTTATGGATTTTCCAAAACCCATATTCAGTATTAGTATTTTAGTGATTATAGTTTGCTTATTATTTTTTTTGAAGTGCATGGATACGAGGCTTGGTTTGTGGCTATTTATAGACGATATGTGATGGTTTATGATGATTTGTTTACTCTTATGCAGTGCAGACAAACAATTGATATATTACGTCTTTTGTTTGAGATTTCGCATCACATCCCTGCAATAATTAACTCACGAGACCTACCAATAATATTTGTTAAAGTATCACGGCGATAATAGTTGTTTTTTTTTTATATTCTTTTTCATTGTTCTTCTACATATTTGATATCATTATAACGGAAGACTGTCTTTAATTGAGATTATATGTCGTAATATTTACACTTGAGACGTGGGATCTCGCGTTCCTATAAGGTTTTTTAGTACCAAGTAAATCGAACTTGGAGTTTCCATTTCCGATATATGACTAATTTAAAATTGAAACAGATGATATATTGGTCACCGTTACACCAATATGATTCTTTAAACGTCGGGTGTATATATATATATATATATATATATATATATATATATATATATATAATTTATTACTAATTAATTAATTGTATTGTGTTAATCTCAAGTTAAATACTTACTCCTAAAGTCTTCATAGGCTTTTGTAGGGCCTAGAAAGTAACATGGATCACATGATTTTACCAGTAGAACGAATATATGAGATTATATAAACAGATTCTTTTCAAGAACAAATAACATATATAACGCTACACAACGAAGAAATCAACAACCAGAAACCTAAAGTCAACAAAATCATATTTTCTTAAGGACAATTTTATACACATATAACTTGAAGAAAATATATATTGGAAAATATACTTAATATTTACGGGTTCCATCATTGTTTAGAAATTGCGAGATAAATAGTTTGTAGTAATTATTATTTTCTTTCCATAACTGTTAAAAGTATTAATTAGATAGAATGACACCTATGAACATTTGATAATTTTGATAAATTAGAAAAATATATATTTAGATGTGAAACAATTTTTAATTTTTAGATTTAAAAAATAACTCTCTCATATTCACATACATTAGATGAATATAGATAATAAATTTAGTTTTTTGATAATAAAAGTAAATTATCTTGAAAAATCGTGATGCTGTAATTAAAAACACATTAATATTTACATACCATGTAAATAATCATATTATATATTTCTTAAAAAAAATGTGTTTGTATTAAATATCCAAACCGCTATAAGAACATTTAGAATTCAAAAAAGTTAAATAAATGCGGTTTATAAAACATATAGTGATCCAAAACTGTAAACTTTTAACATTAATATTCTGTTCTAACATTAATATTTTCATGCACATGTTATTTTATCCTAGTTCAACTTAACACCTCTGACAATAACGGAGAGACAAATATTGACATCGAATGTTTATCTCTTAAACTTGGTTTTAAACAATGTTACAATTCAAGATTATACAAGAATTGAGTAGAGAGAATTGAGAATCAAATCCAAACTTTATTTCTCAGTGTGTTTACAAAATGAAGGTTCAGTGACTTATATACCAAGCTACCTGGTTTACATGTTAAAGGTAAATACTGTAAGCTTAAAACTAAAATAAAAAGACGACATAGTTTACTAAACTGAAAACAAATAAAACGACAGGTATTTATTTAATACGCCTCCTCAAGATGGAACGTAAATGTTCAAAAGTGACATCTTGGACATCAAGCTACGTAGGGCGGGAGAGGCCAAAGGTTTAGTAAACATTTCTGCCAACTGCAGATTGGAACGAATTAGAAGCAGCGATTAAATGTTATCGTTGGAAGCCTAGTATCTGACGTTCTTGGATAAGCTTCTACATGGTGCAAAACAAAAACTGTTCCAAGATCTTTTAAAGCAAAAACAAAATAAAAAGTTGTTGATCCAAGAAATTTCGAATCACGTTCTTAACATCTAAAGAAACATATTGGTTTGTTTACCAGGTCGCATCATATTTGATTCGCGAAAAATATGTTTATAATAAAGATTGTGTTCCAATTTATCAACTCCGAAAAGAGATAGTGTGTTTAGAGTTTCTTATAAAAGAGATATTTTACATCCTGAGGCTGGTTACAGACTTTATGCGAGTACATCTGTATAAGGATATAACCAATCTATAGACATGCATATATATACATATATATATATATACATATATATATATATATATATATATATATATATATATATATATATATACGGATATAAGGATACTGCATATCATGCAAAATATCTTAATTTTAATATCTACATAAGGATATAGCCTATCTGTGGACATATACATCTCCTGTAACACCATGTGCTACAACAAAAGCACTTATCCGGTAATCAAAGGGAGTCGCCAAAATTATAGTAGGTTATCGCATGATATCTTGGTATTATTGTTTTAGTCTTATATTTTATATGTATATAAGCGATACACTAATCATGCCTGAATCTGGTAAAGAGTATTCATAAACTAATTCATCTTTGAAAATGATTTAACGAAAATAATATTATAGCGCTATTAACGGACGATTTTCACGGAAATCAGACCCACTTATCTTATTTGACATTTTGACCATAAATCCCGTTAGAGTACTTCTTTCTTTATACACCCTCGTAGTCATACAAGGATACAACCCTGAATATAATGTTTAACTTTTCTTTCTCACATGTTCATATCAATTGTAGAATCTTATAAGTTCTATGACAACCGAAAGGTTATTATCGGTAATTATAATTTCAACTGTGATAATGCGAGTACGTATACCTTTACATACGTCGATGAATATATGATAAGGAAAATATATAGGTAATAACATAAAAAAATTATACGAAATGAAGATAAAATATATCACGCTGACAATTCAGATATGCCGTATAAAATTTCATTATAACCGCTAACGTTATTGGAATTGTTGTGGCTGATAATATAAAGAACAATCACATTTGACTTTAACCGAGTTGAAAATGTTAAAAGTTAGCGATATTTACGGAATATATTACGCGCCAAGCAACGCCTTGACTGTACCATTACTTTCTATTTTTCCTATATTTAAATACAGTAATAATTAGATAAATGAGTAACCATAGAACAATTTTATTTTCTAGATCTATTATTAAAAAGATCTAAAATTAATTTTTTCTTTTTAAGATAAGTATTTTAACAAAGAAAAAAAATATAATATCGACGTTCGTCGTCAGAATTCATTCAATTTTATCGGATATTGTCAGAACCCGTCGGAGTTCATCAAATTTTTTATTTTATTTTGTTATTTCATCGAAAAATGCCGAATCTTATTGGAGACTGTTGAAACTATTCTTTTATTGGAAGTTGGACTTCACCAAATCCACCGAGCTAGTCGAAAAAAAGAAATTGGTGTGAAACATGTTTGTCTGAAAGTGTGAGAATGTTCAATGATAGACATTTTTGATATAATAAGTATAACAGTAATACGTCTGGCAAATGAAATATTTCCAATCAAAGTTAGAAAAATTTATAAGTAAATAGCTAACTTATTAAATATTATTCAAATTTAATAGTAAAATTCTTATAACTAATGGATACATAAATATTAAATATATATTGGAATCAACAATATTATAAGGGAAATTTTCCCGAGTAGACTCGAAATTGTATTTTTTTTATCAAGAATTGATTTTTGGGTCAAATTAAAAATAATGATATTATAAGCAAAATATTTCCTACTTTCAAAAACTTTACAGCTCTCTCGCAGTAAATTTTGAAGTATTTTACAGACTCATTATATGTTGTTCGTAATAATTATTATTAAAATATATGTTAAATCATGTTAATTTAGTTAGAGTTAGACCAAATCAGACTTAGATTTTCAAAAATAGCACCTTAAATTTAATTGTACGATAGTGAAGTTACGAGATTAGTGAATGTTTTAAAATCCGTGTCGTCAAAGGTGATTCTTACATGTTCAATTAACATCATCTCCTAGGAGGCATCGCGTGTTGTCGCCTAACACCCTTTTAACCTTGTATTTTTTATCTAATGGATATGTGATAACCGGAGAAAAGCATCCTCTTTGTTTGTCTTCTATAACAGAGGATGTCTTCATCATCATGTGTATGATGTGTATAGTTACACATTTATTGCACCAAAAAACTATTTACTCACATGCGTCTATCTGGTAAAGGTTTTTCTTGCTTGCTTAAAGAACATAACATGTGAGTATTTTGTTTTTTTGGCACATTCTTGAATAATCTTTAAACACCGTGAGTGTGTTACTGACTAAAAAAGTGAGAGAATATCACTCCAAATAAGAGCATAGGTTAAAAAACTCAAAAGAAAAGATTGAGTTAGAATTTTAGGAAGGTTTTGATTTTTTATATCCATTGCAGTGCTTTGTATAGTGAAGTTTCAGTTTCACCGGACGTATGAATTTTTTGATGTGCGTAATAAATTCTTTGCGTCATTTTGTATATTATTGGTATTACTTTTGTGTTTAATGTGTCAATATAAGTTAGTAGCTGTTGCTGAATATTGCACCTCAAATAAATAGTTATGCTAGCATAAACTAATTAAACATGATAATTAGACACGATTTAAATTACTTAATTAATTATAAAAGAGAATCTTTGACAAGCAACCATATTTATGGGCAAGTTTTAGAAGACTTGCGATTTTGGCTCATGTACATGAATCTTCACAATTTGACATATCAATCTTTAATTTTATTAGACTTGTCCACCAATCTTCTTATACTTCATGATCAGATCTCCTAACTTCTCGTCATATAACATCAAGGTCTAGAAACGTAATCTCCAAAACAAGTAAAAAAAATGTGTGGGCAACACATTATATCTCACTGCGATCTTAATAGTTGAAATTGAATTGTGTTTGAGAATGGAATCACAAAATTCCGAGAGAGAGAGAGAGAGAGAGTTTTCTTCTCTTGGTATAATTTTCTAACCAAGTCATTAGGTTAAAATTTCTTCTCATTAACTCTCTGTTTATAGTAGTAGAAATCAAGTATTCAGAATAATTATCCAAATATTTTTGTGTTCACACTAATGAGTTAAATATGAGTAATTTGATCTCGAGTTAACTTTTTCTCTTATCAATGAGATCAATATCCATGAGATTTTTGTTGAGAGAATAAAACCTTTCAAATACATGTTGTCAAATCGTAAAGGACAATATCTTATTCCTTATAAATATTGGTTTTATCCTTTATTAAAACACACCAAACAAATTTGACACACAACCACAAGAAACACACCAAACAAATTGACGCAGATTGCCTTGGCCAATCTTGCTAAAATTCGACTAGACCAAATAGTATAGACCGAATTGCTTTAAACATAATTAATTACTTATTTCTTCGTCCTCACTAAACAATTAACTAGTTATTTATAAAGAATTAATACTACATTAAATTTTATTTTAATTCTGTACCAGTATTTTAAAATTAATATTGTTAATCACCATTAAAACTTGAGATTCTAATAATGATAATTATTATGATTATATCCAAATCGGAGATTATGGACCTCGTAATATGAGCTACACAAATCGAATAAAATGACGAAATAGTCTTTTCTCTCTTTCGAGCGATTCGTTTAACATTGGACATTACTCGAACATGTAAGCAAAGTTTGATATTTCTTTACACTAAAATTATATTTACTCATCGTGACGACTGTCAATTGATATAGTCAAAATGTGGTTCACCCGAATCGAGGAAGGTTAATAATTTTGTTATATATTTTTTTGACACATATATACTAAAGCATCGTTGAGTCCCTAGTAAAATAAACTTTCGAATCCAAGCCAACTTTGAAAGTACTCGCGCAGTCGATATGTTATAGCATAAACCGTACGTGAGTGAATATTAACGTCCCAAGGAGGCTGCACTCTATTTCTATGAATAATTTTCTTCTAACATCATATTCCAGGATCCCAACACATAATCTTAATCATCTTCGATATTAGCCTTTATCAAAATGAGTCAAATAATCCGAAGATACAATCTAGACGTTCATGATCATTTCAAGGTTTATACTAAGTCTCTGTGACCATCATTAGCCACCCTATTAGTTTATCGTAACGATACTTAAATGATACATCTACAACCAACATCTATCCAGGTCGTATAACCTTCATTGAGTGATTAACCTTCATTCACGTTGTAGTTCACCGCCGAAACTCAGATGCCCAAAATCTGTTTTAGTTACGAGGACTAAGCGACGACAAATTTGTGTTAAATATTTTTATTAAAAATAACACTTTCAATTTAAACAGTCAATAAATTTCCACGTTACATTTCGATAGACAAGATCCCTAACAATCTCACACTTTGACCTAGAGAAGATGTGGCATATATCTATGTCTTATCCCTTATGTGTGTTCCAAGAGCACATTTCAGGTAGTCCCTTAGTCTTCGGATCTACGATGTTATCCAACGTCGAGATCTTTGTTACAACCACATCTCCTTTTCGAACTATTTCCATGATTAAGTGATACTTTTGTTCTATGTTCTTCCCTCTCGTTTGGTTTCAAGGTTCCTTTGAGTTTACAACTACAGAAGCTCTATCACTATTGGAACTACCTCCATTTCGGCTAATAAATTTTTAAGCCACATCAACCTCTTTGGCTGCCTTGGAAGCAGTAATACTTTCATCTTCAATGGTGGAGTCAGTGATACTAGATTGCTTAATGCTTCTCCATACAATCTCTCCCTCATTTGAGAGTGAACATTGATCCACACGTTCGCTTCTACATGTTATGGTCTTCTTAAAAATGAGAGTCAGTGTAGCCTTGGGCCATCAAGTCCTCACATGTGTACACTAGCATCAACTCCCTAGTTTTCTAAAGATACTTATGTACATGTTTATATGCAAATCTACGCTAAAGACCAAGGTTAGATTGGTATCTACTAACAGATCCCACCATATATCATATGTTGGGTGTCGTACACCACATTGCATTCATTAGATTCCCAACAACTGAAACATGTGAAACTTGATTCATATCCTCTTAATTCTTGCGATTTCTTAAGACACTGCTTTTTGGATATGTGTAACTGCCGTCATAGAAAACAACGCCCAACAACACCCTAGGAGTTTGAGGCATAGAGAAGTGAGATAGTACCTTATCAATATAAATACTTTGAGACAGAGTTAGTAGTTTTTTCATCATTACTGATTTGAATTTCCAAAAATAAAAGTTACGTTCCCAAAATATTTTATTTGGATACAAGCCATACATTTATGTCAGACATCAATGATATGTTGCTTCCTATCAATAGGATTTCATCCATATAAAGCTCTAATCACTACATATTTCTTTGTGTACTTGTTTACACAAGGCTCAAAGACGCTTTGTTCGAAATCATAGGTCTTGATAACCTCATCACATCATTGATTCTAGGATCGAGACACTTTCTTATATATAGACTCTCTGTCTCTCTCTCTCTCTCTCTCTCTCTCTCTCTCTCTCTGTCTCTCTCTCTGTCTCTCTCTCCGGAGATCACCATCTCTTCTCCACTTGCTTCTACCAGCACATCCCCCTCACCTCTGCCGCAGTTCACGCCTCGACCTAGTCTTACGTCTGCCTTGGCCCAACCTTGTCCTCACCTCCGCCGCAGCCTTCAATGTATGTATGATTTCAATTTCTTGGTTTTACATTTTTTTAGAATTTAAAATGTGTGATAGTCAATGTGATTGTGAGGAAATTTTATGATTAGCATTAGTATGGTTGAAATGGTTTTTTTGGAATGTTTAGCATTAGTATGATTAGCATTAGTGAAGTGATATTAAATATTTGGAATGATGTAGAATGTTTTGGAATGTAAAATATGTTTTGTTGGAAATTTAATTGCAATAATTTTTGTTTTAATATTTTGTGTTAAAATTGAATTATGTTTTTAATTTGTGTTTGTTAGATTCGATGTCGTCTACTACCACTAGTACTATTAGTAATAGTTTAAAGCAAGTTAGAAAGCTCTTATATGTATATTTTGAGGAAAATCGAAATGGAAGAAATACACTTATAAGTCGAGTTAATAAGGTTAAAATTCGTAGTAGAAAAATAATTATTAAAAAAAAGTGTATTTTGGAACAAAATACAAGAAGAGTTTGAAATTTTGACCGAACAGAAGCATGATTGTCTTATGAGAATGGAGAAGCGACAAGTTTACTTCTCCATTAGTTGTATGATTTGTTTCAATAACATTAAATATTATTAAATTTTGTGCGAGATTACGTTCATGAAAATGCAATACTTTGATCTAGCAAAGATGATCAACGAACCAATCGTCTTAAAGATACCAAATTTTGTATTGAAATTATTCACAAATATTACGGAAAAAGATTGGATTAAGTTTGTGGAGTATAGACAAACTGAGGTATTAAAACAATCATCCGACAATAGAAAATCAATTACCTTTAAAATAAAATAAAAATATCAAACCGGTCAAAATGGATATCGAAAAGTTGATAAAAAAAAGTTAGATTTATTTATCGCTACTGAACCCGTTGTAACACTAGTATTTAAAAGTAAACTAAAAAATCCATAGTTTCAATATATACATAAAAGAATATTTACATCCAACAAAATATTTACATCCAAAATCAATTTAAAAATGACAAAATCTATTCACAGCGTTTGTAAGCAAGTTACTCATTTCTCTCTTATCCCATTTATAAATTTCAGTATACATATGAATATGTAGTTTTTAAATTTGATAAACCTCCTAAAAATATAACACGCATATAATATAATAAATAAATACTCACGTTCCATGTTTATGTGTTGTATTAGACCGCTAGAAGTCTTTATGTAGGTTTATTGACTGGGTTGGACCTTGAAATCCACAAACAACTGTAGGACAAAAAATATCGGAAAAATATTAGAATGATACGTAACAAAGGTAGTTAGAGAAAACAAAATTACTTGTTTACCATAGATGTGATGATACTTAACTTCTCAACGGGTTGAAGGCCTTAAAGCTGTATTTTCATAAGTAGAGGAAAACTAGCATCCAATGCTCGTTTATATTGTAGGAAATAAAATCTAGTTGATAAATTTTACATTTGTGCACATATTTCCGACATCCTTTACTCAATTGCACAAATAACCTCTTCACAGTTGGTTATGCTCGCGTTTACAAAATAGCGACGCTTCTTTTTGTTTTAAAGTCTTGAGTGTAGATCATTATGATAAAGAAATATTAAATTGATCAAAATGCTAAGCTTTAAATGTTGATATGTTGAAAAAGTATATAGAGTTGTTATTACAATGACATTTATTGTAATTTATTGTATTGGCTTATTTTTGGGCAAATATTCAAATCATATACATCATGATAAATGTATTAATTTCCTCAAGATATTATCCATGTTCATTTTGGGAAGTTCTACATGTTGAATTATTTGGTGATAACTGGATTAATTTCGGATTGTATGATATTTGGGAAATTTCATATTTTGACAGATCTCGGTATAGTGTCACGTCATAAATTGCAACATCCTCTGCGACAGTTTTCTGTTTTTGGAAATTTTTATTAAAGGGTAAGGAAACTCTAGGAAGACTTCCACTTTGAAGGAGTGCTATATAAGTCGAGTAGCTCTCCATTAGCAGTAAGAAAAAATGCCAATGTATACATCTATATGGTTATAATTCTCTAAACACTTATTGATATACTACAAGATTAGAGAAGTGTCAGTTTTGTGCTTGCGTGATTGAAGTTCTCACGATTTGTTCATTGAAGTGGCCAAACATCGGTGAGTGTTTGAAGAGTGGAATTGAGAGGGGTCTCAAAGTCAGGGGGAGTCCTTGATTTAGTTTTCACATATAGTATTAGCCAAAGTGGCATTGATGTCGAGATTCATGTAAGGTCATTGTTGTACAATTGACTATTATTAGTGAATTCTTTTCCACTGGGTTGAGAGCCCCCCAGATGTAGGAGACGTTGCTCCGAACTAGATTACCACTTCTTGTGTTCATTTTATTATTTATAATTTTTTAATTGTCATCTCGTATTTTCTTGTCCAAGTGTTACGCACACTATTACAACTCAGTGACACTTGTTCGAGCGGCTAAAAGAATTTCAACTGGTATCAAAGCAGGCACCCTGAACTTTGTCGTGATTTCTTGTGGGTTTAACAATTCTGTTTGAGATGTACAGTACCAGGGAAGGAGGTTCAGTCAATCGACCTCCATTTCTCGACGGATCTAATTGTGGTCATTGAAGGCTCGAATGTGTGCATTTTTGAAATCGTTGGACATGAGGACATGAAAGGCTGATGTCAATGAGTGGTCTCCACCTATGATTGTTGATGCTACAGGTTCTATCACCGGAATTACAGCTGAGAAAGATTGGAATGTCGCAGAAGATGAATCTGCAATGAGAAACTCTCGTGCTCTTAATGCTATATATAATGGTGTTGTAAAAAATATTTTCATGCTTATTAACACATGCACGAGTGCTAAAGAAGCCTGGGAAATATTGAAAGTTGCTCATGAAGGGACACTCAAAGTCCGCAGTTCAAAGCTTCAAAGGCTTACTACTCAATTTGAATCGTTGTTCATGAATAAAGATGAGACTATTGCCGAATTTAATGTTAGAATTTGCGATATTGCTAATGATTTTTTTTTCTCTTGGTGTTCCTATGGAAGATGAGAAGTTGGTGCGAAAAATTCTTAGATCACTTCCACCCAGGTTTCAGATGAAAGTCACAGCCATTGAAGAGGTTCATGATTTGTCAACTATGAAATTGGATGAACTTACTGGTTCTCTCATGATCTATGAAGTGTATCTTCCTATGTTTGAAAAGGAACATAATATCTATTCTTGCGAACAAAGAGATGAGGTAGTATCAGATTCTAATTAATACATATATGACTCAGTTGCTTTTCTTTCTAAGAAATATAACAGGATTATGAAGAAATTTAGCAAGCTGCCAGCGTCAAATGTTTCACATCATGTCAAAAACATTGAGAGCAACAACTTTGATAGCAGAAGCAAAGAAAGAAGAATTCAATGTCATGAATGTGAAGGCTTTGGCCATATTCAAAAGGAGTGCCCAAACTTTCGGAGGAAAAAAAATAAAGGTCATGTTGCGACTCTCACCGACGATGAGTATGATAATGAATCTGAGCCAAGTAATTTTGTTGCGTTTCTGGCATCTATTAATATTATGTGTGATCAAAGATTAAAATTGCGCGCGTCGGTAACGTGCCGATGACTCGAAAATACGAAAATTGCGGTGGCCGATGGAAATTGCGACGGAAAAAATGTGGAAATTTGGAAAAAAAATTGCGGGAGAAATTGCGGTGGCCGACGGAAATTGCGGTAATTTACGGAAATTGCGACAGAAATAATGTTAGGAAATAATAAATATTAAATATAAAAAACATACATATAAGCAAGGATTAAAATGTCATGAAATTCATAAAACATACATAAGTAATCTTTAAATTCAAGCACACACAAGTTTTAGACATATTTCAAGTTCATAAAAACATTAAATAGTTCGAAATCGAAAATACTCAATAATAACTCGAGTGACGATGTGGTTGATGGAATCCCCCGGTTCGTGATTGTAAGTTGCAGTAGTCCAACCACGTCATTGAAAACAAAATCTTAAATCACACAAACATCTACAAACTTTTAAATGTTGATTTCAACTAAACAAACACAATTTCACACAACTTAATCATATTACATAACTTCGAATTTCCAAAAAAATTGAAAAAATTATATGTTAACCACATCGTCATTACAAACATTTTTCATTTAACAAAATTTTCCTAAAAAAATTAGTAACCTAACCAAATCTACAATATTGTCTGTGACGGACACAAATCCGTGGAAAAAACGTGGACACATCGCCGAAATTACCGTAATACCGGCAAAATATTGTTGAATTTGTACAGGGAGTGTCGAAATTACCTGGGCACGGTGGAAATTTCGTCGTCTTGAACCTTCTCCCCGAAAAACGACATCTACCGACACGTCGTTTTTGAAATTTTGTCGCAATTTCCACGAAATTTCGACGACAAAAATCTCTGAAACGCACAAAGGCAATAATTTTGCCGGTTTCCCCCAAATTCTGAAATTTCGCCGACATTTCCTCGAAATACCCCGAAATTTTAAACCTTGTGTGTGATGAACATGTTGATGTTGCTAGTTAATCTACGGAAAAAGATAATACCTCCTCTGATGATGATGATTTTTCTAATGATGTTCATGATCGAGCCTATGATGTATTGAATAATAAAGATGTTGAAAAATCTCTGGTTGTGGATAAGCTGAATAATATGATTCTCTCTTTGACAAGCGACAAGAGCAGGTTGTTGGAGACTATTATTGAATTAAAACGTCAAGTCGCTTATTTGAATGGTGAACTTGAGAAGATGACGAAGTCTGTCTGGATGATGAATTCAAACACTAAGGATCTAGACAAGATTATTACTCTTGGCAAATCTGCCGATGATATGGAAGGTATTGGTTTTACTTATGGTGCATCCATCTCTAATACTGTCTTTTTTCCACGGAAGAATGGACTCTCCTCCCACCTGTCGCACAACGTGTCACAAACATCTTCCCACGACAACTTGCGACTCCCTAGAAAACAAAATTCTGGGAGGTCTCTTGTCAACAGACCTCATTGGATTTTTCATCATTGTGGACTCTTAGGGCACATTTTGCTATCGTCTCTATGGAAGGAATCTGCATTAACATTAATCCTTTCATAGAAGTCAGAGGAATCAAGTTGTTAATCCGCGCAAAATCTGGAGAGTGAAAACAGATAACAGAGTCAACAACGACTTGAAGAAGTGTGCATTTGCTTCTACGTTTGTGGATGTTGAGAAGCAAGATCATGGATGTAATTACCTCAGCAAACGTCGATGGTCTGGCCGGAGGTGCTTCTAATCGTAATTCGTTTCCTCCTCTTGCAGTTGGTTTATCCTTGCCGTTGGTATGTTTATGAGGCAATCAGGGGGAGATGTATTTAGGAGTGGATCTGTCTTGTTGTGTTTGCCCAAAAAATAGCCAAAGGGGGAGATTGTTATTACAATGACATTTATTGTAATTTATTGTGTTGGTTTATTTTTGGGCAAAGATTCAAATCATATATATCATAATAAATGTGTTAATTTCCTCAAGATATTATGCCTGCTCATTTTGGGAAGTTCTACATGTTGACTTATTTGGTGATACATTGATTAATTCTGGATTATATGATATTTGAGAAGTTTCCTATTTTGACAGATCTCGACATAGTGTCACGTCATAAATTGCAACATCGTCTGCGACAGTTTTTATTTTGGAAAGTTTTTATTAAAGGTTAAGGAAATCTTAGGAAGACTTCCACTTTGAAGGAGTGCTATATAAGCCAAGTAGCTCTTCATTAGCAGTAATGAAAAATGGCATTGTATACATCTATATGGTTGTAATTCTCTAAACACTTATTGATATACTACAAGATTAGAGAAGTGTCGATTTTGTGCTTACGTGATTGAAGTTCTCACGATTTGTTCATTGAAGTGGTCAAACATTGGTGGGTGTTTGAAGAGTGGAATTGAGAGTGGTCTCAAAGTCAGGGGGAGTCCTTGCTTTAGTTTTCACGTATAGTATTAGCCAAAATGGCATTGATGTCGAGATTCATGTAAGGCCATTGTACAATTGACTATTATTAGTGAATTCTTTTCAACTTGTTGAGAGCCCCCCAGATGTATGAGACGTTGCTCCGAACAGACTATTGTTTTAATTGTCATCTCGTATTTGCTTTTCCAAGTGTTACGCACACTATTACAACAGTTTCTGTGACACTTGTCCGAGCGACTAACAAAATTTTAAGAGTAAATTGGTACTCAATATAACTATTCACTACTACAAATATCAGCTCCGACACCGGATCCAACAACTGAACTGTCCCCTAACGGACCAGTTTCGATGTGATAGCATGTACGGTCCACAACGAGACACTGACTCACTGTGAAGAACTCTTACAACATAAGTTACTACAATGAGAATAATCCGTTATGAGAGCCAAAATTTATACTTGTGATCACACACTCCGCATCAATTTCGTTGTACAACAAAAAATGAAAATATCATCAAACTTCAATCGTGATAGTGGCGAGACTTATAACAGAAAAACATTACCACATGATTACATAAATTGGACCATGCACAAAATTAGTATTAAAACATCAAGGCTATTAACTTTGCGGATAATCACCAATAAAAAAGCGTTTGTCATTAAGTGTGGTCTGTAGTATTAATTTGTATTGCTGCATCAATTCTAAAAGTAATACTCAAAGTAACAAAGAAATTATTTGTAGAATTCAACGTAACTTTTACAATGCAATATTAAATTTATAACAAATAAACTCAAGTTCACCTGATTTAGCACGACTGACCACACGGACGGTGGTGACACGCATATATGATAGACTTGAGATTCATTAACCCTTTAGAGTCACACCCTCTTATCAAAAACTTTTTGCACAAATTAGTTATATAAGTTCAATATTTTGTTCCCACTTTATGCAGGACTCTAACATTTCACTTTATTTGAAACTAAAGGTACAAGTCCCAACGGGAGGTGGGCTGCAAGTTTTGAGCAGGCACTCCCGGTGAGCTTTAATTTTGAAAGTTGTAATTTTATCTGGGGTCCTAGGAATAGTAATAGAGTTGCCCATCACTTAGCTAAACGGGCGGGTGATTCGGGCTGCTCGGGTATGTGTGTACTAAGGGATTTCCCGCCCTTTGTGCAGGAAAGTTTTTTTTCGGCTTATAAACCAAGAGCAAGTTAATAATGAAAGGGGTACTCTTTCCTTCCGCTGCACCGATGTCGGAGACGGAAGGTTTTGATGAGGCCCAGTTTTAGGTTGAAAAAGTTATGCTATTTACTACACGCACTTTGACTTATTTATTATAAATTTGATTTTGAAAAATTTATAATTAATATTATTTTGATTTCCGCTAGAAAATATTAATACACAAAAATTATTAAATTTCAATTAGTAAATATCTCACTCAGAATATTCCCAAAAATCAACCGAAAACAAATAATAAATTTTTCTATTATTAAATTTCCCACAGAATTCAAACATATGTAAATATTTATAATAGATTATACTATGTCCATGAAAACTAATATTACTATGGTATTTAAGCATATATGCAGTATTAGTATGAATTCTTATATTTTTTTTTACTCATTTTCTCATTCCAATCTAGAAGACTTATTTTCGCTCAAACTGGTAGTTTCCACTTACGCCTTCAATACAATTGGTATAAGGTATCTCCAATAGTAATGGAAATTGACCAATACGTTAATAACATCGCCATTTATAAATAGTAAAAATAATAAGAATAAAAATCTGACGATTCTCTGTCAATAGACAATTCAGTGGCCAGTCAACACATAAACCTCCTTAGCAAGAAATATAATGATTATTAGATAATATTATATACATTATTACATTCACCAACTTTCATTCCTATCTACCCACTGCCCAACATTAGTCGTAATGCTAATGCCATTAACAATAATAGTAGTTATATATGGATATTCAAACCAAATGACCCAACGTGACTCATTTTGTTGTTATTAATATTACCATAAAATCTCTCCAAGCGTATGGGACTGTATATGGGATGGGACCCCAAAAATCTGACTACATTAATTAGTGAATAACATAGAAAGAAACAGCGAATGACCAAAAATAAAAAGATAACTTCAAATACGAAGACGTGGTATCAACGAGTTAGGGAATTATAAATAGAGGGTGTCCTAAAGAGAAAAAAAAGGCATACAAAGAAACACGTGAGTGATTAAGTTCGTAGTAGATGATAATGACTCGGAAGAAGGTGAAGCTAGCGTACATAGCGAACGACTCGGCTCGGAAGGCGACGTTTAAGAAGAGGAAGAAGGGAATGCTGAAGAAAGTGAAGGAACTGACGACTCTATGCGACGTGGAAGCCTGTGCGATCATCTACAGCCCTTACGAGTCGGCTCCAGAGGTTTACCCGTCCCCGCTGGGAGCCCAGAGGGTCCTCGGAAGGTTCCGGAAGATGCCGGAGATGGAGCAGAGCAAGAAAATGGTGAACCAAGAAGGGTTTCTCCGGCAGCGAATCGCCAAGGCCAACGAGCAGCTCAAGAAGCTGAAGAAGGAGAACAGGGACAAAGACGTCGCTAGGCTCATGTTCCGTGCCCTGACCTCTCCGTCGCCTTCAAGGTCGCTCCACTCTCTCTCTCTCCCCGACCTCGCCGATCTCTCCACCATGATCGACCGGACTCTCGCCGACGTCACTTCCCGCCTCAGGATCGTGGCCGGCGACGACGACGACGAGGCTGTACCGGAGGTTACTCCTCCTGCGCCGCCACTTCCTCGGGCGCCCAAGGAAGAGGAGCAAGACGGTGATGACGTGGCAGAGGTAAAGCCCGCAGGTGAGAAGAAGCCACAGTGGTTCATGGATTTGATGATGAACCACCACGACGGCGTCAATGACCAGAACAACTTTCCGGGTTTTGGTGACGCCGGTGCCGGTTCAAGCGGTGCCGGAACCGGATCGTCTTCCCAGTGGGGTGGTTCTAGGGTTTTCCCTTAAGCGAGTCGGACTCATTTTGTTGTTTTTATTTTTTACTTTTGTTATTATTTGGTTGCATGTCTTGTTCTTTGCCGTTATTGTTGTTCTTTATCATTTCTTGTTCTTTGCCGTTATTGTTGTTCTTTATCATTTCTTTTCTTTGTTTGTACTTCGTATTGTTTGAGTCTGAGTGGATTTTTTAAGTTTCAATTCATTTGCCATAAACTACATGATTCCCAAATCCATGATTTTTTTACACACTAAAGTTCGTTTAATATATGGAGGAAGATTTATACACAGTGGACACTCAGAAACTCTATAACGTATGATCGTGAATATTCATGAAAACAACATTTCTACGGAAATAAGGGTTTTTTTTCTGAGTATTTGATTGAAAGAAATTGTAAGTGCTTAATAATAACAACAGATATTAACGGTAATTTAGATACTAGAAGAAGTAATGAAGGGTAATTTTGTGAAAAGTGATTATCTACTAGTCACATTTCCGATACGCTTTGGCATGTAATCATAGTTTTAGTAGATTTGCTAAACGCCATATCCAGTCCTTAATTCATTCAATTAATAATTAATCTTCTGGGCTTGTAAAATGGCACTTAATAAAATACATTACTAAAAAAAAGTATGATTTGCATTTCTTTGGATTTCTTCATAGTTCATGCACTATGAATCTGTATAATCGTACAACTGGAAAATCATGAATACTTGGCTACAGGTGATAAATTAGAGTATTTCCTTTTGTATTAATCAAATTCCCTTGTAATTAATGTCCCAAATTCAGTACATGTTGTAATAAAATTGAATTCTGGGGAAAGTGCAACTGTACAAGCACATATTTGACAATATTGACAACTATTAATAATTAAATTCATAAACAATTACCTAACATAATCGAATTGATAAGCCATTTTTTGTGTTTTTATTTAATTTTCCTGTCTTTATCGCCTTTCCGTTCCATATATATAAATATTCGGATTTCATTTGGATATTTTCAATAAATGAAATTAATTAAGGGATAAAGAGAAATATACCCTTCTATAGTATTGAGTTTGCAAAATACCCAACTTATTAACAATTTTGGTTGATATTCAATAGAAAAAATTAACGAGATTTAAGGACTAATATACCCTTCCGATTAATTAATTTTCAAAATAATAATATATAAAAATTAACAATATTAAATCCGGATTTTAAGTAGGACATTCTCTTTCCAATTAATTGACCGGATTTTTGGAGAAATTAATATTGGGGCATGTTATATACTAAATCAAATCTCTTAAACTCTAAACATTTTCAACACCCAACCTCTCTTCTCTCTCTCCAAACCGATACTACTCTCTCATCTATTCTTTCTATCTACGAAGAAAAATCTACGATTTCAATGGCCTCGAAGGAAGATAAGAAGCCAGCGAACAAGAAGTCGGTGGAGGAGAAGAAGACTCCGGCAACCGAGAAAGCTCCGACGGAATAAAAGCCGAAAGAATGAAAGAAGCTTCCCCCAGAGAGAAGAAGAAGAAGATGATAAAGAAGCCGGCGGCCGGTGAAAAGAAGAAGAATGTAACGAAGAAGAACGTTCGTATAGTTTGTAATTAAATCTGTAGTTTGTTTCCACCTCAAATATTTTAATTAGATCTATATTTTCTTTTCCCCTAGAATCGTTATGAACTCTTTCGTCACAAAAATTAACAAAAATTAATAGTTATTATACAACACGTTATCAACAGAGGCACAAATTAACCAAAATTAATAGAAAAATCAAATAGATTTTGGGAATCAGTAATGAATTATAAAATAAATTTTTAAATTTCAAAATATCAAGGTTATATTCGACTGATATTAATTTCATTTATTAGTAATAGATACCAAATATTTGGGCACCAGTTTTGGAAATAAAAAGATAATTTTTTATTTTTTAAACCAAAATAAATTATAGACTAAACATATTCGGAGAGAATATATCTTATCAATTTGGAATTATTCGAATTAATAGTTAAAATTATAAACATAATGGAATAAAGATCATATCAATTTAAACTGCGAAAATAAAGGCTACAAAATAGGAAATTTGTAACTGTACACAACAAATTAACCAAAATTAACACGTAAAATAGTATTCTGTTCTAAATCAGTTACCAGATTTTAAGTAGCAAAATCGAATATTAAATTTCAAAATTCAAGATTATATTCGACTGATTCGAAATTCATTTATTTACAATATGAATTATATATATATATATAAAATATTAATTAAATTTATAATCAATAACAACTACAAAATATGATATTCGTAACTGTACAACATACTAGCAGTAGAGGCACAAATTAACCAAAATTAATACGAAAAATCATATAGATTTTTGGAATCAATAAGCATATGCGAATTACAGAATAAATTTTTAAATTTCAAATTCTCAATATTATATTCGATTGATGTTAATTTCATATATTAGTAATAGATACCGAATATTTGGACATTATTTTAGGAAAGAAAAAGACAAGGTTTTATTTTTTAAATCGAACAAGATTTTAGACTAAACATATTAGAAAAGAATATATCTTAATTGGAATTATTCGCATCAATAGTTAAAATTAAAAACATAATGGAATAAAGATTACATAAATTAAAACTGCCAAAATAAAGGCTACAAAACAGGAAATTTGTAGCTGCACACCATAAATTAACCAAAATTAACACGTAAAGCAGTTTTTTTTATCAGATCAGTTATCAGATTTTAAGTAGTAAAATCGAAAATTAAATTTCAAAATTCAAGATTATATTCGACTGATTCGAAATTCAATTATTGACTATATTAATTACATATAAAAATGTAAATATCAATTAAGTTTTTAATCAATGACGACTACCAAAACAAATCCATGAAATCATGAAATATGCATTTATTTATCATTGTCTACTGGACACCAAAATTAACTAGCATTTCATCAAGACAAGTATTAACCGAAATTAATTTCAAACCGGATTATTAGTAGTCAAACGTTAATTACTAAAAATAACCGATACATTAATGAAATATATTTAAATTAAAAGAAAAATCAACCAAAAATCATCAATGGTTCGGTTGACTAATTCAAACATTATTGAAATATATTTATTAACTATTTCAATTATGATAATGGAAAGAAGTCACGAAAATCCCTTAAATCAAGATTAATTTGCGTTAATATCTGATTTTCAGTATCCTACGAAAATTAAATTAAAAATAATAAAAAGGGCATAACTGGAATTGCATTTACCATAAAGTGTGCCACGTAGGACTTAATGGTTATTTATCTTACGTATGTAAACGATTGAGTAATTTGCAATTGTAACGTTTAGTTTGGCTTAGTTAGAGCAATTCTTCAATAATTAATATATTACAAATTTATCTAGTTCCATATAACACAACACGTTCCATTGATTCCTTATATATATTTTAATTATATATATGTATACTCTAAAAATTATGGATTAAATGATGTTATTTAAACAACAAACTTTAAAGTTCATCCTTTAAAACTTCGACAACGTTTTATAAAACAACGGACTTCAAATTATGCCGTTTAAAGAGTATTATAGTGTATAATTAAACGTTTTTTTTGTATGAATTGTCCTGACAAAATCCAATCTGTTGTGAAAGATATCAAGTCATTCATTACTCAAACGAAGGAAAATATGTCCATCGTGAAAAAAAATGTGTTTAACAAGTATTTTGTCATGACTCTTAAATTTTACGTCACCACATTAGATTAAATGACGAAAGATAATCTTTTAGTGAATACTTAAACTATTGTTGGCATGTTTTCTTCATGATCTCTAAATTATTTGTCCCGATAGAGTTTAGTTAAACGAAAACAGATATCTTCATTGTTTAAATATTTAAGTAAATAATAAAAAAATATTTTTTTGGATTGATTCCGTCGTGATTTTAAATATTCCATCGCGAGGAAGACTTCTTAAATGACCAAAGATTGTTAAAATATTTTAATATTTAATAATATTTTATACTTTGCATTCATTTCGTCATGACTTTATATTTTTCGTTGCGTTGAAGTCTTCTTAAACGACGAAAACCATGTCCGTTGTTTAAGCATGTAGTACAATAATATATATTTTTGTACAGCTTCGTATTTCGTCGCGACGCATAAAAAGTTTATCATGATGAACAGTTTAAAAATTGTTTTAACATGGGATCTATAAAAAACTCAAAACCATTTTCTTCTTCGTCTTTACTTGAATTTATCCGCCCCGATCATTGGTGATTTATTTTTCTTTTCGTCTTCCTCTTATTTTCTTGCTCTCTCTCTCTCGTCTCCGCGTCTCCCTCTTTTTTCTTTGTCGCGTCTCACTTCCGCCTCTTCTTCTCTCTGCGTTTATGGTAAGAAACTCATATAACTTCATTTTGTTGTTGCAATCAGAACGTGATTAATTGTTTTAAAATGTGATCAACTAGTTGTAGGATGCAATTTAGACGTAAGTAATGATTTGATAATGAAATATGCATTTTTTGGACCGAATTAATGTATCAGTTTGGGGATTTCATGTTATTCCAACTTGACTATATAAATTGCTAAATAGGTATAAATTGTTTTAGTATTTTAATGACAAATTTTGAGTTTTAGAATATAATGTGCAATTGTTTGACCGAATTAATATTTCTACAGATTTTTATAGTCCCGCATTCTCCTTCCGCTAAGAAAATCCTGCACACAAAAAAGAGCATGAAAACTAACAAAGCTAGATTTTACACATCTCATTGTCGGCTTTTTTTTTTATGAAAGTGATTTACATAAGATTAAATTCTTCGGTGACCTTTGTGCGCGTTTAAAATATTCTTATTTTTATAAAATAGTGTGATTTCATGAGTTGAAGTACATATGAAACCTACTAAAAAAATTATTCAAGCAACATAGGATCTCTTTAACATGCAACTAAGAGTAACGTTTTTGTAATCATAATAAGAAACGTAATTATTGTATATACCCAATTAAATTATAGTCAATTTTGTTTTACCTAAACCTTTGTAAATAAGTTAGAAATACCCGTCAACATTCGTTTACAAAATTTTCGAGACAAAAAATACCCAAAAAGAATTACCGCCTATTGATTATTGCATATTATCAACACAAGTAATAATTGAAAATGAATTAATGAATCCCATAAATCGATGCTACAAACCGTGATTTAATTGTTACGGAGTAAATAAATTTGACCATCCAAAAAAATATCAATACAATATTAAAAAAACAAAAATACGATGTAAATTATACAGGAATACACACATCCAAATAAATCATGTAAAAATGGTAAGCGAATAAATCAATCTGACCATTCAAAGCAATCAATACAGTGTTAACATACGTAAATACTACGTAAATTATACAGGAGTACAAACACATTTAAATAATTATATTTAACTCGGTTTTTTTAGATATGAATAAGTAATTCAATAGATTTGTTTGCACAAACAAATAAGAGAGAAACGAAAATATGTATAATTGAATATTAGAAAATATGGAGTAAAAGGTGTAAATTAATTGTTTTCATTAATAAATGATCTTTAGAAACTAAATAATATAGCTAATTAATATATAATTTGCTCAAATTATTGCACTCACATTTGAAATTCAAACTTTTAAATCCAAATTTGAAAACCAAAATATAAAATCGAATTAACAATTTAATCGAATTATACGGACATATTGGACCTAAATTAAACTGTTAATAACTATAAATAAATAATAGTGACTATTTACGACTTATTTATAATACGTTAATTATATACAAATTGAACATATTTTAAGTGACTATAGAGCCAATATTTTGTAATAAGAATGTATCCGCTAAGATTTAGTTAATTGGTTTAGAGTCTTTCTATATGTTCACATCTTTATTACAGAATAAAGATACTCACCAATTAATTGATATATAATCAGCCTGCAAAAATAATGAAAGACTGGACATAAGTCCCTTAACTTTTAAGGTCTTTGACTATCTTATGTAGCCCTTAAACTGATGACGAAACAGAAGTTTCTCTCCCTAACAATTAAAATGAATTAAGAAAACACTATAAAATACTTTAAGAAAAAGTAAGTCAAAGAGAGAACTCATACTATGACCTCCTCATTAGATTACGACCAAAATCTAATATCTCTAATTATTTAATAAAATAAAACTGTGAGTACTTAATGTTTTTTGGCATGTAAATACTCTTAAAAAGGTATGCATCTCTCTGTCAATATAATTTCTTAATTAAAAAAATTCATTTTATAGACATCCGTGGCAATAAATCTACAAACGATTACGTTTAAAATATATTGACATCAATGTGAACAAAAGACAAAGATTTCAATAAATTTTCAAAGGAATTCTAAAGTTTATTTTCTCTTTAACATCTTTGCTTTTTCTTGACATCGATATCAATGAAATCACATGCCAATAAAATTTAACCTATTTTCCAGATTTTCAAAAAAAACAATTATGTATCGTTCTTGAGCATGAAATCCCTAAAGTATATAATCGTCCTTAGTTGAGAGAGAGAGAGAGAGAGAGAGAGAGAGAGAGAGAGAGAGAGAGAGAGATTAATATTTTTTTGGTGGTATTTTTCGTTAGCAATACTACACAATAAACAATAAAGACATAATTACAAAAACAAAAGATAAAATTAAATTAAATCAGAGATCAAGAAAGGAAATGAAATAGATGTTGTCGAGTTTTGTTGGACAGTTTATTTGAAACTTTTATTTTTCATCCACATACAACATTAGATAAGAGAAAACCTCTCAGGATACAAGGACGAGAGGATGAGCTCACCACCACTCAACTCGAATTCGGCGAGCTGAAACACTCGTTCCATCATAATGATTTGAGTATTAAGAAGTTTTACTCTGTCATGTCTTTATTGTGGAATCAATTGGCATTGACAGAGTCGTGTTGAATTAAAGACATTGACAATCTATATCTCCCAAAATGGGCGCCTTGCCTTGTCAGATGATCTTTTCGGCACTTCCGCTTGTCAGCGATGTAGCTATCACATCTTTGATTCTATACATGTTTGAGAAGTTGCAACAGTTTCTTGCCTCGCAACCTCATGCCATGTGACACCTAATGAAATCGTCGTTATTGTTGTGGATGAAACAGATGTTAGCTGAGTATGGTGTGTCATAAGGTACCATGCCATTGTTCTTTGACAATCAGAATGCAATAAACATTTCAAAAAATCCAGTTCAACACAGCAAGACAAATATATAGACATTTGACATCATTTTATTCGAGAACTTGTTGAGGAAAAAAAGTTTCGTCTTGAGTATGTTTAGACAAAAAAAACTTGCTGATATTTTCACAAAGGCTCTTGATACAAATACCTTTGAAAATTTACGATCTTCAGTCGGATTGTGTGTTATGGAGAAATAGCACTAACTGAGTTGTTTTTGGAGCTATTTCTACACAGCCCATAGAAGTTGTTTGATATTTCATGAATGAGTCCAGTGCTTTAAGCCTACATCGAGCAAAAACAACAAACTGTTGTGTCGTTTCTTTGACCACTCAAGTAGGACGGTTTATATTCCTTCAATATGCGAGATTTTTGGTTTCAAAAACCATAACTTTCTCGATCACAGCAGTTTCAACCGTCCTCATTTGAATTCTCCTCTCAACTGCTTGGTCTCTCATTTTTGTGATATAATCATGGTCGGAACTAGAAGCGGTATTCATACATCCTTCCCTCAAAAGGTTGTGAAGATGAAGAAAATATATATTTTAAAGAGGGTAATACGCGACCATGCACCGGTTCATAAATATAGGGATTTGGGAGAGATTTCTTTTGTGGGTGCCGATGGTTAGGCCGGAAGTGCCCCAGAGAAAGGAAAGTCCTGAAATGACTTGTATCATCATTGCCCCTTCCTTTTAATTTTCGACATCACAGGCAAGCCATCAAGTGATTCTTTTGAGGAAACTCATTCGGGTTCAGAGGCTCATATCAAAATGATCAATCTTATACGGGACTGCCTAAAGACACAAATAACAATTCCCCCACTCTTAGTAGCAAAAGGGGAGATTCCCACTGCATGCCCCTGAATATGCAACCATGTACAGCTGATCTCGAAGTTATCAGAGAAATTTTAGGCTTGTATGAGACCCGTGAAAAACTACCTGTTGTCAACCCATAATGTCTTGACAATTTTGTGTCAGACTCTGTTGAGAACTGTGTGAATAGTTTGAAGAGGAAAGAGTCCAATCCTCTTGATGATCTCCCAGATGATGAAGACACGATCATCAGTGCTCTTTGCACTGCAAAGAAGAAGTCGAAAAGAGTCTCTTAACCCAATCCCACTGTACCTGATGTCCCTCACTCTCCTCAACCTGAGCCCCTTGTTACTCAGCGTGAACCTTATGCTTATCAAGCAAAGATCGGAGAGAAGATGTCCGCTGCTATTAAGCCAAAAATAAAGAATGTCAAAAGAGCTATTCGAAAGCAAAAGAAATCAAAAAAGATTATTGCACCTCATTGTGTTCCGTTTGAAGAAGATGAACCCACTGAAGCTGCTCCTTTGTCCTTACTGGGGACCAAGAAGTACAAAAACGGGATGAAGCTTCCTAAGAACATTCCTTTTGCTCCCCTTGACAATGGTTATTTTCGCACTGACGACGAAGTTGCGAAATGGAGATTTGTGTATGCTCGCAATATTTTCCCTGAAAGAGAACTGTCAAAGGATGCCATGAAGTTCGCTGCAATCCTTGATTTTCTGCAAGAGGCAAGTCTTCTCAAGATTGTTAGTGGAATTGGCCCCTACTATCCAAAAATTGTGAAGGAGTTCATTATAGTCTCTCGTCCGACACGGATTCTCCTGATAGCGCTGATTACGGGAAGGCTCAAGTTCGCGGCCACTGGTTTAATATATGTCCTGCATTGATTAATGTCACCCTAGGTAGAACAGAATCAACAAACAATCAGTGATCCACTTCCGAGTTTGGATATCATTGCCAAGATAATCTCAGGAGATAGGCATGCTCTCTGGCCAACTAAGGGTGGCCTTCAAGCCTCTGATATCACATGTAAGTATTATATCCTTGCTCGTATTGCTGCTGCCAACTGGGTGCCTGCATCGAATGGATCTCTTGTCTCTATTGAAGTTGGTCGTCTCATTTACCAGATTGGGACTCACTGTAAGTTTGACTTTGGTGCTCTTATTTATGATCATTTTGTGAAGCACGTAAAGTACTATGCTGTTTAAAAAGGCCATAAGATTTCCCTGCCACAACACTCACCTTCTACTTGACCAGAGGAAAGATCTTCCACGTTCTAATGATATTATAGGAAAGGCTTAATTTCCTCTTCAGTTTCATCAGAAACATTTCATAGGGAAACATGTTTGCGACATTGAGCGTCCAACTGTTCCACCAACTGCCGACAACAATATTTATACACCAGTTGTATCCCTGAGTCTTACAGATCAGAGTGATGTCTTTCATACCTTAATCCAAGAGTCTGCCTTCCTTCAAGACCTCATTCATACCTCATCTAGGTGCAAGACTATTGTGGACGGAATGATCAAGGTTATGAAGAACTTGTCTAAGCTCACTGCCTCTTCTGCTCAGAATGTTGCAACGTCTGATGACACAATCTCGACTTAGTTCTGTTTGTTTATTTGGGTGTGTAACTTCGAGACTTCTATCTCTGTTTCTATATTATTTATTTACATATTGATGTAATATAAATCTTTCATAAGTCCTTATTGTAATTTGCTAATTAAATTAATAAAAGTTGAAACAATCATTTATTCCTTTATTGTTTGTTTGAATATTTTTGATATTCAATAGTCTTATGGTCCTTAATCAAACCTGACAATGTATGAAGAGACAAATGTAGATTTGCGCGAACAAACTCTTCATGGTGTGGTTAAAACGAAATATTTACAATCTAAACGTCAACGGACTATTAATCCTAGTATGATTGTTGGAAGAATCTATTATGTCTGGTTACGAGGCATAGAGAGTTAGGAACTCTATAGTTCTTCCAGTGTATCTTCCGAAGATACTGAATTGACCAGTGCACCTTTAGAGACAATGTAAGAACAAACCATTTAACCTCTTATGTCTAAAGGTCACTATGTATGAATTATATTGTGCTTACCTTAATCCTGAAATGAGACATGTCATTTCATGACTTCAATATATTCATATGAGAAAGCTATACTCTAAATCCAACTTTTGTTGGCAGAGATGCACACAAGAAGATTATTTATTTACATATTGACGTAATATATAAATCTTTCATAAGTCCTTATTGTAATTTGGTGATTAAATTAATAAAGTTCGAAATGTTCATTCGTTTCTTTTTCGATTGATTGAATATTTACGATATTAAATAGTTTTATAGTCCTTAATCAAACCTAACAATATATGAAGAGACAAATGTAGATTTGCGTGAATAAACTCTTCATGGTTTAGTAAAAATGAAATATTCTCAATCTAAAGATCAACGGACTATTGATCCCAGTATGATTGTTGGAAGAATCTATGATGTCTAGTCATGTGTATCTTTCGAAGATACTGAATTGACCAGTGCATCTTTAGGGACAATGTAAGAACAAACCATTTAATCTCTTATGTCTCAAGGTCACTATGTATGAATTGCATCATGCTTACCTAAATCCTGATATGAGACATGTCATTTCATAGCTTCAATATTCTCATTTGAGAAAGTCAAATTCTAGGTCCACTATGTGATCTAGACTAGACTAATTTGTGAGATATTAAGTTATGAAAATTTCATGAACCAGCTTTGTGAAGTTCTCATAGATATGGAATTCATGTACACGATGTTGAAATGAAATGTATATTACCTCATGCTTTATTACTTGGATTGTGAATAAATGAACCACGCGGTATCCAAAATTAAGTAGTGACTATATTTGGATAAAACAATGTGACTTGTTAGCTCTTTGTGAATACATTGTTTCTAACTTATTCACAAATAACAAAGGAGTTGTGGGAATAACAATTAGAAGGATTTAAAAATCTCATCTAGTTGATGCTATTCATGAGGGGTAATCGTAGATAACATTCAATGTGTCCACTCAATATAATTAAGTTTAATTTGAGTAGAAAATAAATTTATTTGAACCGAGAGATTCTCAGTGTCAACTCTTTAGTTGAGTCAGTTGACATTAAACTAATACTTGAAAATAGTTTGTGAACATTTGAGTCCGAGTATTGTAGCTCAAGCTTTTTTCATTTGGATCCACAAAGTCACTATCACAGGTCATTAGAGTAGGATTGTTAAACTAGAAGTTAAGTCAAAATAAGTTCAAGTGTTAAACTAGACGTTTTCTCGAAAAATGTCTATAGGGTATTTTTGTTCACATGGACATAAAACGATGTGAATGTCAAAAGATGATTATGAATATTTTCATATGATGGAAATATAAAATAGTTTCTAAAACCGAGAAGTCGTTTGAGGCATTATGAAATTAATTTCGTTGTTTGTGCAATATTAATTCTACAATGGATATTTGAATAATTGTCTTAAAGAAATAAAAAAGCATCTAGATGCCATTCCCTAGTGTAGAGTTTGATCAAGATACATCAAGGAGGAGAGAATTATTTGCCTTTAATTATAAAGATAATTACCCAAAAGGAAAAGAGGAAATGAATTTCTTTGAGACTGAAATAAATATGCTAAGTGAGGAAACAGATTTTCATCTCTTGTGATAGCATATGGCCGGCCATGTTAGAAGAGAAAGGGGAGAGAAAATCAAATATTGTGTCATGAATATGCAATTGAAAAGGGTATGAATACACAATTGAAAAGGGTTATTACCCTTTCTTAATTTTTCTTCTCCTATAAATAGAGGCTCACATAGAGATGTGAAAATAAGCATTCTTACTTTTGTCTCTCTCTTTTGGCCGACCCTCTCTCTCTATCTAGAAAATCTCTTTTTATTTTGGAACCTAAGTCCTCATTATACTTAGGTTTAATTAGCTCTCTAGCTAATAAACTTGTTCTTGAGCTATTGTGTTTAATTGTGCCCACACACAAATCCTTCTAAACCTCTAAAGACTCATGTAATAGAAACTTTATGTTTCTCGAGTTCAACATTAGACGTGAAGGAATAGATCCAAGGAAGAAGATCAATCTTTCTCAAGATGCTTCAAATTAAAGGTACGAGACAGGTTTGTACTCAAGCACTTTAAATAATGTTTTTAAATTTATACATGTTCATGCACTTTGCCTAGGTTAGTAAAATTGTTTTACTTGTAAAGAATTTTTTTATTCCGCCATTAATATGATTAATGATAATTTTTTTAACCCTAGACCTATTCCAACAAACCTGGACATTCAAAACGTATCCAAAGGCTGATATTAAGCCAAAGATTGACTTTAATTGCGTCAGGAAAAGCACCTTGCGGCGCAACATCATTTCCACGCGGCGTGACCTACCGACTCACGCATCTTCGCGGCGCGAGCAGATACTATAACGAAATCTTGCTCGTGAAAATATGTCTCGCGGCGCGCATTTCAATCTTCTAAGACCTCGCGGCGTGACAAGATCGCGACCTCCAGCGCGAGGAGACTATGGAGTCTTCGTTTGTCGTCTATGTCATTTTCTTCGTGGTTCGCTCCAATTCGCTTCCATTTCGTCTAAAAGTTATTCGAACGCGCTCTTTGACCTATATCGACCTAAAACAAACTATAAACACATTTACCCCATTAAAACTCTCGGGAACAAGCGGAATTCAAGCCTAGTGAGATTGAATTTGTATGTAAAATACGCACTTTGTATGTAAAATACGCACTTAGCACCCGTACCGAATGTCCAAACCATCTAGCCCCCTCTCACATCGATTTGTATCCGTCGTGGACATGACACATAATTTTACATCGAGATCATGTCCCATTGTTAAAGTTTCAAACTGTCACAATAGGACATTTGTACCACTACAATATCTTTTTACATTAAGGCTCACTACGTTGGATACCCACAACGAATTTTCCGCAGCGGGTCTACGTCCATCTATGGGAACTATATACTTCCACAACGGATTGGTTCTACCGTTGTGAGAATTTCCTATTTCTCTATTGGAATACTGTCTTGTTATGGGAGTTAATATTTCTCACAGCATGACATTGATTCGTTGTAAGAGTTATCCGTTGACAAAAACTATACATCGCCGCAGCGAGAGTACTCCTATAACGGGTCCTCCGACCCGTTGTGGAAAATTTATAACGGGAGCATATTGTTGTAGTATCTCAAACTTGTAGTAGTATCGCGATGAATATCGTACTCCCCCGTACCGAATGTCCAAACCCTCTAGGCCCCTCTCACATCGATTTGTATATCCGTCGTGGACGTGACACGTAATGTTACATCGAGATCTTGTCCCATTGTCAAAGTTTCAAACTCTAACAATAGGGCATTTGTACCACTATAATATCCTTTTACATTAAGGCTCACTACGTTGGATACCCACAACGAATTTTCCGGACCAAGGCTACGTCCCTCTATGGGAACTATATACTCCCACAACGGGATGGTTCTTCCGTTGTGAGAATTGTCTATTTCTCTAACGGGATATTGTCTTGTTGTGGGAGTCGATATTTCTTCCGTTGGCAAATTTTCACCGCGACAAAATCTATATATCGCCGCAGTGAGAGTACTCCTACAACGGATCCTCCGACCAGTTGTGGAAAATTTATAACGAGAGCATATTCACTACTACAAAAGATACTTTTAGAAGCGACAGGGTGAATTAGAAGCGACTAGTCGCTTCTAATTAGAAGCGACTTTTGACAATTAGAAGCGACTAGTCGCTTCTAACTTCAATACCCCGATTTTTACAAAATTATCAATATTTTGACAATTAGAAGCGACTAGTCGCTTCTAATAGTCATAATTATTGAATTGGGGCATTAGAAGCGACTAGTCGCTTCTAATATCGCTTCTAATGTCCCAATATTTTGGCTCCAAATTTTCTCCGCCAAAAATTTCGCTAAGTATAGAAATTGGGGTATTAGAAGCGACTAGTCGCTTCTAAAGTCGCTTCTAATGCCCCAAAATTTTGGCTCCAAATTCCCTCCGCCAAAAATTGCACTAAGTATAGATATTGGGGCATTAGAAGCGACTAGTCGCTTCTAAAGTCGCTTCTAATGCCCCAAAATTTTGGCTCCAAATTCCCTCCGCCAAAAATTTCACTAAGTATAGATATTGGGGCATTAGAAGCGACTAGTCGCTTCTAAAGTCGCTTCTAATGCCCCAAAATTTTGGCTCCAAATTCCCTCCGCCAAAAATTTCACTAAGTATAGATATTGGGGCATTAGAAGCGACTAGTCGCTTCTAATGTCGCTTCTAATGCCCCAACAATATTGTTGTAGTATCTCAAACTTGTAGTAGTATCAGCGTCTTTTAAAAAGAATTAGATCTTATGCTATTCAATAAAAAAAATTAGATGTCGTTTAAAAAATATTAAATATTAGAAATAACGAAAAAAATTATCGTTTAAACTTAACAACGCTGTACACAGTGTCCCGACATGGTGTATGTAACATTTTGTGCTTGTTCAAACAAAATATCAATAAACAAATGTATATTGAGTTTATCTCCAGTAAATGTGTGTTTATTGACTTTCATATTCAGTGGTTCAATGGATGATATTTCAGTAATCCTCTATTCCCTTATCCTTTCATTTATGAGTCAATGCTATTAAGGCTTTATGTTCCAAGTTCATGATTCTAAGTCTACGAAATTATCTAGAAAGAGCTTCTAGATGCGACTTCTCTAGAACATGCTTCTAGAAAACGGTTTCTCACATTTTCTTAGGCTTATCACAGCTTAAACTGAAAAAACTTAAAAGCAAAACAGTTTTATCTTAAAACCAGTTTGAATTTGGCGCTATCCACACGAAATAAGGGAGTAATTATTTTTCGGCCTTGTCACGTTTTTTTGTAAGAGAGAGTGTTGATATGAAACAATATAGTTTTATGTAAATATACTTAATGTTTATATTGGTTGCACTTCTCACATAATAATTATATTTTTTTTCGACCACGGCATATAGCTAAACTGTAAAAAACTGAAGCCTATAATCACCAAATAGGATATTATGAAAATTTCTAAAACGTCAACCTTATTTATGTTAAAGGATATGTTGTATAAGAAACCTCTAGTTTTTATTTTAACCATTTTGGTGTCTGTGTCTCTTCAAATGCTAATTCAGTTGGTCTTTTTATTATTATTAATTATCAGAAATTCTCAAAATATCATTACTTTTAGGTTTGGATATTTTTCCAAATATTATAGTTACAAAATATCTAAAACATTATGAAAGAAAATATGCAAGACTTAAACCAAATCGCTTATCTGAAAACAATGTATAGACGGTGGCAACTAGCACAAGCCTAGTGGTAATTGCACATCTCCTCTAAATTATAAGTCATTTGTTCAATCCTCATTGCGAGCAAAATATATGTCTAATATAAAACGATATATGAACTCTCCATTTTGAACGGGGCTGGCTCGTACTCGACCAGCTCGAAAGAAAGATCGAGCCGACTTTGGGAGTTAGACAAAATCTTTCTAATAATTAATTTGAAATAGACCCATAATACTCGTGTCAAAATGTTTCCATATAGTTTTGAAAATATAGTAGTACTTTTCGAAATAGTAAATTGTACTGGTTCTAGTACTTTATTACTTGATATCCTAGAATCATTTAAAGTTCTTCATTCATCTCCTTGAGAATAAATTAATAAACACATCATTAACATATATAATATTATAAAAAATTAAAAGGTTACTCCTCTTAAGTAATTTATCAATATGATTATGAAATAATGTACGTACTCATAACTTTATAAGTTTTAGTACTAAATTGAATGCTACATCAAGTTCGATTGATAAACCCGCATGACAACATATTCTTAACACAGTTGAAATTATTTTCGCTCTTTTATACGTCTCCCGATGTGTTACAAACCTAAAACATAATGTGTAAATAACGTTAAAATATCTGCTTTGTTAGATATGAATCCCGATGAAAAGAGAAACTTCACTATATAATAATACGAGCACAAGGACGAAATACCATCAATGGTGACTTTTCACGGTTTCTAACTCTAATATTTTTTTAAAAATTAATTTCTAGTCTAGGCTACTCTTAGAATTAAACTTCATTTACTTTTCACTCGTACACCTTAAGTATTTCACTTCGTATTCCACAGTGCAACAACAATTCAACCGGGTTTTTTCCTTGACCGAATAGTAACAAACCTTAAAAGACGAACGACATTTTTTTTGCTTGATGTATTTTTGACGTGTAAGTATATAACCCTACTCAAAAAGAAAAAAAAATTATAAGAGAGAATGTGGCGCACTTGCAGACAAATAGTAAAAATGTATTAGTAAAACCACATATCGTGATCCATAGAAACGAAATATGTTCTTTGTAGTAATAGCGACAGCTATGAAGACATGAGATTTGGCTGAATAAAATGATAATCTCAAATATATTTGGCTATCGTAATATCCGTAGTTATAGTAATATAGACAGTATTTATTTTAATTCATTTTTTAGAACTGGTCCATATAATTATATATTGAAGAAAGCGAAATCATTCAAGCAATAAATCATACGTAACAAATGTGAAGTGGCTAAAAGAAAAAATGAAAAATCACCTTCATAAATATCAAAGGTAAAACAAACATTAGAACCAGTAAAAGTTACTGAACTAATCTAAACTTATTAAGAAAACAAAAAAAACACCATGCTCAACGAAACAACAACCGACAAGTTCCTTCCAAAGGAAAAAACAAAAACAAAAAAACGAAAAGGCTCAAATCCCATCTCTCGAATCACTCTGTGATGATCGAGTCACTGCAAACCCATCATCAGTCCAACCAGAACCTGTCCATGGCGAGGACAGGGTCAGTCTGGTCCTGATACATCATCATCTCGAGGTAGCCGTGCTGGTCGGTCAGCGTAGCTCCGGTGGTCGGAGCTGGGGCCGGAGATGGGGCCGGAGCTGGGGCCAGGGCCGGAGCGGGAGCGGGCGGCTGCTCTGGCTGGAGCTGGGGCTGGGGCAGCGGCGGCGGCGGTGGAAGAGGGACAGGTTCCTCCTTGGGCTTAGCCTCAGCGAGCCTCTCCAAGCGGCGGTCGACGTCAACTGAGTATTGGTCGATGAGCCAACCGAGGTCATTGAGCTCAAGCACACCCATGTTCTCCAAAACCCTAGGGTCGGCCATCGCCTGGAACATCACGCGAGCCATCTCCTTCTCGTGGTTGTCCCTCTGCAGCCGCTTCAGCTGATCCTGCGTCTTCTCTATGCGGTGGTGCAGGAACGCCTCTTGGTCGAACATCTTCTTTGTCTGTCACCACTTAAAGTCAGAAATTCTCTCTTTTTTTTATTAAGGAGTATTTACGTAAGTTTTGCACTAAAAAATGTTAAAATATATAAAAAAAAACTACCATAGTGGAGCTTTCCGCACCCCTTTAAAAAAAATGGCAGTGTGACGGATCTAGAATTCGAATAATTATACACTGCATCTCTATTAATAGCTAATATAATTAGATTTAAAGAAAGAGGAGTGTAAATGATTATAAAAGCGATGAGTTGAGAAATCACAACTTCTTTCTGCTCAGTGAAAACGAAAAATTGCGGCGTTCTAAATAATAATACTCTAAATATTATAAAGAAACTAGGAATGAATCGTATATATTTTAACCTGATCGGTCTCGTCCATGGTCCGGAATCGGTTCAGGACTTGGTTGAGACCTTCAGGGGAAGGGTAAACCTCAGGATGAGCCTCGGAGGGGCTGTAAATGACAGCACCAGCCTCAATACCGCACAATGTGGTCAGCTCTTTGATCTTCTTAACCAAACCGCTCTTCCTCTTGTTGTATGTCGATCTTCGGGCTGAGTCGTTCATAATGTACGCAAGCTTCACCTTCCTCCTAGCCATGATGAAGATGAACACGTACACAAAGAGAAAACAATACAAGAGTGAGAGAGGATTATGTGTGAGTTGGTGAAGGAGTAGTGTGCTATTGAGGGGGTATTTATAGTTATAAGAGGGGGTAATTGCGTAATTAATGCTTCGGGATTTTGTGGGGTTGATTTCTTGATGACTACGAACGTGGTACAATGAGTCATGTGTGAATCATGGTTCTTATTTGTTTTTTAATTTTTTTTATGATATCGACTTATTATTGTCTGGAAAATGGTGGTGATTTGGTTTGAGAGTGGCAATTCGGGAATGTTATATAGATTATAAGAATGAGAATCAGTAATGATGATTTGGCAGAATTTTATCTAGAAGACTCAGTATTTGTACGGTACTTAAATTTAATTATAGAGTTCCGTTAGTCTATTAATTATTTAAAATTAAAAAAAATTGTGGAAATGGTAGACGAAAATTATCGGACTATTGAAATGGAACAAGTCGGAAATGCCAACGAAAACCCGAACTATATATAAATTGTTTTTGATATGTTATACCTTCAATAATTATCAACCTAATACAACGATTGTGTTTATGATGTGGTTCATTATTTTATCAAACAGTTATTATTTAGAATATCGCCGGTATAGTGTTTAGTGTACCATGACTCGAGTTTATGCATGAACCGAAGTGTTTACTACTAAACTATAGTCTCTCTTTAGTTCGACGATTCATTGTCGTGATACATATTATTTTTACCTTCTAACGAGTAACTAAAAATAGCACCTTAATTATAAATAATTATGGTATATATTCAACGTATTGAATCCTCGTGATCGTATCTGATTTTTAGGATCAGAGATCCAAAGATCCGGGTTAAAGGGCGATCAGATAAAGATTTGATATATTTGTTTTCTATATCGGAAATATAAAACTTACACGCTCTTAACTTTCACCCCTACTACTCTATTTTCTATAATATTGAATGTCAAACTCATACATGCTTTAGCTAAAATATGAGTAATTAAGAGACTTGTACCTTGCGTGTCCGACGTGTACAAAACACAATTTCGACTTTATATTTTAGAAAAAAGTTTCCTTAAACGTGTTAAAGAAAACCCTTTTTTAAAATAAAATACATGGAATGTTAACTATCACTATTTTCATTTATAATTATTCTCAATTTTCAGTTCTCGTTAAGTGTTCGGTTAAATTTGATCAATTAACATATCGTAATTTTATTTCTCAAAAAAAAAAACTTACCGTAATTTTATTTATAAATAAAATCAACTTGGCAAACATTAGTAGTCATGTGATATCTCCAAATTAACTAGATTTTACATTAGCAAAATACATACATATATACATGAACATATGTATAATCTTTTATGCTAGCTGTAATCGTAAACTAATTAATACAAATTGAATACATGTTCAAGTTTAGATAATTTCCAAAAATACGGAGAAGTATATTTATTATTCATTAATAGGCGTTAAACTATAGATTTTATAGAATAAATACTAAGTTAAACTAGTTCATAAATAAACAAAATTAAATCAAGAAGTAAAGAGTTCGAAGTGAAATGCTTATGTGATATGCGGTACTCAGTCACTACAACAAATTAATCAATAAGTGAACCGGTATGGAATTAACACTTGCCTTCGCTTAACTTGGTCGTTTTTAAAAAGAATCCGTATTCTTTAAAAAAAATCTTAAATATCTAATTTTGGTGATTGTCAGGTGCTTCCTTACATGAAATCAATATAAATGCTTTATTATATGTATATATATCATTGCGAAAAATAAGTTGGTTTGGATAATTATTTCTTAGAATAAATAATGGTTACGAGAAATTATACAAAATGTCAATATTAATATTAAGTTTTTCATTTTTCTTAAATATATTCAATTTTCCAAATAGTTAAAATGACCATTTACCATTCTATGACCTTTATAATATATTATCTACAATATATTTACTATTCAACGGAGATGTATATAATAAACATGTAATCACGTACATCTACTGTAAATATATATTATATTGTGGCGGTCTATTGAGTACTATGATAAATAATTTTTTCAATTATTTTTAGTAAAAGAAGTACAATTTTTTTAAAAAAATAAGAAAATTTAGTCTTATAAAAGCAACTTAGGCAGTTTCTCGTTTAAGTGATAATTCTCTTTCACAAATACGTAAATACTTTTTTAAAATCAAATTTTATAATATATCACGAACGTGAATTTAGTTTTAGATAAATTGAAAACAAAATTTGTAACACTAGCTCTCTAAATACATAAAATTCAAACGAAAACTGAATCAGACAGGGTAAAGTCATAATTTCGAAATTTTAATCCAAGATAATCATTTGTCTATTTCTATAATTCTTTCTAAGTTAGCAATAAATACGATTGTTTAAAGTATTTTAAAAGAGTATTTGAAATAAATAAAAAATTCAGCTAAATAACCAACGTTAACGTACACAATTTGAAATGTCCATCATTTATAAAAATGATTGTTGTATATAGTAGCCCTATCAACATTTGTTATTTTAAAATGACCAACGTTTCATAAAATTCGTGTAAATAGTCTTAATGCTTACATGTCATGCCAATTTTACTTTGTTATTTACGCAACGTTGGCCATTTCCAAAATTAATTAGTAAACTAGGCTATTTCGCCAAAATTTTGTTTATACATATTATGTATATAGCCAAAACTCTTATGTGATACATGTTTGGTTGAACGGCTTGTCCTTATAAAATTTTGCAATTTCGGTTTGAAATTTTAATTATCAATTTTGATTTTGAAACTTTAAATTCAGCATGGGTATGTTGTGTTAATTTTATCCGTGAGATTTATAATTATATTTATTAAATATTAGTTGACCAAATTTGTTAACATCTTAAAATTTTGAATTTTTATATAATTGTTAATTAATTTACTAGACCATTTAATTGTTATATTTTGTTAATTTGTTTCTTTACTTTTTTGGTTTTCTCTCTTTAATTTTGAAAAATCCAAAATTCTGAAAATAAATAAGACCCTATATAATTGGAAAGAATTATTGTAGTAAAAAAGTTATTCGTACTCATGCTAATTATCACACAATTTAGAAGTCATTTACATGAATTAACATTTTATTTACATGCAAGTACATACACTATTTTCGATTTTGAATTTTAGCGTGATTTTGTTGTATGAAATAAATCTATTTGATTTAATTGATATTTATGCATTATTAGTCGACGAAATTAGTTAAGATCCTATATATTATGAAAGTATCACATTTATGTGTAAATTTGATTACTCAAACAAAATCCATAGATATACAAACTTGGTTTTCCAAAATCATACTACCTCATTAGTAGTTGAAATTAACAGGATTAACAGATATACAACACTACCGTACAAGTACTTCTAGAAATCTAAATATATTATCCAACACAATCTTGTAAGCACCGAAGAAAACTTCCCGAGACCGTATTACAAGCGGAAAATTAACTTTAAATCTAACACTTCTTGCACTTTCAAACAATAAAAACGCCCAAGATTAAAAACTCATACATGAACAAATTTTGTTTAATTTACACATTTTTAAAGACATAACAAGAACAAATATTCTAGTACAATATTAGAAATCCAGAAAACAACCATTTTCGTGCAAATATCCTAGTGATTTACGTGAAAAAAAAATAGAACCTTTATTTGTTAATCTAAAAATTAAAAACCCGAAAACATTTATAAAACCAACAATTTAAACCCATAAATCGCAAAAATCCAATGATTCAATCTAAACATTTCTATAATCCAATGATTCAATCTTAACAAACCTAAAAATTGCGAAAACAGTGAAGCACAACTAAAAACATTTCTATAAACTACGAATTTTCAAGATTTACCTAATTTGCAACCCCATAATCGCTAACCACCGTCGGTTCACAGCCACTAGCAGCTCGATAAGATTTTCTTAGGTTTCGACAAAGATTTCCGAAGAATTTTATATTTTTTATGGATGAAAATGGATTTCTTTTCTCCGTAAAAATGAAAATGAAAAGATGGTTACTATATACAAGAACCCAAAAAAAAAGTTACTATCTTCAAATCCTCTTATACTTAGATGTTAGTTATATACAAGAACCTAGAAAAAAAAACCTGACATTCAAGGTGAAAAAACATTGTCGATCTCTTTTATGGAATAATATTTTTTGACGTCGTGACCTTATTCTCTCTTATCACGTTGGCGATTCGGGAATGGGAAAAATATAAGTTCTTCATGACAACTGGACTTCTCAGCTCCATCTTTAAGGTTAATTGAAGCTCCTTACCTCACATGTTTCTGCGACTCAATGCCAACGAAAGGCGAACTAGTTTGAAGACCCTACAATTTTACCTTACAATGATTCCCTCACAATTCAGCTTATAGCCTCCGCTGCCTCTTCGTCTACAAAACTAGGCCTCGTCACTACAACATCTGCAATCTCGTTACGTCTGTAAAGTTTTGTTATACATCTACTTGGACTTTTACATCGCATCCATTGTAAACAAGGTTCAAATTATTGATTGATGTGTCGATGACTTAAAAATACAGAAATATTAGTGACGGACGAAATTTTCCATGGAGATAATACAAATATTTTGGAAAACAGTTCTAATTGGAAATTTTGTTTGCAGGTAATAATCCCGATAAAACAGATAAATGTGAACATAAATAATTTTGTATAATTATAAGTATAAGATAACATTAAATAAAATTGATCTAGTAGTTTAGCACATACGTATTATTATAATGAAAATTAAATTTTCTCATGAATTTCATTTTTTTCAAAATTTGTTAATCGAACAACAATAGAATTTGTATAACTATGTATATAAAAATTGAGAAAACATTGAATTGCACAATATAAATAAGCAAATCTCATTTACCATTACTTTGAAAATATTACCAAACAATATGTAAAGATGTGAAACATATAAGTTCCTCCTCGAGGGGAAGCCGCTAACAAAGTGTGAAATATAAAGTGTAAAGTGTGAAATAATTTATTAAAACATGTTGTCAATATGGACATTAACAAAGTACTAAATTCCATGGTCAAAACAATTCTATAGATGAAAAAATGTATTATATCGATTTTATTTTATCTTATGGTACATTTCTAATTATGTTCTAAGTATGATTTCTTTGGTCGGGTGCTGGGATTCAGAACTCTTATCTTAACTGATGCTCCATTACTTGGGTTTATTCTTTGTATTCAAAGGAAGTGAAAATAACATTTATGTCAATATCTGTTCCCTAACTTAACAAAAGTAGTATTTTCGTTAACCAATTTATTGCCTTTCCTAGATTAACGTAAGTTATGTTACTTTTGATAATTTTCGGTTAAATTTATGTTAGCCTAGTAGCCGTAAATAGGTTTACTATTTTCAATATATCTAACGTTATGTTAATTTTGCGTAAATACCCACTGGAAGTTGTTTACGAAAAAATTCGGACTATTTCGGTTATTTTTGGTTCCCGCCTACAGTTACTGCTCAAATTCAAATAAACGATTTGACGTCATAATAAATAGATGTTTTCTCAGTAATTTTCGAGAAAAAAGAGAAAATATTAACTACGGTTAACAATCTTTTGAATTCTAACAGACTAAAGGGACGTAAACAGGATAGAGAGAAAATGTAGTTTCCATTTCAAAATAACATCGTATAAATAAAAGGAATCGCATTAAAAATTGTATTTGTCAAAATCTTACAAAATTTTCTAGATTTAAAAGAGTCAAATGAAGCTCTAAAAATATTTAAAATATTCAACTCGAAAAAAAAGTACTGAGAAATATTTACGTTGATGGTTTGTAAGGATATTTTTGACTTAATAATCTTGTAAAACAACTTGAGTTAGTTATTTACTCAAAATTAACGCAACGTTAGGTATAATGAAATTAGTAAATACAAACATGGGTAAACAGGTAACTTTTACGAAAAATTTGCTCTATACCCAACTTTAGTTGTATTACTTTCAATATACTCGACGGTCGGATAATTTTGTGGAAATACCAACTGTAAATTGTTTACAATAAATTGAGTCCAAATTATCATCCTTAATAATTTCGGAAATTGTTTGCTGGTAAATATTACAATTATGAAAAAGATTGTTTTACCAAGGGAACGTCAAGCAAATGCTTTCATAAATTCAATTTCAATAATCGGAAAACAATTTCCGAAATTATTAAGGAGGGTAATTTGGACTCAGTTAAATTGAAAACAATTTACAGCGAGTATTTACGAAATACCTATCTAAACGTTTGATATATTGAAATTGGTAAACGTTTACATGGATATATAACTAAAACTCCCAAATAAAAAAGGCAAATAATATGACCCACAACGTACTCATATGTAACAAAAATTAGCGAAAATCATGTCTTTGGATAGTATTTTTCCACTTCCAAATTGTCATTAGAAATTTTGTCACGACCCGCGAGCCTCGACCGATCGACACATGTACAATAAAATAATTAAAATAACTTGAAATAATAATGACGTCTACTGACGCATAGCGGACGCAAAAACAATTTATAAAAATCTGGAAATTTTTTTCTTTTCTATTCTAAAATACAAACGTGGAGTTTTAACACAACTCCTATACAAACATATTTCGGAAGGTTTTTAATAAACAATGTAATAAATCACATCCCCGGGTGGTGAGACCCCATAGCCCATAGGTCAAGGGGATACGTGCTCGGTCTTGGTTTTCAACTCCACTTGCAGCTTACTAGCTTTTCTTATTTACATTATCAATGGTCATAAAACTATGAGTCGATTGACTCAGTAAACGAGAGTCTAACTTAGAAGTAAAAAAAACAAATTTCATGTGACGTGCGAACAGACACATTAGAAAATGCAGTCATCACCTAAAAGTATACAATGTGTGCGCATCCTACAAACATTGGCCGTTCCACAAGATTACAATTTCCTCACATCCATAATCTTCGGTTCGACCAGAGACCAGCTATAGACTTCGAGCCGCAGTCTAAAGCTGACCTGAGTTTTATCTTCTGTCTGGGATCCACTAGTAGTACCAACTTCATCTAGACGCCGGCGTTCGGTGCTTACGTGAAGGAAGATATAGGCTCGCCGAAGCGATCACCTAGGCGGCACGCTCACAGGCGACCCCGCTAAACTGGAGTACTCAGCGCCATCAGGACCCTCTGGTCCTAATACGAGGCATTACCTCGGGGGTACCACCGACATTAGTTTTGTTATGTTTGTGTACCCTGCAACTAGCAGTTTACTCAATGTTTCGTTTATGGAAGAGCACTATCGGGTTAAATCCCATAGGCAATTATTGTTTCCCTTCAAGCTCATTTAGTGTTTTATACAGAATGTCGAAGTGTGACTTTCGATTCCTCTTTTCCCGTTTGAATTCGGGCATCTGATGCTCATGGCTCTTCCGGAGATTGAGTCCTAACTTATTTCATAGAGTTACGAGGGATCTAACTATATATATTGTAAATATGACTGGTTCACATTAGCGTTTGAGTTAGCGGGCGTACCCGAGTTACTATTTACAATATGGGTAGCCGAAGCCTTAATGTTCAAGTTGTATTTTTTGGGGCTTTCTCTAATCTTGTTTATTATCAAACAAGTGCACAGACAAGCAGAATTATTTCCTTAATAAGTATTTGACTTATGTCTCCTCACTTACCCGACTAGATTGACAAAAAGTTCAATGATTTCCAAAGATATCTTGGACTTCACGTTCCTCGAGTTAATTGACACTTTTCCGAACGTTGAAAGAACTAGAATCCAAAGTTGAAAGTTCGTTAGACAAGGAGTTCAACAATATAGAAGACTAAGGAATTGTCGACAAAAGTAATTTAAATCGATTCAAAGTTTAAGAATTTAAATTATAATTTTTCGGTTATCAGAGACTAAACTTGTTCAAGACTCACCTACTCTCATATTAAAAACAATACATAATAGAGTCAGACAACAAAATATGAGTCTCAAATAAATTAATCAATCTGAGATAAATAATTGAGAAATTACTTTTGATTAATTAACTAATTGAAATCTTTAAACATCCTTAAATTAATAATTATACATTATTTATTTAAGTCACGAGATGATTATGAAAGAAAACTTTCAATTTACTTTCGGAACGATTAAACGCTGTAAGCGATTATTACTTACAAGATGCCGAGGTTTTAGACCTTGATATTCAACTTCCAAGTCCTAAAACCGATTCCAGTGGTTTGATTCGGTCGATCGTCAAATCTCCACGTGAGTGTGAAAATAGATTATAGAATTCGGGAACAAATTAATTCTATGAATTAAGTTCATCAAAACTCCTAATCTTCGAATTCCAAATCTCAAATCCAAACCTAAGTACGAACAAATCCGATAATCATATATTGGCTTCTGAAATAAAATCATAGTCTCGTGATATTCATAGAATTCCTTTCAGGATTTCAGATTCTACATTGCATTTAGTTTCTCTCTCGCGTTATTTCAACTTTTGAAATACCATACAAAAACCCGAGACTCTCGATTTCAAATTCAGGTTTACAAAATTAGATTACAATTTCTTAGCACAATTACAACACAATTACGCAGGTTATATTTGAGACGATTCTCAGATTCCCAAACCCGAGAGTAATCCCGAATTTCAAAATTCCCTGGCTACAAATCTGGCTCCGCAGAACCCTTATTCTCGGATTTCTACCATTTCAGCCTCAAAATTACACCAACTCATACCCAAAATACAATTAAGAGTATAACGACACGAAACACACACAAAATTCATTAAATCGAACTTAAATCCATAAAACCCCCTAAATCCTCCGACGAACCCTAAATCACCAATTTGATTTCAAAATAAAAATCATCGAATTAGAGTTTATCTCACCATTAATTCGTGAAATTCAGGCGAATCTTGAGCTAACTCAACGCTCGAATGTGCTAGAAGAACCGGTGGCTGGCGATGGATCTTCGACCGCCGTGGCGAAGAAGAGGCGAGAACGAAGGAGTGAGCAGCTGACGACGAGGCGGAGATGGACAGAAGGGTACGCAACGACAAGAGGAATATTTTTGTGGAATCGTGGTGATGGGTTTGGCTGGAGATTGAAGCGGTCGAGTGGTCGAGCAGTAGAAGGGAGAGATGAGAGAAATGGGTACATTAGAGAGAGAATGCGTGCAAGAAGGCTTCTCGCACGCATTCTCTCTCTATTGTACTCATTTCTCTCATCTCTCCCTTTTGTTGCTCGACCGCTCGACCGCTTCGATCTTCAGCCAAACCCATCACCACCACCTTTCCACAAAAATAGGAATTAGGAAAAGAACGAGAGAAGGAAAAGAAAGTGCGGATGGTAAGTATGTGGCCATGTGGCACTCTTTCATTGGACCGAGTGAAAAAAGAAGATAGGAGAAAGAAGAGGTGGATGGCACGTGGAAGAAAAAGAAAGATAAAAGGGAGAAGGAGTGGTCACGCATGAGGGAGAGAGAGAAAAGAAAAAAAATAGGCGGGGGCCGCATAAGGAGAGAGATGGGGATAAATGATAGGGTTTTACAAATTCTTTTTCCAATATCATCAACCACGAAAATGGTATTTTTGTCAAACAAAACATACAAATGATAAGTTTTCCGCCCTAAAATGCCGTTTCAAATGCCCTGAATGAGGCGGCAACATTTAGAGTCACTTTTCATTAATAGAAAACGATTTCCCGCAACGAGTCAGAAAAATATTAATTCCAATTTCGAGTTAAAATATTGTAGATGAAATATTAAAATCTTAGGTTTTTTTATATTCAATTTTAGGTTTCACTGATTTAATTTTAGGTAAGAATAGATAAAAACGGAATCAAAATTTTGAGAGTTGACCTTGAATTGTTTTTCTTGTATTTTTATTTCATTTTATTGTTTTCAAATTGTTAATTTATTGTGTATTTGGTACTAAAAATAATTTTCTATGAAGAAGTAATCAATTAATTTATAGAGATATGTACATTTTAGGAAAAAAAGGAAAATAAAAAAGGTTGGCCTTAGTGCTACGCAAGCCATTTATGTAGAAAGTATGAAGGATTTCTCACAATGGTTTAGACAACTTAATTTTCTTCTCTCTTGTCTGTATATGTTAGCTTCAGTACATGGCATTGGAGAAACTTCATTCCACCGTATCCACATGTTGGCTTGATTTCTCTCAATTCTGGCGATTTTCCGAAATCGATTCATAAAGAATTCGAGTTTGGAAATAGAAGTGTTTATCAAAAGATACACATTTAATAGCAACCATGTAAAAAGAGGATCAAATGGTCTCTAAGAAAATAAAACACTAAAACCCAAACGATAATGGAAAACGACAATTAAAAAAAAAACATAAAACTTCAGATGAGCCGGACATGCCTTAAAAATGTTTCTAGGGTTTTGATTTAATTTGTTCTAAGCTATGTTTTGTTGTCAGATGCCAAAGTTATGGTCCATCAAAGTTGGACTTACGAGTGTTACGAAAAACTATCTCAACCTGGTCATGAAGGATAAAACTTATTAAATACAAAAAAATATATCATTTGAACAAGAAACCGTATTCTCATTGCGTCACGTAAAGAGAATCATTCTAGTTCATCTTCTTCTCATTTTGTTCGTTGTTGAGAAGAATGTTGGTGGCAGAGAACATCGAAGAAGAACTCGGCCCATAATAGTAATAATGCTTATAATAACAACAAGAAGAAATTAACCTAGACATATAGGTCTTCTATTTTGGAATCGGTATTCATATTCACATACATGCCTGTATCACCGAGCCTCTCTAAAAAAGAAGTGCCTCGTATATACTTTTATATTGGGTTCAAGGTTGAATCGTATAATTTATTTTTCGATTTGAGAGTTAAATGATATGATTTTATCTTTTTCGGTGCAAAAATGGAAATAAGGATATTCTTATTCTCACTGAACTTCGAAGAATAATTCATATTAATGTTTCTATTAATGGAAAAATTTACCCTTAAGTAAAGTATTCTACGTATACCGCTTATTGTATAATATATAATCTACTAGATATAAAAGGATGTTGGGAAGTTTTCACGAATAAATGTGCTCACCTTAACATACTCCATTTTTCTTTAATAAAAATTTGAGTATTAGAAATTATATAAGTATTATAAATGGATGCGCTCAAGTTTTCCACTATAAATCGTTGATGTCTGATAGTGTCTTTGATTGTGTATGAATAATAAGAGACTGAAGAAAAAATGATCACAACGATCAAAAACGATAATTCTTTATTACTTATTCTTTAGGGTAAATACTAGTATTTTAAAGCAAGTTACACATAAGCGTATAAGCGTTGACTCTAACGAACTCTAACTAACTTCTAACAGACGCTAAGTAATCTTAACCATAAAGCATTAATTTACAAAAGTGCCATCTTGGCTGACGAGGATGATGCTGAGTTGTTTTGTGCCACCTCAACATTATCATTAACACATCGCTGCAAACTCATGGAAGTTGATCCAATTGTTGGCAGAGATGCCCACAAGAAGATTGTTTATTTACATATTGATGTAATATATAAATTTTTATAAAGTTCTTATTGTAATTTGCTGATTAAATTAATAAAAGTTGAAACGTTTATTCATTCATTTTTAGTTTGATTGAAGATTTATGATATTCAATAGTCTTATAGTCCTTAATCAAACCTAACAATGTATGAAGAGACAAATGTAGAATTGCGTGAACAAACTCTTCATGGTTTGACTAAAACGATATATTCGCAATCTAAAGATCAACGGACTATTGATCCCAATATGATTGTTGGAAGAATCTATGATATCTGGTTACGAGGCATAGAGAGTTAAGAACTCTATAGTTCTTCCAGTGTATCTTTCGAATATACTGAATTGACTAGTGCAATTTCAGAGACAATAGAAGAACAAACCATTTAACCTCTTCTATCTCAAGGTCACTATGTATTAATCGCATCATGCTTACCTAAATCTTGAAATCAGACATGTCATTTCATAGCATTAATATTCTTATGTGATTTGTTAGCTCCTCGTCAATACATTGTTTCTAACTTATTCACAAGTAACAAAGGAGTTGAGGAAATAACAACTAGAAGGGTCAAATGGTAATTTTATAAATCCCAACTAGTTGATGATATTCATGAAGGGTAAACATAGATAATATTCAATGGATCCGCTCAATATAATTAAGTTGAATTTGAGTAGAAAATAAATTCATTTGAACCAAGAGATTTCAGTGTCAACTCTTTAGTGGAGTCAGTTGACATTAAGCTAATACTCGGAAAAGGTTTGTGAACTTTTGAGTCCGAGTATAGAAGCTCAAGTTTTGTTCATTTGGATCCATAAGGTCACTATTACAAGTCATTAGAGTAGGATACTGAAACTATAAGTTAAGTCAAAATAAGTTAAAGGGTTGAACTAGACTTTTTCTCGGAAAATGTCTAAAGGGTATTTTTGTCCATATGGACATATAATGATATGAATCTCAAAATAAGATTTTGAATATTTTTATATGATGAAAATATAAATTATTGTCTAAAGAGAAAAGTCGTTTAAGGCATTATGAAATTAATTTCGTTATTTGTGCAATTATAATTCTACAATGGGTATTTTAAGAATTGTCTTAAAAGATATAAGGAAGCATCTAGATGCCCCTTCCCAAGCTAGAATTCAGCAAACATGCATAAAAGAGGAGAGTTTTATTTCCCTTTAATTATAAGGATAATTACCCAAAAGAAAAAGGGAAATGAATTTCCTTGAGAAGGAAATAAATAAGCTACGTGAGGAAACAAATTTTCCTCCTTGCTTGAGGTGTATGGCCGGCCATCCTAAGAGAGAAAGGGGAAGGGAAAATCAAATATTGTGTCATGAATACATTATTCTTTCATGAATAAATAATTGACCCTTATTGATTTTTCCTTCTCCTATAAATAGAGCCTCACATAGAGATGTGAAAACTAAGTTATTTGCTTGCTCTCTCTCTCTATTTGGCCGAACCCCCATCTCTCTCTCTCAAAATACTTCTTTTATTTTTGTATCTAAGTCATCATTAGACTTAGGCTTAATTAGCTCTCTAGCTCATAGACTTGTTCTTGAGCTATTGTGTTTAATTGTGCCCACACACATATCCTTCTAAACCTCTATAGACTCTTGTAATAGAAACCTTAGGTTTCTCAAGTTCAAGACTAAAAGTGAAGGAATCGAGCTAGAAGAGAAGATTAACCTTTCCCAAGACATTTCAAGTTTGAAGACACAAGAAAGATTAGTATTCAAGTAGATTAAATAATGTTTTTAATTTATAACATGTATATGCACTTTATCTAGGTTAGTAAAAATTGTTTTACTAGTAAAAGAAATATTTATATTCTGCCATTAATATGATTAATGATAAATTTTTCTTAACGCTAGACCTATTCCAACAAATGGTATCAGAGTTATGGTCAAAGTTAAGCATGTACATGTTATTAAAAAATCATTATAAGAAAATTGTTTTCTAAATTTGCTTGAATAATGGTTTTTCAAATACTAGATCTTACAAAATTTTAATTTTTTTGTACGACCTTTAAAATTAATTTTGTGTTGATTTTCCACTGGTTAAATATGCTATATAAATACATTAAAAACAGCTTTTAATTATTTTATGTTTAGCGTACTCAAAATCAATTTTTTGACAAGTTTGAAAATTTGTGTACATAGTTTAAACTAGTTTATTGCACTTCTAGTTTAAATTTGTTATTGAATGTTTTAAATTATGTTGTTTATTTTATATTATGTTTAATTATTAACATATTAATATAACACACAATTGAAATAAAAAAATATAATTAAAATTTTTCAATAAACCTCTTTTCTCTTTACACCTAAATCCGACGTACCTTTTAATTGTTTTTCAGCTTCTGGACAAATTGTTATGGCTCAATAAACGGGCATAACTATTTGCTCGGACCTTGAAAATTAGTGGCTCTTGAACCAAATTAAAGGAACAAAATTAGCTATCCAATGCAATTAGTTTCAGCTCGATCGGATACCGGATGTGTCATTTATGACCTTTTAAGTCTGAGGTTTACGGCAGTCCGCGAGTCCAAGATTTTTAATCCGGATTTTGCGACTCCAAGCTTCCTCCCCTCTTGTTAATGCAATCGTGGTTTGTTCTCGCCCTCAACCACCATGAAGACGCCTTGAAAGAAGATGTCATGAAGATGAAGATATTAGGTTTATGAGATTTTTAATCTCAAAAACTTTCAAGTGCAAAAGTGATGGTTTATTAATCTCACACACTTTCCTTAGGAAAATAAATTAATAGGCAAAAAGATCCGAGTATGTTCCTTGTGTCTTAGTGCATTAACACTGCTCTCCCCTCGCAAATATAGATTATAGGGTTCTTTTTTTTCTAGTGATCCACTCTATCTCTCTTTACTAATGGAAACAAGTTTCTTATACGTACAAGAGTAGACGTGCCTTTTTCCAAAAATTAAGTGGGAGGGTTACACTTTTTGTTGCAACCCAGGATCCCCTTATTTTCTAAAAACTAAGTGGGAGGGTTGTATTTATTGTTTGCAACCCGTGATCCCCAACACTAATGTGAAGTGCACATGTCGCCGGACTAAGAGTCACCCTCGTGATCCTCTCTTAAATGAGAGTACTCATAGACACATTGCTCATAACATTGCTTTTTTAGCTACGTTCAAAAGTGAAATGATTAGACAAGGCCTCCCCTCGGCTGATTGTTTTCAAAGTATATCTTGTTGAACTAAGTTGTTGGTTACACAGTTAGACTCAAACTCTAGTAATCCTCCCTCGAGGCCCTGCGAAAAGTTTTGAGTAATCAAACTTCTTTATAAGGTGGCTAGTCAAAGCATTGATGTATTGACATCTTGACTATGCATTAATGATGTGTCATTTATCTTGGAATTTAGTTAACAATTAACCTAATTTAATTACGAAACACATCAATATGTGGCGGAATTTCGTAATTCAATTTAACATATTATTAACGTTTTAAAACATGTTCGATAACCATATCATTAAATCTAACCTAACATGTCAATAAATTTACAATCACATCAATAAATTTATCTAACCATGCAAACGAACAATCTAAATAAATATAATCATTCTACAATACTATATCATTCAGATCCAATTCGTTTAAGAGACACTTACATAGGGTTTGGATCTGCGAGAGCAAGTCTCGGTGTACGTCCAAGTGATCGGCCGATCCTCTACACCACGCGCGTCAAGGAGATCCTCAAATCCGTCGTGCCTCCGATCCTCCAAAATTAGCCGGCCCTGGGGAGAGAAAAATCACTTAAACAACCACAAGTTGAGTCAATGATAATACTCTAGGGATTTTTAGGAGACAAAGAGGGTGGGCTCTTTCGTAGGAACAAGAGAAGAATGAATAAAAGGAAAATCTCTCTACGATTCGCTCTCTCAAATCTTTTGGGATTTTGGCCAAGTATTTTTCTCCTTGGGAGAGAGCAAATAGTCGGCCAAGATGGGAGGGGAGAGAGAGAGAGTGGCCGTGTGAAAGCTAGGTCAAAAGAGAGAGAGAAGAGCTCCTTTTATTTCAGGGAGAATGGGCTTAATTAGGTCAAAAACAATTAATGACCCATTAATCAAACTTAAGCCCGATAAATCATTTAAGCAATTTTCCAACCCCTTATTTGCATTAAGTGGCCGGCCATCTTGTGTATTTATCTCCCAAATATTTTCGTTTAATTTCTAAAATAATATTTAATTAATTTAGAACATCTCATTTATTTAATGACAAGTCATTAATTATTTTCATACTAAACAATGTAGTACGAAACGAGAAAATATTTATTTTCATCTTTTATTTATTTGAATCATCAAATTATATTATTATCAATATAATAACACAATATGATTCGTTAAATAAATGTAATAATAAATAACGAATTATTTATTTAATTACTTAGAAAATAATTTTCTTAGTGTAAATCCACTAGGAGAAAAAAGGCCTTTGGAAGCGACAAAAGTCGCTTCTAAAGGCCAAAAAGTCGCTTCTAATTTGGCTTTAGAAGCGACATTAGAAGCGACAATGTCGCTTCTAATGTTTCGCCTCTAAAGCCGAGTCGCTTCTAAAGTCGCTTCTAATGTTTTGAAGCGACGAAATTAGAAGCGACTAGTCGCTTCTATAGTCGCTTCTAATGTTTTAAAAACCTAAAAAACATTAGAAGCTATCATTGAGACCTTATGGACCCACATGAACGAAGCTTTAGAATAAAGATCGGACGCAAAGTTCACAAAATTTTTCCGACTTTTAATTCTTAATATTAGTCGATTCCACTAAAGGACCAATATTGAACATCTCTAAGTTTATATGCGTTTATATTTCCGTTTGATGTGATAAAACTATTCTTCACATGGTCCACGGTGTATTTTACGATATTACCCTTTGTGTGTATCATTAACTCAGAGGAATGTAAAATAACCGTTTTACCCCCGAGTTATTATTTCACCAAGTCCTCTGTTATTTGTGAACGAGAAATAACATAAAGTGAAATGTCTCAACATGTCACATGTTTTATTTCAAAGAATTCTTTATTCGATTAATACCAGGCCTGGTTTATTCGCTCACACTCTCATAACAGAGCATGGTGTGATACTAATGCCTTAACATTGTTTTAACACAAATTCCATATCTGTGAATCACATGTTTCAACAAAACAGTATTATGACACCAACCATCGGGTCAATGAAACTTCATTTAGCCATTGCCGAGTGACAAATCAAATGTCATAAAGTGTTACAAGAATACATGTACTCACTTCAGGATTTAGGTAACTACTAAAATACCCCTTGTATGTGAGTTTGAGGCTTCGAGTGATTAAACGGTTTTATCTCGAACTTCAAAACTTCACTGGTCTTGTTCAATATCTTCATTAAGATATCAAGAATGAATTACAGAGTCACAACTCTCCATATCACAAAATAAGATATCGTTTAATTCATTATAACAATCATTACTAGGAATCGATTGCCCAATCGATCTTTAGATTTGCGAACTATTATTTAAACTAGTCATAAGAAGGTATCTTGTCAAGTCTTTACTTAGCACTTCTTTCGTTGATGACAGTTTCAGAGCGTAGACATAAATGTGTAAACACAATCTTAAATAAGAATGGATATTCAATCTTTATTTAATTTCAGAGCAAAACAAATACAAAAGTATTTAATATCAAAAATCTTCTTTGTGGGCATAAATGCCAACAATTTACTTATGAAAGGCGACTTTTTGCGGCCTTCCCTCGAAGGAGTAAAATTTTCATTTTGTTCATAACACCTTTGGATTTATTCTTGTATAAATAAATTTAAACTTAAAATCCTAAACAAAAGACTAATCATAAATTTTTTCAACAATCAACAACATGTCTCTAAACACTATCTCGATCATCCTTTCCTCAAATTAACTGGAACAGAAAATCTACGTAAATTAGAAACGTAACCTAGACATCGTCCTTACGAAGGACAAGCACAAATAGGTACTCACCACCCCATGTCCTTTTGAAACGAATGATGATTCGATTAAAAAAAACAAGGACGCCCTAACGGCCTGAATCGAATCAGATGAGATTGTGAGATGCTATGTTTTAGCATCAATGATCAATATGTTGCAACAACATCATTGTGATATTGGTTCAGCCTAAACCATGTTCTTTAATCTCTATGAGATGTTTGAAGGGCAAATGTGTCACACTAGATAACAAGCGGTTTGACAGTTTGTGAACTATCGTATGAAAGCTAAGACTCATGTTAAAGAACACATGATATTGATCATAAGTTATCTCAATGACATGGGTATCTTTGGATCTGAGATTAATGGAGAAATCAAAATATATATGATCTTAGAAACTCTCCCTGAATCTTTCGATACTTTCAAGCTGAACTAATCCATCAATAAGCTAGGGTAAACTGTTACCGAGCTGATGAAGGATATTCACCGCTGAGGGACTCTAGCATAGAAACCGTCCTGCCCACCTCAAGGCTAAAGAGAAAGGTATTGTACAAATTACCAAAGCTTGTTTAGTAGCTGATAATGTATCATTGTGGATTCTTGACTCCACTGCTACTAACAAAATTTGTTTTTCTTGAATGGGTTGAGGAAAAGCAAAAGCTAAGAGGATGGTGATTTCTATAGACTCTTGTAATAGAAACCTTAGGTTTCTCAAGTTCAAGACTAGACGTGAAGGAATCGAGCCAAGGAAAAAGATCCACCTTTCCCGAGATGCTTCAATTTTGAAGACACAAGAAAGGTTAGTTTTCAAGTAGATTAAATGATGTTTTTAATTTATAACATGTATATGCACTTTATCTAGGTTGGTACAAATTGTTTTACTAGTAAAAGAAATTTTTATATTCCGCCATTAGTATGATTAATGATAAATTTTTCTTAACCCTAGACCTATTCCAACACCAACAACATCGAGTTTGGAGCATAGTACTTCGAAGTTAGAGCTCGAAAGGGGCTTTGTTAGAGCATTGGACACTTGGTGAATTATTGGGACATGTTGCACTCAGATTATATATCCTGAATCTTCTCTCTAACGAAATAGAGATCCATATCTATATGATTGGTTCTCGCGTGCAGCACCGTCTTAGTAGCTAGATGGATAGTTGCTTAAATTGACACACTAGAGATTTGGAATTTGAGGGCTTGTAACCGGTAATTCTGGGAGTAGATTCTTAGTCCCATTCACTTCAGTAGTGAGAGATGCAGGACCCTTGTACTATGCTTATGTGGATGAGCGAGACATTATGCTTAGCTTCTTGGATTGCTAGGAGATGCTAGGAGATGGGATTAAGTCCAACTAATAAGCAAAGACCCGATGTAGACCTCTTCTCTAGTGACTCATATCCCAAATTAGCATTACAAAATCCTGCGAAAGTCATTGAACTTGCTGGTTTCCCACGCGTGAAATTGACCCCATAGTCCACTGTTCCACTAAGATATCGCATAATCTGCTTCACTGACTTCCAGTAATCAGTTAGTCTCATGCATGAATTGACAGACATTGTTGATGTATTTTGACTGACAAACAAAGAGTCTAGTATGTGTGTTCTTGACTTTTCCAGTCCAAGGAAGGAGCTGAGCTTATCTAAATCTTTCAGTGAGAACTAAGTATCAAGATGCCCGATGAGATGGTTGAACTCTTGTTCATCACTGGCAGTGATGAGAATATCATTTACGTAAACACAAATTAGGATGGTGAGAGTAGATGTGTGCGGTGTGAACACGAGACTATCAGTTCTGGATGGAGTAAAACTAAGGGCTGTGAGTACGTCTTGAAGCGTCTCGAACCGTCCTAGGACCCTGTTTCTGTCTGTAGAAGGACTTGATTAGAGGATATAATGCTTTTGATCTGTTCTTATCTTCAAAGCCAAAAGTTTCTGGCATGTAGACCCATTCCCTTGAATCTCTATTTAGAGACGTTATTCACATCTACCTGATGAATAACTTGCTTTGAAGATGCCATTCTTTAAACGAATGATCATAGGCTGTGTTGATGAGGCTTCAGCTTCTTATGACCGGCCTTGATAAGATTCCTGCTCATTGGACATAGGATTAGACGTATCATTAACAAGGCTATTGTTTTGAATTTTCCAAATGTACAGATGACTTGGTTTGAGAATTGGCAGACTCAAGAAAACTGTTTGAGGTGGTGACAGACTAAGAGTTTTGATTTGTAGACACATTTTGAGATGAATTTGAGTGAGGGACTAACAGACTTTGAATGGGACTATGAATTTGAGCTTATGATTGATATTTTGGAATTATACACAGATTTTGAGAACCCATTTCAGTCACTGGTGTTGGTAGATTGGAATTTTGGCTCAGGTTTGAATATGGAATTATACACAGATTTTGAGAACCCATTTCAGTCACTGGATATGTATATTCTACTAGTGGATGCTAGGCACTTACACCCTTTGTGACTCAAGTTATATCCTAAGAATGTACATGAGATAGATATGTAGATGAATTTTTTGTTGTTGTAGTGTCTCATGTCAGGGTAACATAAACTGCCAAAAGTCCTTAATTTTTGTTGAACATGATGGACAATGGGTTTCTGGTTGAGTGTAAGAGTATGAAGTCTCTTTATTGTGTACACTTGGGCTCTTACTGCTTCATCCCAAAATTTGAATGGTAAAGATGCTCAAGCAAGTAACTTTAGGGTTGTTTCAACTAAATGTCTATGTTTTTGTTCATCCAGACCATTTTGTTCGTGTACATGTGTGGGTAAGAAAGTCAATGTTGAATCCCTAAATCTGTGAGTAATTTTGTGAAAGATCTATAATCCCTACCTCAGTCACTTTGTATGGCTATGATTTGTTTTCCTAATTGTAATTCAGTTTGTTTGTGACTTGAACTGTTTGAAAGCTTGTAATGCATCTAATTTAGCTCTAAGTAGATATACCCAAGTGTATTTTCAGAAGCTGTCAGTGAAATCTATATAGTACTGATAGCCATTTATTGATAGTGTCAGGTATGGTCCTTAAAGATCTGTGTGTATAAGTTCTAAAGGTTGTGTATCGACAATTGTTGAAGTTGGGAAAGGAAGTTTATGAATTTTTCCTTAACAACAAGCATTGCACACATAATTGGGAATTTTATTTGAAACATACTAGTTACAAGATTGCATAACAGTCTTAATCACTTTTTCAGAAGAGTGACCCAGTCCATTGTGCGATATTTCAAAGTTGAAGTAGTTTAGACTAAATTACATCTGGACTAGGTAATATGTGTGAAACATAGGAAACAAATTTACTGAGTAGAATCAACAAATTCATTCTTGGAACTAGACACAGACTTTGACAGGGTATCTTTAACTTGTGTTTGACTTGAGGTTTGAAGAATAAGGTGTGAATTATCAAAAACTTAGAGTCCATCCTTGAGTTGCCCTCTCATCAGGATTGTGTGACTATCAACGTCCTTAATAAAACATAAGTTAGGTCTAAATTCAAAGAAAACATAATTATCTTTTGCAAATTTCGATACACTCATCAGATTTTTTGTGATTCTTGGAATATGAAGATGTTGTTTCATAGACATAAATTTGTTTTGCACATAAGAAGATTCAAAACTTGTAGAGCCTATGTTATGAATACGAATTCCCTTACCATCACCTATGTGGAATTGGTATGTGCCATGGAACTCTGACTTTTTTGTGAGATTTCCAATCTTCGCCGTGATATGATTCGTTGGACCAGAATCTGGATTCCACTCAGTGCCCAGAATGTACCAAGAACTTGAATCTTGGAAGTTGTTATTGTTTGCAGACATTGCATAGCCTCCTTGCTCTTTCCAGAATTACGAGCCTGGGTTGTGCATTTCTTAATAGACTTATGTGGTCGAGGAGTTGACTTGAATCATCTGAGCTATGTTTCCTTGAATTGTAGCTCATTGACTTTGATTTTGCATCTGACTAAGGCCAGTCCATGAATGATCAAGTCGATAGTAGCAATGTGTGGCTATGTATCCCAATCTACCTCATACTTGGCATTGTATCTTATTGTTTTGCCAATAAGATATGCTAGAAGATTGATTTCCATGGCCTCTTCCCCTTTGTTGAAAATTTCCTTAATTCTGGTTGTTTTTGTTTAGCCTCATCTTCCTTTATTATTATTGGTCTAGCCTTGGTCCAAACTTTGGTATGAGTTGTTGAAGCTCGATGAGTTATGGTAATTATGTTTGAAGCTTTGTCGTTGATTGTCCCCATATATCGCCATGTTCGCCACCACTGCGTGACTTAGGTTTTTTCCATTTCCGTATTTCCTCTCTAGCATTGCTTCGTGGTTGAGAAGAAGAAATTCTAGGTGTGAAACTGAGTATGGATCGGTTTGTAGATTGACTAATGTGTTAAACATATCTTATTCGTCTGGTAAGCCATTTAGGATTGAATTGATATGTTCTTTCTCCATTGTCTCATGACCTACTAACGCTTGTTGATCTACAAAATTATGAACTTTCAACATAAAATCGTTTATCTAGAGATTTAATTTATTCGTGTTTTGGAGAGATTGTTTGTAGCGATATAATTTTACACGAACTTGTGATCCAAAGAACTGCTCAAGCAATTTGAGTAGTTGTGTAGTGGTTTCACAATTCAAAAACCTCGAGACTAGATTATCCATCATTGAGGTGAATAACCATGACATAATCATCTGATCTTGTTGCTCCTAATCCAGAAATTCTGACGACAGTACATCATTGATTTCATCTTCCTTCGTTGCATACTTCATCAAAATTTTGAAACTCGTTGAAATGAAGCTTTGTAGTCGATGTCCTTTGATCGCCAAAAGGACCTGTTTGTGCATGGCAAGAAATTATTATGATCAAATTTCGTGGCTGTCCGATGATTTAACGATACTAGATTTACAGTCCATATTATCGTTGGAGGTGTTTGAGAAGTAGCAGCAAAAAAGAAATTAGGTTGAACCTGCTCTGGTACCATGATAATGTTTGTGATTGTTATTAGTGATACGAGAATAAAGAACAAGATTAGAATGATCAAAAATGATAATTCTCCAGTACTGATTCTTGAGGATGAATGCAAGTATTTACCGCAAGTTACAAAAGCGTTGACTCTAACGAACTCTAACTAACTTATAACATACAATAACTAATCTTAAGCACAAAACATTAAATTACAACACTTGGCTTATGATAAGGATGATGTTGAGTTGTCATGTACCACTTCAGCAGTATCTTTAACAATGTCTTCAAAAGAGACATTATGGTATTCTCAAAGCTATCATCGTCTTCTAGAACTTTTATGTACGACCATAGACAGATTACTTTGTTAGTCCGTATTCAAAATCCAGATAACTACAAGTAGAGTTCATCCATTGACAAGGCGACATATAAATCAGTGGAAGATTCAATATTTATTCACATACATGTTTATTATATTTATATTTATATATATATATATTTTGATCGAGGTTAAATCATATAATTTTTATATTTTGAGATTGAATAGTATCATTTTAACTTTTTTAGTGGAAAAAGTAACAATGATTATATTTTTGGTCTTGCGGAACTTCAACAAATAATTCTTATTAACAATTCTAATCTTCACAAATAAAGGTTCCCCTTAAATAAAATATTCTACTCGTATTGTTTATTCTAAAATATGAAATATATATCAACATAAAAGGATATTTGGAAGTTTTCACGAATAAATGCGCTCAATTTCACTCACACCTACTCCATTTCTTTAATAGATATATGAGTATTAAGAAATACCATAACTATTACGAATGAATGTGCCCGAGTTTTGAATTATAAATGCATTTGATGTCTTCAAAAGAGAAATTATGGTATGGTCAAAGTTGTCTTCGACTTCTAGAACATGGATCCATTTTGTGTACGACCATATACAAATGATTTCGTTAGTCCATATTCAAAATTAAGATAACTTCAAAGAGGATTTATCCCTTAAAAAAAACGACGCATTACGAATATCAATAGAAGATTCAATAATTATTCACAGACATGTCTATTTCATCAAATCTCTTTCAGAGGCAGTTCCTATATATAATTATTTCATAATTTGAGTTTGAGGTTGAATCGTAAAATTTTATATTTTGAGTTTAAAGTTGAATCATATTTTTATTCTTTGTTTTAAAGCAAAAGTGAAAAAGATATACTTGTTTTCAAAACGAATAGTTCTTAGTTACTCTTCTATTCTTTACAAAAGTTTCCCCGTAATTAAAATTTCCTACTAATATTACTTATTGTAAAATTTTATAAACTACTACCACGTAAAAGGATTTTGGAAAGTCTTCCTAACAAAATGTGGCCAAGTTCATTCTCACCTACTCCATTTCTTTATTAATTGAATTTAAGTTATAAAAATTAGCATAATCATTTACAAATGAATGTGCACGGGTTTTCCATAATAAATCTAATTGATGCCTTCAAACGAGACATTATGGTATTTTCAAAGCTGTCATCGGCTTCTCAAACATGAATGCATTTTGTGTACCGCCATATATAGATGAATTCGTGCCTGTATTCAAAATCTAGATAACTACAACGAGAGTTCATCCCTTAACAAGGCGCCGCGCTAGTCCAAACAAGTCAATCATGATTAATTAAGTGGCCCCCCTAATTAATCCCCAAAAGAAATTCCCTCCCCAATTAATAATTCCACTCTTGCCCACAAACCATGTGCTGTGAAGTTAATGACATGGTGCCATCTCCATATTAAGCAAAGGAGAATATCCCATCACGAATCATGCAATGCCCTCACAAAGCGCCTATAAATAAGAGCATACAACGTAGTCCTAAACACAAAGAGAGAGCATAAGCTTAAACAAAACACTCAGAAAGAGATGGCAAGGAAGAGAGTGAAGTTGGCTTACATAGAGAACAAGTCGGCAAGGAAGGCATGCTTCAACAAAAGGAAGGAGGGTCTTCTGAACAAGGTGGACCAGCTGAGCACGCTGTGTGGTGTGGACGCGTGTGCAATCATTTACAACCCGGAGAGAGGTACGGAGCCAGAAGTGTACCCGAACTCGGTGGAGGGCACGAGCCGAGTGCTGAGCCGGTTTGAAGGGATGAGCCAGGGAGAGAGGAGCATCAAGATGGTGAACCAGCAGGAGTTTCTCCGGCAGAGCATCGTCAAGGCCAACCAGCAGCTCGAGAGGCTGCGCCGTGAAAACCACGAGAAGGAAGTCACCCAATTCATGCTCGACGCACTCGTCTCCCCCAACCCGAACGCCCTCCTCGCTGACCTCAACCTGAGCAACCTCAGGGACTTGAACTACACCATCGACCGCAACCTCAGGAACATTGACCTTGCTCTCCGAGATCTCAACAAACCTTGATTTCTTACATTGATGTGCTCTTGTTCTTCTATTTCTTGTTCCTGTTTTTCCTTTGAGGACATGCTGAGTTCTTGTTTCGATGCATAATGCATTGTTGTCTGAACTCATTTTTTCCTTGTTTTTGTTTGATTATTAATAAAAGATGGTGTTTATTTAGTTTGTTTATCGATAATAATAAGAAAAGAAGACAAACTCAATTTCCAGTATATTTGCAAAACCGTTACACATATGACATGACTTAATAAATAATTTCGTTTGCATAGGGACTTGGTATTATGAGACATTCATTTGCCACGAAAGTTTGTAAGAAACTCTAATTTAACACGGTTTATCTTATAAGACATATTAAATAATACTTATACGACTGACTTTATTACCAACACTAAACCGCACAAGAAATAATGGGTAAATTGATGGTTTTGTTTCTTGTCTTCATAGGATATTTGACTGACAGTCCACTTGATAGCAAACTACTGGACGGAGAATCTCAACTAGTGAGTCAGACACGTGTTCTACGTTCCGAAAAAAATGTGAAGTGGTCATTATAGTATTTAGGAAAGAGAAGTGGAGATATAGAGTTATTTGGAACAATTTTAGTTATGTTAAATTTAATTAAGTACATAAAAATGTAAAAAAATTATTAGCATTGAATGTTCATTTAGATATTAAGGAGCAGTTAAAAACAGGTGGTATTTCGGTAAAGGTAGAACACGGACAAAACACTTCCGCGTGTTCAAAATGCCTAACTAAAGCGAGAGAATTCCGTGGATTCGAAAGTGAATGGTTTTCCGCCACCGGATATGTAAGAAAAACAAACGAATATGGCTGACGATTTTTTGTTCCATTAGATCCGTCAGTGACACGTCCGGAAAAGTCTTATGCATCTGATGTTCTTGAACATTGAACGCTGAAATATTTTTACCGCTATTTGCATGCCCGACTCATACTTTTATCTATAAATAAATACCGTTTCATATCATTTATCAATTATATTTCATTTCATCTCTACAAGAATTATTTAAAATATCTCTACAAATATTGTTATAATTAGTATTTAGAATATATATTTTACAAAATGAGTATTTTTTTAAGGGAAATTCTCATTAACAATACAGACTGGGCAACGCCTTGCAAACCGAACATTATTAACTCGTAGTCTTGTTTATCTCATGAATGAATACACATTTTAGCTTACATGTTAGCATTTTCCTTTAAAATTTTAACATTTTAATACTTTTGATTTGAGAAATTTTATTGTAGACTCCAACGTATTAAAAATATCAAATTTAGAATTTTTATGATACTTTTATCCGAAATTAGACTTTTGATCAATTTTGAATCAAAACGCTTTTAAGAAGATAACAAAATCTGAGTTCGTCAAAATTCATCAGAATCTGGCGGCGAAGTTTGTCGAAAAAATATTTTTAAAAGAAAAATCTTTGGTAGGCATCTGATTCATCGGTATCCGAGAGAATTCCCCCAAATTTTTTTCATCGAAAACAACATGAATTTCATCGCAGTTCATGAATTTCATTCTTAGGTTTAAAAAATCTGGATTTAAAAACTTTTTTATTTCCTCGAAAAGTAAAAACATTTTTTCAACTTATAAACCTAAATTCTAAGGCATCAAATAATCTGAAAAAATAACTCTAAAATAAGTTCAAAGAATATCAAATCGTTTAAACAATACTAAAAATGAAGTGAAAAATTTGTTAGTTATTTTTGGTGAAAGAAGATTATGGGGGTATTTTTAAAAGAAAAAAAAAGCAAGCAAGTGTTTTTATTTGATTTGGAAGATTTTTGGTCCAAAAAAGAGTCAAAAAATAATTTCAAATAAAGTTGTCATAAATGGTCAAAGTTTAATATTTAATAGTCTACAAAATGAAATTTCATTTTTATTTATCATTAACATTTGTTTTAATTTTTTAATACGAAAAATATATATTTCCAAAAATACCATTTTTGTAGAATTCCAAAGGTACTCATGCTTCATGCAAGTAGTGTTCATGAAAACGGTATGTCCGCCTGAAGATCAAACGACAAGGCCAATGTACATATAAACGACACCCTTGCAGAAACGACAGTGGTTAAACAAAAGAACGAAGCTAATTTCAGTATACAAACAGTAGAAGCTTGCTAATAATAGTTATTCGAGACTGTTAGAGGGTCTTTATATAGCTTGACACACACAACTTTTTAATGTATCTTGTGAGACAACTGTTACCCCCACCTGTTCGATCATTTGTCTAACAGAGATATTTTGCAATAAAACAGTTGGCATATAGACTGTCCAATGACAAAGACGAGGATGACATAGCAGCGCGCGATTGGGTATGGCAAAGAAAGATGAACCAGAATCCAAAAGATCGCCACAGCCCACCTAAGTGTGGATACGATCTCTCACCTTAGATCGCCATAAAATGAATCAAGAAGAAAGAAGAAGAAGAAGAATAAAACAGAAAATGAGTAGTACAGGAGCTAGCAGAGGGATTAAAGAGCCAAGGGTTGTGGTTCAGACGACGAGTGACGTGGATGTCCTCGACGATGGATATCGCTGGCGAAAGTACGGCCAGAAAGTGGTGAAAGGGAATCCCAACCCAAGGTGTGTTCATAAAATTGTTAAATAACCGACAGTCACACTCTAAATGATATAGTTTTTTGTTTTCCGTCCAAAACTCGCTCAATTGGATATTTCAAACAGTCCCAGATGGAATCAAACTAGACTAATTTCCATTTCATTTAATATATTACAATCTATATTTTTAGTTATTTTTTTTAAATAATTCAAATTGAATCCGTTAGTTAACCATTTTATTTATAAATTAAAAAATAGTTCAAAATCGACGAAACTACAATGGGTTCTAGCTACGATTCTATTTATAAAATCATTTTAAACCTGAGAAGAAACATATGATTGACAAGTATATGATGACAAAAATATGACCGTAGGAGTTACTACAAGTGCACAAACACGGGATGCAGCGTGAGGAAGCATGTGGAGAGATCGTCGCATGACTTGAATTCGGTGATCACGACTTATGAGGGGAAACACAACCACGACGTCCCTTCCACCACCGCCACCACTCACAATCACTACCCCTCTTTCTTTGCCCACCACACCTAGTCTTTTTCCACAAACATCCTTGGCCTAAAAAACCACTTATGTTTCATTGTTGTCTAATTACATCGGTGATTCTTTGTGTCAAGTAGCCAACCCAATTTATGCTGTGTTTGTGAATCGTATATTGAATTTTTTAAATGATGTTTTTTATAATTACTAGGAATTTTGTTGCATTTTATTGCTTCATCAGTGAGTACGAGACCGTGGGATTTACTCTTATATATGTCGAGTTATATGTGTAAAGTTAGGAAGGAAAACCAAATATTCATGCTAAAATTATATTCGTCAGTGCTCTTGTATAGAATAAATTTAAGGTAGTTATTTTTAAATAAAAAATAAAATTTCAATTGGTATCTTAATAATAAAATCAAACTGAAGTAGTTAACTGAAGACGAATTCTTCTAAATTGTTACTGAATAAAAATAGAGGCAGAGATGATTATTTCTCGAAAATGGGTATGTGTAAAAAATCAAAAATCAGTAAATCGGACCAAAGTACTACATTTTAATCGCCGGTGATTAAATAGCTTGTCTAAAACAGTATGTTAAAGTTTGAAAAAGTTAAATCACAGTTTAAACTTTACAAGACCAGTCTTAATTGCTTAATCCTTTGTTGCTAAACTAATAAATCTTTAAGTTAATATATTTTTTTAGATATGTAGTTATATAACCGTTAGAAACATATTAATTGTTATATAATCAACGTTTAGAAGGATTTGATTTATAGCAATTATTATAAATAAATTGAAATAAATGTTCCAAAATGCCCTTGATTTTAAGCGTGGAAAAAATGTAAAAGAAAATAATATAACCCCAGTTATTTGATATGGGCATGATTTTAAATAAATAATAAATGAAAATACACAATTATATCGTGAACCAAAATATTTTCTCACATAAAATTTCATAACTAAAACCTCTCCAATTCAAACTCCTTAAACTTGAAGAAAAACCCAAATTGAATTTTTTTTTTGTCATTAGCTGCTTGAACGCTGCAATCGGATTTTTCAAAACAGAAAAAGGTAAGGGTGAAGTATATGTTACTGGTAACCGAAAAAGATTGACATGCTGAGTATTGTACTTGGGGTTTTTGAAGAGTTCGAAATATTTTTGTTTAAAGGTTCCAAATTCCAATTTTTAAAGAACAACTCAACAAGATTACACCATGGAAAAAATTAACTGGAATAAACAAATATGATATTCGATTACTGTTTCGGATATTTAATTAAAAAAATAACTGCAAATAAGTAATTACATAATTACACCAAAAGTACGAATAAGCAATTTGATATTCTCTCTCCTCATTAATATCCAAAAATAACCGAAATAAATTATTTTAAACATATTTGAAAAAATAATTAATATCAATGCAAACTAGTAATTTAAAACTAATTATTTTAAAACAATTCAAATTAATTATATATTTATATAACTAAAAGATGTCATATCATCGAAAAAACATATTCTCTTAAATAATAAAAAGAATGGTCAAAACACAATATCAATGTTTCATGAGATTAATTAGAGCAATATTTGTATTTTTTATTCATTATTATTTATATATACAAAATAAAATTCCTAAAATAGTTTTAAACGTTTTAAGTCAGACCTGATTAGTCTTAAACGGTTTAGTCCAGTTTCATGGCATTGCTGGTTTTGAATTCTACTGAACGACTTTGTCGATACAGAACGCATTCAATTCAACGAGATTCTTTCGTAAATTGGTGGAAGGAGGTATATTAAATCAATTAAATATAAGTATGGTAATAAGGTTTGTATTTATGAACCTATATATAACTCGGTCCCCATAAATTTAAATTGTGAATTACTTCATTCGTATATAGTGGACGAATGTTGTCGGGACATATCTTGCATGTAAAGAACGGCCAAAAATGGTCGTGCCAACACACCAGATTGTTGCTGACATTGAATTCAGATTAACATATTTGACATTAAAGAAAATATATGGTTATTTTATCAGCATATTCCGCCTATCACTGTGATTCGGGGTTATTATTATTACAATTTTGTGTGTAACATATTACCACTAACATAAGCAATAATTACAAATAAAATACTAGCAATTTTTAACCAAGGAGCCTTTTTTGCACATGAAATGTTATTAGAATTTTAGTTATTTCGTTAGTTAAGACCATAGTTAATTTACATTTTTATTACGTTATAGTTAAGTTAACTAGTTTATTAAAGTTAACTTACGATATAGACATTTGTACATATTGTTTAATGTATGTACAAAAATTTATAGTTGAGTAAAACTGTGCAGATTTCTCTTTACTCAATATAAGAAACACAAGTTGTTTTCATCTTTCATCTTCTTCATCATCGATTATTCAACTCGGTCAAACTGAAAATAAAACTCATTAGACGTGAAATGGTATCAGAGCAATTTATGTAAATATAAACAAAAAAAACTCTTACGTTCTCCGACATCGATCTCTCTTTTCTCACTTTGAAATGGTGACCGGAGATTCTTTGAGCAGACAGATTTCAGCGAATGGGACAATAGCTAATAAAGTCGTTGATCCATTCTTTTTTTTACCATATCTTGATTCTCCAAGAATGATCCTAGTCACTCGACAGATGAATGACGACAATTACCAATCTTATCGTCGATCCATGATGATGGCTCTACAGATTAAGTATAAACGTGGATTCATCAAGAGGACGATCACCAAATCATAACAATATGATCTCAACCAATACGATTTAAGATAAATAAATATTATTTTGTAACTGCTTGGATCCTAAGTTCTTGCGTCACATATGGATATTTAGCAAAGATGTTTGGAACAATCTTAAAGAAAGACATGGACAAGGAAATGAGTAAATAATTTGTAAGCTACAACGGGACATCATGAACCTGGTTTAAGATCAGAAAAAGCCTGTGAGTGTGTGTTATACCAAACCAAAATCAGTTGGGAGGAGCTTGACGACAACAACCATGCTCATGCAGTGGATCAAAGAAGCTTGCCAATTTATACCAAACGAGTATGTGATGAAATTCTTGATGCAACTTAATATGCTGATAAGAACCTCGATCGACTTGCTCCGAGACTCAATTTCCTATATAGCACAGCAGCGGATCGTTCTACGAAATAAGCACGAGGGTGTAATGAATGAAATGCTTTGTTTATTCGCAGGTGGGATCACATCATATGCAGTCAACACTTTTCGAGGTCTAAACTTGAAAATGTCACCGCTACCTCCAATCAATTATGTCTTTTAATGGTATGTCATGATGAGGCAACGATCCATCATTCTTGAGATCTTCATTGCAAATGATCAGAAGCAAAACTTCAACAAGAAAGACAGACTTACATGCACAAATTGCAAGATGGCTGAGATACACGTTGGAATAAATTCTATAAACTTCATGAATATATTGTAGGCTATAAACTGAGACCAAAGATTCAAGTGAATCTTCCAGAAGGCTCCACCGCTGAACAAAAAGTCATGACTACTAAATCATAAGAATCACCAAATGGAAACTTAAAAAATATGACCGTATTCACCTAATCATCAACATGCTCTCGTTCATGCTCACAACTCTTAATGCACAATAAAGCCACACCAATATCAACATGATCTCATATAATACAGGTTCTTACTTTCTTTTCAACAAATCAGGTTGTGAATATTATTCAATCAATGACTGGATAATTGTTTCAGGTACCCCATCTCATATTTGTGCCTCAAAATTTCTTTTCAACTCTTTAACATCATTTCAAAAATTTTACTTTAACCCTACGTAATCACATAATTAGACATGTGCACCTCTGAAAATCGGTTAACATTTTAAATAATGAAACATATCTAATATGACGGGATTTTAAAATTTTAATTTAAAATGCGAAACTCGTTTCGTAACATATTCAAGTAACCATGACAATAAACACAATTCAACATGTCAACAAAAATTCAAAACATGTAAAAAAATAATTCACAGCACTAGATTCCTATAACTAATTATGGAATCAACACAAAAATGGATTAAGAATGACTTACGATTGTCGTTGACAACTTCTCGAGTTTCCTCTCCGTCTTTAACCTGCATGTACGGGTCTGCGTCACGCGTCCACGTCTCTGCCCCGGGTGTGACACTCACACGTGTGTAGAGCTGGTAGAGCTGGTAGAGTCTCGTCTGAATCCCTCGTGCTCGTCTTTGAGTGGCCAGCCATATATCTTCAAATTCACTCAAACTACCACGAAACAAAGTCAACAAAAATTTATCGGATTTTAATGAAATTAAGAAGGTGGGCTCTTTTATGAGCAAAGAAGAAGAAAGGTGTTGGAATTTAGCTGACAATTAACCTAATTAATTATGAAATATATCTACATATGGCGGAAATTTATAATTCAATTTAATATGTAAATTTTTTTTAAAATCATATTCAATAACCATGTCATTAAATCTAATCTAGCATGTCAATAAATTTCTAAACATGTTAATAAATTTATTCAAACATACAAACGAATGATTTAAATATACTCATAATCATACAATGATTATTTTATTCAGATCCAATTCGTTTCAAGGAGACTTACAGAGGGTTCGGATCTGCAGGTTTTTTATTCGGGGTGTGCGTCCAAGTCCACGGCCGAAACTCCTTCACACGCGTGTCTAGGATGTCACGAAATCTTTCCTCGCCCCTTTGTTCGAAAAAGTGGCCGGCCTTGTTGAACAATTATTACTCCAATAACCACAAGTTAAATCAATGATAATTCTCTAGGAGTTTTTACGAGATAAAGAGGGTGAACTCTTTTATGGGAACAAAGGGAGAAGGAGTAAACAAAGGCTTAAGCATGAAATCAAATTTCAGTCTCTCTTTTCTCTTTGGGATTTTTGGCCGTGCATGTTCTCTTTGGAAGGAGAAAATTGTTGGCAGAGATGCCCACAAGAAGATTGTTTATTTACATATTGATGTAATATATAAATCTTTATAAACCATTTAACATCTTCTATCTCAATGTCACTATGTATGAATTGCATCATGCTTAACTAAATCCTGAAACGAGACATGTTATTTCATAGCATTAATACTCTCATTTGAGAAAGTCAAATTCTAGATCCATTACGTGATCTAGACAAGGCCTATTGGTGAGATATTAAGTTATGAAGATGTCATGAACCAACTTTGTGAAGTTCTCATAGATATGGAATTCATGTACAAGATTGCTGAGATGCAATATATATCACCTCATGCTTTATTACTTGGATTGTGAATAAATGAACTACGCATTGTCCAAATTTAAGTAGCGACTTTATTTGGATGAAACAATGTGACTTGTTAGCTCCTCGTCAATACATTGTTTCTAACTTATTCACAAGTACTAAAGGAGTTGAGGAAATAACAACTAGAAGGGTAAAATGGTAATTTTATAAATTCCAACAAGTTGATGATATTCATGAAGGGTAAACATAGATAACATTCAATGGATCCGCTCAATATAATTAAGTTGAATTTGAGTAAAAAATAAATTCATTTGAACCGAGAGATTTTGAGTGTCAACTCTTTAGTGGAGTCAATTGACATTAAGCTAATACTCGAAAAAGGTTTGTGAACTTTTGAGTCCGAGTATAGAAGCTCAAGCTTTGTTCATTTGGATCCATAAGGTCACTATTACAGGTCATTAGAGTAGGATTGTTAAACTAGAAGCTAAGTCAAAATAAATTCAAGGGTTGAACTAGACTTTTTCTCGGAAAATGTCTAAAGGGTATTTTTGTCCACATGGACATAAAATGATATGAATGTCAAAATAAGATTTTAAATATTTTCATATGATGAAAATATAAATTATTTCCTAAAGCCGAAAAGTCGTTTAAGGCATTATGAAATTAATTTCGTTATTTGTGCAATTATAATTCTACAATGGGTATTTTAAGAATTGTCTTAAAAGAAAGAAGGAAGCATCTAATTGCCCCTTGCTAGAATTCGGCCAACATGCATAAAAGAGGAGAGTTTTATTTCCCTTTAATTATAAGGATAATCACCCAAAAGGTAAAGGGAAATGAATTTCTTTGAGAAGGAAATAAATAAGCTAAGTGGGGACAAATTTTTCTCCTTGCTTGAGGTGTATGGCCGGCCATCCTAAGGGAGAAAGGGGAAGGGAAAATCAAATATTGTGTCATGAATACATTATTCTTTCATGAATGAATAATTGACCCTTATAGATTTTTCCTTCTCCTATAAATAGAGCCTCACATAGAGATGTGAAAGGTTAAGCTTTTGCCTTGTTCTCTCTTGCTCTTGGCCGACCCTCTCTCTCTCTCTCTCTAGAAAATACTCCTTTTTATTTTGCACCTTAATCCATATTTGATCTAGAGAATTAGCTTATGATCCAAAAATTGTTCTTGGTTCATATTGTTTTAATTGTGCCAACACACAATCCTTCTAGACCTCTATAGACTCTTGTAATAGAAACCTTAGGTTTCTCAAGTTCTCGTTTAGGTTTGAAGGAATCAAGCTAGAAGAGAAGATCAACCTTTCCCAAGACGCTTCAAGTTTGAAAACACAAGAAAGGTTAGTATTCAAGTAGATTAAATATTTTTTTTAATTTATAACATGTATATGCAATTTATCTAGGTTAGTAAAAATTGTTTTATTAGTAAAAGAAATTTTTATATTCCGTCATTAATATGATTAATGATAAATTTTTCTTAACCCTAAACCTATTCCAACAAAAATAATCAGCCAAACGGGGATAGGGGAAAGAGAAAGGGCGTATGAAATTGCTAGGGCAAGAGAGAGAATAAGCCCATTAGTCAAACTAAAACCTTATAATTCATTTAAACATTTTTCCAGCCTACTTCTACCCCAGAAGTTGTTGGAATTTAGTTAAAAATTAACCTAACTAATTATAAAACATATCAATATAAGGCGGAAATTCATAATTCAATTTAACATGTTAAAAGTTTTAAAACATATTAAATAATCATGTCATTAAATCTAATCTAGCATGTCAATAAATTTCTAATCATATCAATAAATTCATTCAAACATGCTAACGAGTGATCTAAAATTTCTGACATTACTACAATGATTATTATATTCAGATCCAACTCGTTTATAGGAAACTTATAGTGAGTTCGGATCTGCGAGAATCAGCCCCGGGGATCCGTCAACAAGCACGGCCGAAACTCCTTCCCACACGCGTCTAGGTTGTCCTGAAATCCGTCCTTGCTCCGATGTTCTAAGAAGTGGCCGGCCCTGTGGATCAAATGTCACTCAAACAACCACAAGATGAATCAAAGAGAGAGCCTCCTTTTATACTAGAGAGAATGGGCTTAAGTTAGGTCAAAATCCAATTATGACTCATTAGTCAAACTTAAGCCCAAAACTCCTTTTAATGAGTTTAAACAATTTTTCCAGCTCATAAAACCCTTATTATGGCCGGCCATATTGTCTTAATTATCTCCCAAATTTATTTGATTTATTTCTAAAAAAATATTTATTTATTTTAGAACATCTCATTTATTTAATGACAAGTCATTAATTATTTTCATACTAATCAATGTAGTACGAAACGAGAAAATATTTATTTTCATCTTTTATTTATTTGAATCATCAAATTATATTATTATAAAAATAATATTATAATATAATTCGATAAATAAATATAATAATAAATAACCAATTATTTATTTAATTACTCAGAAAATAATTTTCTTAGCGTAAATCATAATTTACGTTGAATGAGAAAATCAATCATTTCTTGTTCACCAAAATCTCGTCCGAGAGTCTATCATTGAGACCTTATGGACCCACATGAACGAAGTTTTAGAATAAAGCTCGGACACAAAAGTTCACAAACTTTTTCCGACTTTTAATTCTTAATATTAGTCGATTCCACTAAAAGGCCAATATTGAACATCTCTAAGTTCATATGCGTTTATATTTCCGCTTGATGTGACAAAATTATTCTCCACACGGTCCACTATGTATTTTACGATATTACCCTTTGTGTGTATCATTTAACTCAGAGGCATGTAAAATTACCGTTTTACCCCTGAGTTATTATTTCACCAAGTCCTCCGTTATTTGTGAACGAGAAAAACATAAAGGGAGATGTCTCAACATGTCACATGTTTTATTTCAAAGAATTATTTATTCGATGAATACCAGACCTGGTTTCTTCGCTCACACTCTCATAACAGAGCATGGTGTGATACTTATGCCTTAACATTGTTTCAACACAAATTCCATATCTGTGAATCACATATTTCAACGAAACAGTATTATAACACCAACCGTCGGGTCAATGAAACTTCACTTAGCTATTTCCCATTGACAAATCAAATGTCATAAAGTGTTACAAGAAGATATGTACTCACTTCAGGATTTACGTAATTACGAAAATACCCCTCGTATGTGAGTTTGAAGTTTTGAGTGATTAAACGATTTTATCTCGAACTTCAAAACTTCACAGGTCTTGTTCAATATCTTCATTAAGATATCAAAAATGAATTACAGAGTCACAACTCTCCATATCATAAAAAGGTATATTGTCGAGTCTGTACTTACCACTTCTTATGTTGATGACAGTTTCAGAGCATAGACATTCATGCATAAACACAATCTTAAATAATAATGGATATTCAATTTTTATTTAAATTCAAAACAAAACCAATACAAAAGTATTCAATATAAAATCTCTTTTGTGGGCATAAATGCCAACAAAAGGATCACTTAAAAATAAAAAGACGAAGAGAGAAACCGATTTTTTCCCTTGTTGGAGTTCGGCCAAAGCATGCAAGTTGTGCCCAGGGTTTTTGGAAACGCTCTTTCTCTCTCTAGGCATTTTCGGCCAACGGAAGACTCTCTCTCTAGGGAATGTACGATCAAAATAATTATTATGGGTAGGAGGAGAGTAAAATTTGTGTCTATTTATTTAAGAGATAACGGGTATTGGTTAAGTTTTGAATTTAAATAAAAATTGACAGCCCATTAAACATTATCTATGGACGGCCAAACAATTTCAAATTAATCCAATTTATTATTTTATTTATTTCTAAGATAATATTTATTAAATTAGAATATCTCATTGATTCTAATGACAAGTCATCAAGAATTTAATTCTCTCTATCTTTACTTAAATCCGTAATCGTATTATTATCAATATAATCATACGATTTGATTTATTAAATAAAAGTGGTCAAAATTAAGAATAACTATTTATTTATTTAACCATAAGAGAAATAATAACTTAAGCGTAAATTACAATGTACGTTCAATGAAAAAAAAATTAAATTGATTTAGTACTTAAAAATATTTCAATTTAATAATTGAACTTAAAACATGATTTCAACAAATCATCTTTATATATTTTTAATACTTATTTTGTTCATCTAAATCTCGTCCAGGAGTCCAACGTTGAGACTTTATGAACCCAAATGAACGTAGCTTTAGAATAAAGTTCGGGCAAAAAAGTTCACAACTTTTTTTGATTTTTAATTCTTAATATATGTCGATTCCATTAAAGGACCAATATTGAATATTTCTAAGAACATATGCATTTAATTTCCATTTGATGTGATGAAACTATTCTTCACACGATCCACGATGTATTTTACGATATTACCCTTTGTGTTTATCATTAACTAAGAAGAATATAAAATTATCGTTTTACCCCTAAGTTATTATTTCACTAACTCCCTTGTTATTTGTGAACGAAAAAGAACATCTAGTGAGATGTCATAACATATCACATGTTTTATTCAGAGAATGTTTTATTCATTGAATACGAGGCCTGGTTTATTCGTTCACACTTCTAATAACAAAGCATGGTGTGATACTAATGTCATAGCATTCTTAAAACCCAAATTCCATATGTGTGAATCACATAATTCAGCTAGACAGTATTATGACACCAATCGTCGGGTCTATGAAAATTTATTTAGACATTATCCATTGACTAATCAAATGTCATCAAGTGACACAAGAAAATATGTACTCACTTCAGGATTTAGGTAATTACAAAAATACCCCTCGTTTGTGATTTTGAAATTTCGAGTGATATAACAGTTTTATCTCGAACTTCAAAGTGTCGTTCAAGGTCTTCATTGAGACATCAAGAATAAATCTCATAGTCACAATTCTCTATATCACAAGATACGATATCGGCGATTTATTCAAACAATCATTAATTGGATGCGATTGCCCTATCGATACTTAGAATGTGAACTCTGTATTGTTAAACTAATCAAGAAGATGATTCTTGTTAAGTCTGTACTTAAATCTTCTTTCGTTGATGACAGTTTCAGGGACGTAGACATACATGCATAAACACAATCTTAAATAAGAATGAATATTTAAATTTTATTTAACTTTCAGCAAAATAAGTACAAATGTATTAAATGTTTCATGTCTTCTTTGTGGCATAAATTCCAACAAGCACTTCCAAGGAGATATCACTACGAATAAGCACTTGGTTCTTGAAAATGTGCTTTTAGTGTCTGACATTTAAATTAACTTAATCTCAATAAGTAGATTGACAAAAAATTCACCTATACAAACCATATTCTTGCATAGTTCTTGTGACTTACAACATGTGATGACACCAAAGATAATTGGTAATGTTGAATTGCAAGATGTGTTGTACGTGCTAAGACGACATACCAACACTGGAGTCAATCTTCTCACACCAAAGACATGGCATAACAGACTGGGTAATTTATGATTAGAATCTCTAAGAGATAAGTTAATCTATGGTCTCGTAATTCAAACATACCCTGTTATATATGTCCACTTGCAAAATAATGCTGGATAGCCTTCGATTCCAATAATTACATGTCACAAAATGTATTTGAACTCATCAATTGTGTAATATGGGGTCTATATTCACTAAAATCACATTCAAGATTCATGTTTTTCTTACTTTTCGAAGATGATTGTAGATTTTTTTCTGTTAAGTTCTTCTTATAAGAAACAAGTCAGATATATATAAGTAGAAAATCAGTTTAAAAAAACTTATAAGCAATTTATCTCACACAATGCTAAAAAACTTATTTTTACTGAATTTGTTTTTCCATCAACATGTCCTTAATGTAGCCTCCCAGCCTATACTTTCAATTACAAATCCCTACTCAATATTGAACTAAATGTGTTATGACTGCATCTTTTCTTCTCAATCAAACTCCTACCATTTGCTTGCACACAAAGGTCCATATGAAACACTAATTATACTAAGTTTATCATTTGCATCCACTTGACAATCTAACAAGACTAAGTTTAAGCCTCAAGCTCAAAAATGTGTTTCCATCGGCTATTCACCTGGAATTAGGGGTTTCAAATTATTAGACCTTGATAGTCATGAGATTTTTATTTTCCGAGATGCTATTTTCCTTTTCATAATATTAAGCTTAATTTTCAAAAATCAAATCTTTTCCAGTCATTGTATTCCCATCTCGTAACATACGTGATGCAAATATAACTCTTCTTGACATGAGGTTCATTCATAAAATTCACACACAAATGCCTGCTAACATCCAATATGATTGTGAATCATCTTCATCTACATTGCTTTCATTTGTTCATGTGGTGAAAATTCAATGTACCCAAGGATCCACTAGAACACGATCACAACAAACACGACTGCAAGACTGTCATTGCAACATCATACAAGACTTATCTTGTGAACAAATTCTAACTCATCATATTTTCAAGTTTTCATATGAATATTTGTAAGGAATAGTAGGAATTATATTATGTCAGTCTTTACACATTCTCAATTATAATTTTATCATCAAGTCTGTAAAAATTCAGCATGGATCAAGGCCATGAATGATGAACTAATGGCTATGAAGACAAACAATACATGGTATATTGTCACTTTACCCATGGGTAACAAATCAATAGGTTGTCGATGAGTTTCCAAAAATAAATTTCACTCAAATGCTTCATTAGCTACACATATGGAAAACTTGGTTATTAAGTAATATAATCAACATGAAGGAATGGATATTTTAAATATCTTTCACCAGTTGCAAAACTGACTATTGCTAAAATTCTTCTCTCTTTATCAGCTTCTCAAAATTGATTTTTAGCTCAGCTCGACATTAATAATGTCTTCTAAAATGGTGATATATTTGAAGAGTTATATATGAATTTACCTCTTAGATATAAGCCACAAGGGGAGCTTAGTCACATTAAACTTTTTAAAGCTTGTAAATTACACAAATCGATATATAATTTAAGGCAAGTTTCTCAGAAGTGAAATATTATTGTCGCAATTACTATCATTTCTTTAGGTTTCTTGATGCCTAAAGCAGATTATTCCTTGTTCACTCAAGGAAGTGGATACAATTTCGTTTTATTACTTTTTTTTTAAAGAGAAAAGGGCCTCACTAAAACCCCCCGATCTCAACAGAAGCGAGGGGAGGAAAAAGAGTGCCCTCAAGTATCAAATTAGATCTTTGGAAACTTGATTCCGAACAAGGGTCGGAATATCCCTCACATTACAAATACCAAATGAGTCCGAGTCGATTGACCATTTTGCTAATGAATGCGCGACTTGGTTCACTGATATGTTAATCCAGTTAAAAATAACACTACTAAAATTCATATTCGACAGCCCAATCAACTCAAAAGTCGTCATAGATTTCCAGTCTGGGTTAGGCAAATCCTCTTGCAGGCTTCTTATGATACTCTAATTATCCCCCTCGATGATGATACCAGGATAGATTTTCAGTCTTTGCTTTATTACTTCTTTATGTCAATGATATTATCATTGTTAGGCCTACTGTTAAAGTCATGGATGAGATTAAATAATTTCAGCATTCTAAATTTAAACTACGAGATTCAGGACATGTAAAATACTTTTTTGGTATTGAAATAGCTAGGTCATCGTCGGGTATTATAATTAGTCAACGACAATACAGTTTACAATTACTAGAAGATTATTGTTTTCTATATTCTAAACCAAGCTTCTAATTTTAGGAGTCCTTGGATTTCTTTGAACGAAGAAGGTGGAACATTACTTGATGACATTACATATTATAGGAGTTTAATTGGTCGACTATGGTACTTCACAATTACTAGGCCAGAGATTACATACTCTGTGAATGTCTTGAGTTAGTTATTACCTCCAAATAATGTCCACTTACAAGATGTACATCATATTCTCAGGTACTTGAAAAGAACACCGGGTCAATAATTTTTTTTTTAATCTACCTTGTTCTTCAACTCAACTTAAGGGTTTCTTTGATGCAGAAAAGGGCACATGCATAGACACTCGACGATCGGTGACATGATTCTGCATGTTTTTGGGGGATTTTCTTATTGCATGGAGGTCAAAGAAATAGAACACATTGTCCAGTTCGTCACATGAAATGGAATATCGAGCTTTACCCACCACCATGAACTTATATGGCTACAACAATTTTTGCCATATTTCCATATTCATCACTCAAGTCCGATTGTGTTTGTTTTTGTGACAATCAAGTTTTTCTTTACATCGCCTCGAATCCGATATTCTATGAGCGTGCTAAACACATATAAATTAATATCTATTTCTTACGAGATCTTGTGTAGCGTGGTGTGGTAAAGTTTCTTTCAGCCTGGACTCAACATCAACTTGCCGATGTTTTGACAAAACCTTTCCTAGCTTTGGCAGTGAAGACTATTATGTCCAAGATGTTTATAGATCTTTATATTCCACCTTAAAGGGGGAGTATTAGAATCTACACTACTACAAAAATTGGATCCCACAACGCTTATTAACCATTATAGAAATCTTCCACAATAGTTATTAACCGTTGTGGAATCCAGCATTGTAGAAGCTCCCACAATGCTTAGCTAACCGTTGTGGGAGCTTTGATGTCCCACAACGGTTTGCTAAGCGTTGTGGGAGCTTTGATGTTCCCAAAATGGTTAGCTAAGCGTTGTGGGAGATTTTACGTTCCACAACGCATAATATCCGTTGTGGGAAACTTGTACCTTGAAAAATATCTCGCCGCCGCCATGTACAATCTCCGCTGGGGCGAGATTTCCCACAACGGATATTTCAAGCGTTGTGGCAAATCTCGCCGCAGCAGAGATTGTACATGGCTGCGGCGAGAAATTTTTCAAGGTCGCTTCAAACTGCTTCAATCTCGCTGCGGCGAGAGCTTCCACAACGGATATGTTAAGCGTTGTGGGACGAAAAATAAAATTTTCAAAAATTTCGCCGCAACGAGAGATAAATCTCGCTGCAAAGATGATGTCAACAAATTTACCAAAATCTGCAAAATTCGAATTCACAAAAACTAGTGAATGCACAATTGCGAACATACCTGATAAACCAAATTGTAACATCTAAAACATAATATTTACATCCAAAAACCAAAATTTATCCACAAATAATCTAATCATCACATTATATAAACGTTTGAATATAAGTTACCCATTCCTCTCTCCCTCTCTCTAAATCTTCCGGCGTATATGATTTCCTACTTAGTAATCTTGCTATACCTCCCACAAATATATCACGCATATACGATAACACAAAATACCCGCATTCCGTGTTTCCGTATTGCCTCGGAGCTACACACCTACAAATATATCACGCATATACAATAACACAAAATACCCGCATTTCGTGTTTCCGTATTGCCTCGGAGCTACACATTGCTTGATATAAGTTGATTGCCCGTTACAATTGGCGTCTTGGTGCTCGAGCTTAAAATCCGCACACACCCTACATGAAAAACATAAGAAAAACGTTAAGAGATGAATGTACATTAATGTCTTGATGTGAAAAAGAACTTATTACCTTTTTATCAATCGAGTTAGATCTTGCGGTATTTTCTTGTTCAACGGATCGAAAAACGAGGCATTATCTCTCCAAAGGTCAATAACAACGAGCATCCAATGCGCATTTATATTATACGGCATCAACACTAATTGATCAATCCTACATTTACGTATAATGTTTCCAATGTCCTTGACTCGTTTAGACAAAAAATCATCTTCGTTAATTGTTGGCATGTGAGAACTTACACTCGGATAGAGAAATAGGTAATCGTGATTTTTCTTTACCTTTTCTAACCTTGAACGTAGATAACTATAACAAACAAAATATTAATTTCATCAAGACACAAAAAGTTAGATATTTATGAAGAAAAAAACTTGTAAAATAAAGACTTACTCCATGTATATCAATATGCATCCCGCGCCAATTTCGTCGTACCGCAAAAAATCGGAAATATCATCAAAGCATATCAAAATGGGGATAGCGGCGAGACTTGAAAGAACCATGATTACATCCCCTCGAGGTAACATGATTTTGTTGGCATGTTGAGCGAGCAATCGAAATTTTACATTAATAAGCTTGTATTTTTTTACCGTCATCGGGACTCGGTTGATTCTCATTAGTCATTTTTCATTGTTGTTTAACAACCGGACCGCGACTCCACTTTCCCGCATCGAATTCCACCAACCTCTTTGGCCACTCAACGAACCCACCCATGGCATCTTCAACGGTGATGGCTTCTTCGGTAGGAATTGGCAATTTTTCTTTTTTAACCAACACTCCGAAAACACTTACTCGTATATTTTCTTCCTCCGTCGGTGTAAAGTGAATTATGGCTCCAATCTTGTACGCCCGTCCGTCCACAACATGAATGACACCGGTATTCGAAACATCGTCAATTAATAGACGACATTCAACGTTTTCTTACGAACTTGGAGTTACCGGCGTGGTCGGATTCAATGAGTTACTAGCACGAACACTATTTTCCTTATTAACCACTTGGAGATTTCCGTCGTCTTGAAGAATATCCATGCACACATCATCGTGCTCTACAAAATAATAAACATTCATAACGCTATACATAAACATCTAATTAATATATACTAATAACAATACAAAATAACATACCTAAATTCGCGGTTGGTATAATTGGGACTTCATCGTTGACCATGTCTTTGTCGAGATTGGGTATCTTTTCACATGGTATCTCGTCGACATTCATATTTTCTTTCACATGCTCATGACTACGCTCCTTCACATTATCACAACTAGACATATACTCATTCAAATTCATGCCTTCATTTCCTCCTAATTTCGTCATGGCTAATTGTGTAAGCATATTTAATTGTTGTTGCATATTTTTCTCATTTTCGCTCGAACTTGGAGGACATAATACTTGAATCGCGTAGAATGCTTCGATTGACCGCATTGGCGAGATGTTCCCATGGCTTCTTGTAATATATTTTTTCCATTTTCCGGTCTCCAAGACCCTTCTATTGCTTGTTGCGATAACAATTGCTATACACATATTATTGTTAGCTAACAATATAATTGTAATAGTACAAAATATATATAAGACTTACAATTTTTTCCGCCATTTCTTTGGCGTCATTGTCCTTGAATCCCGCCGCAGCTACAAATACAAACCGCCGCAGCGGGAGTCAAAATCGCGCTGCACCCGTGCATAAATCACGCTACAGCGTTGCCAAAATTAATTTCTCTTTGCAAGTCTCGCCGGAGCCTCAAAACTAAAACACCTCAACCATTAAATCTAGGTTCTAAACTATCAACCTAACGAATTTCAAACCTAGATTCGAGTTAAAACGTGAAAGAAATTCAAAATCCAAAAATTTGAACCAAAATGTAACTTACTTAGGTACTGGCGGCGGGGAGGAGGCGAGGAGAGAGGAGGAGGGCGGAACTTGGGCGGCGAGGACGGGTGGAGGGAGAACTCGGGCGAAGAGGAGCGGGGAGGGGAGGGCGAACTCGGGCGGCGGAGAAGAGGCGAGATCTCGCGGTGGCGGGAAGAGGCGAGAACACGCGGCGGCGGGGAGGAGGCAAGATTAAGCGGCGGCGGGGAGATGCAGAAAATCGCCAAAGAGGGTCGGAATTGGGAGAAGTGGAAGAAAAGGATGAAAGAAAAGAAAATGAAGATCTTATACCTGATTTTAGGGTAAATTACGATTTCTCGCCGCAGCGAGGATTAGGCACCGCTACGGCGAGACTAGTTCTGGGCGAAAAAAAAAACTCAAAAAAAATCTCGCTGCAGCGAGAACTTTCCCACAACGCTTATATTAAGCGTTGTGGGAACATATCGCTGCAGCGGTGCCTAAATCTCGCTGCAGCGAGATTTTTTTTGAGCCTCACTTCCACAACGCTTAAGGTAAGCGTTGTGGGAACTTCTCGCTGCAGCGCGATTTGTACGTAGCTGCGGCGAGAATCCCACAACGCTTACCTTAAGCGTTGTGGAAGAGCTTTTATCCGCCAATTTTTCACAATGGTTAGCTTAAGCATTATGGGAACATCTCGCTGCGGCATACAAATAAGCGTTGTGGGAGAATTGTTATCCGCCAATTTTACACAATGGTTAAAGCGTTGTGGAAATCAAAGATTTCACAACGCTTGTGGATAAACGTTGTGGGAAATCGATCTTCCCACAATGGTTAGCTAGTTAGTTGGTTAGTTAGGACCATATTTAATTTACTTTTCTGTAACGCTATAGTTAAGTTAAATAGTTATGGTTAACTTAGTCTATAAGCCAATTATATGAACATTTGTACATACATTTATGTGCAGATTACTTTTACTCGATAGAAAAAATAAAGATTGTTTTACATCTTTCTTCTTCCTCTCTCTCTCGATTATTTTTGGAACCTCAAACTTTCATTGCATACTTTTGTGTTGTTTGGATCTATACAAATTCAATATAGAAAAAAATGAAGGGAAATGTAGATGTAAATTGAAATTTTATTTTTATGAAAAAGCGAGCAGAAATAAGATATATTAAACATGTTGTCATATGTGTATTTTCTTTTCATTTTATACTCCATATTTGTGTCAAATATATTCCATTTGACTTACAAACAGTAGAGAATTAATTTATATTCTTATGCCAGCTCTAAATATATCCCACCAGACGTAGAATGAATGGACACACGTTCCTAAACCACGCTAAATGAAACAATAAGTAATAACATTCTACACTACTGCAATTTTATACGATATATTATTTCTTCGACACATTATTTACATACATGAACGGGAGCATATTGCATTTAACTTTTGCGTTAAAAAAGTAAGATCTTTTATTTTATATTTCTTATATATATGATCACGTATATCTCGTGACTCATATGTGAGTTGTACTTATTTAAAGGGGGTGAAAATATCTTACCGTCAACTAAACATCTGGAATATGAATTCGATTCTTCGTTAAGCACTCTGCTATTAATAGACATTTTTCGTAATCGAACACACTAAGTAAATAAGGATTTTGCTTTTAAATATATATAATGCTATTTATTCTCCAGCATAGAGTTCTTCTTTATTTAAGCTAATGAAAGTATATATATATATATATATATATATATATATATATATATATATATTACATTCTAGGTGTAAAAGCTAGATTACACTTCTCGTTACGTTTTAGCATCTATCAAGTTGTATAGGTAAATAAAAACTTATGATATGCAAAAAGATTAACAGGCTGCAAACGCCGACAAAAGAATTGTAAATAAAAGTATTTCTGTTTTAATATACGGGGTCTAGTCATGGCCGGTCTGATAGTTAAGCGGGTTAAGTAATTGTTTAAGTTTTTTTTTTTTACTTCTGAGAAAAAAAAAACTCAGTTATTTATTGTTTAAGGCTAAATGGTGCGGTAGTTATGATAGTTTAGTAGTAATTCCAAAAATTATTTAGAAATTCGTAGTTTCGAACTTCACTCGCAGCAAAATTGCTTTAAAATTTTTTATAAATTGTAAAATACCCGGAGAAATAAATTTTGTTTTAGATGAATAATAAATTCATAATAGTAAGACTTACTCTTCTCCGTTTCTCAACCCCTTCCACGCAAAGACAATTTTTCTTTGAGAAGTTTTTTTAATTGAGCTTAATTTATACCTAAATATCATTGATAAGCAGGATTTATTCACGCTTATCTATGTTTTTCTAAGCTAGAATCGTAGCTTGTTTTAAGTGTTTTTTATAGTGTTTTGTATTTTTTTTAGTATATTTTCAGAGATAAGAGAGTGTGAAGTGAAAGTGGAGCAAAAAAAAGAGTATTTTTGGAGCAACAACGAGCGAATTCGGACCTAAGTAGCAAAGTCAACAGAATAATTTTAAGGAAGTCCACGTGTCGCGTGTAGGCCTACGTGTCGCGTAGGCAAAAGTTTATACCGAGATCTGCTCAAAGATCCACGCATCGCGTGGTTTCTCTAGCGCGTAGCGCCCATAATTTCAACCTCTATCTTCATTTACAGTTTATTGTTTTATTTTGATTGCATTGATTAGTGTTCTTTAAGCTTAATTAGTGTTTTGACATTTTGTGGATTATTGAATATTTTGAGCACTTGAATGAATTTGATAGATTGGATATTAGTATATTTGAACAATTATTGAAGTTGTTTTGATTTATTTATCTGCATTGTGGTAACGTAGATTACTTATCTTGCATTGTGATAACTTAGATTAATTATCAATGTCTAGCTTGTTCTTGGTTTGATTGTTATTGCTTATTTCTATTGTGTTGTGTTTGTTCAAGATTATGTAAGGCTAAATTATTTAGGGGATGTGATGTAGCTAGGGAGTTGATTTCGGTTTTCCAAACTTTAGGTAACGTTGTGTTTCATAGCTGGATTAGTATAAAGTTTTAACGGGACGGGTTAAGTGTGAGTTGTAAGTAGATTAGCTGCCTAATTAGGAAATTTTAAGCGAGTTTTGAGACCGAGAGGATATAAACGAGCGTGCTCTACCCTACTCGTCATTCACCTTCCTAAAACTAGGTATGGGATTGGAGGTAAGTGTGATCATTTGGAATTCCAAGTATAATGCGAGTGCTTGTTTTAATAGAATCCAAGCAGAGATGTGAAAGTTCATCAAATATTTGGATTCCTAAAATTCGAGAGAGATTAGTGATTGATTTAAGAGGAATGAGATTATTGTTTTCTACTACTAACTCGTAGTTAGAGCCTTTACCGAAGCCGATCGAACCGATGAACTAGTGAAGTCACGTCTCTTGTTTGTTTATCTTGAGTTAATCGTTTCAATCCTTTTTCTTAGTGTGTCTTACATTAAGTGAAAACAAAAATTATCCAAAAACAATCTCCCATTTTTACATTTTATATAACTCGACAGAAATAAGCTAGTGAAATTAATCGAATTTGCCTTAATTCTCGTGGGACCGAAATCCGTGCTAATTGCACCTCATTACTTGAAGACACATACACTTCCGTAGACTGAAATTTAATTAACGAAGAAAAATTTCTCATCAATAAGTGGACTTACTATGAAACCTCTATATGATATTAGACTTTAGACCAGAAAATAGGCAAAAATGCATCTCTCTTTATTTCTCTCTTATCTTTCTCTTCACAATCTTCACCGAGTCTCATACCCGATACTTTGAGAACGCTCAAATCTTCTCCGACAAACTCCGAGGATCTTCGATTCTCTCTTTGGAAAAGTTGATCTCCTTATCTCTCTATTTCACTCTTCTCCTTCTAATCTCTTATCTTTCTCTTCACTATCCTCACTGAGTCTCTTTCCATCTCTCTACCATGTACTCTATCAAAACGAACGCCCAAATCTTCTCTGACTAATTTTGACGATCTTCGATTCTTGGAAAGCTCCTTCAAGACTTGCGATAACTTGCAACTGATTACGATGAACATATCTCCGATTGTTTTTCTTCTCAGGTCATGGTCTTTGCTCGTTCCGGTCGTGGTTTCTTCTTTCATGCGTAGGTTAGAACCATTATTTTGCTTTTCTTTAGGTTTTAGGTTTGAGGAATGATTGGATTGAGATTTCTTCTCCGGTCGTTTTGTATCGGCGTAGGTTAAATTTTCGATGAAAATGATAAACTTGCGATAAAATGAAATAGTAACTGATGACATTTAAGATCAGTTACATATACAATACGATGATTTAGATTAAAAGCGATGAGATTAAATAGATATAGATATTTTGATGGAAAACGATAACACACGATAGTATGGGATGGTTTAAAGTTTTTATCAGCTATTAAAATTGCGCGATGGAAAATGAAAAGAAACAATTTTCTGCAATGGAAGATGTTTTTTATTTTTGTTGATGATTTTTTATTGAATACAATAATACCCGGTGATTTTATATTGAATTTGTAGCGATAGCCTTCGATAAAAACGATAGTTTGCGATGACATTATTTTGTATTTTTTTATATAATTTATCCCTTAAATCCGATAAGGGACGATGGTTTATACAATAAAACAGATAATATGCGATGACATTTCTGTTGCATTGTTTGAGATGAAAGATGATAAAATGCGATTCAATTTGTTTTAATTCTCTAACGATGAAATCCGATAAAAATAGATAGGAGGCAATGAATATTGTATTTATACTATAACGATTGATTTCGATGATTAGCCGATAATTTGCGATTATTTGTGTTTTGGATTTATTTTGAAAAAAGTTCCCATGAAATCATATAAGATCCGATAGGTTTATGATGAATAGATTTTCGATGGTTTATGATGGAAAATGATATATTGCGATAGGATTTTTTTTTTTTGATAACTTATGATATTTTTCGATCAAATGCGACCATAATAATGTTTTTTTTTACTGTTTTTGAAACTTTAACATATTTTGCGATGGACTTTGATTGATTGTTTCGTTATGATGATGTTTCAGGAGAAGTTGGTGTATATATGCGACAAAATCTTTCTCGTCACATCCCATACGGAAGATCTAGCGTTTTATCAAGGGTGAAGACGAGGTTTACCAAAGTCGGGTTGATGGACTGAGTGCGAGAAACTCCGTTCACGCAATTCTTCAAAGGTTATCAGCTCAACTTCGCTCCGGTTATCCTTCATGGACTTCTTCAACGCAAAGTTCAACCAACATGGAGAAAATAGATTCAATTTGGTCTTAGACAACATCTCACTAATTTTTCATTCTATTTTACCATATATTATGTTTGATCACATTGCATAATTGCATGTTTATTACTTAGGTTCGGCCGCTACGAGTACGCGCTTGTGACTGATTTATCGATGGAGGATGGTCCTAGTGCGGCTGAACAAGACGAACCTTCATCGGATCATCTCTTGTGCGAGCAACTAAACAGTCACCCAGCATGACTCTTGATTGTTTGACGATGGTGTTGGGCACGTGCTCTGTTGCGGATGATGCGTTCAAGCTAGGATTATGCGCGTTCGTCTGTGGATACCTCATAGGAATCGACCTGAGCCAAAATTTAGACGACAAGTACATTCGCTTGGTAAAGGATCTCCCGTTCTTCTACTGTCTACTATTGGGTAAAATAAGTTGGACAACAATCTTTTGCAAAAGAAGTTGGATGACGAGAAGGGGAAACAGAAGGAAGTAAAGTACACTCTCGCTTGAAATTTGCATGCAGGTGCAGTATTGAGTGTTCGAGGCCATTCCTGAGTTGACTTTGCTGGTTGCCACGAATCTCGGGAATAAAATTAGAAGGATCCACTCATGAACTAGCGGTCTGGTTATGACTAGTAAAGACGTGGAGAAAATTTTCAGCAACAAAACGGAAACTTCTTAACTTCTTATCTTTATATGATTATGATTAAGTTGTTTTAAACTAATCTTAAACATTATATTCGTGTTGTAGTTGGGTATCTTACAGATGCTAAGACTTCGGGGCAGTGAGAAGGAGTTTTATAAGAAACTGGAGGAACAGTTTTGCAATGACCCATTTCGAGATCACCGGGTGTGACTTGAATTTCAAAAATGGAGAATACGCCACCTCACTCACGAACAGTCGACTATTGTAAGTCATGATATTCTCATTGGAAAATACTTCATATATCACCTGGCGTTTTCCTTTTTTTGGAGGTTTTGGCGGCAGACATTTTTATATGAGACTTTTTTGCAGGAGACATTTTAGCGAGAGTTTAGCGGGGTCTTTTTTGGAGGAATTTTTAGTAGTGAGAGTGGCGGCGCATGGACTTAAGAGCAGCTCGAGTTCTTTTTTGTGGAAGCATTTCGCACCTACAATAAACCACTTCCAATAAGTTCCATATACACACGTACCAATACAATTCCAATCATTCAAAATTACCAATACAATTCCAAAATTTAATCAAATTTGTCAAATATTAAAATCCCTAAACTGAAAACCTTAACCAGCCAGAATATTTCAAATTTCACCAGTAAACTAAAAAAAAATCATTGAAATACTAAACCTTCATTAACATGAAATCCCCAAAACAAAATATTCTCAAACCCTAATCGGCCAAAATGAATCATCAAAACACAAAAATATATCTTAAAACACTTAATCACATACTAAAACTATTTATCAAGACCTAAATGCAACAGAAGAAAAAAACAAAGTGAAGTGACGTTCTTACCAGAGACGAAAACAGACAAAGACGCTAGTTTGAGATGCGATAATGATGACAGCCGACGACGCGAAGACAGAAAAAGGGTGAGAGAGAGAATGCAAGAACACCGAGTGAGAAGAGAAGCGGCACGAAAGAAGAGAAGATATGGAGAAATGAGCGAGAGTCGGCTCTTGGTCACGGCGGAGAGCACAAGCTGAAGAAGAAAAGTAATGAAAGTTAAAACCGTCGGAAGATTGTTTTTTCTCGACATGTTTGTGACGGAAATATAATTTTATTCGTACAAGCTTAAATGAAGGGCATTTGTTTTAACTGTTTATTATGAAGATAAATATAACTTCGACGGACATATATAATCAAGATGACGCAATAAAACATATTATGTTATGACAAATTAAAAAATATTAATTAATTATATATGTAATCAAATAAATTTAACTTAAACGACGAACATATATAATAAGGATGTCGCCACAAAAAATATTATGTCATGACAAATTAAAAAAATATATTATTTAATTATTTATTTAATCAAATAAATATAACTTCAACGATATACATATCTTTCGTTGTTTAAGCGTACATGTCGCGACATAAACATACATTTCATGATTAAATCAATCAATAATTCTAAAATTTTATTATTTAATTAAATATTCAAATGACGGACATATCTTTCGTCTTTTAATCAAGTAATGCCTTGACAAAAATAATAGATAAACATACTCTTTCAACACGAATATATTTGTCCGTCGTTTAATAATAATAGACATGAATTTCTTCACGACATATTGCCTTCTTCGTGGCAAATTACACAAAAAAATGTTATTTCTCTACGATGAACAACTTTTTTTCGCTTAATCATACATTAAAAATAAACGACGAACATTAAGTTGATCATTTGAAGAGAAAAACCGGGTTTTTAAACGACAACCATCAATAGACTATAATTAGGATAAAGTGTGATATAGCATTTTGAAACATAAAAATTCGTCAATAGCCAAAGTTTTGAAAAAATTGGTTTATAGCAATAAACTAAAATAAATTGGTGAATATGACTTATTTACCCTCATTTTAAAGTGAAAAAAAAATTAAAATATCGGAAATAAATTAAATAAAATTAAAAACCGACTTAATTAACCCACTAACCGACATAAAAAACATGAACTCACTACATGCAGTTATTTACAATTGGGCGGGATTTTAGTCTGAAATGAAAATATACCAAAATTAACGCGCATACAAAATCAATAATTCCAGGAAGATATTGATGAACAAGAGCAGATTTATTTTGAATTAATTATGATCCCACATATATTTTAAATAATGACGTTAAATAGTTAAACTTGAAGATTCAAAAACAAGAACTCGACACAAGCAGTTAAGAACGAAAATTACGGCAAATAAATAATATATGATACCGAAAATAAAGTTAATATACCGAAAATAAAGTTAATATAAATATATAAATTTGAAAAAATCGTCACCAAAACTGTAATAATAACCGCTACATATTCGGAAAATAATTCCAAACAATTAATTTATTTACGAAAAAAAGAATATAACTAAAGGACGCGGTTATAAATCGAAAGGGCCTAATTGTAAAAATACACCTCCTAAAAATGCCACATCAGTATGTTTTGGCTATTTATTAAGCAAAACGAAAAGTACGACGAAAATACAGTAACAATGTTTCATTAGGCTACTTGGAGTAGTGTATATTTTAGTTGTCATTGCCTTATTTTATAACAAAATCCAACGCAATCAAAATTATACTCATTATATTATTTTATAATTATATATAATTGAAAATCGAAAAAAAGTGGAAGACAAGAGATCGAGATCAATGTGACCTGATATATACAGTCCGGTCTTGTTAAAGTTAAAAAGGAGAAAGGGGAGAACAAAATAATAAAAGCGCAAATGAACCAAGACAACAAGTGGGTTATGTCAAGCATCTCATGTATATTGTACTTCAAGTGACACTGTGACGACATAAGCTAATGAGCTATGTGGGTGTTTTATATGATTACGTATGATTAACCAGTGATCGCTAATCAGTGTTCCATCGCTGTCACCCTCATTTGGTGATGATTATACAGAAGATTCCACGAATAATATCTTTTAGAGAGCGCGTGATTTTTAGGCTGTTTGGTCTTTTTTCTGGGCTATAGTAACAACATTAGTAACAACTTTATCTAGCGTACTCAGTATAAATATTGGCTCCTATATCGAATCTCTTACAACAGAATGGCATCTCCTCGTGAGAAATGTATACTATTTCAATGGACGGTTGTTTTGTTGTGTGATGTGTCTACTCTCATAATGGGACAATCTCGTTATGGAACTCGATATGTCTAAAACGGACGTCCAAACGTCATAGAACACAATCGTTGAAAAAGTTTCCCCCATGGCAACATATACACTTCGCCGCGGCAAGTAAATCTCACAGCAAAGCAAGTCATATGTCCCGTTGTGAGACAACTTTGCCGGGACAAAACTTTACGTCCGCTGCGGAAAGAAGTCTCGTACATCAGAACATATGACTCGTTGTGGGACTAAGTTTTCAAAAAAGATATCACCCTGGCGAGAATTATACTCCGCTGCAGCGAACAAACCACGCAGCGAGTCATATGTCCCTCTATGGGACATATTCGTCGTGGCGAAGTGTTTCTTCTTCTTGCCATGGAGAAGCGTCTCGCCACCGCATACAGTCCAACCGCCGCAAGATCATCCTCATTTCTCCGTGTCTTTACTTCTCATGTTCACTTAAATATTTTTAGGATTTAGATCTCTTGCACTCGCTCTCTTTAAGTAGTTATGATGTTTAACACTCGCTCTCTTTAAGTAGTTATTATGTTTTGGGTTTGTGTGTATGATTTATAGTTTGTTTGTGTTGAAAATCTTTGAAAACAATGTTTAAATCTTTTATCTGAACTACTCACCGCGGTCGTGAGTTATGTTAGTTGTGGGGAGGCTATATTTTGTCCCGAAATCTCTTGGAAGTATTCATAGTCTCGGTTCTGGATATATGTCATCCTCGTCGAGGTAATGTTTTGTATTTGCCGCGGCGAGACGTTATCTTTTTTCTTCTGAAATTTGATATTTCAAACTTTAGTTTACTTTGTGTGGCTGAAATTTGTTATCCTCGCCGTGATCATGAGTTCGTTTTGCCGCAGCAAAATCACTCTAGAATGAAATGTGTTATTGTCGACCCGTATTTTGCGATTTAAATTTGGATTTAAAAATTGTAATTTGCGATTTTGTTATTGAATATATACGTTTTTAGGTACAGAAATGATGTGGTCTAAAAATTTGGATCGTATGGATGCCCCTATATCTCGTCGAGACCCCCATCTGAAAAATAAAAATTTACCATATTTTGAATTCAGCGATTTCAAAAAAACCCTGACAATAGTTCTTCTTGAACCATATCTTGAGGGCTGTCAACCTTCACCTGAACCGATTTTGTATTACAACAAATGTGTTCTTTTAATCAAGGCCGCCAAAGAACTCTATGATAACCACACCTTACGTAGTCCTATTCTTGACTAAGAAATGAATATTTTCATTGTTATAAAAATTGGCGCCCTAATCCGGAACAGCATTAGAGGTAACTCGTTGAGAGTATTTTGCAGCCCACACGAGCACAAAAAAACATCCCGCTCATTTACGAGTTTTACGCAAACTAACCGGATACCAAAAATGACATCATAGCAGTTTGAGGAATCAAAATTGGCTTCAGTGTCAAAGCCATCAACAACGTGTTATCTACTCGGGATATCGATTACAAAAACGAGAACTATCGAGTGTGGTTGAGAGATCCAAACTACGTAACAATGGTCCATGCGTTGAAAATTGATGCAGAGGACTGGAACATCAATCAAGGAACATCGAATAGTCCTTTCTGATGTCCAAACCTAACAAAACGATGTCCTTTAGGTTATGAAAGACAATAAAAGTGACAAGTCGCTTTTAACTTAGGTCATCTCTTTAAAATCATGAATTCTTCTTCTTCGCCCAAACTCCACTCATAAACTCATTTTCGTGATTCCAGACCTCAAACTTGCAATTTCAAACCCCATATTCCCGATTCCACTCTATCGTGACAAAACTAGCCTTGGTCGCTCCTCTTCGGTCGTTGCATTACTGCTCACCGGTTGATGTCTCTGTTCGCCGGTCACGAGCTCAGTCCCGCTCTCTAGTTAAAACTCAAACATGTTTTATTTTTTTCAATTATGTCACCATGTTGAAACTCAGGATGGGTTAGTTTTTGTGTTATTGAGATGATATGTTTTGATTGAATTCTAATGTGTTAACGTTTTTAAACAAACAGGTTTTTTTGTGGTCATCGGTTCGTCATCTCCGCTGACTTTTCAGCCGTTGCTTCCGCTGCCTGAGAAGGTTCGTTAACATTTTTATTCATTTAGTTGGTTTTGACAACCGTTTTAAATAAATTTTATTAATATATTGTAGTTAGGTTTGTTAATGCGATATTTTTTTATTTTAATCTTGTTTTTTTCATATTTATATATATGTAGGAGAAATTATCTCAACAAGTTAAGGGTAAACATGTGAACCGGATGATGTTCAATGCATCTTACAATTAGCTTTGGGAACGAATGAATATCCCAATTGTGTTTGTGGGTAACCAAAATACTCGTCAAGTTGCAATTCAAATGTTCTCACTTCAAACTCAAAAGATGAGGTGTTAATGTTACGAAATATTTTCTCTTGAAAACATTTACTCAACATAAAGATTACTATCAAGTTTCCTATTAACCTACGTCCAAGTATCCAACAAGAAAAAAAAAAAGTTGATGACGAAGAGGTGGCTTACAATGAAGAAGAAGATGTGGCTCATAATGAAGATGAAGAGATTGTTCACATTGAAGATGAAGAGATGACTCACCTTTGAGATGATGAGATGTCTATGTCCGATAATAGAAAGACGGCCATGAACAATAATGAGGCGACATAATTATCTATTTTCATTCTTTCACCTAATGAAAATGATAAATCTAAATGCTTTATATGAATTTACAAATAATATATGTGGCTTTTCTAGATGACCCATATCAACATGAAGTTCACGTGTATAACAATGTTGGTAATGTAGACCGTTCGATTATCGATCCTCAAGTAAGATCATACGTGATAATGTTCTTGTTAGTTGTTCATTGAATCCAATCACACATATCACACCATCTTTGTATGAAAGCTCTGAATGTCTTCTTCTCGTTGATGGTTTAGTGAATTGAGGTGTGCTTCATGTTGCATATGGATGAGTCTACATTAAAAATGACTTATTAGTTTACGGCTCATCTTTGGAGAAAGAAAATGTATGTATTAGCGTTGTGGTCGCTTTAGTGTAAAAATCAATATTTCCAATTACCACTAACGAAGCTTATACTCTTGAAGAAGTTGTAGTAGGATTTGTTAAGTATGTCCAAAGAGATTTATAAAAACAGACATTGCAAAACAAAGTCACGGTCTGATGGTCGAAGAAAAAAAGCTCAGTGAACCGAACATTGATGATGCTCAGAAGATTGTGTACAAAATCATTAGCTCAATTTTTTTATTACTCACTCAACATACCAATCGAATGATCTTATCGCAAGGGATTGTATCCATATAACTGTTGGTGCAAGTCTCTTTGTGATGCCAACTTCATTAACATTTAAAGATATTTTAGAATTTTTGAAATATGATGAAATAGGCTTATTGAGCATAACAATTTACATGAGATAAATGTTTCTCTTAAATTTATTTTATACATCAATATATAATTACTTTACTTAATTCAATATTTTTTCCGTGTAGCTATCTACAATCTATCGTAAAAAAATGAAGGGGAGTGAAGATACAATTGCCTTCATAAAAGTAAGCTTGAGAGGCTTTATCCAAACTAACGACAACACTTCTCAATTGTCGGAACAAGTGAAGAAATTGATTGGTACAAAATACCAAAATCGGAAAACTAGTTTTTTATTTCATATAATTTAAAACATCATTTGATGTTTGTTGTCCTTGATCTTTGGGAAGATCAAGCTTTTTTCTTTGATTCCTGGGCAAACAAAATGTAACGATATAACAAAGTTGATTAGAAGGTAATGTTTTAATTTTTGTAAGTATTTTTTTCAATATTTATATGTTTTTATTCTATCGTTTATCTAATGAGTGTTATAGGGTCTTCGCGGATTTCAAACTTGTGCACTACAAATCTATAAAGAAGTATTAATCGACGTTAATCGGGTGAGCCTTGGCTCCAAGACAAATTGGTGATGCCTAATATAGGATTATGTTTTAAGTTATATACGTGATATTGTTGCACTTTGTATAGAGAAATTACAAATTAAGAAAACATAAACACCGGATTAATTAGAGAAAATACACGAAAAATGAGTATATTAACTACAAACTTTTGGTGAATGTGAAGTTTAGTTTAATTTTTGTGGAATTGGATATGTAGTTAAATGTTTTGGATTTGAATATTATGAACGTTTGATTAAATTTGGATTTGGATATAGATTTTGGGAACATGTTTGGTGGACGGGATTTGGATATTGACTGTATGCAAACTTTTCCGCGACAATAAACGAATACCACAACAGAGAGCTTTATATATTTCGCGTGACAAAATGACATCGCTGCGGCGAACATTTTGAATGTTGCACCTCCCACACGAGGTTTAATATCAATGACCCGTTATGAGATACAATCTCGGCCCGACGAGATTAAAATTTTCCGCGACGAGATAAAAGCTTCGTCGCGGCTACTGTTTCCACAAGATCTGCTCCCATATCAATTTCTTGAATGCTTGGTTCGTTGTGATTACTACTCGTGGCAAACATATAGAGTTTATGCGAAGTGATATGCAGATGTTTGTCGTGCTCTCACAAGGGGCTAGACCCGCTGTGAGAGCGAGTCTCGCCTCGACGAGTATTGCACGTCATCGCGGCGAGATTGTTTCACCTTTAACCTGCTCACACGTCAGGACTGACCTGTTGTGAGAGTGGGTTTCGTCACGGTGAAAATGACCAATTTTGAAGCGCTTCACGTGTTAGGAACAGCCCGTTGTGGGAGCATATAAGTCTCGTAAGGAGCAGTGACCCACTGTGGGGCTCCTACAACGGTGGTTTGTATGATGAGTCACACTTGATGTGTAAACCTCTCACAACAAGTTTGACTTATTGTAAGAGTCTCGCACAATGGGTCTGATCCGCTGTGAGACCCAAAAATTATACATGGGAGAAAATATAAAACGTAAAAGTATATGCACATAAGTTTTCAGGTTTTTAATAATTTAATAAATATTATGATCATTAGTCACCCACGTCTTCTTTATTTATTCCATGTCATTAATTCATTCTTATCTTAGTGGGATGAAAGAAAGAGAGCATAATATTCCCAAAAGAAGGGAAGAATTGTTGGAGACTTTTTACATACAGCTAAAAAGTGAATGTTTTTTACGGACCATAGAAAAGTGTAAGGTTGAGAAAAGAAAAGCACATAGCATATGAATTATACTATTTGTTGGGATGAAACCACAACCCCTCTTCATGGAATTCTATGTTTTATTCCAAAATAATTCAGTTACTCAGGCTAGTACTACCAGTATCTAGCTAGCCATTGGCGTCACCTACATGTCTTCTCCGTGACTAAGTCTAAAGCGTTATATGATATCAACTCTTAAAAGTATGCTTTGATAGACAAATAGAGTTGAGAACAATGATTTGGCTACTTGGTACAATTCTTTTTATATATCATGAACTCTGTAAAAAATATATTACTAATTATAATAAGTAAATATATATGTTCATGTTTATAATATTATATGATAGGTATTGGAGCTATCATTCGCAACACAGGTGTAGGTTACCCTTCAAGCTCAAGGTTGATAAGTGCACTTATAAAAAAGGTCTATTAGTTAAATATCAGGAAATAGATTTACTAATTCCAATATACACAATGTTGCATTAATTTTGCGTAAATATTTGTTGGATTTTGTTTACAAAAAAATTTGGACTATTTTTGTCATTTTTTATTCTCGCCTACAGTTGTTGCTCAAATGTAAGTAAATGAAATAATCTTGTAAAATTTTCAAATCGAAAAAAAATCTCGAGAAACCATTTATGTTGACGGTTTGAAGGGTATTTTTAACCCAATGATCTTGTAAACAATTTCAATTGGGTATTTACACAAAGTTAACGAAACGTTGGGTATAACAAAATTTGTAAATGTAAACACTAGTCAGCTAATTTTTTGTATAAAAAATTATGTTTTAAGTGTCTAACTTATTATTTGCTTTTTTAGGACTTGAGTTGTCCCATATCTATTGAAAAATGAACATGACGGTTTTTAATTCAGCAACTTTTTTCA